>BSBK01002550.1:5000-630000 GCA_027943335.1 Chamaecyparis obtusa
TCAACACACTTTCCAAGTTAATGTTGCAAGATTATACCAGTATCTAAGCATAAGTGCCAAAATAATCATGAGTATGGTCTTGCATGAGAAAACACTGTTGGAAATATAGATGCAGTAACTGAGAGGGGGGATGAATCAGTTAACCACAAAATATTACCACTGATCCCTTAAATATCTTAACAAATTATTTACTGTGCCACTCGATAAATATACAGAGAAATGCTAAAAACTTGATCCTTGAAGTGTGTAATAATTAAACTGTTCTTAAGCATTCATCACTGATTAACTTACATGAATAAAGAAAATAACATGAACACAAGTGACACCAGATTTACCATGGAAACCCTATATGGGAAAAACCACCAATGTAACTAGTTACTATTTTTCACTCTTCTGAAGTGATGCCCAGTTAGAAGCCAACCTGGTAAAAGGTTACAAAACACACTGTTAGGTGTGACCTTGTTAGAGGATTTAATCACCCTGCTAGGAGTGGCCTTGTAAGAGGTCTTGAAAAAATTCAATAGAACTGTTACCTTGTTAGAGGATTTACAAAATGGTTGTTAAACCAACTCGGTTAAGAGATTTTGATATCACTGCTACAATTGCTAGAGAGTAACAATGAAATAACCTGCAACTGAATTGCTGAATATAGATCTCTGTTCTATTTCACTAGATCCTTACTAATCAATTAAATCTTTGCTGCTCCTCAAGGATATCTGACCATCCTTCAAAATTCACACACACCTTTCTTCAAAATGATTTCTGCATGTTGTATATCTTTTATTCACCATTTGACCTTCTATATATATATGCCATTTCATAATCATTTAGATTGTCAAGTCGGCACTAATAATTATTATAACAGTCGGCTGGGATAAACAAACTATAATAACAAAATTCTTTGAAAGGGCCGACCTTGCTCGGTAAACATTAATCCTGAAAAGATTTCCTTCGGTGACCGAGAGAGCTCGATAACCACTAATTTTCCTTTGATAACTGAGGAGGCTCAGTTAACACTGTTATCCTATCATGTTTCCTTTAGACACCCGAGAGAACTCGGTAGACACTAAAAACTGTCTAGCTGACCGACTGAGCCTGGTAGATATTGAGAACCGCTTAGCTTACTGACTGAACTCGGTAGATACTAAGAACTGCTTAGCTGACTGACTGAACTCAGTAGATACTGGGAGCGATAATTGATATGACATTTGAGTGACATCAAAGACAACACATAGCTAATCCAACAATGTCCTTCAAACAATTGTATCCAACAATCTCCCTCTTTGGCATTGATGGCAACACAACATGTCATAGCACAATGAAATTTCACAGAGAAACCAAGAGTAAGAAACATATCCTTAGCTTCATTCTGATTCCCATCATCTTCAACCTTCTTTCTCTGACTGAGAACTCTCCCTCTTAACTTCTCAAATTATTCTTCTTAGAAATTTCTTGAAATGACAGCAAACTCTCCCTCTTTGACAACACATGCCAAAGATAATTTACATAGTTTCGGTAAATATCAATGTACCTTATGTACTAATTCATATGCAATGATTCCCTAACTATGCTACATCAACTGATTGATCTTCAACATGTTCTGGTTGATGCATCACTAAAACTTTATTTAGTGAACCTCGGATAGGGGAGTGACCCCTAACTTGCCTCTTAGATACAAGAATGCATCCTTAGGTAGTGGTTTGGTGAAGATATCTACAATTTGTTCTTTTGTATGAATATATTCCAATCTGATTTCCTTGTCCTGCACCAATTCTCTGACAAAGTGATATTTAATTGCAATGTCCTTAGTTTTGGAATGCATTATTGGATTCTTTGAAATATTTATTGCACTTGTTTATCCCAAAACATAACAATTGGTTCTTTGATCTCAACCTTCATGCCTTCCAAAAGCTATTTAAACCATATAATATTAGAGCAGTTTACTACTGCAGCAACATATTCTGCTTCTGCTGTGGATTGGGATGTGCAATTTTGCTTTTTACTAGTCCAAGATACTAACCTCTTGCCAAGAAAGAATGCACCACCACTTGTACTCTTTCTGTCATCAATGTTTCCTACCCAATCAGCATCAATAAACACTTTTAAATCTAGATTGCCTCCAAATTTATACCACAAGCCATAATCTTCAGTTCCCCTTAAATACCTCAAGATTCTTTTGATTTCCATCATGTGATTTTCTCTAGGTTTAGCCGAGAATCTTACCACTATTCCAATTGCTAAGGCAATATCAGGCCTTGTGTGTACTACATACTGTAATTTTCCAATCATTGATCTATATAAGGTCTGATCTACTTCTTTTGAATCATCATCTTTGGTAAGCTTCAGTCCAGTACACATGGGTGTACCAACTGGTTTTGAATCTTCCATACCAAATTTCTTAAGTATTTCCCTGATATATTTAGACTGAGTAATGTAGATACCATTTTTGTTCTACTGAATCTGAAGTCCAACAAACAATTTTATCTGACCAAACATAGACATTTCAAATTCTTTGTTCATAAGCTCTGAAAATTCTTTGCACTAATCATCATTTCCTGTAAACACAGTATCATCCACAAATATTTCTGCCAAAACAATTTTGTTATCTGATCCTTCTTTGATGTATAAATTGTTGTTGTCATTAGCCCTTTTGAAATCAATTTGAGTAAGATAGTTATGTAATCTTTCATACCATGCTCTAGGAGCTTGTTTCAGACCATACAATGCTTTGTGTAATTTTCAGACCATATCCCTTTTGTCTGGATCAATAAAACCTTCAGGTTGCTCAATGTAGACTTCTTCCCCAAGAATACCATTGAGAAAAGCAGATTTGATATCCATCTGATATACCTTAAATCCTTTATGTGCTGCATATGCAAGTAAAGTCCTCACACCTTCTAATCTTGCAAAAGGAGAAAAAGTCTCTCCATAATCTATTCCTTCTTCTTGAGAATATCCTTTACATACCAATCTTGCTTTGTTTCTTGATACTTGACCATCTTCATTCAACTTATTTCTGAATACCCATTTTGTCCCAATTACATTTTTATCTTTAGGCCTAGGTACAAGAGTCCATGTCTTATTTTTCTTTATTTTCTCTATTTTTTCATTCATAGCCTCAATCCAACTTTCATTTTCTAATGCATCTTTGACATTTTTAGGTTCAAAATCAGCAAATAAACATGTACCTTTTAGTTTACTTCTTGTCATAGTACCATCTGATTTGTTTCCAATAATCTGATCTAGTTTATGATGCTTTCTGACGTACTTGGCTAATATAGGTTCCTTGCTTCCTAAATGAGTTACATTGTCATCTTCTTCATCTTCAGGTTCAGATTTCTCAGGCTCAGTAGATACTTGCTTGGTAGTTTCAGACTGAGACTCGGTACTTTGTGACTCGGTTAGAACTTCTTCTTGTGACTCAGTTACTATACTAGGCTTGGTAGATGTAGTCTCCTTACATGTGTCTGGCAACGTATCAGGTTCAATGTAAACAAATTTTCTGTAGTCCTCTGGTTCCTTTTTGCTTTCTTCTTCAATCTTTTCTGCAAACTCATCAATTCTCACATGTGCACTTTCTATGATTTTGTGAGTAGACAAATTTAGACATCTTGATGGAATATGGATGAAGTGACTAAGAGGGGGGGGTGAATCAGTCAACCATAAAACACTTAACAATTATTTCTTTCCAGATCCCTTAGGATATCTTAATGAATATTATCTGTTTAACACTCGGTAAATAGATTGCAGTAACTTTGTAGATGTAGAAAGTATTAGTAAATTATCTTTAGATATTCATTAGCACTTGTATATGATTAAGATAGCAATTAAGAACAAAAGAGACACTAGATTTAACGTGGAAACCCAATATGGGAAAAACCACCAATGTATCTAGATACTGATTTTCACTTTTCTGAAGTGATGCCCGGTTAGAAGCCAACCCGGTAAAAGGTTACAAAACACACTGTTAGGTGTGACCTTGTTAGAGGATTTTAATCACCTTGCTAGGAGTGGCCTGGTAAGAGGTCTTGAGAATAATTCAATGGAATTGTCACCTTGTTAGAGGATTTACAATATGGTTGTTAAACCAACTCGGTTAAGAGATTTAGAATTCACTGTTACAATGATAAAAAGGTGACAATGAAAATGACCTGTATAATAATGCAACTGCCTTGCTGATTACAGATCTCTATTCAGCATAAGTGTGATCCTTCCTGATCGAGTATATCTCTGTTGCTTCTCAAGGATATCTGATCATCCTTCACAAATTCATACACACCTTTCCTGCCTTTCTTCTATAAATCTTCTGCTGTTATTTCTTGTTTATTTTTCACATTTGACCTTTTATTTATATGATTTTAGATTTGTCAAATCGACATTACTTAGTATAACAGTCGGCTGAATTAAGCAAACTTTATTTGCAAAAATCCTTCAAGGGCCGACAGTGCTCGGTAACCATAACTTTCTACAATCTTTCAGAGACCGAGGGAACTCGGTAAACACTGACAATCCTTTTTCTTCAAAAACTGACTGAACTCGGTAGATGCTAGCTTTTCTTCGACAACCGACTGAACTTGGTAAACACTGAATTTTCTTTGATAACTGAGTGAACTCGGTAGACACTAATTTTCTTTGATAACCGAGTGAACTCGGTAAGCACTAATTTTACTTCCAGGCAGACCGACTGAGCTCAGTAGGTACTGAATGTTACGGATTATGACATTGTGTGACATCAAAGACAATACATAATTTGAGTAGCAATTTTCTTCAGACAATTGTTTCCAACACATCTATATGCCTTACTTTTGCAAGAATATCCCAAAAATATTCCTTCATCACTTTTTACATCAAATTTTCCTTTTCTAGATTCTTTTAAGCTGTAACATTTACTACCAAATACTTTTAGGTAACTTACATTTGGTTTGTAGCCATACCATAGCTCATATGGAGTCTTGAATGTGTCTTTTCTCAGCTGTACTCGGTTCAAGGTATGAAATGCAATGCTGATAGCTTCCTTCTAGTATTTCATAGCAATGTTCTTTTCAATCATTAGAGTCCTTGCACAGTCCATGATAGATCTATTCCTTCTTTCAGCTATTCCATTATGCTCAGGAATTCTCAGGGCTGATACCTGTCTTTTGATTCCTCTTTCAATGCAAAAATTATTGAATTCATGGGAGATGAATTAACCACCTCTGTCTGACCTCAAGCATTTTATTCTTTTTCCTGTTTCCTTTTCTACTCTTGCTAAATACCATTTGAACTTCTCAAATGCTTTAGACTTTTCTCTTAAATACATAACAGTCATCATTCTAGAATAATCATCAACAAAGAGAATAAAAAAAATTTCTCCGGTATAGCTCTCAATTCCATTAGGTCCACATAAATCAGTATGCACAATTTCCAAAATATCTTCAGACTGATAGTTTTTACTTTTGAAACTAGACTTTCCCATTTTACCAATTTGACAATTCTTGCATAGACCAACATCAGGTTTCTTCAAAGTAGGAATACCTCTTACTTTCTTGAATTTGCTTATTTTCATCATGTTGTCAAAATTTACATGACATAACCTTCTGTGCCATAACCAACTTTCTTCAATTTGAGCAATAAAACATGAGTAATCACCAAGATCAAGATAAAATAGGTTACCTTTGGTTTGTTTGCCTGATCCTATCAGTTTTCCTTTGTCATCCAGCAGTCTTGCTTTGCCATTCATGAATTCAACCTTGAATCCAATGTTGATTAGCTGTGCCACTTAGAAGATTATGCTTTAGTCCTTCAACCAAATATGCATTATCACATATAAATTCTTTGGTTAATGAAATTCATCCCTTTCCTTTTATACAACAGGGTTCATTGTTTCCAAACCTTACATTATCACCATCAAAGTTTTCAAAGTGTTCAAACTTGGTCCTGTCACCAGTCATATGATGTGAACATCCACTGTCTATAATCCATGTATCATTCTTTCTTATATGAGAGATAAGTGCCATCTCATCTTCATCATTATCAGATTCATCTTTTACAACAATGAAAACAATTTCTTCTTCACTATCATCCGAATTTTTAGCTAAGAAACATGTTTTCTTACCTTTATCCTTGAATGATTTGAAATTTTTCTTGCCATTGTACTTGTAATTTTTCTTCTCATCTTTGCTTTGCTTGTTTGGACACCTAGCTGCAATATGACCAATTTCTTCACATGAAAAATAGATTAAGGGAGTTTTACCTCTATATTTTCCTTTGCCTCTTGAATACTTCTTTGCAAGTAATGCTTCAATAACTTCAAGATCGCTATCAGAACTTTCCTCTAATTCTTCTTCACTTTCTGATTGGATTTTCTTCCCTTTCTTGAGTGAAAGTTTGGCCTCAAAAGCTGATTCAATATTTTTAGAAGTTGGAACATAGTTGCCATAGTTATCCAGTTCAAAGGCTGTCAATCTTCCACTTAAGGCATCCAAAGTTATATTGTGATTTTCTTCACATCTTCTTTCTTGAATAGCAGAAACTCTTATTGCATAAATAGGGAGTAATGTTCTAAGAACCTTACATATAACCATTTCATCATCAATTTTTCCTCCAAAAGCTCTGATTGCACTAACACTTGTCTTGATCCTTTCAACATATTTTGTAATGTTTTCTTCTTCTCTCATTGTCATTTGATCAAACTGTCCTCTTAGGCTCTCTGCTTTGGCTCTCTTCACATTGTCATCACCGCCATAGATTTTCTTCAGCTTGTTCCACATTTCATGAGCAGTTGTGCAGTCTTTGATTTCATCAAATTCTTCATAGCTAAGAGCTGATGCAATATATATCATCATAGTGTTATGGTTCTTCTTCTCTGCAATGTCTTCAACAGTTAATGTGCCAGTAGGAATTGTATATTCCTGATCAATATATTTGCATCCTGAATCACCAATGGAAGCCAGATGTAATCTCATGAGACCTTGCCATGCTGAAAAGTTATTTCTGTTAAGCCTTGGAATTTCTCTTTTGTAAGACATCCTGATGTTTAGCTTAGGTCCTTGAAACCCTTCCTGCAAGCACGAAAAGCTCTGATACCAATTGTTGGAAATATAGATGCAGTAACTAAGAGGGGGGGTGAATCAGTTAAACATAAAATATTACCACTGATCCCTTAAATATCTTAACAAATTATTTACTGTGCCACTCAGTAAATATACAGAGAAATGCTGAAAACTTGATCCTTGAAGTGTGTAATAATTAAACTGTTCTTAAGCATTCATCACTAATTAACTTACATGAATAAAGAAAATAACATGAACACAAATGACACCAGATTTACCGTGGAAACCCAATATGGGAAAAACCACCAATGTAACTAGTTACTATTTTTCACTCTTCTGAAGTGATGCCCGATTAGAAGCCAACCCAGTAAAAGGTTACAAAACACACTGTTAGGTGTGACCTTGTTAGAGGATTTAATCACCCTGCTAGGAGTGGCCTTGTAAGAGGTCTTGAAACAATTCAATAGAACTGTTACCTTGTTAGAGGATTTACAAAATGGTTGTTAAACCAACTCAGTTAAGAGATTTTGATATCACTGCTACAATTGCTAGAGAGTAACAATGAAATAAATTGCAACTGAATTGCTGAATATAGATCTCTGTTTTGTTTCACTAGATCCTTACTGATTAATTAAATCTTTGCTGCTCCTCAAGGATATCTGACCATCCTTCAAAATTTGTACACACCTTTCTTCAAAATGATTTCTGCATGATGTATATCTTTTATTCACCATTTGACCTTCTATATATATATATGCCATTTCATAATCATTTAGATTGTCAAGTCAACACTAATAATTATTATAACAGTCAGCTGGGATAAACAAACTGTAATAACAAAATTCTTTGAAAGGGCTGACCTTGCTCGGTAAACATTAATCCTGAAAAGATCTCCTTTGGTGACCGAGAGAACTTGGTAACCACAGCGAATTCTGCAACATCCTTTGGAGACCGAGAGAGCTTGGTAACCACTAATTTTCCTTCAATAACTGAGGATGCTCGGTTAACACAGTTATCCTGTCAAGTTTCCTTTAGACACCCGAGAGAACTCGGTAGACACTAAAAATTGCCTAGCTAACCGACTGAGCTCAGTAGATACTGAGAACTGCTTAGCTGACCGACTGAACTCGGTAGATACTGAGAACCGCTTAGCTGACCGACTGAACTCAGTAGATACTGGGAGCGATAATTGATATGACATTTGTGTGACATCAAAGACAACACATAGCTAATCCAACAATGTCCTTCAGACAATTGTATCCAACAAACACAATGTAAAAGTCAAAGATATAGCTCTAAATTTCATAAGTGTCCAAGGGATCATAGAAAGAGACACCTAAGATCATTAGAATGATACCCACAAGTATAAATCAAAGCTAATATGCCCCATGTGCTCAGTCCTCTATTTGTAACATCATGAAGAGACTAAGGAGGGAACACTTAGTGAAAAGCATCAGTCAAAAAACACACATAAAGAGAATAAGTCATAAAATGTCTCAGTCATTTTAGTTTAAGCATGGTGTGGAAAGAAAAGATAATCACTGACTCGCTATGACTCATTTTTGTAACTAAGAAATATCACATAATCCTAGACTGCATATGAAGAATCGACTCAAGATAGTATGTCTGATAAGTGTTAAGAAACACTCGATGTCAAGAGGGTAGTGTTGAGAAACAATATTTGGGGTGAAGTTACTAAAAGACACCATCGCGGATCAAAGGAGAGTACAGTTCATGCCCCCTAGCCCAAGATAAAGACCAATTCTAGATGAAGGAGATGGAAGATTGGAGATGAAAAAGGGTTTGAAGCGCAAAGAGACAAGATGATAGATATAGGCGCATGGGTCTCAAGTAGCACCTATTTCAAGGTTTTCACCACTTGAAAGATTATTCCTTTTTTTTTCTACTAAAGCATCTGTTTCCAAGTTTTCACAAAGGCATGATTTTTTCTTTTTCTGATTTTTTTTCATTTTTTTCATTTTTGGTATTTTTTATATTTTTTTATTTTTTTATTGATGCATCAAAGCACCTATTTGCCAAGTTTTCACTAAGATGGTCATTTTTTTAGGACTTTTTATAGGGATTTTTTTTAGGGAGCTATTCTCCATTAGGTGTTGAAAGCCGATAAGCACTAGATCCAAAAAGCAGTAATGATTATGTAGGGACCCAACTAGTTTGGTTCAAATTTTCCTTTGTATGCTCTATTCTGTTGATTCTTGGGATTCTCTCTTAAGAAAAGATCTCCAACCTAAAATTCTATTGAATGAACCTTCTTGTTTTAAGTTTGTGACATCCTTTTCTAATATACTCTCATGTGATCGAACACAACTCTTCTACACTCATCTAGAAGTTCTAACTCTTGTATTCGCATGATCCTATAGTCATCATCAATGATAAGGACTCTTGATGAAACTCTCAGGGAAGGTATCTCAAGCTCAATAGGTAAGAAAAATTCATATCCATAAAAAAGTACAAAGGGCGTAGCTCCATTAGGTGTGTGGATGCTAGTTTTGTAGGCCCATAATGAAGGATTAATCTATAAGTGCCAATCTCTTCCTATCTTATTCATTGTTTTGTGTAATACTTTTAGCAAGGTCTTATTAGAAGCTTCAACCTGGCCATTATCTTGAGGGCTAGTAGATTGAGGACTAGTGATTTTTTATCTTGAATTTCTTACATAACTATGTGAGGTCCTTATTTTTGAATTGTCCTCCATTATCAGTAACTATAGAGGAAGGTATGTCGTGGTGACAGATGATGTGATTGAGTATGAACAAGGACACTTGTTTTCCTATAGAAACTAGAAGATCAACAACCTTGACCCATATTATGAAGTATTATGTTGCAATTATAATGCATTTGTGTCTATTAGATGAATTGGGGTGAATTTGGCCTACCATATCAAAATCTTACTATTGAAAAGGCTATAATGTAATAGAAGGAATGCATTCTTGACCTAGAACATGAGTCAAGTTCCCATGTAGTTGACATTTCTTGTAGGACTTGGCATAGTGTACAACATTTGTTTGCATAGCTAGCCAATAGTAACCAACCCTTAGTATTTTTTGAGCTAACACAAGGCCATTAGAGTGAGACCCACATACACCATCATGAACTTCAGCTAACGCACATTCAGACTCATCTTTCTCTAAGCACATAAGAATTTTTCCACCTAAACCCTTCCTAAACAAGTCACTGAAGATGATGGTATAATGGGAAGCATTGTGAATGATGTTTTGTTTCTCATTGCAGTTTAAGTTGTCAAAAATGATTTGGTCATGTAGGTAGGGGTAGATTTTGGCATAGTGAGAGGAATTATGGCCAATTATAGTGCAAATCGCACAATTGTTAGGGGATTCATAGGCAAGATAGTGTAGTTCTTCCACCATGAATTGAAATCTAGATTCATGTTCTTATAGTTGTAAGATAGAAGCCAAGGTGGTCATAGCATCAACTACCCTATTTTCAGCTCAAGGAATTTGTTGAAATGTGACAAAAGAGAAGTATCTTTTTAGGTCATCAATTGTCTTCTTGTAAGGGATCAATTTCTCATCTTTTTTTATAGTCATTATTAGTCTAATTGATGACAAGATGGGAGTCTCCAAAGATATGTAGCTTAGCAATCCTCCATTCAATATCTAGCTTGATTCCATTTGTCAAAGCCTCATACTCTTCTATGTTGTTTGTGCAAGGAAACAAAAATTTGTATGACTTTGGAATAGTATATCCATGAGGTGTGATAAATAGAATTCTAGCTCTAGCACCATTCTACGTGTGAGATCTATCAAAGAAAACTTTCTAGGTTCTCTCAGTGACATACATGATGGATGTGTTAGGAAAGTCAATATGCATAGGAGTATCATCTGGTATAGTAAATTTAGCTAGTTGATCAACAATATCTTATGCTTTTATAGCCTTACAATCAACATACTTGATGTCAAATTTAGAAAGAATCATCATCCACTTATTCAATCAGCCAGTAAGAGTAGCTTTATTTAGAAAATATTTTAGAGGATAAATTTTCTCCATGAGCTGTGTAGTATGTTCTAGCATGTAATGTCTGATTTTTTGAGATGCAAAATCCATAGCGAGACAAGCTTTCCCAATGTTATTGTAATTAATCTCATAGGAAACCAATTTTATATTGATATAGTATATGGCTCTTTATTTCCCATTTTCATCTTGTTGTTATAGTAATGCCCCCAAGGATGTGGTTGTAGCTAAGATATACATAATAAGATGTTTCCCTGGGATAGGAAGCATTAAGATTGGAGGTTTGGCTAAATATTATTTGATCTTTAAGAGAATATTTTCACATTCTTTATTCCATGTACATGTCACTCCCTTGTTTATATTATTGTTAAAGGGTTGGGCTCTGTCAAAAAGTTGAGCTATGAACCTCCTAATAGACTAGAGATGTCCTTGTAGACTCCTTAGTTGACTTATGTTCCTAGGAGGTGGCATATCCATTATAGCTTGGACCTTCTCAAGTTCAACCTCAATTCCTTTTATTGAAATGATATATCCAAGTAATTTTCCTAAGGTGACAACAAAAGCACACTTCTTGGGATTCAATTTGAGGTAAAATTGTTCCATTCTATCTAATATGAAACTCAAATCTTCAATATGTTCATTTATATTTTTAGACTTAGCCAAGGTATCATCCACATAATCTTCCATGTTTTTATGCATCATGTCATGAAAGATTGTAGTCATATCTCTTTGATACGTAGCACTTGCATTTTTCAGTCCAAATGGCATGACATTCCAATAAAAGGTTCCTCATGCACATGTGAATGTAGTCTTTTCTTTATCTAATTATATCCTTAAAATCCATCCATAAGAGAGTACAATTCATATCCCATAGTCATATCCACTATCATGTCTATGTTTCAGAGTGGAAAGTCATCCTTTGGACAAGATTGATTAAGATATTGAGAATTTGAACATACATGAATGGACTTGTCATGCTTAGAAATAGGTACAAGGTTAGATATCCATTCATCATAGTCAATAGCCCTTATGAATCTAGCACTGGGGAGATTTTCTAGTTCCTCTTTAACAAAAAGAGCTATAAGTGGATGCATCTTTCGTAATTTTTGTTTTACTAGCTTGATACTAGGAGCTATAGCTAGATGATGCATAATAAGATTAGTGTCAACCCCTGGCATGTATGCATATGTCCAAGAAAATTTTATCTTCTTCTCTTAGAAGAATTCAGTGAGTTGTTGCTTCTCATCTTCTCATAAAGATTGAGCTAGATGTATAAGCTGAGGTACTTTAGTCATCACAATATTTATAGACTATGTGGTTTCTATCAAGATTGAAGATCTTTCCTTAAAGTAATTGGGCAAAGTACCAAGTACCTCATCCTTAGGTGCCTCAAAGATGTTTTCACCCTCAGATGCATCTTTTGTTTTACTTTTTTTGATTTTGACACCGCCATGAAGTGGTTTTTGCCATCAGAACAACTATTCTTTTTCATTGTTATTTTCATTTTGTGACTAAGATACTTGATATCTATCTTAGTCATATTTTTTGTCAGGTTATTGGTAGAGGAAACCACAAGTTTAATGACATTAAGGTAACATGGAATTTCATAGTCATTTTGAAAGGAAGGTAATGTAGGTTGTTGGTTTTGTTGCAACCAATAAATAAGGTAGGGGTATGTAAGTGGAAGGGAAGGGATGGGTTCAAAAGTATCGATATGTGGGGAATCATTCAAAGCTTATAAGGTCTCCTTCAAAATTATCTAGATCAATCTAATTCGTAGTATTGTCAACTTGATCAATGAAAGAGGCATGTAAGTTCGACTCATCAAGTGCTACGAGTGACTCATCTAACACCATAGTTTGGTTAGCATAGGTATGAACCACATCTATCCCCAATTCCATTGTATCTACTGAGAGAGAATCCCATTTAGGTTCTTGTGATTCAACATCTCTATCTCTCAATAGTAGTGTCATCTTTCTACAAATGCACTCCCTATTAGGATCTTCAATTTTTTATTCTTTGCTATGGTGGGATGTAGAAGCTTCACCATTCTATTCAAGTGGGGATCCTTCTTCATTCCAAAGAATAGTAGTAGAAGGAACAAATTTTTCCTTATTTTGATCAAAGACAAGAGTAGACAAAGTTTCTTCTTCAAATTCACTATTTTCAGGAGATGGGTCAAAAACTGGTTGTGCATTAGAGAATCCTAGTCCAGTCTTATCCTTAGAATTTCTCCCATTAGTATTATTCACAAGCTCAATAAGAGCATGTTTATTATCACTTAAAGGACCATTTTTTTCTAGAGACACTATGGTAGTAAGAATAACTTCTTCAGGTTCTTTTCCTTTATAGATCCATTCTATAACAACTTGTTCATCTCTTCATCTTCTAAAGGTACTAAGGATTGGACAAAAGTACCATAGTATTTCATGGAAGAAGATGAGGGATTTTTATCTTTTGAAGGTTTGCGGGTGACTTAAGGATTTTTCATCTTCTTCTGAAAAATAAAGGTAATACAGAATGATGATAAGATTAACCATAGTTTGGAATTGATTAGTGTCAATATTTTTAGGGACACTAGCTATCTATAAAACTTTTTTCAAGATCTCCCTATGTGTAGGTGATAATTCTAGCAGGTTGAATATTGGAATCTGGGCTAGAGTTCATTGGAGTTGGTCCACTAGACTATAGCTAGACTTACTAGAAGTAGAGGTTTTCTTAGAAGAGGTAATTTGTTTGGGTTTTTCTTGTTTTGAAGAGTTCAAACCCCTAAGCATGACTTTGGGTTGACTTCTGGTGATAACTTTGAGACTTTCTCTAGACAAAGTGGGGCCAACACCTCTAAGCATTATCATGTGGTTAGAATCATTAGGAGGTTGGAGTTTCATGAAAGAATGAGCACCTCTTAAGATGACCTTAGGTGTCTCATCAAAATCTAAATCATAGTAGGGTCAATTTTCTCTCACCATGTTAACACTTTCATCCATTGGCTTGAGCATGTTGATGACATTGTCATTGTTCATGTAGGTATAATTTATCTTAGCTTACTCATCTTTCTTTTATGTTGATTCCTCCCCTTTATCATACTTACGAAGTAGCTCTTTAAAAGATTTTTGGTTAGAATTCTTCACAAGACCATCCACTCCAACTTCCCAATTCTCAATAAGATCTTGGATAACATGTTTTAGCCTTATGAAGTTGCCAGTCTTGTGTCCTTTGTTCTTATGATATTCATAGTAATGATTATCATTCCACCATTTGGGTTTCACCTTGGGTTCATAAGGCTTAGCATAATATGGCAATGTGATAATATTGTTGGAGAGTAGTGTCTTAAGTATCACATCATATGAGTCTCCCAAAGGTGTAAAATTTCTCTTAGGCTTAGGCACCCATGGAGGTCTAGCCTTGTTAGAATCATTAGATTTTGTAGCCTCCTATTGTTGAGTTGTTAAGATAGCACTGGCCAAGTTGAAGATGGTCTCCTTAGGCTTGGGTTCATCAATAACACCATCATTAACCAAATGCTTGTTTATGTTCCATGGTTTTCTCTTATCTTCATTGTATCCATTATTAGTGTTGGATTTCTCTTTGCTTAAAGTGACTTCACCCTTTTTCACCAAGCCATCTTCTATGTGAAAGGCACTTTCAATCATGTCATTAAAAGTGAAGAAGACTTTCTTTCTAAGTTCATAATGTAATTCAGGAATAATATTATTGACAAAGATGTCAATCTTTTCATTTTTAGGAAGTTATTGTGGATATCTTGAGTACAACTTTCTCCATATTTGCAAGAATGTGACAAAGGGTTCACCTTGCCTATGCTTGATATTGCATAAGTCAAGCATAGTCACTGGATGTTGAATATTATAAGAATATTATTGTATAAATTTTTGCACAAGCTCATCAAAAGATTCAAGTGGAGGTGTAATCTTTGTAAACCATTTCATCACTTGGCCACTTAGGCTCATAGGAAAAAGTCACATAAGATAAGTGTCATCATGCATGAAATCCATGCTTAGAGCATAAAAATGTCTGACATGATCATGTGGATCACCATTGCCATCATATTTGTCAATATTATTTAGGGATCTCAATATCTCTTGGAAAGGGCATCACCTAGGTTATTTCAATTTGAAAGAAAAGTGTATGTATTGTTCGCTATGTCAAATTTTTGGAGAGGATTCAGAAATAGAGATGCACATTCACTATATGTTCAAGATGGCTTAGATCCTTCATCCATACCTTGCAATGACATTTGATTTTTCTCCTTTTCTTTCTGATTTGATTCATGATGGACTAATTGGTATTCAGAAATCCAAGGTGGATAGACCTTTTGGATGGTATTCCCTATTCATGCATATGTTCCTTTTCAAGGGTTCTGATTATTTTTCAAAAGATATGGATTTGATGACAGAAAAGGATGGTGAAGAGATGTCAATCCAATTGTAGAACTTAAACATGTCATGGGATAGGATTGAGGCCCATTTTGTGAAATTTGATAGATGCTTTGCATCTAGATTGAGGGCCCTATTATTTCTAGAGAATCCAAGGATTTCAAAAGCCCTGTTGGCATTTTTTAGGCCAAAGCAGTTTGCTAATGATATCAAGATAGTGCACAATTGGGGAGATATCATATTATATCATGTTTTAACTGTGTTCAGAGTATATGGTTTTAGAGACGCCCCCTTTTTTATGATTAACAAGACAGAAATAAAAGTTACATGCAAATATCACCAATATCAGAAAAATAATAAACCACACAGAAAGAGAACACAAGACACAAAGATTTAACGTGGTTCACCCAATCCCTAGGCTATGTCCACTAACAATGAGTCCAATATTATTATTATCCAGTGATTACAAACTAATTACAATCTTTAATCCCTTACAACTCAATACCATCGTAAGAAGCTACTAAAACATACATCATAATGAAATCCCTAACCCTAAGCCATTTTATACAAGCTTATTTTTCCACTTTAGGGTTAGAATCAGTTACAACATGTCAGCCCAAAAATCATAGTTTTCCCTGACCAATCACCACAATATAACACTTTTATACTACCATATCAAGTTCCTTTGAAGGTTGTCATAGCATAGATCCTGAGGCAAATTGGTGGTCTATAGGATATTGCACTAACATGAAAGAACGGGGGTTCCATCTTTCCAACCATCACTATAGCACATCAATTTGTGATTACAAAGGGAGGCTGGATGCACATGAACAAGGTTTTAGAACCTTACCATTTGGCCACATCAATTGCAAAGTTTGTTGATCCTGAGGGGTTTTATGGGGATATGTTTAAGAAAAGGACTGGGTGTGCTGCCATAGACCACATTTTCCATTTTCCTTAGGATAATATCATAAATTAATTTAATTTACAAGAGTAGGAAGTCAAGAAGGAAAAATGGTTGGTGTATAAGAAAACTCTAAATTTTGTACAACATTTTGCAAAGGACTATGATCCATTAAGGGATTTTAAGCCCTTTTTAAAGAAAGTTGATGCCCTTATGAGTCATTTTAAAGGCATTATGTAGGCCCTGAATGAGAAGAAAGATGTGGTTGTAAAATCAAAGCCAAAGAAGACCAAGCTTGTCCTAAGAAAGCTAGCATTTGTAAGACTTGTGCCTCCTAGTGAATATGTTGTACAAAGGAAATCAGGATACAATGTGGTGGTGCCTAAGGGTGATACACATAAGAAGGGCCAGAGAATAGGGAGTGTGCCTTCATCCTCCATGGGAGTTGAAGAGAAATTACATACAGAATAACTTTCTACTTCACATAGAAAAATGCCAATTGATTTGAATCCTGAGTCTCCACATTCCCCTAAGAGACAGAAATTGGAAGAAAGACCACAATGGAGTGATGGTATCTACTCTCCCTCCTAATCTCCTTTGAATATTGTTGATCAACAAGAGGTAGTAGAGAAACTGTAAAGAATGGGGAGCCTAGGCCAAATTTGTGTGACCTATGAGGAAGTCCAAAAGTGAGTGCCTAAGGAACCCAAAGGGGTAGAGATGGATTTAACTGTTGATGAATTTGTAGGAAAAGAGTTAGATCTTGTTACCAGACATGTTTGTGATGAATTTTTGGTTGATGATAGTTTTGTCAAGGCTAGGGCTTTTATGTAGTTTTTATGGGGGACACATATCAGCCAATTCAAAGAAACTTGTAAGAAAAGGAAGGAGGAGCATCCTGAAAAGGATTCCAATGTCATAGAGGCTAAGGTGAAACAAGAAATACTGACAAGGTTTCAAGAAATCACCCCAAAGCAAGGACAAGATTTAGTTAGAAATGTAGGGGTTCTCATTCTTCCAAAATGGGATATTGCAGATGCCATAGTTTTTGATGTTGTAAGAAAACATACCAATCCAATGCATGCAACAAAGGAGGCAGATGAAGAATCATTCAAAGGTTTTGTCTTCAATGAGGATCATGCATCATTAGTAATGTGGTCTTTACAAAGAGAAGAAAACAAAAGAAAAAATGAAGTATCTAAGACTGATTACTCTGGCAACTTAATGATAAGAAGGGTTGGTGAGACCTCAGGAGTAGAAGCATCTAACATGGCCCTAGAATCAGTCAAGTTCAACTTAAAAGGTGGAAAAAAAAGAGGCCAAAGGAAAGGAAGAGCTCACAATTAAATTGGAGACAGTCCTCAAAGCTTATGGTGAGTTGAGAAAAGAGATAAGTGAGAAGGATAAGATCATAGAAAATTTTAGAAGGCAAATGACATGACATCAACAAATTGAAGGGCCTTCTCAAAAGGTAATTTCTTTTTTCTCCTACTAGTCCATCATCCTCAAGTCCAATTGTTGAATTACCTTTTTCTCCCTTACCTCCTAGCTCTCAAATGGAAGAAGATCTAAGTTGGGAAAGAAGGAAATTGGAGGGAGAGAGAAAAATATTGGAAGAGGATAGAGATGATTTAAAAAAGAAGATGGAGGAATTTAGAAGATGGAAATTGAAAATAGTGAACAACTATGAAGAGAAAGTTAGGGAAACAATTTTGCAGTTTGTTGAGAGTATTGAACCAAAATTAATTTATTTAAGTGGGAAGAAATTGGTAGGTATTCTTAGTTCTTTAAGGTTGATAAGGCTACATTGGAGCTAATTTTAGATGAATGGATACTAGGGTAAGTAAATTTGAAATTATTTTATTCATTGTCTAAAAATGAGGAGAATGTCGATGCCATTGTCAAGTCTTCTCATAAGCTAGCTAAGGGTTTATTAGACTTTGTAGCAAAGAGAGACAACATTGGAAGGAAGGCTATGGTCCTAAAAGAGGAGTACTCCAAGGTGTGTTTTCAAATGTTTCTTTGTATGTTTAGAAAAGATGGAAAGTTAAAGGACATGAGGAAATGGATTGGAAAGGTGGATAGTGAATTATCCATAAGAATAAATAATATTATTAACCTTGAGAGTACAATTTTGTTTATTCAAACCATATAATCAATTGAGGGTGTTGTTAGGAATGAATGCAAAGTGTTTTGGCAGTCATTCTGTAGCATTTTTTGTTGCATTCATGACTTGGATTGTCATTGATGTCAACACAGTGATATTCTGGATATTAGCAGGAAAGTAGGTACAGTTTTCTTTTGCACACATGTTGTATTGTAGATTGGATTTTGTGCAGTTGATGGTATGTTCTTTGGTGTTTTATTAACCTATGGTTAACAACACAAAAAGAAATTCATTCATTTGTAAAAGTTATGAGCATTTTGGTGAAAGTAGTGTTTAAACAGTGTTTCTGTGTAGCAATGTTCAAAAACCGGAGGATATCTCTTAGCTGGGATGGAATCCAATTTTGTGCAGTTAAAGAGATGTTGGAGACTCATTAATGATGATGTGGTTCACAGTGCAAACTTCGAGGACATGTTTGGAGAAAGTTACAGTAACTGGAAGCTGGCAGTTTTATGTGAATTTTGTGTGTAGCGTGTAGAATTTATTATTTTGTAATTGAGGACCGACTCATTTGTAATTATTTGAGTTTGGTATATAAGAAGGAATTTTTTCCTTATTGTAGTGTGTACTATGAAGATTGTGATGAGAATATATGCATGAAGTGAAGAAAAGAGCTAATTCAGTGATGAAGGAAGACTTGTGAGTACAGAGATCTGGAATTGTGATCTTGTGTAGCAGAGAGTGCAGTTTTGGCAGTGTGAAGGAGGTAATATATATTTCATATTATTCTATTGAATAATTCTAAGATCTTTTGGATAGTGGGTTCAAAGATCTTGCCTTGAAGCTGTTTGGGCAGTGGGTCCTTCTGTCTTCCATAAAATCTTAACCGGGTTAGAATCTTTTAACAGGGATTTATATGTACTAAATATATTTCATAAGACTCCTAATAAGGTCCATCCTCTAACAAGGAACTTTCATATTAGTGCATCATTTTTTGGGCATCATTCCCACCGGGGTTTACTCTTTTTCAAGAGGTTCCCTAGTTAACATATCTTGTGTTATTGTGCAATTGTGTATAGTTATCTTTCTATGGTTGATTAGTACATTGATTATATTGTTTAAAGTTGTTGAATGGATAAATTATCAGATAACTGATTCACCCCCCCCCCTCTCAGTTATCTTGGGGATCTTTACTTTCTAACAATTGGTATCAGAGCAGCAGGTCCTTAAAAGAAAAGTTTAACAACTTAAGGAGATCCATGGTGAATTCTAGAAAAGAAAGCCCTAAGTTTGATGGAGTAAATTTTGACAGCTGAAAAGAAAAGATGAAGATACATCTATTGTGTTTAGGACCAAGTTATTGGTTGATTACAAAGAATGAGAAGACTATCATTGAGGAAGACAATCTAGAGGCAAGAACTAAAGATGAACTAGATCTATTCATGTGTAACATACTTGCAAGAGAAGCACTTTTATTAGCACTACCGGAGAATGAATATAGTCAGGTAAGATGTTTGAAAACATCTCCTGCAATTTGGAAAGATTTACATTCTACTTTTGAAGGTGATGAACATGCAAAGAAGGCTAGATTACATAATTGGATTTGTGCATTTGAAGATATTAGAATGATGGAAGATGAATCTATTAGAAGCTATATTGGTAGGATGTCTGAGATTGTGACAGGAATAAAGTCTTGTGGAGGTGATAAGACAGAGAATGAAGTAATATGGAAAATTTTGAGAACTTTGACACCAATTTTCAAGCAAACAACGCAGATGATTGAACAAGTGATACCTTGTACATCGAACTTTTCAAGAGAGACTCTTCTTGGAAGGTTAGAAATAGCATAAATGAACTTGAGATTATCAGGAGAGCTACCTAGAATGGAAGCAGCATTCAGTGCTCTTAGCATCAGACCTACAAGAAATACTAGTGTGAATGGAGATTATGCCAGTAGTAGCAGATCTAAGGAAGATAAGAAGATTGAAGAAGGTATTGCATTACTTGTAAAAAGAGAACGAGATGGTAAGAAAATCTTTAAATGTTGGACTTGTCAAGAATATGGTCATTTTGCATCTAAATGTCCTAAAAGAGTTAAGAAGTATAGAAGCAACTTTAAACCTAGGAGATCTAAAGAATGTTATTATGCAAATGATGAAGCTTTTGAAGCAGGAATTGAAAAACATTTAAGTGACAGTGATAATGATAACTTTGAGGAAATAGGATTTGTAGCAATTAAAGAAGAAAGTTTTGAATCTGATAAAAGGGAAGAAAAAGCATTAGTTTTACAAGTTGAAAAGAAATCTGATTGGATTATAGATAGTGGTTGTTCACATCATATGACTGGAGATAACAGAAAGTTTGTTAAGTTAGATAATTATGATGGAGGAATTGTTAGGGTTGGTAACAATGCAACTTGTTTGATTAAGGGTATAGGATCTATTACTCTTGATGGAAAGACTAACACTGATGATGTTTACTTTGTTGATGGACTAAGACATAATTTACTAAGCGTTGGACAGTTGGCTGATAAGGGTTATCAAGTTTGGTTTTCTGAGAAAACTTGTGTGATAAAAGATAAAGATGGAAATATGATTGGAAAAGGATCCAGAACTAGAGGTAATGTATTTCAGTTGAATCCTACTGAGATGACATGTTTGATAACTAGGATTGATGACAGTTGGTTATGGCATAAAAGGTTTTGTCATATAAACTTTGATAATATTGTCAAGGTGAGCACTACACTTGCGGTAAGAGATTTACCTAGAATTATGAAACCTACTAACATGATTGGCAAAGAATGTATGATGGCAAAGCAGAAAAGGAGTTCATTTCCCAATAAGAAGTTCACATTGGTAGAGAAGTTGGAGATTGTTCATACAGACTTGAGTGGTCCTACTAGGACTAGAGGATTCTATGGTGAAAGGTATTTTATGATTCTTGTTGATGATTTTACAAGAATGATGTGGATTGCATTTTTGAAAGAAAAATCTGAAGCATTTGTTAAATTTAAGATCATGAAAAGAAAAATTGAGAATGAATCTGGAATGAAGATTAAGTGTCTAAGATCTGATAGAGGTGGTGAATTTACATTTAGAGAGTTTAACACTTTTTGTGAAATGAATGGTATTAAGAGACAACTTTCAGCCCCTAAAACACCAGAACAAAATGGTATTGCAGAAAGAAGAAATAGGTCAATCACTGAAGTAGCAAGAGCTATGTTGTTTGAAAATGATCTAGCTAAAAATTTTTGGAGAGAAGCAGTGAACACAACAGTATACACTATGAACAGAGTACAAATCAGAGCAGATACAAACAAGACACCTTATGAATTATGGTTTGGACATACACCCTCAGTTAAGTATTTTAGAATTTTTGGATGTAAATGTTATATTAAGAGAGATGATGATATAGGAAAGTTTGATCCTAGAAGTGATGAAGGAATATTTCTTGGATATTCTTTAAAAAGAAAAGCATATAGATGTTATAACAAAAGAACTAAGACTATTGTTGAAAGTGCAAATGTAAAAGTTGATGAGAAGTTTAAAATTCAGGAAAGAATGCTTGATTATGAATCTGATGGAGAAGCACAACCTCAGCCTAACATTGAAAATGCAGAATTATTTTTTGAAACTAACAGTGATTTGCTGAATGAAAGTCATACTGAAGAAGACAAAGAAGAAAATAGAGAAGAAAATAGAGAAGAAGATAGAGAATAAAGTAGAAAAGAATCTACAATCAGAACAAGATCAGTAACTATGACACCGAACAGGTATACTTCAAGACATCACCCTGTTGAGCAAGTTATTGGAAGTTTTGATAGAGGAGTTTTGACTCGGAATAAGGTACATTTATGTTTGATTTCTCAAATTGAAACTAAGACTACTAATGAAGCTTGTGAAGATCAACATTGGATCAATGCTATGAAAGAAGAACTAGATCAGATTGAAAAAAACAAGACATGGGAATTGGTCCCTAGACCTGAAGACAAGAATGTGATTGGAACAAAGTGGGTATTCAGAAACAAGATGAATGAACAAGGAGAAGTGATAAGAAACAAAGCAAGATTGGTATGTAAAGGATATTCACAACAAGAAGGAATTGACTATGAAGAAACTTTTGCATCTATGGCCAGACTTGAAGCAGTGAGAATGTTTCTAGCATATGCAACTTACAAGAAATTCAGAGTGTATCAGATGGATGTGAAGTCAGCATTTTTGAATGGTGAATTGGAAGAAGAAGTATACATTGAGAAGCCTGAAGGTTTTCCTTTGACACAAGAAGGAGATATGGTATGTAAGTTAAAGAAAGCTTTATATGGATTAAAACAAGCACCTAGAACTTGGTATGCAAGATTGGATAAGTATTTATTGAAATTGGGATTTATAAAAGAAACAGTAGATAGTAACTTATACACAAAAGAAATTGAGAATGGTTTATTGGTTATAGTTATATTTGTTGATGATATTATCTTTGGAGGAGAAGATGAAGCTAGTGACAAATTTGCAGATGAAATGAAGACTGAATTTGAGATGAGCATGATTGGAGAAATGAAATATTTTTTGGGATTACAGATAACACAAAGCAAGGAAGGTATATTTGTAAGTCAGACTAAGTATTTAAATGAATTATTGAAAAGATTTGGAATGGAAGATTCTAAACCCGTTGGAACACCTATGGTAACCAGACATAAGTTATCTAGGAAAGATGAGACACCAGTAGTTGAGCAGAAAAAGTACAGATCTATGATTGGAGGATTGCAGTACTTGACACATACAAGACCTGATATAGCACATTCAGTGGGGATTGTAGCAAGATTTCAAGCAGAACCTAAAGAATCACATTATGCAGCAGTAAAGAGGATACTGAGATATCTGAAAGGAACAATGGATTATGGATTATGGTATGAGAATTTTGATGATTTTACTTTATGTGCCTATACTAATGCAGATTGGGGAGGTAGCGTTGATGACAAGAAAAACACCAGTGGTGGAGCCTTTTTTCTTGGAGGTAAATTGGTCTCTTGGCTAAGTAAGAAGTAGAATTGTACTTCACAAAGCACAGCAAAAGCAAAATATGTTGCAGCAGCAAATAATTGTAATCAGATTATTTGGATGAAGCAGATGTTGAAAGATATTGGAATAAAGTTTGATGAGCCTGTTGTTATACATTGTGACAACACCAGTACAGTGAGTATGTCAAAAAATCCTATTTTACATTCTAAGACTAAACATATTGAGATCAAGTATCATGTTGTAAGAGAGAAAGTTGTAGAAAAGGAAGTAAGATTGGAGTACATAAGTACATAGGAGCAGATAGCAGATATATTTACAAATCCTTTACCTAAGGATACATTTGTGTATCTAAGAGGTATGCTTGGGTTTATGCCCCAACCTATTTTTTAGAATTAATGCAGATGATTACATCTGTCCAATGGTATATGAGTCCTATCTTTCTTCTGGATTGGATGTTGGAACTTCCTCTATGGGGGAGTTTATGAGCTGAGTCATGAGGACTCTTGTTATTGTATTTTTCTGAAAAGTGTCTTTTGACATTAAGTTGTTGTTGACTTAGTGATAGAAATTTTGTCATTGACGTCAATGGGGGAGAGATATACATGAAAAACATTGTGGATTGTATGAGAGAGCTGAATAGGAAAATGAAGCAAGATTTGATTTGATATTTTGCAGTGATGTTGCAGTATTGGATTTTTGGAACATTGGATGTTTTTCATCTATGTTTCCATCAATGCCAATGGGGGAGATTTTTAGGAATGAATGCAAAGTGTTTTGGTAATCATTCTATAGCAGTTGTTGTTGCATTCATGACTTGGATTGTCATTGATGTCAACACAGTGATATTCTGGATATTAGCAGAAAAGTAGGTATAGTTTTGTTTTGCGCACATGTTGTATTGCAGACTAGCTTTTGCATAGTTGATGGTATGTTCTTTGGTGTGTTATTAACCTATGTTTAACAATGCAAAAAGAAATTCATTCATTTGTAAGAGTTATGAGCATTTTGGTGAAAGCAGTGTTTAGACAGTGTTTCTATGTAGCGATGTTCAGAAATCGGAGGATATCTCTTAGCTGGGATGGAATCTAATTTTTCATAGTTAAAGGGATGTTGGAGACTCATTAATGATGATGTGGTTCATAGTTCAAACTTCGAGGACATGTTTGTAGAAAGTTACAGTAACTGGAAGCTGACAGTTTTATGTGAATTCTGTGTGTAGCGTGTAGAATTTATTATTTTGTAATTGAGGACTGACTCATTTGTAATTATTTGAGTTTGGTATATAAGAAGAAATTTTTTCCTTATTGTAGTGTGTACTATGAAGATTGTGATGCAAATATATGCATGAAGTGAAGAAAAGAGCTAATTCAGTGATGAAGGAAGACTTGTGAGTACAGAGATCTGGAATTGTGATCTTGTGTAGCAGAGAGTGTGGTTTTGGCACAGTGTGAAGGAGGTAATATATATTTCATATTATTCTATTGAATAATTCTAAGATCTTTTGGACAGTGGGTTCAGAGATCTTGCCTTGAAGCTGTTTGGGCAGTGGGTCCTTCTGTCTTCCATAAAGTCTTAACCGGGTTAGAATCTTTTAACAAGGATTCAAAATCTCCTAACAGGAATTTATATGTACTGAATGTATTTCATAAGACTCCTAACAGGGTCCATCCTCTAACAAGGAACTTTCATATTAGTGCATCATTTTGTGGGCATCATTCCCACCGGGGTTTACTCTTTTTCAAGAGGTTCCCTAGTTAACATATCTTGTGTTATTGTGCAATTGTGTATGGTTATCTTGCTATGGTTGATCAGTACATTGATTATATTGTTTAAAGCTATTGAATGGATAAATTATCAGATAACTGATTCACCCCCCCCCCTCTCAGTTATCTTGGGGATCTTTACTTTCTAACAGGTGTTAGGTCTCATTTTGGGTTTTTGAGGAAATAAGCTGAGCAACTGAAAACAAAGTGTGATGAGTTGGAAAAATAGAGGGTTGAGATTGTTGGCTTTCCCTAGCCTAGTGATGAGGTTTTTGAAGCTTGGAAAGGTAGTACCTCTCATTGGTATCAAATGAACAAGAATACCCTACTACAGTAGCAACAAGTGGCAGTTCTCCAACACCTTAAAGAAGTTAAGGGTTTCCAAATAGATTGTGTGCACACGAATAGTAAAGTTGATGACAAAGGTGCCACCTATCAAAAGAAGAAGCAATTTTGGAGTTGTTGCAGAAGCCCTACGAACCAATTAGGAATTATCTTCTGAAGGCTTGTAACAGATCAGTTACTTGTCTTGTTATTTTTGCCTCTTCTATATGTCGTCATATTTTTGTCTTTGCCTAAATGATCATAAGCTTGTAGCAATCTTTAATTCTATAAAAGGATTCCCAAGATCATTTAGAAGGGCTTGAAAACTAAGATAGCATTTTGCATATGATTTTTCAGTCAAGGGTATAGCAAATTGTATTAGACTGTATTATTTTAGATATAGAAAGTTTCATATAGCTTTTGGCTATTATTATAGTTGTGTATATTTTGAGGTAAAGTGTGTGAAAGAAACATGATTCAGTACATATGAATACAATAAATTCTAGATTCAAGTCTCTCCTTTGTGTCTATTTCTTTAAGTTATGAATTTCCTGATTCATTGCATAGAATTTTTCACTGTGTATGTTGTTTTTCCTTAGCTTTGATTTGAGATCAAGTTAAATAGCTCTAGATAGAACATAGATTCATTTCTTTTTGCACAAGGATGTCTATAAGAAGTAAGTATTTGGTTTCAAATAGATCAATATTGTCATAAGGTGGTAATATTTTGGGGTCCTGAATCACTGATATTAGTTGGTTTCCATGTTTTGCTTTGCATTTAAGATATTTCCCAATGGATAAGGCACTGGACAAAAATAAGCATGTTTTTACAGTGATATGTGTTTAGTAGGGTCTGGCTACATTCTTGAATATTGATATAAACCATTCAAAATCTCTCAAGTGTTGTGATTTACAAGCTATATTTTTCTTAATGGTAATGGAGAATCAATAGATGACTGGTTATCATTTAGTATTTTCTTATCATTTATCTGTTGTTACAATCCAGAAATTATTGTGAAATGTTGTATGTGGATCTGGATTAGATGTACCTGCCTTGGTTTTGCAAAGTCAAAAGTGCACAGAGAAGTCTTGTCCCTATAGTTGGTCCAATCACCTCAGATTTCCCTATATTTGGAACTAACCATTCCAGACAATCTATCTATGGGTGTATTGGTTGCTTTCATAAGTATAAAGTCCATTTTGAAGAACCAACACTTCCTATGAATGATGCAACTCGACAACTCTTTAGGAGTTTTATTTTTTCCATTGACCTCTTGAGTTGTGACACAAGATATCTTCAATGCCAATTGTTGATCTTTGATCAATGGTCATGTTTTAAATTCTTGTTGGGATTTTTCTTGCTTCATCTGGTTTGTCCGATCATGTAGGAGTGACTGCATTAATGAGAAATTTTCAAATAGGCAAACCTAGTTCCAAATTTCAATGATTGTGATGTGTTCACTGAGAGTTAAATTACCAAAAAAAGAGCTACAGTTGATTTCTTAGCTACTTTTGGTGACTTTCCTACAGATCTGTTGACTCTAAATGGTGCCTTAACTACTCAAAGTCCCTGCATACATTTATTCCATGTCTACTTATAGCTTGCAAATGACTTTGTGTCATCAAGGGTACTTTTAGATTTAATATCTAGTTGTACATCTTTCTGTAAGGATTAACAATCCACAATACAACTGAGAGGGGGGGTGAATCAGTTGTACGAAGAAAATTAAACTTTAAACATTAAGCTTATCAATATCAGATCTAATGAACACAATAACACAATATTTTGGTTATAGGGAAACCCTGTTAAAGGTAAAAACCCCAGTGGGAATTAGCACCTACTAATGATGTACTGAGAGTATAGTAATCCTTGTTAGAAGATATAGCCCTATTAGGAGCTTGTTGAAACATTACAGTACATAGTCCTTGTTAGAGGACAAACCTTGTTAGGAGTCAAGAACAAAGAGGGCTCACTACCCAAGGCTCACTGCCCAAAGAAGGTTAAGTCCACCTTCTGAACTCACTAGTTCACAACAAGTGTATATGAAGAAATACATAATTTTTTGAACTATTTTCTAGCAACTATCTCTGCTTGATCAGTTCCAATGAAGTCCACCAAAAATCCTCTGCTCTACATACAACAAACACAAGTTCGCAACCTCCTTATATCACTTATCTCACATCCATATCTTTTCCAAAGAAAAGACCTTACATTTATACCTTATTACATTTTGCCAGGATCAGGTCAGCCCATAAGGCTTTCCTAATTACAAATAATTACATAAGCCCTTGCTAAGATACACACGGTATCTAAAACAAGTTTACAATGATTACATTACAACAATTTAGGACCGACATCCTTGAATTATGCTTGTCAAACAAAATACACGCTTCATTCCTTGAGTCGGCTTCAGAATAAGCCATCGCCAAAGCACACACCCCAGATGATGTCACCAATCATTTTGTACCTTGCACTAACCAATGAACATCTGTCAGTACCTCTTCCATCATCCTTCAAGATTGCATACCTTGAATCGAATCCCTCTAAAATCTATACGAAAAACTTAGAGACTAACTCTGTCAATTCTCACTGTCACAGTCCAGTGACCAATCTTTACCAAAATAGTTATATCTTCCTTAATATGCATCCATTAATGATGTGATCTCTGATATAAGATCACAACATTCTCTAAACTCTCATCTAACTTTGCAACATGTGAAACATCTATACCTCTTCTGGACACTGTGATTACCAGTCTGGTTCCTTCATAGAAGCATATTTTGACATCAGTGACAAAACACAAATGACAACAATATGAGTGCCCATTCAATAATGTAGTGATTAAACATATTAAATGTCTCAATCACCACCCATACATTAGCAATATCCAACAATCTCCCCCTTTGGCATTGATGTCAACATATGGGAAAATCTTATCCCAAAGTTGTATCGACCCAAAAGTCTTCCAACTGAACAATCTCCCAAAACAGTGAGGATTTTCTCATAACATCACTCCCCCTTTGACAACAATGGAAAACGGTGCCAACTACCTTCACATATAAACTTTCTTCCATGATCACTCCCCCTGAGGAGTAGATCCCTACATCTAGTCTAGAAAATGATGAGGCTATGAGCACTTCTGGACTGATGCATCTCTGCATCATTTAGTTCTGACTAGGAGGGGCCTAAACCCCTAATATACCTCTGAGATATTCAAAGGTATTTTTTGGTAGTGGCTTTGTGAATATGTCTGTGATCTGCTCTTTTGTACTAATATATTCAAGCTTGATTTCTTTTTATGCCACCTTGTCTCTTAAGAAGTGATACTTTATAGAAATGTGTTTAGTTTTAGAGTGCATCACCGGATTCTTTGACATGTTTACGGTGCTGGTGTTATCACAATGGATAACCACGGGCTCATTAAAATTTATTCCAATGTCCATCAGCATTTGTTTCATCCAAACAATTTGAGTGCAATTTATAGTAGCAGCAACATATTTTGATTCAGTAGTAGATTGTGCTATACAATCTTGTTTCTTACTTAGCCAAGAAACCAACTTTTTCCCAAGGAAAAATGCACCACCACTTGTACTTTTTCTGTCATCAATATTTCCTACCCAATCAACATTAGTATAAGCATGAAGTTCAAAGCTATCATTCCTGTCATAACATAAAACATAGTCTATGGTTCCTCTGAGATACCTTAGTATCCTTTTAACAATAGCTAGATGACTCTCCTTGGGTTCTGCCTAATATCTAGCAACAATTCCAACAGCATTAGCAATATCTAGTCTAGTGTGAGTCAAATATTGTAGCCCTCCAACCATTGATCTATACAAAGTCTGAAAAACACATTTTGATTAATCATCAATTGTTAGCTTGTTTCCAGTCACCATAGGTGTTCCTACCAGTTTACAATCTTCCATAGTGAATTTCTTAAGTAATTCTTTGAGATACTTGGTCTGAGAAATGAAAATATCATTCTCATTCTGAGTTATTTGCAGTCCAAGGAAGAATTTCATTTCACCTATCATGGACATTTCAAATTAACTTTCCATTTCTTTAGCAAATTTCTTACATAAATCATCATTACCTCCAAAACTAATGTCATCCACAAATACTTCTACTATTAGGATTCCATCTTCAGTAGCTCTCAAATACAAATTATTGTCTACATTACCTTTTCTGAATCCAAGTCCAAGTAGATACTTGTCTAACCTTGCATACCAAGCCCTAGGAGCTTGCTTCAACCCATACGGGGCTTTCTTCAATTTGCACGCCATGTCTTTGTCTTTGCATAGAGGAAATCCATCTGGTTGTTCTATGTATGCTTCTTCTTCAAGATCTTCATTTAGAAATACAGATTTAACATCCATTTGATACACTTTGAAGTTTTTGTGTGAAGCATAAGATAGGAATAATCTTACTGCCTCTATTCTAGCAATAGGAGCAAATGTTTCTTCCAAGTCCATGCCTTCTTGTTGTGAGTATCCTTTACACACTAGTCTTTCTTTGTTCCTTACAACTATTCCTTCTTCATCCATTTTGTTTCTAAAGACCCATTTTGTTCCTATAACATTTTTAATTTTAGGTCTTGGAACCAATTCCCAAGTATTATTTTTTTTTATCTGATCCAATTCTTCTTTCATGGCATTTATCCAAGATTCATCTTTAAAGGCTTCATCTATATTTTTTGGCTCAACTTGAGAAATTAAACAAATTTTTTCTCTAACTTTAGATCTAGTTAGTACTCCCTAACTGGTCTTGCCAATAATTTGATTTTCAGGATGGTTATTTTTTACATACCTTGGAGTTTTAGGAGTTTCAGTAGTCTTGCTTGTATCATTACAAGCCTCTTTTTCAATTTCTTCCTCAACAAGTTCTTCTTCTTCGGCAACAGTAGAGGTTTCTTTCACTTCTGGTATCCGACTATTGTCATACATTCTTTCTTGTATCTGAAATTTCTCATCTATTCTTACATTGTTACTTTCAACCATCTTCCTTAATCTCAAATTGAAACATTTGTATTCCTTTCTTTTAATAGAGTAACCAAGGAAGATACCTTCATCACTTCTAGCATCAAATTTCCCTATCTCATCATCCCTCTTGATATAACATTTGCTACCAAAAATTTTGAAATATTTTACTATAGGAGTTTGATCAAACCATAGTTCATAGGGAGTCTTACTTGTGCCATCTCTGATCTGAATTTGATTTAATGTGTACACTATTGTTCCAACAGCTTCTCTCCAATGTACATGAGATATATTTCCTTCAATCGGCATTGTCTTGGCAGCATCAAGTATAGTTCTGTTTCTTCGCTCTGCTATCCCATTTTGTTATGGAGTCCTAGGAGCAGATGTTTGTCTTTTAATTCCATCCTCTTCATAGTATGAATTAAAAAAATCTGATGTAAACTCTCCACCTTTGTTTGATCTTAAACACTTTATTTTTAGTCCTGATTCATTCTCTACCTTTTCTTTAAACAACTTGAATTTGTCAAATGCTTCTGATTTCTCTCTCAAATAAGTAACCCTAATCATTCTAGAAAAGTCATCAACAAAGAGTATGAAATACCTTTCACCATAGTATGACTTTGTTCTTGTAGGCCCACATAGATCTGTATGTACTAGATCCAACTTTCCTTTTGATGTAAATGTTTTTCTTTTATGACTATTTTTAGTTTGCTTTCCCATAACACATTCTCTACATACAGTGTTAGAAGGTTTCACAATTTTTGGCAGATCTGTTACTACATTAGCCATACTTGCTTTCACAATGTTATCAAAGTTAACATGACAAAATATTCTATGCCATAACCAACTATCATCTACCTTCGCAACAAAACAAGAGGCTCCAAATGTGTTTAGTTCAAATACATTACCTCTGGATCTTGAACTAGTAGAAACCAGTTTTCCTTTCTTGCTTCTGATAAAGCACTTACCATCAACAAAACTTAACTGAAAGTTTTTATCCATCAATTGTCCAACACTCAACAAGTTATGTTTCAGTCCTTCAACAAGTAGTAAATTGTCTGTATTAGTCTTTCCATCCAGAGTGATAGATCCTACTCCTACGATGGATTTTGGGAGATTGTCCCCAAACCTTACAACACCTCCATCATAATTTACTAATTTAACAAATTTATTCTTATCACCAGTCATGTGATGAGAATATCCACTGTCAATTATCCATTCAATTTTCTTGTCAACATGAGATACGAAGGCTTTTTCTTCATGAATAGGTTCATCTTTAATAGCAACATATCCAATCTCTTCATTGTCTAAGTCATCATCATCAGAGATTCCTTCACTAGCATAATAACACTTTTTATCTCTTCTAATCTTTGCATAATCAGGTTTGTATTTAGGAACTCTTGTAGGACATCTAGATGAAAAATGACCTACCTTATTGGATGAAAAACATTTCAAAGGTAATTTGCCTTCAAATTTTCCCTTACCTCTTTTCTCTCTTCTAGCTATTAGTGCAACAAGTTCTTCCATCTTCTTTTCTTCTTCCATTCCTCAGCATACTCATCAAGCTCTTCTCTAAGCTCTTCTTTGCTTGTGCTTAGAAGTGCAGATGCTTTCTTGTGTGTGGATTCCCTAAATGCATATTCAACTTTAGGAGCAGCTTCTCCTAATTCTGCAATTGCAAAAGTGGTTAACTTTGCAATCAACATCTCTCTACTAAATTTTGGAGCTAGGGGTATAGTTTCTTGAATAGACATTGCCTTGAATTTGTAAGTAGGAGTCAGAGATTTGAGAATCTTTGCAATGACTTCTTCTTCATCATAAGTACCTCCACAATTTCTAATTCCAACTACAGCTTCTATAACCCTTTGAACATAGGCTCTAATGCTTTCATCTTCATTCATTTGTAGCTTCTCCATCTTTGTCTTCCAATTCTGCAATTATACTTGTTTGGTATATTTGTCTCCTTCATAGAGTGCCTCTAGTCGATTCCAAATATCATGTACCAAATCCAAATCTTTAATTTCAGTAAACTCACCCTCAGATAGTGCATTGATCAATGCTTCTCTTACGACCATTTTGCATGAAAATAGTTTCCCTTCATCATTGGCAGCTAACCCTAAGTCATTCTTAGCCTTCAAAGTTTCCTTCTTCTTCAAAACCATCCAGGAGTCTATGCCCAAGCATAGCAGATGTGTTCTCATCTTGTTTTTCTAGCTGTCAAAGTTTTCATGATCAAACTTAGGACTATCCTTCCTATAGAATGCCATTTTCCAAGATCACCTCAAGTTGTTAAGCTTTCTCTTTGAGGACCACAAGCTCTGATACCAATTCTTAGGATTAATAGTCCACAATACAACTGAGAGGGGGGGTGAATCAGTTGTATGAAGAATATTAAACTTTAAAATTTAAGCTTATCAATATTAGAGCCAATGAACACAATGAATGCCAACACAATAATGTACAATATTTTGGTTACGAGGAAACCCTGTTAAAGGTAAAAACCCTGGTGGGAATTAGCACCCACTAATGATGTATTGAGAGTATAGTAATCCTTGTTAGAAGATATAGCCCTGTTAGGGGCTTGTTGAAACATTACAGTACATAGTCCTTGTTAGAGGACAGACCCTATTAGGAGTCAAGAATAAAAAAGGGCTCACTACCCAAGGCTCACTGCCCAAAGAAGGTTAAGTCCACCTTCTGAACTCACTAGTTCGCAACAAGTGTATATGAAGAAATACACAATCTTTTGAACTATTTGCCAGCAAATGTCTTTGCTTGATTAGTTCCAATGAAGTTGATGAAGGGTGCTCCCCTTAATACCACAACCACATAAGAGAAATAGAGAAACAACAACAATAATATGCAAGAACAGAAAATTGGCTTCTTATTATCTCCACAAATGTGGAATTACAAACTTTCAGAATTATAATATGCAAAGCCACATGGGCATTCCCTTACAATATTCTGTAGGACAAAGCCTCGAATCAATACCCAGATCTACTACCCAGAACTATCCTGAACCCCCAAGACAATAATACAGCCTTCCTTATATAGGCAATTTCTACCGCCTGAGAAGGTTCCAAAAATTTAGCCCTAAGGGCCGACCAAACTTAGAATTATTTTATTTTTCAATTTATTACATCAAAGTCGGCTCAAAATAACCTTTGAAACCCGAATAGAAATTTTGAAGAAAATTATTTTCTGCCATTTCGGGTGGCCCAACTTCCGAAGACCATAAGTCATCACCAGTTGACCCGATCGGCTATTATAACCCCATTTCAGAAACGCCACGAAGCGCTCTATAGGCTTGATAGGCGCAAGCGCTCGTCACCCAAATTTTCGACCTCATCCGGGGCCTCTAAAGCCTTCAAAACTAAGTTTAAAGTTTCTGTACCCTGCTGCCAATACCGAAAATCTTCAATATCTTCCAATATACACTTGATCTGGCAATGAAACTTTACTGGCAGACTTATATGACCAACATGAACCTTCAAGAAAGAAATCAGATCATTCTGAGCACATACGAAAATTACCAAAAAATAGTAACTTTCCACAAATAGCAGCTCTGCATAAAATAGCCCTTATTGAATATAAAAATAGAAATATTTTTGGGTGATGCAAGATTGCTCTTACACCCAGGATGCTCCTGCATCAGACACCCGAGGTAATTTGAGAAGTGACCCTGTCACGACTCAGGTGTGCAGAGGAAAACTAAGACGGTTAACCTCCACCCTTGTTAGCCATGATGAATCTTCAATAGGTCATCCTTTCCACTTGACCAGATATTTTTCATATGTCCTGTTCCTTGTGCTTCTACCAACACGACTGTCCAGTATATCCTCGATCTCCTTAGTGTTTGAACTAGTTGCTAGAATACTCCACTGTGCTACTGTGATCTCATCTTCAACACCTCCTTCATGATAGTCTGTCAGATCTGAAATGTTAAACACTGGTGAAATATTTAGCTCAGTAGGCAATTCTACCTCATATGCGTTTCCTGAATCATGTTTCTTCAGTATCCTACATGGTCCAAACTTCTTCATTTTTAGCTTGTTATATGTACCAACTGGAAACCGCTCCTTCCACAAATAAACCATGACTTCATCACCAACCTGAAATTCCTTACACCTCCTTTTCTCATCTGCCTTAACCTTATACTGTGCATTAATCTTGGTAATATGCTTCCTCACCTCTTCATGGATGTTCTTCAAGTGTTCTGCAAAATCCTCAGCTTCAGCACTACTTATTTCTCCTTTATCTATCTTCCTCAATTCAGATGCATTTCTTGGACTACTTCCATATACAATCTGGAATGGTGATTTACCAGTGCTCCTGTTGACAGAATTATTGTATGCGAATTTCGCCTGTGGTAAAATCAAATCCCATCCTGTTGGCTTATCTCCAACCAAACATCTCAGCAAATTTTCCAAACTCCTATTCACCACCTCTGTCTGTCCATCAGTCTGCGGATGATGTGATGAACTAAACTTCAAATCTGTCTTCAACTTCTTCCACAATATACGCCAGAAATATCCAACAAACTTAGTGTCCCGATCTGAAACTATGGTCTTTGGTAAACCATGAAGTCTCACTACTTCTCTGAAAAACAATTCTACTACATGAACAGCATCATTAGTCTTATTGCATGGAATAAAATGTGCCATCTTTGAAAATCTGTCAACTACCACAAAAATTGAATCGTGTCCCCGCTGTGTCCTCGGTAAACCAAGAACAAAGTCCATGCTGATATCCTCCCAAGGCTTCTCTGGTACAGGTAATGGCTGATACAACCCTGTATTCTGCTTCACTCCCTTCGCCATCTGACATACTCGGCAACTCTGTACAAACTTCTTCACATCTTGCTGCAACTATGGCCAATAATAATTCTCACTAACCAAACCAAAAGTTTTATCACGACCAAAATGTCCAGCCAATCCTCCGCTATTCTTCTCCTTGATGATATTCTCCCTCATAGAACTTCGTGGAATGCACAACTGACTCCTCTGAATAGCATATCATCCTAGATGATGAAATCCAACCATTTCATCCTGTCTAGAGTAACAGGTTCTGTACAAACTTTCCAATCTTCACCAAAATCAAGATCGTCTGGATACAAATTCTTGAGTTCCTTTAACCCAACCACCTCAATCTGCATCTCTGTCAACAATAGTTGCCTTCTGCTAAGAGCATTTGCAACCCTGTTAGACTTTCCACTTCTGTGTTTCAAAACAAATGTATAACTCTACAAAAACTAAACCCATTTCAAATGCCTTTGATTCAATTTTACTTGACTATTAAAATATTGCAAAGCTTGATGATCAGTATACAAAACAAACTCCTTAGGAAGCAGATAATGTCTCCACTTCTTTAATGCCTGAACTATAGCATAAAATTCTTGATCATAAACAGAATACTTCCTCTTGGCATCATTTAACTTCTCACTGAAATACGCAACAGGTTTACCTTCTTGTCTCATAACAGCTCCTATTGCAATACCACTAGCATCACAATCTACTTGAAACGCCTTATTAAAATCTGGAAGTGCTAAAACAGGTTGTTCTGTAACTTTTTGTTTCAACAATTAAAAACTCTTTTCTGCCCCATTAGTCCACTTAAACTCTTTTCTATCCCCTCTCATTGTTTCAGTCAAGGGTCCACAAATACTGCTAAAATTTCTGATAAAATTTCTGTAAAAGCTAGCTAGACCATGAAAAGATCTTACCTCAGTAGCACTCTTTGGAGTAGACCATTCAAGGATAGCCTGTACCTTCTCTAGGTCCATTTTTAGACCTTCTGCTGAAACTACAAATCCCAAATACACTAACTCTTTCTTCACAAAACTGCACTTCTTCAAATTAATCAACAATTTCTCTTCTCTCAACTTCTCAAATACCATACGAATATGCATCATATGCTCATCCAATGTCTTACTAAAGATCAAAATATCATCTAGGTAAACAATGACAAACTTACCCAAAAATTCTTTCAAAACCTCATTCATAAGCCGCATGAAAGTGCTCGGTACATTGGTTAGCCCAAAAGGCATGACTAACCACTCATATAGTCCTTCCTTTGTCTTGAAGGCAGTCTTCCATTCATCTCCTTCTCTGATCCGAATCTGATGATATCCACTCTTCAGATCTATTTTTGAGAAATACATAGCTCCACTCAAACAGTCCATAATATCATCCATTCGTGGCAATGGAAACCTATACTTGATTGTGATCTTGTTTATTGCCCTAGAATCTGTACACATCCTCCATTCTTCATTCTTCTTTGGTGCTAATACCGCTGGTACAGCACAAGGACTCAGACTCTCATGGATCAATCCTTTTTGTAACAGTTCATGTACTTGTCTGTTCAACTCCTCACTTTCTGCAGGTGTCATTCTGTGTGCTACTTTATTCGGCAAACTCACTCCTGGGATCAAGTCCATCTGATGACTGATCTTCCTGACTGGTGGTAATCTATCAGGCATGTTATCGGATACAATATCCTGAAACTCATTCAACAAATCTGCAACTTCTACAGGAACATCTTCTACTTCCTCTTTACCAACTTTTGAAATTAAAGCAAAACATACATGCTCATACCTCATACCATCTAGGAAATTTCTTCCATCAACAAAAGTTATCCTTGCATTACCACATACCTTTTCTTCGGTCTCCTTCAATGGTTTTAGCTTATGTCGCACTCCATCCTTTGTCAGGGAATAAGTATTCACACGACCATCATGTACAGCACATCTGTCAAACTGTCACTGTCTACCCAACAACATATGACATGCATCCATAGATATGATATCACACACTACCTCATCTTGGTATCCGCCAACCTTGAACTTTACTAGGCATTGTTCATTGACCATGACCTTGTGGTCATCTTGTACCTAGGCAATCCGATATGGATGTGGGTGTTTCTGTCTCTTGAGCTTCAACTTTGTCACCATCTCTTTTGACACCAAATTGTCAGTGCTTCCACTATCAATGATCACATCACAACATTTACCTTCACACTTGCATCTGGTGCGAAACAGGCTCCTCCTTTGCTCAGGTTCATTCTCACCACTCAACAAGACTCTTCTATTAATCAACGTTTCTCCTCTTTCAGCATCTTCAGAATTTGATGATCTGGCATCTTCATCTACATGTGCAACTCTGGCCTGGCCTTCATTTCTCCTGTCTGTTCTGCCTTGGCGCTGAGGACATTCAAATGCTTTATGACCTTCTTCTCCACAGTGAAAACATGTTCCACGGAAGCCTCCTCTTCCAGATCCTTGTCCTCTTCCTCTTCCTCTCTGATCTCTATTATTCTGATCCTGAAAGCGATTGGAATTATTTTCACGCTGATTCTGACTGCTACTGGCCTCATCCTTCTTTTTTGGATCTTCATTTCGGCCACCATATGACCGTCCACTAGATTGTCCACCACGACCTCTTCCGTTTTGTCTGCTCTCAAACTTCTTGTTCAGCTTTTCCTCAACTTTAAGGGCAAATTGGTATGCCTTTTCAATACTGTTCATTCGAACCAGATTCAGCTCCTCCTAAATGCTTGGCCTTAACCCATTAAGGTATCGGGCAACTTTCTCTTTATCAGCTTCTGCATGGCCTATTCTGATGAGAAGTTGATAGAACTCCTCTGTATACTCCTGAACAGATCTTCCTGCTTGCTTCAAACTTTGCATTTTCTTCAGTAGGTCAAGCTCATAATTAACAGGAATGAACTGTTGCTTTAATTTATCCACCATCCGATCCCATCTCGTGATTTTCTCCTTTCCCCTTCTATTTCGCTCCAACTGAATCTCTTGCCACCATATCTTCGCATGACCTTTTAGTCTGGCCTTCGCAAATTTGACCCTATCAAGATCCTCAACATCTTCATACTCAAAATATTCTTCACATTCATTGATCTAGTCGATCAATTCCTCTGGGTTAAAATTTCTAGAAAATGTAGGAACCTCAATATTAGTTCTTTTCCCAATCTTGGAAATCACCCAAAAAAGTCTTTCTTCCTCCTAGTTCACAATTTTAACTTCTCCTTCTTGATATTCTTCTTTGGCTTCATCCTCGCTTTCGTCTCTGACATTAAGATTCATTCCTCTGCGAATCTTTTCTTGCAATGCTCGCACTTGTCTCTGCAGCTCTCTAACCTCAGGTGTTACAGGACCAGCTCTTCCGCCACGTTTTGTTCATGGAGGTATTTTCGCGATGCGCGCTGAAACCCTAACCACGGTCCTGGTGCAAACTGCCTCGCAGTCGGCGATCTGTTTACACACTCAAGAAAACTTACTCTGATACCACCTGATGAAGGGTGCTCACCTTAATACCACAACCACATAAGAGAAATAGAGAAACAACAACAATAATATGCAAGAACAGAAAATTGGCTTCTTATTATCTCTACAAATGTGGAATTATAAACTTTCAGAATTACAATATGCAAAGCCACATGGGCATTCCCTTACAATATTCTGTAGGACAAAGCCTCGAATCAATACCCAGATCTACTACCCAGAACTATCCTGAACCCCCAAGACAATAATACAGCCTTCCTTATATAGGCAATTTCTACCGCCCGAGAAGGTTCCAGAAATTTAGCCCTAAGGGCCGACCAAACTTAGAATTATTTTATTTTTCAATTTATTAAATCAAAGTCGGCTCAAAATAACCTTTGAAACCCGAATAGAAATTTTGAAGAAAATTATTTTCTGCCATTTCGGGTGGCCCAACTTCCGAAGACCATAAGTCATCACCAGTTGACCCGATCGGTTATTATAACCCCATTTCAGAAATGCCACGAAGCACTCTACAGGCTTGACTGGCGCAAGCGCCTGTCACCCAAATTTTTGACCTCATCCGGGGCTTTTAAAGCCTTCAAAACTGAGTTCAAAGTTTCTGTACCCTACTACCAATACCGAAAATCTTCAATATCTTCCACTATACACTTGATCTGGCAATGAAACTTTACTGGCAGACTTATATGACCAACATGAACCTTCAAGAAAGAAATCAAATCATTCTGAGCACATATGAAAATTACCAAAAAATAGTAACTTTCCACAAATAGCAGCTTTGCACAAAATAGCCCTTATTGAATATAAAAAGAGAAATATTTTTGGGTGATGCAAGATTTCTCTTACACCCATGATGCTCCTGCATCAGACACCCGGGGTAATTTGAGAAGTGACCCTGTCACGACTCAAGTGTGCAGAGGAAAACCAAGACGGTTAACCTCCACCCTTGTTAGCCATGATGAATCTTCAACAGGTCGTCCTTTCCAATTGACCAGATATTCTTCATATGTCCTATTCCTTGTGCTTCTGCCAACACGACTGTCCAGTATATCCTCGATCTCCTTATTGTCTGAACTAGTTGCTAGAATACTCCACTGTGCTGCTGTGATCTCATCTTCAACACCTCCTTCATGATACTCTGTCAGATCTGAAATGTTAAACACTGGTGAAATATTTAGCTCAGTAGGCAATTCTACCTCATATGTGTTTCCTGAATCATGTTTCTTCAGTATCCTACATGGTCCAAACTTCTTCATTTTTAGCTTGTTATATGTACCAACTGGAACCCGCTCCTTCCGCAAATGAACCATGACTTCATCACCAACCTGAAATTCCTTATACCTCCTTTTATCATCTGCCTTAACCTTATACTGTGCATTCATCTTGGTAATATGCTTCCTCACCTCTTCATGAATGTTCTTCAAGTGTTCTGCAAAATCCTCAGCTTCAGCACTACTTATTTCTCCTTTATCTATCTTCCTCAATTCAGATGTATTTCTTGGACTACTTCCATCTACAATCTGGAATGGTGATTTACCAGTGCTCCTGTTGACAGAATTATTGTATGCGAATTCCGCCTGTGGTAAAATCAAATCCCATCCTGTTGGCTTATCTCCAACCAAACATCTCAGCAAATTTCTCAAACTCCTATTCACCACCTCTGTCTATCCATCAGTCTACGGATGATGTGATGAACTAAACTTCAAATCTGTCTTCAACTTCTTCCACAATGTACGTCAGAAATACCCAACAAACTTAGTGTCCCGATCTGAAACTATGGTCTTTGGTAAACCATGAAATCTCACTACCTCTCTGAAAAATAATTCTGTTACATGAACATCATCATTAGTCTTCTTGCAGGGAATAAAATGTGTCATCTTTGAAAATCTGTCAACTACCATAAAAATTGAATTGTGTCCTCGCTGTGTCCTCGGTAAACCAAGAATAAAGTCCATGCTGATATCCTCCCAAGGCATCTCTGGTACAGGTAATGGCTGATACAACCCTGTATTCTGCTTCACTCCCTTCACCATCTGACATACTCGGCAACTCTGTACAAACTTCTTCACATCTTGCTGCAACTGTGGCCAATAATAATTTTCACTAACCAAACCAACGGTTTTATCACGACCAAAATGTCCAGCCAACCCTCCGCTATGCTTCTCAGTGATGAGATTCTCCCTCATAGAACTTCGTGGAATGCACAACTGACTCCCTCTGAATAGCATATCATCCTAGATGATGAAATCCAACCATTTCGTCCTGTCTAGAGTAACAGGTTCTGTACAACCTTTTCAAGCTTCACCAAAATCAGGATCCTTTGGATACAAATTCTTGAGTTCCTTGAACCCAACCACCTAAATCTGCATCTCTGTCAACAATAGTTGCCTTCTGCTAAGAGCATCTGCAACACTGTTAGAATTTCCACTTCTGTGTTTCAAAACAAATGTATAACTCTGCAAAAACTAAACCCATTTCAAATGTCATTGATTCAATTTTCCTTGACTATTCAGATATTACAAAGCTTGATGATCAGTATACAAAACAAACTCTTTAGGAAGCAGATAATGTCTCCACTTCTTTAATGCCTGAACTATAGCATAAAATTCTTGATCATAAATAGAATACTTCCTCTTGGCATCATTTAACTTCTCACTGAAATACGCAACAGCTTTACCTTCTTGGCTCATAACAGCTCCTATTGCAGTACCGCTAGCATCACAATCTACTTGAAACACTTTATTAAAATCTGGAAGTGCTAAAATAGGTTGTTCTGTAACTTTTTGTTTCAACAATTGAAAACTCTTTTCTGCCCCATTAGTCCACTTAAACTCTTTTCTATCCCCTCTCATTGTTTCAGTCAAGGGTCCACAAATACTGCTAAAATTTTTGATAAACTTTCTGTAAAAGCTAGCTAGACCATGAAAAGATCTTACCTCAGTAGCACTCTTTGGAGTAGACCATTCAAAGATAGCTTGTACCTTCTTTAGGTCCATTTTTAGACCTTCTGCTGAAACTACAAATCTCAAATACACTAACTCTTTCTTCACAAAACTGCACTTGTTCAAATTAATCAACAATTTCTCTTCTCTCAACTTCTCAAATACCATATGAATATGCATCATATGCTCATCCAATGTCTTACTAAAGATCAAAATATCATCTAGGTAAACAATGACAAACTTACCCAAAAATTCTTTCAAAACCTCGTTCATAAGCCGCATGAAAGTGCTCGGTGCATTGGTTAGCCCAAAAGGCATGACTAACCACTCATATAGTCCTTCCTTTGTCTTGAAGGCAGTCCTCCATTCATCTCCTTCTCTGATCCGAATCTGATGATATCCACTCTTCAGATCTATTTTTGAGAAATACACAGCTCCACTCAAACAGTCCATAATATCATCCATTCGTGGCAATGGAAACCTATATTTGATTGTGATCTTGTTTATTGCCCTAGAATCTGTACACATCCTCCATTCTCCATTCTTCTTTGATGCTAATACCGCTGGTACAGCACAAGGACTCAGACTCTCACGGATCAATCCTTTCTGTAACAGTTCATGTACTTGTCTGTTCAACTCCTCACTTTTTGCAGGTGTCATTCTATGTGCTACCTTATTCGAAAAAACTCGCTCATGGGATCAAGTCCATCTGATGACTGATCTTCTTGACTGGTGGTAATCCATCAGGCACGTTATCAGATACAATATCCTGAAACTCATTCAACAAATCTGAAACTTCTACAGGAACATCTTCTACTTCCTCTTTACCAACTTTTGGAATTAAAGCAAAACATACATGCTCATGCCTCATACCATCTAGAAAATTTCTTCCATCAACAAAAGTTATCCTTGCATTACCACATACCTTTTTTTCGGTCTCTTTCAATGGTTTTAGCTTATGTCGCACTCCATCATTTGTCAGGTAATAAGTATTCGCACGACCATCATGTACAACACATTTGTCAAACTGCCACTGTCTACCCAACAACATATGACATGCATCCATAGATATGATATCACACAATACCTCATCTTGGTATCCGCCAACCTTGAACTTTACTATGCATTGTTCATTGACCATGACCTTATGGTCATCCTGTACCCAGGCAATCCGATATGGATGTGGGTGTTTCTGTCTCTTGAGCTTCAACTTTGTCACCATCTCTTCTGACACCAAATTGTCAGTGCTTCCACTATCAATGATCACATCACAACATTTACCTTCACACTTGCATCTGGTGCGAAACAGGCTCCTCTTTTGCTCAGGTTCATTCTCACCACTCAACAAGACTCTTCTATTAATCAACATTTCTCCTCTTTCAGCATCTTCAGAATTTGATGATCTGGCATATTCATCTACATGTGCAACTCTAGCCTGGCCTTCATTTCTCCTATCTGTTCTACCTTGGCGCTGAGGACATTCAAATGCCCTATGACCTTCTTCTCCATAGTGAAAACATGTTCCACGGAAGCCTCCTCTTCCAGATCCTTGTCCTCTTCCTATTCCTCTCTGATCTCTATTATTCTGATCCTCGAAGCGATTGGAATTATTTCCACGTTGATTCTGACTGCTACTGGCTTCATCATTCTTTTTTGGATCTTCATTTCGGCCACCATATGACCGTCCATCAGATCGTCCACCACGACCTCTTCCATTTTGTCTACTCTCAAACTTCTTGTTCAGTTTTTCCTCTACTTTAAGGGCAAACTGGTATGCCTCTTCAATACTGTTCATTCGAACCAGATTCAGCTCATCCTGAATGCTTGGCCTTAACCCATTAAGGTATCGGGCAACTTTCTCTTTATCAGCTTCTACATGGCCTGTTCTGATGAGAAGTTGATAGAACTCGTCTGTATACTCCTGAACAGATCTTCTTGCTTGCTTCAAACTTTGCATTTTCTTCAGTAGGTCAAGCTCATAATCAACAGGAATGAACTGTCGCTTCAATTTATCCACCATCCGATCCCATCTCGTGATTTTCTCCTTTCCCCTTCTATTTCGCTCCAACTAAATCTCTTGCCACCATATCTTCGTATGACCTTTCAGTCTAGCCTTCGCAAATTTGACCCTATCAGGATCCTCAACATCTTCATACTCAAAATATTCTTCACATTCATTGATCCAGTCGATTAATTCCTTTGGGTTAAGATTTCCAAAAAATGTAAGAACCTCAATCTTAGGTCTTTTCCCAATCTTCGAAATCGCCCGAAAAAATCTTTCTTCCTCTTGGTTCACAATTTCAACTTCTCCTTCTTGATATTCTTTTTCGGCTTCATCTTCGCTTTCGTCTTTGACATTAAGATTCATTCCTCTGCAAATCTCTTCTTGCAATGCTCGCACTTGTCTCTGCAGCTCTCTAACCTCAGGTGTCACAGCACCAGCTCTTCCGCCACATTCTTTTCGTGGAGGCATTTTCGTGATACGCGCTGAAACCCTAACCACAGTCCTGATGCAAACTGCCTCGCAGTCGGCGATCTGTTTACACACTCAAGAAAACTTGCTCTGATACCACTTGATGAATGGTGCTCCCCTTAATACCACAACCACATAAGAGAAATAGAGAAACAACAACAATAATATGCAAGAACAGAAAAATGGCTTCTTATTATCTCCACAAATGTGAAATTACAAACTTTCAGAATTACAATATGCAAAGCCACATGGGCATTCCGTTACAATATTCTGTAGGACAAAGTCTCGAATCAATACCCAGATCTACAATTTCTCTTCTCTCAACTTCTCAAATACCATACGAATATGCATCATATGCTCATCCAATGTCTTACTAAAGATCAAAATATCATCTAGGTAAACAATGACAAACTTACCCAAAAAAATTTTCAAAACCTCGTTCATAAGCCGCATGAAAGTGCTCGGTGCATTGGTTAGCCCTAAAGGCATGACTAACCACTCATATAGTTCTTCTTTTGTCTTGAAGGTAGTCTTCCATTCATCTCCTTCTCTGATCCGAATCTGATGATATCCATTCTTCAGATCTATTTTTGAGAAATACACAGCTCCACTCAAACAGTCCATAATATCATCCATTCGTAGCAATGGAAACCTATACTTGATTGTGATCTTTTTTATTGCCCTAGAATCTGTACACATCCTCCATTCTCCATTCTTCTTTGGTGTTAATACCGCTGGTAAAGCACAAGGACTCAGACTCTCACGGATCAATCCTTTCTGTAACAGTTCATGTACTTGTCTGTTCAACTCCTCACTTTCTGCAGGTGTCATTCTGTGTGCTACCTTATTCGGCAAACTCGCTCTTGGGATCAAGTCCATCTGATGACTGATCTTCCTGACTGGTGGTAATCCATTAGGCACGTTATTGGATACAATATCATGAAACTCATTCAACAAATCTGCAACTTCTACAGGAACATCTTCTACTTCCTCTTTACCAACTTTTGGAATTAAAATAAAACATACATGCTCATGCCTCATACCATCTAGAAAATTTCTTCCATCAACAAAAGTTATCCTTGCATTACCACATACCTTTTCTTCGGTCTCCTTCAATAGTTTTAGCTTATGTCGCACTCCATCCTTTGTCAGGGAATAAGTATTCGCACGACCATCATGTACAGCACATCTGTCAAACTGCCACGGTCTACCCAACAACATATGACATGCATCCATAGATATGATATCACACAATACCCCATCTTGGTATCCGCCAACCTTGAACTTTACTAGGCATTGTTCATTGACCATGACCTTGTGGTCATCCTGTACCCAGGCAATTCGATATGGATGTGGGTGTTTCTGTCTCTTGAGCTTCAACTTTGTCACCATCTCTTCTGACACCAAATTGTCAGTGCTTCCACTATCAATGATCACATCACAACATTTACCTTCACACTTGCATCTGGTGCGAAACAGGTTCCTCCTTTGCTCAAGTTCATTCTCACCACTCAACAGGACTCTTCTATTAATCAACGTTTCTCTTCTTTCAGCATCTTCAGAATTTGATGATCTGGCATCTTCATCTACATGTGCACCTCTGGCCTGACTTTCATTTCTCCTATCTGTTCTGCCTTGGCGCTGAGGACATTCAAATGCCCTATGACCTTCTTCTCCACAGTGAAAACATGTTCCACGGAAGCCTCCTCTTCCAGATCCTTGTCCTCTTCCTCTTCCTCTCTGATCTCTATTATTCTGATCTTGGAAGTGATTGGAATTATTTTCACGCTGATTCTGACTGCTACTGGCCTCATCTTTCTTTTTTGGATCTCCATTTCGGCCACCATATGACCGTCCACCAGATCGTCCACCGCGACCTCTTCCGTTTTGTCTGCTCTCGAACTTCTTGTTCAGCTTTTCCTCTACTTTAAGGGCAAACTGGTATGCCTCTTCAATATTATTTATTCAAACCAGATTCAGCTCCTCCTGAATGCTTGGCCTTAACCCATTAAGGTATCGGGCAACTTTCTCTTTATCAGCTTCTGCATGGCCTGTTCTGATGAGAAGTCGATAGAACTCGTATGTATACTCATGAACAGATCTTCCTACTTGCTTCAAACTTTGCATTTTCTTCAGTAGGTGAAGCTCATAATCAACAGGAATGAACTGTCACTTCAATTTATCCACCCTCTGATCCCATCTCGTGATTTTCTCATTTCCCCTTCTATTTCACTCCAACTGAATCTCTTGCCACCATATCTTCGCATGACCTTTCAGTCTGGCCTTCGCAAATTTGACCCTATCAAGATCCTTAACATCTTCATACTCAAAATATTCTTCACATTCATTGATCCAGTCGATCAATTCCTCTGTGTTAAGATTTTTAAAAAATGTAGGAACCTCAATCTTAGGTCTTTTCCCAATGTTGGAAATCGCCCGAAAAAGTCTTTCTTCCTCCTGGTTCACAATTTCAACTTCTCCTTCTTGATATTCTTCTTCGGCTTCATCCTCGCTTTCATCCCTGATATTAAGATTCATTCTTCTGTGAATCTCTTCTTGCAATGCTCGCACTTGTCTCTATAGCTCTCTAACCTCAAGTATCACAGCACCAGCTCTTCCGCCACGTTCTTTTCATGGAGGCATTTTCGTGATGCGCACTGAAACCCTAACCACGGTCCTGGTGCAAACTGCCTCGCAGTCGGCGATCTGTTTTAACACTCAATAAAACCTGCTCTGATACCACCTGATGAAGGGTGCTCCCCTTAATACCACAACCACATAAGAGAAATAGAGAAACAACAACAATAATATGCAAGAACAAAAAATTGGCTTCTTATTATCTCCACAAATGTGGAATTACAAACTTTCAGAATTAAAATATGCAAAGCCACATGGGCATTCCCTTACAATATTCTGTAGGACAAACCCTCGACTCAATACCCAGATCTACTACCCAGAACTATCCTGAACCCCCAAGACAATAATACAGCCTTCCTTATATAGGCAATTTCTACCGCCCGAGAAGGTTCCAGAAATTTAGCCCTAAGGGCCGACCAAACTTAGAATTATTTTATTTTTCAATTTATTATATCAAAGTCGACTCAAAATAACCTTTGAAACCCGAACAGAAATTTTGAAGAAAATTATTTTCTGCCATTTCGGGTGGCCCAACTTCCGAATACCATAAGTCATCACCAGTTGACCCGATCGGCTATTATAACCCCATTTCAGAAACGCCACGAAGCGATCTACAGGCTTCACCGGTGCAAGCGCCCATCACCAAAATTTTTGACCTCATCCAGTGCCTCTAAAGCCTTCAAAACTGAGTTCAAAGTTTCTGTACCCTGCTGCCAATACTGAAAATCTTCAATATCTTCCAATATACACTTGATCTGGCAATGAAACTTTACTGGCAGACTTATATGACCAACATGAACCTTCAAGAAAGAAATCAGATCATTCTGAGCACATACGAAAATTACCAAAAAATAGTAACTTTCCACAAATAGCAGCTCTGCACAAAATAGCCCTAATTGAATATAAAAATAGAAATATTTTTGGGTGATGCAAGATTGCTCTTACGCCCAAAATGCTCCTGCATCAGACACCCGGGGTAATTTGAGAAGTGACCCTGTCACAACTCAAGTGTGCAGAGGAAAATCAAGACGGTTAACCTCCACCCTTGTTAGCCATGATGAATCTTCAATAGGTCATCCTTTCCACTTGACCAAATATTCTTCATATGTCCTGTTCCTTGTGCTTCTGCCAACACGACTGTCCAGTACATCGTCGATCTCTTTAGTGTCTGAACTAGTTGTTAGAATACTCCACTGTGCTGCTGTGATCTCATCTTCAACACCTCCTTCATGATACTCTGTCAGATCTGAAATGTTAAACACTGGTGAAATATTTAGCTCAGTAGGCAATTCTACCTCATATGCGTTTCCTGAATCATGTTTCTTCAGTATCTTACATGGTCCAAACTTCTTCATTTTTAGTTTGTTATATGTACCAACTGGAAACCGCTCCTTCCGCAAATGAACCATGACTTCATCACCAACCTGAAATTCTTTATACGTCCTTTTCTCATCTGCCTTAACCTTATAATGTGCATTCATCTTGGTAATATGCTTCCTCACCTCTTCATAGATGTTCTTCAAGTGTTCTGCAAAATTTTCAGCTTCAGCACTACTTATTTCTCCTTTATCTATCTTCCTCAATTCAGATGCATTTCTTGGACTACTTCCATATATAATCTGGAATGGTGATTTACCAGTGCTCCTGTTGACAGAATTATTGTATGCGAATTCCACCTGTGGTAAAATCATATCTCATCCTGTTGGCTTATCTCCAACCAAACATCTCAGCAAATTTTCCAAACTCCTATTCACCACCTCTGTCTGTCCATCAATCTGCGGATGATGTGATGAACTAAACTTCAAATCTGTCTTCAACTTCTTCCACAATGTACGCCAGAAATATCCAACAAACTTAGTGTCCCGATCTGAAACTATGGTATTTGGTAAACCATGAAGTCTCACTACTTCTCTGAAAAACAATTCTGCTAAATGAACATCATTAGTCTTCTTACAGCGAATAAAATGTGTCATCTTTGAAAATCTGTCAACTACCACAAAAATTGAATCGTGTCCCCGCTGTGTCCTCGGTAAACCAAGAACAAAGTCCATGCTGATATCCTCCCAAGGCTTCTCTGGTACAGCTAATGGCTAATACAACCTTGTATTCTGCTTCACTCCCTTCGCCATCTGACATACTCGGCAACTCTGTACAAACTTTTTCACATCTTGCTGCAACTGTGGCCAATAATAATTCTCACTAACCAAACCAAAGGTTTTATCACGACTAAAATGTCCAGCCAATCCTCTACTATGCTTCTCATTGATGAGATTCTCCCTCATAGAACTTCGTGGAATGCACAACTGACTCCCTCTGAATAGCATATCATCCTAGATGATGAAATCCAACCATTTCATCCTGTCTAGAGTAACAGGTTCTGTACAAGCTTTCCAAGCTTCACCAAAATTAGAATCCTCTAGATACAAATTCTTGAGTTCCTTGAACCCAACCACCTCAATCTGCATCTCTGTCAACAATAGTTGCCTTCTGATAAGAGCATCTGCAACCCTATTAGACTTTCCACTTCTGTGTTTCAAAACAAATGTATAACTCTGCAAAAACTCAACCCATTTCAAATGCGTTTGATTCAATTTTCCTTGACTATTCAAATATTGCAAAGCTTGATGATCAGTATACAAAACAAACTCCTTAGGAAGCAGATAATGTCTCCACTTCTTTAATGCCTGAACTATAGCATAAAATTCCTCATCATAAATAAAATACATCCTCTTGGCATCATTTAACTTCTCACTGAAATACGCAACAGGTTTATCTTCTTGACTCATAACAGCTCCTATTGCAGTACCACTAGCATCACAATCTACTTGAAACACCTTATTAAAATTTAGAAGTGCTAAAACAGGTTGTTCTGTAACTTTTTGTTTCAACAATTGAAAACTCTTTTCTATCTCATTAGTCCACTTAAACTCTTTTCTATCCCCTCTCATTGTTTCAGTCAAGGGTCCACAAATACTCCTAAAATTTCTGATAAACTTTCTGTAAAAGCTAGCTAGACCATGAAAAGATCTTACCTAAGTAGCACTCCTTGGAGTAGACCATTCAAGGATAGCCTGTACCTTCTCTGGGTCCATTTTTAGACTTTTTGCTGAAACTACAAATCCCAAATACACTAACTCTTTCTTCACAAAACTGCACTTCTTCAAATTAATCAACAATTTCTCTTCTCTCAACTTCTCAAATATCATACGAATATGCATCATATGCTCATCCAATGTCTTACTAAATATCAAAATATCATCTAGGTAAAAAGTGACAAACTTACCCAAAAATTTATTCAAAACCTCGTTCATAAGCCGCATGAAAGTGCTCGGTGCATTGGTTAGCCCTAAAGGCATGAGTAACCACTCATATAGTCCTTCCTTTGTCTTGAAGGCAGTCTTCCATTCATCTCCTTATCTGATCCGAATCTAATGATATCCACTCTTCAGATCTATTTTTGAGAAATACACAGCTCCACTCAAACAGTCCATAATATCATCCATTCATGGCAATGGAAACTTATACTTGATTGTGATCTTATTTATTGCCCTAGAATCTGTGCACATCCTCCATTCTCCATTCTTCTTTGGTGCTAATACCGCTGGTACAGCACAACGACTCAAACTCTCACGGATCAATCCTTTCTGTAACAGTTCATGTACTTGTCTGTTCAACTCCTCACTTTCTGCAGGTGTCATTCTGTGTGCTACCTTATTCGGCAAACTCGCTCCTGAGATCAAGTCCATCTGATGACTGATCTTCCTGACTGGTGGTAATCCATCAGGCACGTTATCGGATACAATATCCTGAAACTCATTCAACAAATCTGCAACTTCTACAGGAACATCTTCTACTTCCTCTTTACCAACTTTTAGAATTAAAGAAAAACATACATGCTCATACTTCATACGATCTAGGAAATTTATTCCATCAACAAAAGTTATCCTTGCATTACCACATACCTTTTCTTCGGTCTCTTTCAATGGTTTTAGCTTATGTCGCACTCCATCCTTTGTCAAGGAATAAGTATTCGCACGACCATCATGTACACCACATTTGTCAAACTGCCACGGTCTATCCAACAACATATGACATGCATCCATAGATATGATATCACACAATACCTAATCTTGGTATCCGCCAACCTTGAACTTTACTAGGCATTGTTCATTGACCATGACCTTGTGGTCATCCTATACCCAGGCAATCCGATATGGATGTGGGTGTTTCTGTCTCTTGAGCTTCAACTTTGTCACCATCTTTTCTGACACCAAATTGTCAGTGCTTCCACTATCAATGATCACATCACAACATTTACCTTCACACTTGCATCTGGTGCGAAACAGACTCCTCCTTTGCTCAGGTTCATTCTCACCACTCAACAGGACTCTTCTATTAATCAAAGTTTCTCCTCTTTCAGCATCTTCAGAATTTGATGATCTGGCATATTCATCTACATGTGCAACTCTGGCCTGGCCTTCATTTCTCCTGTCTGTTCTACCTTGGCGCTGAGGACATTCAAATGCCTTATGACCTTCTTCTCCACAGTGAAAACATGTTCCACAGAAGCCTCCTCTTCCAGATCCTTGTCCTCTTCCTCTTCCTCTCTAATCTCTATTATTCTGATCCTGGAAGTGATTGGAATTATTTCCACGCTGATTGTGACTGCTACTGGCCTCATCTTTCTTTTTTGGATCTTCATTTTGGCCACCATATGACCGTCCACCAGATCGTCCACCGCGACGTCTTCTATTTTGTCTGCTCTCAAACTTCTTGTTCAGCTTTTCCTCTACTTTAAGGGCAAACTGGTATGCCTCTTCAATACTATTCATTCGAACCAGATTCGGCTCCTCCTGAATGCTTGGCCTTAACCCATTAAGGTATCGGGCAACTTTCTCTTTATCAGCTTCTGCATGGCCTGTTCTGATGAGAAGTCGATAGAACTCGTCTGTATACTCCTGAACAGATCTTCCTGCTTGCTTCAAACTTTGCATTTTCTTCAGTAGGTCAAGCTCATAATCAACAGGAATGAACTATCGCTTCAATTTATCCACCATCCGATCCCATCTCGTGATTTTCTCCTTTCCCCTTCTATTTCGCTCCAACTGAATCTTTTGCCACCATATCTTCGCATGATCTTTCAGTCTGGCCTTTGCAAATTTGACCCTATCAGGATCCTCAACATCTTTATACTCAAAATATTTTTCACATTCATTGATCCAGTCGATCAATTCATCTGGGTTAAGATTTCCAGAAAATGTAGGAACCTCAATCTTAGGTCTTTTCCCAATCTTGGAAATCGCCCGAAAAAGTCTTTCTTCCTCCTGGTTCACAATTTCAACTTCTCTTTCTTGATATTCTTCTTCGGCTTCATCCTCGCTTTCGTCTCTGACATTAAGATTCATTCATCTGCGAATCTCTTCTTGCAATGCTCGCACTTGTCTTTGTAGCTCTCTAACCTCAGGTGTCACAGCACCAGCTCTTCCGCCACGTTCTCTTTGTGGAGGTATTTTCGTGATGCGTGCTGAAACCCTAACCACGGTTCTGGTGCAAACTACCTTGCAGTCAGCGATCTGTTTACACACTCAAGAAAACCTGCTCTGATACAACCTGATGAAGGGTGCTCCCCTTAATACCACAACCACATAAGAGAAATAGAGAAATAACAACAATAATATGCAAGAAAAAAAAATTGGCTTCTTATTATCTCCACAAATGTGGAATTACAAACTTTTAGAATTACAATATGCAAAGCCACATGGGCATTCCTTTACAATATTCTGTAGGACAAAGCCTCGAATCAATACCCAAATCTACTACCTAGAACTATCCTGAACCCCTAAGACAATAATACAGCCTTCCTTATATAGGCAATTTCTACCGCCCGAGAAGGTTCCAGAAATTTAGTCCTAAGGGCCGACCAAACTTAGAATTATTTTATTTTTTAATTTATTACATCAAAGTTGGCTCAAAATAACCTTTGAAACTCGAACAGAAATTTTGAAGAAAATTATTTTCCGCCATTTCGGGTGGCCCAACTTCCGAAGACCATAAGTCATCACCAGTTGACCCGATCGGCTATTATAGCCCCATTTCAGAAACGTCACGAAGCGCTCTACAGGCTTGATTGGTGCAAGTGCCTGTCACCCAAATTTTTGACCTCATCCGGGGCCCTTAAAGCCTTCAAAACTGAGTTCAAAGTTTCTGTACCTTGCTGCCAATACCGAAAATCTTCAATATCTTCCAATATACACTTGATCTGGCAATGAAACTTTATTGGCAGACTTATATGACCAACATGAACCTTCAAGAAAGAAATCAGATCATTCTGAGCACATACAAAAATTACCAAAAAATAGTAACTTTCCACAAATAGCAGCTCTGCACAAAATAGCCCTTATTGAATATAAAAATAGAAATATTTTTGGGTGATGCAAGATTGCTCTTACACCCAGGATGCTCCTGCATCAGACACCCGGGGTAATTTGAGAAGTGACCCTGTCACGACTCAGGTGTGCAGAGGAAAACCAAGATGGTTAACCTCCACCCTTGTTAGCCATGATGAATCTTCAACAAGTCGTCCTTTCCACTTGATCAGATATTCTTCATATGTCCTGTTCTTTGTGCTTCTGCCAACACGACTGTCCAGTATATCCTCGATCTCATTAGTGTCTGAACTAGTTGCTGGAATACTCCACTGTGCTGCTGTGATCTCATCTTCAACACCTCCTTCATGATACTCTGTCAGATCTGAAATGTTAAACACTGGTGAAATATTTAGCTCAGTAGGCAATTCTACCTCATATGCGTTTCCTGAATCATGTTTCTTCAGTATCCTACATGGTCCAAACTTTTTCATTTTTAGCTTGTTATATGTACCAACTAGAAACCGCTCCTTCCGCAAATGAACCATGACTTCATCACCAACCTGAAATTCTTTATACATCCTTTTCTCATCTGCCTTAACCTTATACTGTGCATTCATCTTGGTAATATGCTTCCTCACCTCTTCATAGATGTTCTTCAAGTGTTCTGCAAAATCCTCAGCTTCAGCACTACTTATTTCTCCTTTATCTATCTTCCTCAATTCAGATACATTTCTTAAACTACTTCGATATACAATCTGGAATGGAGATTTACCAGTGCTCCTGTTGACAGAATTATTATATGCGAATTCCGCCTGTGGTAAAATTAAATCCCATCCTGTTGGCTTATCTCCAACCAAACATCTCAGCAAATTTTCCAAACTCCTATTCACCACCTTTGTCTGTCCATCAGTCTGCGGATGATGTGATGAACTAAACTTCAAATCTGTCTTCAACTTCTTCCACAATGTACGCCAGAAATATCTAACAAACTTAGTGTCCCGATCTGAAACTATGATCTTTGGTAAACCATGAAGTCTCACTACTTCTCTGAAAAACAATTCTGCTACATGAACAGCATCATTAGTCTTCTTGCAGGGAATAAAACGTGCCATCTTTGAAAATCTGTCAACTACCACAAAAATTGAATCGTGTCCCCGCTGTGTCCTCGGTAAACCAAGAACAAAGCCCATGCTGATATCCTCCCAAGGCTTCTCTGGTATAAGTGTAGACTAGGATTTGTGAGTGCACCTAAACCTGTTTTGAAGGCCAAAGACAAACAAATGTCATAGCATATAATCAAATCAAATTTAATGGTTAACAAACTAAAATCAAAGCCACCTCAGTTTAAGCTTAAAACGGATGCGCCCATGCACCGTTTGATATGCTTAGATATAGAGGGATGTGGGTGTGCAAACTCAAGCACTTGGAGCATGCAAGATAAATGATTTGAAGATCAAGAAGACCCAAAATGACACAAAATAGGTATAAGGAACCTATTTTGCCTCAAAGGCCTCAAGAACACACAAATATGCAAAGCTAAAAGAAAGAACTAAGATTAAAACAAGAAATGAATCTATGTTAATCCATTTAAGCTAATTTAGATGTGATTTAAGCTTGAAAATGATCTAAAAATGATGAACTTATGCTTATGCTAAAATGAAAATGGCATTATAACTTTGCTATTGAGTTTGAGAGTTGAAAGATGATTTGCCTTAGGAAGTGAGGGTATTTATAGGATTTCTAAAGCTTGGGGTAGGAGGAATGAATGGCCAGGATTGAAATCTTTAAGAGAGGCCAAGATTCACTCAAAGGGAAGCACATGGATTGTACTAATTCTCAGCCAATCAGGAGGTGACACATGTCACAAGGTGAGTGGATGAAGGGAAGGGCAAAGAGGAGTCAACAAAGGGGGCTCCAAGCTCATAACTCTCCAAATAAATACTTGTAAGAGCAATGAATGGGATTTAAAAGGCTTTGAAGACTTTGGGGAAGCAATAAATGCTTTGTGGTTGAGATATTTGGAAGGAAAGACTTTGCTTTGGTTTAGGAAAGTCTTAAGCTTGGTTAGGATTGCACAAAGGTTTAAGGTTAGGATTAGGATTAGATTAGGACAAAGAAAACGATTAGGATGGGTGAAGAGGGTGGATTTGAGAAGATTCTAGAAGAGTCTAGATTTCTCCTTAATTTCATGGAATAAAAGTTATTCATTCCAAAAGCTTAAGTTTAGGAATATTTATTAAAATATTTTCAATAAATATGCAATTTAAATATTCAACCTTAATTAAATATTTAACCTTGGGATTAGGGTTAGAAAAGATGGGTTTAGCCTTTTAATCGAAATTAAGAAGGGATTAGAAGATTTTGGAAGAGGTTAGTGGTCTTAAGAAAATTGGCCAAGTTTGGGATAAAAAATAAATTAATAATAAATTAATTTATTTTTGAAAGTTTTGGTCAATTTATTAATTAAATAATTAATAAATTAGGGATAATGTCCAAATGACATTTTTAGGCTAGATTCCTTAATTAAAGATTTTTAATTAAGAGAGAGGGATTTAATGCCATAAAAATAAATTAATTAATTAAATAATTAATTAATTAATAAATGATGATGTCATCAAAGATTTTCAGAAAATAAAAATAATTTATTTCCTGAAGGATTTTTCGGTGTCTACATTTTGCCCCTCTTTGATGCGATGCCGCAAGTGGCATGGCGTCAAAGACAAGAAAATAAGATGCTGAGGCTAGAATCAGAAGAAGAAGGTATGACGCCTGGGTGGACTAGAAGAAAGAGGATACATGCCCCGGTGGGACAAAATCATGGAAGATGCGCCCAGTGGGACAAGGAGAAAGAGGGATTACGCCCTGGGACAGAGTGTGCCCGGCGGGACGAGGAAGGAAGGGCCTAGGAAGAAAGGGGAGATAAATAACCTCACTTCTAAGAACAAATACGGATGATATGCAAGATGAGATGGAAATGCAAGATGCAAGATGCAGCTGTATGCAAAGATGCAAGATTAATCTATATGATAAATGCAAGGGACCAGATAGCTCCAAGTGCAAACGGGAGTGCACAGCCTGGATTTAATATAGCTATGTTAGAGACCTGCCAAGGATACTGGGATCATGAGGCCTGTCAACAATGTCGCAGAGGACTGACGAGGACTGACGCTAAACAAACACACAGGGTTGCCCCAACATCACACATGAAGCATAGAGGCAACATGGCAGAACCGATGCTGAAGGAACCACAAACACACAACTGACTCACAGGCAGAAGTGAAAGATCAAAAGACCTTGCCCCAAATTATCCGCACACGCAGCACACCATGATATAATGAATCGTGGTGACCCTGGTGGGATAATGAGAAGCCAAAAAGATTAACAAGATCAAAAGGACAAAATCCAAGATCAAAATGATAACTCCAAAAAGACATCCTTTGCCAAGGAGAGAGATTAGGTTTGATTGATGGTGGGAAGATTGGTCGGACAGGAGGAACGATATATCCTCAAGGACCATGATGGAAGATTAGGTCGGACAGGAGGAACGATATATCCTCAAGGACCCATGGGTGGTGAGAGAATAAGTGTAGTTGTTTGCTGGCAAAAGCTGAAGTTCAAGGAATAATCAGGATGAGCAAGGATAAGTCATCAATTGATGTTGCTGAAGCACAAGGCCTGAGTGGGACTACAAATTTTCTGAGGCTGGGGATGGGACAAGATATTTGATCAAATGCTGCTGCAGGACAGACAAAGGTTATGTACAACAAGGAGGAACGATATGCACAAGGGATATGTACAGAAGCTCAGGATTGGGGATAGGAAGATCACACTCAGCGGGACTCTCACTAGGACGGAGACAAGAAGGATATTTACAGAAAGGACTGCGCTGTACAGGAAAGGGAAAGGGATATGGTACAAGATATGGTACAAAGCTTTGGAATAGGATATGGATTGCAGATGGGTTGGAGGAAGATGGAAGCTGAATGCTTGGAGGATAGGGGAGATGGAACTGCTGGGAGATCTGTTATGGATGGAGGAAGAGGACGGTAGCTGAAAGGACAACTGAATAGATAAATAGCTCAGTTTACTATGTTGGCGCCTGTTTGCCAAGTTTTCACCAACATACTTGTCCAAGGTGCTTGAATTGCCAAGTTTTCACCGTTGGACGATTATTTTCTCTTTCTCTTTTCTTCTTTTTTACTTTTTCGCTTTTTTGCTTTTTTTGCTTTTTTGCTTTTTTGAATGTTTTTGGATTTTCTGATATATGCAGGATCAGGTTCAGGCATAGAACCTCTTCAGATGGATGATGTTGATAGGATCATTCAAGGGCTCGCCTTCTGGTGTTGATAGCTGATAGGCGCCGGAGCCAAAGGATGCGGTGACAACATAGGGGCCCAACCAAGTAGGCTCAAACTTGCCTTTCTTTTCTCTATTTGCTAGGACCTTCTGATTTTCTTTAAGGACCATGTCACCGACCTGGAACTGTCTAGGATGGACCTTTTTGTTATAACTCCTTTTGAGTCGATTTTGGTATGCGACCAGGTGATCATAAGCTTGCTGTCTCTTTTCATCTAGCAGATCTAGCTGTGTGAGCCGGGCCACACGATAGTCTTCATCAGTTGTATAGTTCTTCATGGAGACGCGCAAGGATGGGAGCTCAACCTCGATCGGTAGAACGGCTTCAGCACCATATACAAGGGAGTATGGGGTGGTGCCTGTGGGAGTGCGATAAGAAGTGCGGTAGGCCCAAAGGGTAGGATTGATTTGGAGGTGCCAGTCACGACCAAAATCATTGACAACCTTCTTGAGGATTTTCAAGATAGTTTTGTTGGTTGCCTCAGCTTGGCCATTTCCTTGAGGGAAATATGGACTGGAGAAACGGTGATGGATGTGGAGTCTGGCACATAGATCATCCACATGCTGGTTTTCAAAAGGTGTGCCATGGTCTGTGAAAATGGTAGATGGTATGCCGAAGCGGCAAATGATATGGTAGAGGATGAACTTGGATATTTGGATGCCAGTAGTAAGGGTGAGCGGAATCGCTTCAACCCATTTGGTAAAGTACTCTGTGGCTGTTATGATATACTTGTGTCCATCCGAAGAGAGGGGGGTGATCAAGCCAACGAGGTCGAGGCCCCAACATGAAAAAGGCCACGGTGGTGCAATAGGCTGTAGATCCTGTGCTGGTGCATGTATCAAATTGGCATGCTGTTGACATGGGAGACATTTCTTGACAAATTCACATGCATCATGTTCCATTGTTGGCCAATAATATCCACCTCTAAGCAGCTGCTTTGCTAGAACCATGCCACTCGTGTGGGCACCGCAAATTCCAGCGTGGACTTCTTGTAAGGCCAGGACGGCCTCGTTTGAGTCTAAACATCTAGATAGGACATTATGATACCCGCGACGATATAGGGTGTTGGCTACAAGAGTGTAGCGGGAAGCTCTGCGAATAAGGTTTTGGCGTTGGTTATTGGTGAGATGGGGAGATATGATACCATTTTTTAGATATGCATGGATTTCGTGGTACCATGGGGATTATGGACCAACCAAGACACACACCATGTCTGCATCGACGTTCTCATAAGCTGGTGAATGTAGCTGCTCGACTAGAAATTCATACTGTGATGCGTCTCGTGGGATTTCCAATAAGGATCCGATGGTTGCCATTGCATCTGCTGCTTTGTTTTGAAGCCTTGGGATCTGATTGAATTGTAGATGTAGGAAATGCTCTTTCAGTTTATCCACCAGTTGCTTGTAGGGTAGCAATTTGTTGTCCTTTGTCTGATACTCATCAAGGACTTGCTTGATAATGAGCTGTGAATCTCCAAATACTTGTAGTTCTGTGATGTTCCATTGGATAGTTGTTTTGAGACCTAAGATGAGTGCCTCATATTCTGCAATGTTATTGGTACAGGGGAATCCCAACTTGAATGATTTTGGAATATAGTCACCTTGAGGTGTGACGAATAGGATTCCTGCGCCAGAGCTATGGGATGTGTTGGAACCATCAAAGTATAGTTTCCATATGGGCTGCTCTTCAATCATGCATAAATGTTCATCGGGGAATTCCATGATTAGTGGATAGGCATCCACCAGTGGTGCTTCTGCTAGTTGATCGGCAATGACTTGCCCTTTGATTGCTTTGCGATCTATATACTGAATGTCAAATTCACTGAGTAACATGACCCATTTTGCCATACGGCTTGTGAGAGTCGTCTTTGATAGTAGATACTTAAGAGGGTCCACCTTTGATATGAGCTTGATTGTGTGGCTAAGCATGTAATGTCTAAGTTTTTGAGTGGCAAAGACCACTGCAAGGCATGCTTTCTCCATGGGTGAATAGTTAAGCTCATAGCCCACAAGAGTGCGACTGATGTAGTAGATAGCTCGTTCTCTATTTTCATCATCATGCTGTGCTAGGAGTGCCCCTAGTGCTGTAGCTGTTGTTGAGATGTAAAGGATGAGTGGGCATCTTGGAACTGGTGGTACTAGGATTGGAGCGTTAGCTAGATACTCCTTGAGCTTATCAAAGCTTCTTTGACATATGGGATCCCACTTGAAGTTGGTGTCTTTGCATAAGAGATGTGAGAAGGGTTGGCACTTGTCTGCTAGTTGTGAGATGAACCGCCGAACTGATTGAAGCTTGCCCTGTAAGCTTCTGAGCTGTTTGAGATTTCTTGGTGGAGGCATCTCTGTTATTGCTTTTACCTTTTTAGGATCGATCTCTATGCCTCGTCTAGAGACGATGAAGCCTAGAAGCTTGCCAGATGTAACACCAAAGACACATTTCTTAGGATTAAGCTTTAAGCCATAATGATTCAGACGATCAAACACACGTTCTAGGATGTTGAGGTGTTCATCTCTTGTTTTAGATTTTGCAAGGATATCGTCCACATATCCTCAAGGATCTTGTGGATCATGTCATGGAAGATCGCTGTCATTGCTCGCTGATATGTTGCTCCTGCATTCTTTAGCCCAAATGGCATCATGTTGTAGCAAAAGGTACCCCATGGGGTTGTGAATGCTATTTTATGTTGATCTGCTTCCGCTATATGAATTTGGTTGTAGCCTGAAAATCCATCCATGAGTGATAGCATTTCGTGACCCGCTGTGAGGTCTACGATCATGTCTATGTTTGGCAATGGGAAGTCATCCTTAGGGCATGCCTTGTTCAAGTCCCTGAAATCAGTACAGATTCTGATGTCGCCAGAAGGCTTTGTGACTGGCACCATGTTAGAGATCCACTCTGAATAATCTATTGCTCTAATGATCTTAGCTTGGAGGAGCTTCTCAAGCTCTGCTTTAACTAGTAATGCTACCTTTGGATGCATTTTCCTTAGCTTCTGCTTCACTGGCTTGACGTTTGGATCTACTGATAGATGATGAACAACAAGGTTTGGATCAAGCCCAGGCATGTGGGCATATGACCATGCAAAGTTGATGATGGATTCCTTGAGCAAGGCACTGAGAGCGATTTCTTCTCCTTCTGTTAGGTTGACTGCAATGTAGGTGATCCTTGGACATTCTTCTGTTCCCAAGTTGATTGGCTTGGTCTCTTCTATGATGATTGGCGACTGCTCTAGTCTATAATCTTGGATAGGGGGAAGAGGCAAGGCTTCATCTTCTAGCGCCTGAATTGCCAGGTTTTCACTAGAAGATACGCCCTTTATTTTTACTATTTTGGAATCAGAATGTGCCCCAAGGGGGTTTTCACATAAAGACTCATGATGTTCTCTTGCTATTTCATTTTTGCGACTAAAGCTTGCCTCTTCCCCAAAATATCCTTTTGGGTGAAGCTGATAGACAGAGGTTGATGTTGGATCCTGATTGACTGCTGGATCTGATGCCCCCATGAATTCTAGGAGTGCTTGTGCACTTTGGAACTCGTCGATGTGTGCGATGCTTGGTTGGTCCCAATCTATGAGGTCGGGGTTTGTGAGGGGAAGATCTATGAGGTTGATGGATAGTTGTTGGAGGACAGAAGTCCCCAGGAGGGTGTCGTCGGCAAAGATATCGTCGTAGGATCGGATGTCTTTCTCTTCGGGGATGTCTTCGATTTCCACGAGGTCATCCTGGCTATTCGAAAAGTTCACGTTGGTCATGTTAGTGTCCGCAGTTGTGGTATTGGGCTCTTGTTTAAGCAGGCAAGAGGTATTAAAGCCAAGTCCTTGCTGTTCTGGATTTTGGGATGGTATGATAGGAAACAAATTTCCGTCCTCTTGTGGTCCTAGACCACCACCTTGATAGTTATAGTGTTCTGTGACATTTTTGTAGGGGATTGGGTATTTCTCTTTGAAGTACTCAAGAAGTTGTGTGTCACGTGATGGGGGATCTTTGTATAACAATTTGTTAATATCTGGATCCATTTCTTTGCTGTTGATGGTACCATGAGACTCAAAAGTCATGTTTCCGATTTGCTTGAGCTTATAATGTTCTTCAACAGGCTTGTTTTGACAACTTGGGCGCCCTTGAGTATGTGGATCACGTGGAAGAGCTCCTACAGCAAATGTATCACTGAGGCTGTATTCGCCATAACCCTGGTTGTTGATCTTGATGGATGATAAGGTGGAAGAGAGGATGGTCTCTAGATCGCGATGGGATTGGGATGAGCTAGCAATAGAAGTACCAATATCGGTTCCAGGACAATGAGTAGAATGAGGGAAAGATGCTTCCATCACAAGGCAGTATGCGAAGGGGTTAGGGTCAGCGTGGATGGTAACCTCAGTGCCTTGATGTGGAAACTTGATGCACTGATGGTAAGTAGATGGTATGGCCTTAATGGAATGGATCCATGGACGATCGAGGAGGATATTGAACGGTAGGTCAAGATCAACAATGTGGCAGAGAGTATCTTGCGTTGCTGGGCCTAGCTGGATAGGCAAAGTTATAGTACCATCAGAGGTACGCTCCAAGTTATCATATGCTTTGATAGTGATTTGCTCATGTTGTATGTCGGCCTCCGTGAACCCAATCTTCTTGATGAATTTTAATGTGCACAAGTTGAGGGCTGAGCCATTATCCACCAGAACTCGTTTGATGGCGAAATCTCTGACCATGACAGCAATGCGGAGAGGGAGAGTATGGTCAGGAGTGACATCTGGTATATCAGATTCTTTGAAGGATAAGGCACATGCTGCTGATAGGTGTCCCACAAGAGTTTCAAACTGAGTTGTGTTAATGTCCGTGGGGACATGGCCTTCTTTTAGAGCTTTGTCCAGGATCTCCTGATGGATGGGTGATGTGCGGAGCAAATCCAAGATAGATATTTGGGCTGGCATGTTCCCAAGATGCTCTATGATATTGTATTGTGCTCTTGGTGCATTATGCTGTGTTGCGCATGCATTTGATGCTGGCCTGGTGTTAGACTGTGCTATGGATGCAGTAGATGTTGGCCTTGGAGGAGCAGCTGACCTCGGAGGAGCACCGGCAACAGTTATCCTACCATTGCGGGTAGTTGCAGCACATTGTCGATCTGGCCCTCTAACATGGAGGGTATTGATGGTGGGCTCATCTTGGATGGGCTCATCTTGAGTTATGCATCCGACATACTTGTCATAGTTGATATAGGCTGCTGTGTGATCTTCTTGCTTGCCTTTGCCACGATTTTGGGGCTGATTGGCGTTGGCTTGATTCTTCCCGGTATCGTGTTGAGGGAACACATTTTGATATATTTGCAAACCGGCATTGGGTGAAGCTTGAGTTGGTGCATCGACCTGGATTTCCTTGCGATCGATGAGATCCTGGATGTAGTGCTTAAGCTGCATGCACTTCAATGTTGTGTGCCCCTTCACACGATGGTAATCACAGTATTCATGTTCTTTATACCAATCAGACTTTGGTGCGTTGTCATCCTTCTGTGGGATGGGCGGATATGTGATCATATTTGCTTTGGCTAGCCGATAAAAGATCTGATCCAGAGGCTCACCCAAAGGTGTGAAAGTCCTCTTCGGATTGTTCTGATTGTTGGGCTTGTTCTGCCTTGGGGCAACGTTAACTGTGTTAACAGGATTGCCTTGACGTGCTGGCTGTTGCTGTTGGTATTGTTGCTGATACTATTGCACAGGTGGTTGATGAGCTTGAGGAGGCTGCTGATAAATAGGTGCTTGATATGCGGGAGCTGGTGGTTGCTGATAGATGGGCGCTTGTGGCGGTTGGTATGTTTGAGCTGGTGTAGGACTAGCCACAACAAATTATACATTCTTAGTGTCAATGGCTCCATCTGTAACAACATTCTTGTTACGATTCCAGTAACGGGATTTATCATTGTTGGGTTTGTTCTTGGAATCATCCTTGAAGTGACGAATAGTGCCTTCGTCTAGGAGAGCTTTCTCGATGCCTATGCCTTTGCTCTTGATGTCTTAGTATGTCTGGAGACAGTTCATTCGCATGTGATGGGATAGCTTTGGATGTAGGTTATCAATGAAGATCTTTGTTAGATGCTTCTCTGGCGGCTGATATGATAACCTGGTTGTAAGATTCTGCCATCTTTGTAAGTATTCTGCAAGGCTTTCTCCATCTTTCTGCTTTGAGTTGCATAGGTCTAGCAAGGACAACTCATTCTCCACATTATGGGCATAGTGTGTGATGAACTTCTCAGAGAGTTCAGCAAAGGTTTTTATTGTCCCATGTGGTATTTTGTAAAACCACTCAACAGCAGTTCCTCCCAAGCTTTTGGGAAACAGGCGCAGGAGATAGTTATCACTGTAAGCTACTTCTTGGCACGCCATGTAGAACTCTTTGATATGATTTACTGGATCTCCTTTCCCCCGATACTTGTCAAACTTGGGCATCTCAAAATGCTTGGGGAAAGGGATAGTTGCTATGGACCGATCGAAGGGATATGAGCACACCTCTTCGAACTTGTATGTTTTATTCTCTGTTCCACTTTGTAGCTCCTTTAGAGCATTTTTCATTGCTTCCCACTCAGCATTGAGTGGCGAGGGAACTGGGACTTCTGCTTGTGATGGAAGTTGTGGAACTGGATATGGCGCTTGCTGTGGATAAATAGGTTGGAACTGATTTTGGGGTAATGGTTGCTGGGGATATTGCTGGTGTGGCATAGGGGGATATTGTGGTAAATGATATGGAATCGCTTGATGTTGTTGGGCTGCTTGCTGTTGTTGAACTGGTGGTTGTTGTGGGACTGCTTGCTGATATTGGACATTTGAGACTTGCTGTTGTAACTGATGGGTGGGAACTTGTTGTTGCTGGGGGATGATAGGGTTTTGTTGCTGGGGCTGATAGCAAGGGACTTGCTGTTGTTGAGGAATGATGGGTGTTTGCTGAAATGGGACATGTGGTTGCTGTGGGGGAGGCTGTTGGAACGATGCTGCTTGCAGGTATGATGGTGGTAGTTGCTGAGGTTGGCTTTGGGTTTGTCCGATATAAGCTGGGTGCATGCCTGCGTTACTTAGAGGTGGAGCAGATGTGGGGAAGCTAGAAACAAAGGGTGAAGGGGTAAGATAACTGGGGAAAGTTGGCTGTTGAGGTGGTGGAACTTGCTGGAAGGTATTTGGGATTTGGGACGAATAACTTGAAGCTGGCGGTGTTTGGGGTAGTTGCTGCTGTGCTACTTGGGTGAAGGTGGTTTGTTGACTTGCAACCATAGATGTAGGGGATTGAGATGGGATCCCCCATGCCTTCATTTCTTCTTGTGTAAGGCCCCACTGAGAGCTTGTGTTAGGGTGCACTGCAGTGGATGATGGAATGGTAGGAGCAATGGGAGCTTGGGACACGAATGATGGTTGAGAAAAAGGAGCTTGTTGAGGTTGTGGTTGAATGGATGCTTGTGAGGAGGAAAATGAAGGAAACACCCAAGAGAAAGATGAGGTTGGAATGGGGAGCGATTGCGCTAACCCCAAAGAAGAAGGTACAGGTGCTTGGGGGGTGAAGGGTGACGGTACTCCTTTGATGGTGAAAGGCGTTGCTTGACTTGCGGATGGTGGCGGTGTAAAAGCTTGTGTGAGAGGTGGAAGCTGACTTTGGGTTTGGTGTTGGTTTTGAGCTTGGGCAGCCATAGCAGATGATGAAGCAAAAGGGGTAGGAGATGGAACAGATGGTGCTGCAGCTTGTGTTACGGGACTGGTGAGGCTTCCTTGCAAGAAAAAGGGAATGGTGGAAAGCTCTTGGGGTGTTTGCATGATAGGATCGGGGAATGTTTGGACAAACGGAGAATATGCTTGTGCTGGAACTTGGATAGTTTTGATGGGGATGCGTGGATAGAGAGATGGTGGGATGGAGGTACTTTCTGGTAGGTAGTGAACAAACGTGCTTTGCTGATGTTGTGCTACAAGGGCATTGGTTGTTGGTGGGCTTTCTGGAGGATTTACAAATGCTTGGTTTGCCAAGGGGGATGAAGGGATGTTTGGATCTTCACATGGGTTACTGGCTTGGATCTGGGAATTGTAGGTCATCATGGCGTTGGTGAAAAGTTTGGGATCGGATGAGGTTGTTGGTGGATAAGGATTCATGCTTCTTCTTTTCCGAGATCTGGTCTCAACAGGCATGGAGATGCAAGTGCTAAATGGATGCAAGATGTTTGGCTAAAAGATGTTGATGGATGCAAAGTTGATGAACTTCTAAAGATGATGACTTCTAAGATGCAAATGCAAGGATGGATCAAGATGGTGATGATGGAAGCTAGATGGAACTGATATGGATCAAGATGGTGGAGGAAAGATAGGTTGCTGGTGGAAAGTTGATGAAAGATTACTGAGTGGTCAACAAATGAGCTGCTGTTTTTCCCAAATGGAGGATCAGAGATATGATGGGGTCAACCTAAGATAGACTGATGATCTTCGGTCAACAAGTTTCTTATCAATACACTCCAATCTCTTGCTCGAGATGATGGCTATGCAAGGACAAGGTTTGATTTCTTTATGACAACACGTTGTGCCAAAAAAGAGGATGATGATCTCTGATCTTGGATATGGGATAGGAACCACTCAAAAGGTAGAACACTAAGTGTTTGTGGATCTCTGGATTTGGAACAAAGGATGGTGGATCTGCTGGAAAGATATGGAAAGCTGATGGGGGGATGCTGGTGGAAAAGGTTTTGAAGGGTGAAGGGACAAAGCTCTATCTAAAGGGATAATGCAAATGACAAGGATTGATTCTAGAATGCTGGTAGGAAGATGAATACATATGCAACTTTATGATGTTTTTGAAATGCAACTAAGGTTTTGATGCTGATGCAAAGGATGAAACTAGGATGAGACTAAGATGCAAGGCTGTTGAGACAAGATTTCAGGATCTAAAGATGGAACAAGACATGAACAAGGATTGGCTAATCTTCTGGCTCAAGGTTGACAAAGTGATGGTTAACTCGAAAACGGAAGGTGAACTGTTTGATGCGGGCGTTATGGGCAATGTTATCAAGTCTGGTTTGGGACTTCTCTTCTGCTTGGTTTGCTTGGATAATGGCTTGATAGCTCTTGGTGTTCTTCTTGATAAGTTTTTGCTCTTGATAGGCTTGGGATTTGGGCAACTTTGCTTTAGGATGTTTGTTCTTGCTGGGCATCACTTTGGAAAAGAGGCTTCTGATTTTGAGGCAAAGGTTTCCAATGGCAAAGATTTAAAGTCAAAGCAATCTCCGCAAGGGACAAAGCAACCCTGCGGGATACAAACAAAGGCAACTGACTCTGACAAAGCTTTGAAAGTGTATGTTTCAACAAGTGTTTTCACGGAGTCTTTGACTGTCAAGCACTTCAAACAGATCTACCTAAGGAAGGTGAGTATCAAAATCGCTTGCCCACAGCTTGGTATCCCCTAGAAGGGAATACAAATGGTGAGTAATCTTGAGGCGACCCGGTAAACCCCTTGGAATCGGTCCTTGCACAAAGATTTTGATACTTTCGGATGTAGATAGGGTAGCCTCTAGTTTATCAAGTTTTTAATAGTTCCGTGGTGTCTCCATACCCGGTTTTGCTGATCATCCGTGACTCACTTAAGAGCCTTGCCAATTATGCTGGGGGAGAGGAATGTTTACCATCCCCAGTCACGTGTTTGGCACGAACGCCCGGCGATTAGGAGATGTAAGTGATTCTTTTGGTATTCACTTATTTATATACCGGCCGGGGGGGATACCGGTTTGAGGTCGTTCTCCGAGGAGGAAGCGCTTCTCCTTGGACAGGCCTCGCTAAAAGCAGAACAGGTGAACTTGTCCAAGTTCAAATGTTCCACGTTGCTTACTCTAACAAGGATTATGCAAAAATTGAAAAACTCCTACATGCACATCAAGCAGACTTTGTTCATTTTTCCAAATTTGATTAAGTGATGTTTGAACTTTGAAAATGAAGACACTCGTGATTAGCTTTTGATTTGTTCCTTTCTCCAAAAAGTAAATCAAGCGTTTGCAAGTTTTTTTGACTTGGGCATTCAAGATTTGATTAGCGAGTTGTCTTAAGAACTTTGAAAAAGCTTTATTTTGTCCCTTAGATCACTCAAGATTGAATTTGTTTGCTTGCTTTGGAAACTGAAACAGATGAGGGAATAGAGTTGTTTGTTCTTTTAGTGCATTCAAGATTTGGTTTGATTTTCAAATTGACAATGACACTCTAGGACCTAAGTTCATTTCCTTAATGTCATTCAAGATTTGAGTTTGACTTTTGCTGTAAAAGAAATGAAAAACAAGTTCCAAGCAAAAAATAGAAAGCGACACTGTCCAGCTTATAGGCGACGCTGGAAAGTGCAGAGGCGACATTTAATTCCTGCAGGCGACATTCTGTACCTCAAAAGGCGACAGATAAAATATGCAGAGGCGTGATTTCTTTTGTTACAGGCGTAATTTCTTTACATGCAGGCAACAGAAGAAGAATTCTGGAACGTAATAGAAATTGTCGAAAATAGGAAAATCTCAGTTATGCAGGCGTGAAAACAGAGTTCATAGGCGTCATTTCTTTCTTCAAAGGCGTGATTTAATTGCATGAAGGCGTGACTGAATTGTTTGTAGGCGACATTTCTTTTGTTGAACACGACATTTCTTTGTTTGAAGGCGACATTTAATTGCTGTAGGCGTCATTTCTTTTCATGAAGGCGACATTTCTTTATTTCCTGCAAAAAAAAAAGTATATAAAGTGTAATTTCATCAAAATGATTGTGGTTTGGGTCCCACCGGGCGTGCCAGAATGTAGACTAGGATTTGTGAGTGCACCTAAACCTGTTTTGAAGGCCAAAGACAAACAAATGTCATAGCATATAATCAAATCAAATTTAATGGTTAACAAACTAAAATCAAAGCCACCTCAGTTTAAGCTTAAAACGGATGCGCCCATGCACCGTTTGATATGCTTAGATATAGAGGGATGTGGGTGTGCAAACTCAAGCACTTGGAGCATGCAAGATAAATGATTTGAGGATCAAGAAGACCCAAAATGACACAAAATAGGTATGAGGAACTTATTTTGCCTTAAAGGCCTCAAGAACACACAAATATGCAAAGCTAAAAGAAAGAACTAAGATTAAAACAAGAAATGAATCTATGTTAATCCATTTAAGCTAATTTAGATGTGATTTAAGCTTGAAAATGATCTAAAAATGATGAACTTATGCTTATGCTAAAATGAAAATGGCATTATAACTTTGCTATTGAGTTTGAGAGTTGAAAGATGATTTGCCTTAGGAAGTGAGGGTATTTATAGGATTTCTAAGGCTTGGGGTAGGAGGAATGAATGGCCAGGATTGAAATCCTTAAGAGAGGCCAAGATTCACTCAAAGGGAAGCACATGGATTGTGCTAGTTCTCAGCCAATCAGGAGGTGACACATGTCACAAGGTGAGTGGATGAAGGGAAGGGCAAAGAGGAGTCAACAAAGGGGGCTCCAAGCTCATAACTCTCCAAATAAATGCTTGTAAGAGCAATGAATGGGCTTTAAGAGGCTTTGAAGACTTTGGGGAAGCAATAAATGCTTTGTGGTTGAGATATTTGGAAGGAAAGACTTTGCTTTGGTTTAGGAAAGTCTTAAGCTTGGTTAGGATTGCACAAAGGTTTAAAGTTAGGATTAGGATTAGATTAGGACAAAGAAAAGGATTAGGATGGGTGAAGAGGGTGGATTTGAGAAGATTCTAGAAGAGTCTAGATTTCTCCTTAGTTTCATGGAATAAAAGTTATTCATTCCAAAAGCTTAAGTTTAGGAATATTTATTAAAATATTTTCAATAAATATGCAATTTAAATATTCAACCTTAATTAAATATTTAACCTTGGGATTAAGGTTAGAAAAGATGGGTTTAGCCTTTTAATCGAAATTAAGAAGGGATTAGAAGATTTTGGAAGAGGTTAGTGGTCTTAAGAAAATTGGCCAAGTTTGGGATAAAAAATAAATTAATAATAAATTAATTTATTTTTGAAGGTTTTGGTCAATTTATTAATTAAATAATTAATAAATTAGGCATAATGTCCAAATGACATTTTTAGGCTAGATTCCTTAATTAAAGATTTTTAATTAAGAGAGAGGGATTTAATGCCATAAAAATAAATTAATTAATTAATTAATAAATGATGATGTCATCAAAGATTTTCAGAAAACAAAAATAATTTATTTCCTGAAGGATTTTTCGGTGTCTACAATAGGTAATGGCTGATACAACCTTGTATTCTGCTTCACTCCCTTCGCCATCTGATATACTCGGCAACTCTGTACAAACTTCTTCACATCTTGCTGCAACTGTGGCCAATAATAATTCTCACTAACCAAACCAAGGGTTTTATCACGACCAAAATGTCCAGCCAATCCTCCGCTATGCTTCTCATTGATGAGATTCTCCCTCATAGAACTTCATGGAATGCACAACTGACTCCCTCTGAATAGCATATCATCCTGGATGATGAAATCCAACCATTTCGTCCTGTCTAGAGTAACAGGTTCTGTACAAGCTTTCCAAGCTTCACCAAAATCAGGATCCTCTAGATACAAATTCTTAAGTTCGTTGAACCCAACCACCTCAATCTGCATCTCTGTCAACAATAGTTGCCTTCTGCTAAGAGCATCTGCAACCCTGTTAGACTTTCCACTTCTGTGTTTCAAAACAAATGTATAACTCTGCAAAAACTCAACCCATTTCAAATGCCTTTGATTCAATTTTCCTTGACTATTCAAATATTGCAAAGCTTGATGATCAGTATACAAAATAAACTCCTTAGGAAGCAGATAATGTCTCCACTTCTTTAATGTCTGAACTATAGCATAAAATTCCAGATCATAAACAGAATACTTCCTCTTGGCATCATTTAACTTCTCACTGAAATACGCAACAGGTTTACCTTCTTGGCTCATAACAGCTCCTATTGTAGTACCACTAGCATCACAATCTACTTGAAACACCTTATTAAAATTTGGAAGTGCTAAAACAGGTTGTTCTGTAACTTTTTGTTTCAACAATTGAAAACTCTTTTCTGCCCCATTAGTCCACTTAAACTCTTTTCTATCCCCTCTCATTGTTTCAGTCAAGGGTCCACAAATACTGCTAAAATTTCTGATAAACTTTCTGTAAAAATTAGCTAGACCATGAAAAGATTTTACCTCAGTAGCACTCCTTGGAGTAGACCATTCAAGGATAGCCTGTACCTTCTCTAGGTCCATTTTTAGACCTTCTGCTGAAACTACAAATCCCAAATACACTAACTCTTTCTTCACAAAACTGCACTTCTTCAAATTAATCAACAATTTCTCTTCTCTCAACTTTTCAAATACCATACGAATATGCATCATATGCTCATCCAATGTCTTACTAAATATCAAAATATCATCTAGGTAAACAATGACAAACTTACCCAAAAATTTATTCAAAACCTTGTTCATAAGCCGCATGAAAGTGCTCGGTGCATTGGTTAGCCCAAAAGGCATGACTAACCACTCATATAGTCCTTCCTTTGTCTTGAAGGCAGTTTTCCATTCATCTCCTTCTCTGATCCGAATCTGATGATATCCACTCTTCAGATCTATTTTTGAGAAATACACAGCTCCACTCAAACAGTCCATAATATCATCCATTCGTGACAATGGAAACCTATACTTGATTGTGATCTTGTTTATTGCCCTAGAATCTGTACATATCCTCCATTCTCCATTCTTCTTTGGTGCTAATACCGCTGGTACAACACAAGGACTCAGACTCTCACGGATCAATCCTTTCTGTAACAGTTCATGTACTTGTCTGTTCAACTCCTCACTTTCTGTAGGTGTCATTCTGTGTGCTACCTTATTCGGCAAACTCGCTCCTGGGATCAAGTCCATTTAATGACTGATCTTCCTGACTAGTGGTAATCCATCAGGCACGTTATCGGATACAATATCCTGAAACTCATTCAACAAATCTGCAACTTCTACAGGAACATCTTCTACTTCCTCTTTACCAACTTTTGGAATTAAAGTAAAACATACATGCTCATGCCTCATACCATCTAGGAAATTTCTTCCATCAACAAAAGTTATCCTTGCATTACCACATACCTTTTCTTCGGTCTCCTTCAATAGTTTTAGCTTATGTCGCACTCCATCCTTTGTCAGGGGATAAGTATTCGCACGACCATCATGTACAACACATCTGTCAAACTGCCACGGTCTACCCAACAACATATGACATGCATCCATAGATATGATATCACACAATACCTCATCTTGGTATCCACCAACCTTGAACTTTACTAGGCATTGTTCATTGACCATGACCTTGTGGTCATCCTGTACCCAGGCAATCCGATATGGATGTGGGTGTTTCTGTCTCTTGAGCTTCAACTTTGTCACCATCTCTTTTGACACCAAATTGTCAGTGCTTCCACTATCAATGATCACATCACAACATTTACCTTCACACTTGCATCTGGTGCGAAACATGCTCCTCCTTTGCTCAGGTTCATTCTCACCACTCAACAGGACTCTTCTATTAATCAACGTTTCTCCTCTTTCAGCATCTTCAGAATTTGATGATCTAGCATCTTCATCTACATGTGCAACTCTGGCCTGACCTTCATTTCTCCTGTCTGTTCTGCCTTGGCACTGAGGACATTCAAATACCCTATGACCTTCTTCTCCACAGTGAAAACATGTTCCACGGAAGCCTCCTCTTCCAGATCCTTGTCCTCTTCCTCTTCCTCTCTGATCTCTATTATTATGATCCTGGAAGCGATTGGAATTATTTCCACGCTGATTCTGACTGCTACTGGCCTCATCCTTCTTTTTTGGATCTTCATTTCGGCCACCATATGACTGTCCACCAGATCGTCCACCGCGACCTCTTCCGTTTTGTCTGCTCTCGAACTTCTTGTTCAGCTTTTCCTCTACTTTAAGGGAAAACTGGTATGCCTCTTCAATACTATTCATTCGAACCAGATTCAGCTCTTCCTGAATGCTTGGCCTTAACCCATTAAGGTATCGGGCAACTTTCTCTTTATCAGCTTCTGCATGGCCTATTCTGATGAGAAGTCGATAGAACTCGTCTGTATACTCCTGAACAGATCTTCCTGCTTGCTTCAAACTTTGCATTTTCTTCAGTAGGTCAAGCTCATAATCAACAGGAATGAACTGTCGCTTCAATTTATCCACCATCGGATCCCATCTCGTGATTTTCTCCTTTCCCCTTCTATTTCACTCCAACTGAATCTCTTGCCACCATATCTTCGCATTACCTTTCAAGCTGGCCTTCGCAAATTTGACCCTATCAGGATCCTCAACATCTTCATACTCAAAATATTCTTCACATTCATTGATCCAGTCGATCAATTCCTCTGGGTTAAGATTTCCAGAAAATGTAGGAACATCAATCTTAGGTCTTTTCCCAATCTTGAAAATCGCCCGAAAAAGTTTTTCTTCCTCCTAGTTCACAATTTCAACTTCTCCTTCTTGATATTCTTCTTCGGCTTCATCCTCGCTTTCGTCTCTGACATTAAGATTCATTCCTCTGCGAATCTCTTCTTGCAATGCTCGCACTTGTCTCTGTAGCTCTCTAACCTCAGGTGTCACAGCACCAGCTCTTCCGCCACGTTCTCTTCGTGGAGGCATTTTCGCGATGCGCGTTGAAACCCTAACCACGGTCCTGGTGCAAACTGCCTCGCAGTCGGCGATCTGTTTACACACTCAAGAAAACCTGCTCTGATACCACCTGATGAAGGGTGCTCCCCTTAATACCACAACCACATAAGAGAAATAGAGAAACAACAACAATAATATGCAAGAACAGAAAATTGGCTTCTTATTATCTCCACAAATGTGGAATTATAAACTTTCAGAATTACAATATGCAAAGCCACATGGGCATTCCCTTACAATATTCTGTAGGACAAAGCCTCGAATCAATACCCAGATCTACTACCCAGAACTATCCTGAACCCCCAAGACAATAATACAGCCTTCTTTATATAGGCAATTTCTACCGCCCGAGAAAGTTCCAGAAATTTAGCCCTAAGGGCCGACCAAACTTAGAATTATTTTATTTTTCATTTTATTACATCAAAGTCGGCTCAAAATAACCTTTGAAACCCGAACAGAAATTTTGAAGAAAATTATTTTCTGCCATTTCGGGTGGCCCAACTTCCGAAGACCATAAGTCATCACTAGTTGACCTGATCGGCTATTATAACCCCATTTCGGAAACGCCACGAAGCGCTCTACAGGCTTGATTGGCGCGAGCGCCTGTCACCCAAATTTTTGACCTCATCCTGGGCCTCTAAAGCTTTCAAAACTGAGTTCAAAGTTTCTGTACCCTACTGCCAATACCGAAAATCTTCAATATCTTCCAATATACACTTGATCTGGCAATGAAACTTTACTGGCAGACTTATATGACCAACATGAACCTTCAAGAAAGAAATCAGATCATTCTGAGCACATACGAAAATTACCAAAAAATAGTAACTTTCCACAAATAGCAGCTCTGCACAAAATAGCCCTTATTGAATATAAAAATAGAAATATTTTTGGGTGATGCAAGATTGCTCTTACACCCAGGATGCTCCTGCATCAGAAGTCCACCAACAATCCTCTTCTCTACATACAACAGACACAAGTTCGCAACCTCCTTATATCACTTATCTCACATCCATATCTTTTCCAAAGAAAATACCTTGTTACATTTTGCCAAGATTAGGTCGGCCCATAAGGCTTTCCTAATTACAAATAATTACATAAGCCCTTGCTAAGATACATACGGTATCTAAAACAAGTTTACAATGATTACATTACAATAATTAAGGATAGACATCCTTAAATTATGCTTGTCAAACAAAATACATGCTTCATCCCTTGAGTTGGCTTCAAAATAAGCCATTGCCAAAGCACACGCCCCAGATGATGTCACCAATCATTCCGTACCTTGCGCTGACCAATGAACATCCGTCAACACCTCTTCCATCATCCTTCAATATTGTATACCTTGAATCCAATCCCTCTAAAATCTATACCAAAAACTTAGAGACTAACTCTATTAATTCTCATTATCACAGTCCAGTGACCAGTCTTTACCAAAATAGTTGTATCTTCCTTAATATGCATCCATTAATGATGCGATCTCAGATATAAGATCACAATATTCATATGAACTCTCATCTGACTTTGCAGCATTTGAAACATCTGTACCTATTTCGTACACTGTGATTACCGGTTTGGTTCCTTCATAGAAGCATATGTTGACATCAGTGACAAAACAAAAATGACAACACTATGAGTGCCCATTCAGTAACGTAGTGATTAAACATATTAAATTTCTCAATCACCACCCATGCATTAGCAATATCCAACACTTTCTTCAAGGGATGTTTCTTCCTTTCTCAATGGTAGCAACACATTCATTGGGAAGCTTCATGATCTAGATACACATACATGATTAGATTTTCATCTGTTTCATCTTATGTCTTCCCTTTGACCTAACCATGGTTAGGGCTTGTACTTAATGACTTATCCAAGTTATGCACGGTCTATAAAGGTAAGTTTGTAATATATCTTCTAGGGTTCCCTCTTGTTCTTTTATAGTGACTATGTCTTGCACTTGTAAATTTATTTTGCCCAATATCAATGAAAATCTATCTTTTAACTTTTCTTAGATTCAAAAGTCTTGTGCATCTATTTGCCTTATGTTGGATGATTCTTTTTATGTTCTTAGTTTATGTGTTTTGTAAAATCTTCATGTAGTTGGTGTATTGTGAATGTCTTTCTTTCCAACAAATGTTAAGTTATAACCTTCATGTATGTCCTTGGGATAGAATAAGGTATAGGAACTATGTATGCTGGGTGCTTTATTATTATTTTGTATAGCTATAGGAAGGGAGAAACCACATTTCAATCTGGTACATCACCCCCTTTACTTTCATGCAATCCTTTTCCCCTTTTCCCTAAAAGTCATTAGGCTAAGTTAGTAGTAGGTTTTAGGGTGTTAGATTGATTTAATGCAACATGTTGGCTTGTTTAACACGGTAGGGTTTTACAGTTTAACATGACATGTTGGGTTGGTTCAACACTACTTCACCCTGATTTGAAGGAACCTAACCTTCTCCAGATATTCAACCTCACGTGCACAAGGTTCTACACTTTGAGGTTGTTTCCATGGTTCACATGGTTGTTTGGAAGCCATAACTCAAGCATGGGTGCAAACTTTTGTGACAACAAATTTATGGGACCCTATAAAGTTTAATTAGAAATCCTAGCAGTAGCTTAAATCCTATTTTGAGATCTCCCTATTAAACAAGCATCCAATTTTGAAAATCCAAAATCTTGTTAATCCTAATCTTTTTTGTTTGTTGTTATCCTAATTTCATGATAACTTCTTAAAATATAGGAGGTGGCCCAACAAATTTAGCATCTAATTCCTCTCTCTCAAAACCATTTATAGGTAGCTCCTTCCTTCACTCTCTTTGAAACCCTAGTTTAATACTAAATACAAGTGCAATTAAGATCAAATAAATTTGAACAAACTAAACGTCCAAATCTAGAAATCCAAAGTTGATACTCAATTCAAATTAATAGCATGAAATGTCATTCACACCACGCTGCCAATAAAAAAACACCTCTCCTTCATTCTCCCCCTCCCCTGCCCCCGCCCCCTCGGTTTCCCCCAAATAAATTGTCCCTTCTACACCAAAAAGGAGTTTAATAAGCATGTTGATAATACTACCCATATGCCTACAACCCATGGTTTTATATCTTCTCCACAATCCTTACTCTTTTCCCTCAAGCTAATCATGGAGTATTGCAATTCCTAGATTTTATGTTTTCTCACATCATTTTTACGCTTCAAAATGCAACTCAAATGGTCTACTCAAACTTAACCCTCCAAATAAGCAACATGTAGACTATTCTTCATACCAATTCTAACCTTGATAAAAACTTGTACAATCTGCCAGCTAAAATTTAGGTTCTTTCAAGGCTTATGCCTTAAAAACATCTGCTTTGTAATTTATTTATTTATTAATATAATACATTTTTCCAATAAAAACCCAAAAAAAATCAGTATTTAATAAATGAACTCTTCAGTTGTTCGTTTGCAATAATCCTACTACAAATTTAACCTGCGTACAAAAAAGGCATTCAAGATATTTAATGTTAACTCATTAAATAATCATGTCAATAATTAGAGAATTAAGAATTATGTTCTAATAGCGTTTTACACATCCCCATATTTTTTATGTTGTAAATGATTTGGACAGGAAACATCAAAGGAAAAAGTACCTCAATAATAAATTTAGGTCACTGTCATCCGTGGAAAAAAAAAACCCGCCAAAAGTACTGCAAGAGTAATTTATTATAAATTTAACATCATGAAGAAAGGCTTTCAACCATGGAAATTTCACATCAAGCTTTTGTTTTGCTTTTTTCTAAGTTTCCTTCCAGATTTTTCTTTTCAATGGTACCTACAAACTTCTTAAAAGCTGTGAGAAAAGAAAAATTGTAAATCATATAAATAGAATAAGGAACAAGATTTTGTCTGGTATCCACCATTTAAGGCCCACCGAAACTGTACTGTGATCCAGTGCTCATTATTTTTACCAGCTGAACAATTGCAACAGAAGCTAGCTGTATTGTTTTGTGATGGACAGAAAAGTACCTGCAATTTATAAACACCAAAACTTAAAAAACATAGGTAGCTTAGCAAGGGGAGGCTGAATAATAAAATGGTGAATTGGCGCCAATGAAAGTACTGCACTTAAAAAGATTCAGTTGAAAACTGTGCTACTAGTGGACATGAAATGGTAGAAATAATGAGCACCAAATGCCACTACATGTTTTCACTATTCTCTTAAACACAGTTATTAAGAAATTGGTACCTTCAGTAGTACCCACTTGCCACTATCGAGTCAAAAGAAAAGTCTTCAAGGAAATTTGTCGGCTTAAGAGAAAGCAAAAGCTGCGTGTGAAATTTCCATGGTGAAAAGGCATTCTTAATGTATACCTATATAATTTATCCTTACTGCTCTTTTTTGGAGAAGTGGAAGGAGGGTACCGTACAAATACGGTGATACATAAAATGTTAAATTGTTTACAAAGATAATAATTATAGGTGTAAAGAACATTATGTCACCGATGCAGCTAGCTATATGTATGTGTACAAAAATCTATTTTCACATATTATATCAGATTTTTACTAATTTTTTTTACTTGTTTGATCTTCATAAAAGATCTTTACAATATTGTATAAATACAAGAAAATAGACGACAAATTGTTGAGTTCTATTTGTATTTTTCAGATATGTCATTTTCTATGGATAATAGCCAAAATTATCTTCACAAGACTGCAAACATTGTTGACTTAGAGTACTTTGGTACAACTGAAAAGACAAAGGTAGGCATGAATCAGCCAAAGCAAATACCTAAATGTAGATAAATGATTATAAAAAATAGGATTTGAAAATGATAAAGTATGATTAATTAAGACTATATATAAATTAATTGACACAATTTAAATGTATATGAAAATAAAATGAAGAAGTATGATTTTGTATGTTGATGTAAATTGTTACATGTTGTAATAGATGAATGATATTTATGGATTAAGGAGTGAAGGTGACTAAACTTTGAGATTCAGAACAATTGAAATGAAATTATGGTATGATCTTTGTATATATTATGGAAATGGGTCCTTCATAGTTGTAAGAGTTATTCACTTGATGGTGTTTGAAGTGAGGAATACACTTAGAGCTCATTTAAAGTATCATGAGACTTTCTAATCAAAGGTTGAAGTTCAAGGTTTCCTTGTATCTTAGTTAAACTTAATTCCAAAAGAATAATAGTGTCCATGGAAGTAGATAATACTGCTTATATGAATATGTTTTGCCTTCGTTTTAATTAGATCATTTTCTTATTAATCTATATGTTACAACATGTCCTTAAGATGATTTGTTTAAATACATATCTTAAACACCGAATTCAAACATTTTTTACATGCACACCAATAATAACAATTTATATAAAATTGCTAATCATTAACTATGACTAATCTAAAATTTAAAAAATGAATGAATTCACATATACAATGATATCTAAAAGAAAATATACGGATACAAATCTAACTTAAGTATGTATGTATATATATATATATATATATATATATATATATATATATATATATATATATATATATATATATATATATATATATATATATATATATATATATATATATATATATATATTCTCTTTTATTATTAACTTGAGAGAGAGAGAGAGAGAGAGAGAGAGAGAGAGAGAGAGCTTTCAATACTTAACATTATATTGTGTCATTTACTTTTAACATATTTAGATATAATGAAATATATGCTAGTATTAATTTCAAGGGTGCTATATAATAATTATATAAATTTTTTAATTTTAAATACAATAGAAGATATATAAAGAAATTTAATTATAAAAGGTTGTTCAAATATTATTAAGAAACATAGTAGTATTAAATAATAATAATAATAATAATAATAAGTGTCAAATATTTAAAGACAAGTATTAATTTTTTCAATTAAATAGTTGAGTGTTTATTATTAAGTTATTATTGTAATGATATATTTTTTAATGATAAAATTTATATATTAATGTTATTCAACAATTAATTTTATTTTTAAGAGGATTATTGTGCACATGGATATTTTTTTTTATTAAAAGAGGGGTAAAAATTTGTTCAAATGAAAGAGAGATACGAAATAAGGAGGATAGGCTTCCCACGAGAGAGAGCATTAAAGAACCCTATCACTTTCCACGAATTAATCCAACATATGTGACATATATGAAGGTAATTTCCCCCTATCCACTATATTCTAGTCCTGTATTTGATAGAAGCCCATTTGTCTAAATACTCTGCTACATCATTCCACTCCCTTGGAATGTATCTAAAAGTAAAAAATTTCAAAGAGCTACACAACTGAATAATCTATCTAATAACCAAAACTAAGTTTCAGCTAACTTCAACTAGTTGCTACCTACTAAGTGAAGTCACCACCACTTGAGAATCAAACTCACAAAGAATCCTTATCTAGCCAAGTTCACGACTACGCTTAACAACATACAAACTAGAAAGAGCCTCCATTAAGGCCCTTATAAACAAACATAAATAAATTGAATATCACCAAAACTATCACGATCAACTCCACCAATACCTATATGCCAAGGATTCCCCCATGATGAAACCTCAGTGTTAATTATTAAAACTACCTAATGAGGAGGGGTCTAATGACCCTCCCAACTGAGGGGTCCAATGACCCTCCCAACTGATCTTTCACAAAGGATGTCTACATCTACTTCTCATGACCTGACCAACATACATCATACCGCCCCCTTGAAGAGGAAAAATGAGATAATTTCAAATAACATCCCTAGGACCCACACATCCAATCTAGTCACACTTTACCAAGACAATTTTATGAAGAAAATGAATAATTTTCCACTAGAAGTGTTGAAGAACCATCCTAGCATCATGAAAAATCCTCCAATTTGTTTCCAACCAACTATGCCAAATGATAAATAATATAATATTGTATAAAATATAAGTCTTTTATTTTATATAATCTATCATTTTCATATTTTCTTACACACTTGCTATTTATTACTCATAATCAAAGAGTCATCCTTATGGTTGTAGACTTGTGGTAACATAATTTAATTTTGATTGACTTTATTCTTGCCTAGATTTAATTAATTATAAATTTGTGCTACATATTGTTATGGACTTGTATTGAAAGGCATTAAATGCATTTATTCTAATCATTTGAGAGGTTAGGAAATAACTCACTTCTTTGTATTTTGATTGGTGTTCTAAAAAGAATTTAGAATTACACACTATTCTACAAGCATTTTTCTGATTTGAAGAGTGTTTTTTTATTTTTTTCTAATTTTAAAAGTTTGATCAAAGCATAAATTCCACACGCCCTAACCATATGATAACATAACAAAGATATTATCAGAGCAGATCGATCGGGGTTGGTATCGATTTCATACCAACTCTGCCGAGTTGGTATCAGAGCAGTTCTGATTCGGAATTGGATTTCGGAGCAGTCTTCTTGCGGAGATCTGATTTCTGGGGTGCACCATGGCCGATGCGGAATAGACATTAAGAAGCATACAAAAGATTAACCTTACAATTTCTTTGTTTCTTAGATTAAATACTAGTTCCCTAGCTACTATTTCATATTTCAAATATCAATACTTAATTATCATATTTGTACTTATATATCAGATTAAATTACCTTAAATAACACAAATATAATTTTGATATTGATTGAAAAATGATTGCTCAAAATTATTAAAATGTCATTGATTATAATTAATCAAGATGTAATACATATAAAGGCAATTGATTTATATTATCCGGTACAATGAAGACAAATGTATACCCGTGGTTACTAATATACACTTTAGTAGTTAAACTTTCATCCTATATAATTACATTATGAATTAGGCCATGGAACATGTAGCTTATTTCCTGTCATAATCTATGGCGGGAACCCATCTATGGATATTCAATCAGTGGGGTCTCCAACAACTTTGCATTAGTTAAATACCAATATGATGAGAAGTGTGAAGTTTGAGCGACGAATATGCAATCATGCATACAACACCACATAGTTTAGCATGTGAAAACATTATGCCCTAACAGCTTTTTGTCACATACTACTGTCATGATTCTGTAGTTTCTGTCTCCCTTTTTCTCAAAAGAATCCATCATGTGGGTCCATCACACCAGTATTCTCAGAGGGCCCCATTCTATTCTCAACCCAATCTCTGCCTACTTTTAGTCTCACCCATTCCAAATCTCTGATACAACTCTCTGTTCTTCCCATTGTCTAATTAATGGAGGAGTTCTGCATTAATTTGGACAATGGGGTTGCAGATTATGGAGTTGAAGATGATTTTTCAAAGTTGAACTTCAGAGAACCTTTCACTTTTTTCTCTGATGACTTCAGTGGCTTCACAAATCGGGCAAAAAAGAAGTTTAGATTTCTTGGAAGGTCTCAATCTTCCAGAGGAGTTGCTTATCAAAGAATTGTGAATGAGGAGGAAATCAATGGGAAAGGAAGGAAAAAGTGTTCAAAATTCAGATTCTATCTTAAAAAGAAGAGATGGGCATTTCGTTTACCTAGAGCCAGATTGGCTCCTCTTGTTGAAATGCTAGGAAGAGCCAGAGATTCTTACAAGAAGCTCTTTAAAAAGATGCATGAGAATCCATCTGTTGTCATCAACAACACACAGTGGGGAATCCCAAATTTCTATCAGCCTTGTTACCTGTGATCAGATCTGATGATCATGGTGCTGCATGCTTTTTTGTTTTTGTTTGAGGGATTATGAATGTCTGGAAAAGTTCAATAATGTTGAAGATCTCTGGCATTGTATGCCAGGGAGATCCTCTTGTTCATTTCTCTTTTGCCATTTATGTGTTGGTTTTAAATCAGATTAGAACTATTATTAAACAAGAAGAAGATAGAAGTTATTTTGCATAAAATAGATTGAGCGAGGGGGGTCTTTATAGGTATTTATCCGAGGAAAGGAAAGAAAAGGTGTTTTTATGTCCAGAGTAATCTGTTTTTGATCTACACACATCTTATAGCAATAATCACCTTGTTTTATAAGAATTTGTCTGCATGGCCCTTAATTTTTGTAAGCTCTTCAAGATGAGACAAAACAAGCCAAGCAATAGTATATATAAAATCTGGTTTAAATTCAGGAACCAACAAAATCGGAACAGATCTCAGTGTTCAAGTCGAAATCGCATAATAGAATTTACTGGACCACTGCATTCAATACAAATACAATGGGAAAGATTGCTATTACTTACACTTATTGCTATGTATGGATCATCACATGTCAAATGTCCTGCCCATTGTCACCCTTTGCCATTAATGGGGAGAAATTATGAGTATATCATTACTGTTATTCAGGGAACAAATTATTATTTTTTGTTTTGTAGTATTAATTGACATAATAAAGTTTATGATTAAAGGATATTTATTTTATTAAAATCTGCCCACATATAATTTTATAGAATTTATAATTTTTTGTTTTCTAATATCAATTAATATGACAAAGTTTATGATTAGAAGGAATCTATTCTAGTAAAATCTTGTCAGATATAATTTTAGTGAAGTTATAGTTTTTGTTTTATCTATTTTGTACTATTAATTGATATAACAGATTTTATGATTGAAAGGGCATCTATTCTGTTCAAGTCATGTCAGATAGAATTAAAAGATATCTATTTTGTTAAAGTTTTATTGATCTTATACAAGATTTAATTTCTGATCAACTTCATAAATAATTAGCCTTCTTTAACAACTTAAAAATATATTATAATATTTAAAATTTTTCTCTATCTATAACTTAACCATATGCTTTTTAATTATTATTAGTTAATAATGTAGATCCCAATTAATAAATAATAATGTATATGCTATTGTATCATGTTTCTCTTTACTACCATCTAATTATATAACTTTTCAATGTTTCTTATTGCTACTATCTAATTATTTAACCTTTCAATTATGCTCACACCCATTAAAAAAGACATGTTATATCATGCTTCTCATTACTGTGTTGGCTAGCGTGCTCACCTCACCTAATTCAAGTAAATAAAAAACAAGGCTGTAAAGAAGACTGATAATCACTCTTGTCAAATCTTTATGCTGAAAAGAAAGATGTCAATAAATATTTGTGGAAAATTTGCTTACTCTATAAAATGTGGGGCTGCATGTGGTCATTTCCTTGTCCACCGAGGACAGTCCAACTAATTTCTTTTAAGGTACGAAGTACTATATTTGATGTGTCTTTAATATACAAACAAACGTAAAAAATTGATTATTATTTTATTGTTTAATAGTTATAATAGTAAAAAGTATGTCAAATTTATTTACTTGCGTTAGAGTTATTTTGGTTTGTTTGTCTCATATATAATGATTAGTAAAGTAGTAAATTAATTAAATATAATATGATTTTATTCTTATATATAATATTGTTATATCTTAAAATTTAGGTTTTATATAAGTTATATTAGTTCACATGTTCTATATTTTCTTTGGATTTTAGCTATGATTTTAATTCAGTGTTAAGTCTAGAGGAGAAAAGAGGGGGATTACCAAGGTTGGGCCCTTTTTCTAATCTCTTTCGTGAGAATATTGATCTACTTGATTTGATTGATATCAAACCATCTAATGGGGTCTATACATTGACTAATAGACGATGCAAATAGGAAGCTATTTCTGAGCGGTTGGATAGATTTTTGATTTCCTAATTTAAGGTGAGTGGTAGTTTGGTTTCAAGTTTTGAGATCCTTTGACTAGAGGGGTTTTTATCCTTGGCCAATTAAATTTTGAGTAGCTTCTTTTAGAGTTTCTAAGAATCCCCCTTTTAAGTTTCAACTCATTTGTCTTCATGATTCTTCCCTTCACGATTTAATGGTCTAGTAGTGGAGAGATGGTGGCCTTGTGTATGGTACTGCTATGTATTCCTTTGTTAACAAATTGCAGCATGTGAAATTTCAACTTAAAAGACGGAATAGAGTGCGCTATGGTAATCTTCATGCTATGAAGATAAATTTTCAAGTGTGCCTTCATGTTATCACTTGCCGAATTCAGGATTATGGTTTCTCAAAATATTTAAGAAAAGTTGAGACTCACATTATGAGGGAGTTGGAGGAATGAGAACTTTGTGAGGATATTTTTTGGAAGCAAAAGGATTAGATTGATTAGCTTTAGGAAGGTGATAGGAACACAACATTTTTTCATAATTTTGTGCAAGCCTATTGTAATAGGAATTATATTTCTTCTCTAGATAATTTAGAAGGAATTCTATTGTCTTCCTTTCAGGCTTTGTCTTATGAGGCTACACAATACTATTTATCTCTCTACTAAAGATTCACCTCCTGCTAAAGTTGAGGACAATATGGTTTTTGCATGTATTCCCCTTATAGTTACCAATGAGATGAATGATTCCCTCATTCGCTCGATCTCAATGTCCGAATTAGAAGAGGTTGTTTTTGGGATGCCTTAGGGAAAAGCTCCTAGTATGGATGGGTATCCTATTGAATTGTTTAGGAATTTTGATATGTTATTAAGTTGGATTTGTTGGAAGTGGTTCAAAAAGCACATGATAGAAAACAAATGTTGTAGGCCTTGAATTCTAATTTTCTTGTTCTTATTCCTAAAATAGAAGGAGCCAATTGACTAGATTTCTTCACGCCTATTTCTCTTTGTAATTTGTTGTACACAATTATTACTAAATTAATTGCAGAGATGCTCAGAATTTGGCTCTCATCTTTGGTCTAAGAGGAGATAGAGGGTTTTCAAGTTGGGTTATAAATTTTGGATGGGGTGGTGGTGGCTTCTGAAGCCATTCACTCTATGGATGTGCCTAAGGAGAAATCTATGTTCATCAATCTAGACATGGAGAAAGTGTATAATAGAGTTAAGTGACACTTTTTGCAAAAAAAAATTAATAGCCTTTGGTTTTAGCCAAGAGTCCAAGTTAGTTGGGTGATGAGTTGTGTTACCTCTGTTGCTCATGTTGTCTTTGTTGTACTTGATGACACAACACTAACTGGCACATGTGGTGATGTGGTGATGCTTACTAGATCACTTGATGCACTTGACGTTCTCATACATACTTGTCGTGATACTTAAATGGTAAAATATTGATGACATATTTTACTACATTATTTGATGGTGATACTTAAATGGTAAAGGATTGATGACATAGTTTTCTGCATGTATTTGATCATGTTGGTTCCTAAAATAGATTTTACACTACAAGTAGTAACCAAGTTAACCTATCAATCACCTATAAAGATGCCAACTCTAATTAGAAAAAATCTCAAGTACCTAGACCAATTAACAAGGACAATCCTAACCCTTTTGCACTTTGGGCTCTACAACACCTAGGAGGGTAATCCCTTAATTCACTCACAGCCTCTACACCAAACTTGTGAATAGAATTAAAAATAATAGATATCTCACATAAAACTCGACAGAAATAGGAGACTACTGAAGAATGGATATTTCTCCATTGATCCTCAACTAAATTGGAGCATTAGATGGTACTATAACAATAAAAAATAAAAATAAAAATGATTTTGTGTGATTTAATCAATGTAACAAATTTGGATGAAATTGAAAACCACAAGACTAGTAAAAACACTAAAACATTGATCAGTGCCTCATTCCATTGGTTAATAAACCCACAAGAAGTAAAACTGCAATATAACAGAATTTTACTTAATAGCTTTAAGATATAAGAAAATATTGCATTACAATATCTGGGTAACTGCACCAAGATGGTGTGCAAAAAAGTGGCCACCACCTATAAAAAAAAACTATAACTTTTCATAACTCACTTGGGTTATTCAAAATTTGAAAAACTAGGCTTGGCAAACCCAAGCCTTTGCCAAGCCACAAAAAATAAAAAATAAAAAATTAAGTTCTTCAAAACACATACACATTTTGAGTGTCATAAACATTTTTTTTAAATTCGCATTTTGACTATTTTTCTTCACGCCAAAATTGAGTTTGAAGGAGAGACAAGGAAGAGAAAATTCTAAAACTCGAGCGGGTTCTTGTTGTTATTGAATTTTTTTGCCATATTGATCATTTAGCAAGCATGCCACACCGTTGAACATGTAAGAATTTTTATTTTTGTTTTTGTTTCAATTTCAATTGAGTAGGGTGTGTTGAATTGATTTAAGTTTTTTAATTATTTTGATGTTAGATTCGGAAAACAATCCCCAACCACGAAAGAGACAATAAAAACCTCTTCAAACACATGCAAATCTTGATAATGTGATGCAGTCAAGGATGGAGGATCCAATTAAGGATTGTCCAAACTTGCATCCAAACATCAACATAGTGGAATAACACAACACCACAACCAGATCTAAAAGAAAACAGGTATCTTTATTCATCAACAACTGATTACATGCAATGTGTCGGGCTGTAAGGCCTTCCCGATTACGACCAATTACAAAGCAAGAAATAGTTCTACAAGATCACGTAGGATCCAATACACCTCTCAGCTAGTCAAGGTCTGTCACACAACAAGACACTAGTAGAAACTCCAAGCAAGATCTAAACTTGTGCTCGCAAGCCACCAAGCAATCCTCTTGTTCCTAAGCTCACAAGTTACTAACTCTGCTACACTTCTTCTACTATGTCCAGATCTAATCTGGCTCCAGATCTCCTGCCTCAAACAACTACCCCAAACACTCCTTAAATACTAATCTTTAGCCACAAGTCGGCTAGAAGAAATAATTAATTCTCCAAGCCAAGTCAGCATCTAAAATAACAAATATTAAATGCAATACAAGTCGACCCTCAAATAGACTTACAATAATTAAACTTAACATGTCGGCCTCCATATCCACATAGGAGAATGTGAAATTAGCTAACAATAATAAATCCACCAAGTCAGCCTCCCAAATCTCCAAGAACAACTGTCGATAAGCCAAACTACCGAGTGCTAGGAAACATACCGAGCAAGTATACCAACCAAGCTCCACAAGCATTATCGAGCATCAAAAATGCTGAGTCTCCTTCAATGACTAAGCTCCCTTCAGCAATTGAGTCCTCCAACGACCAAGCAAAGGGCATAAACACCGAGACCCCGTTGCTAACTGAGCACTGAGCAACAAACCACCAAGTCACCGAGTGACCATCATCCACCGAGATCCACCAGAACTTCCAACCGAGAATCACCACCAAGCTCACCGAGCTCCATCGGTGAAGAAAAAAAACTTCAACCGAGAACTATTACCCAAATATCTGAGTAAAAGCATGTCTTTACCGAGCTTATCCACCTCCTTCGCTGAGTTCCAGAAAATCACAAGGAACTGGACAAGAAGCTCATATTCCACTGCATTAGACTCCCAGGGTACAAAGAAAAGTTTGTCCCACACTTTCTCACCAAAGGGAACATCTGAACAACACCAACTCCACTTCATCTTCACAAAAGGTTTCCATTCCAACACAGGAAAGAGAACCAATCTGCAACTCAACCAACTAGCATGTCCAACATCCTGAACAAACCGAGCCTTCAACCCATCACCAAAGATCAAGGAAGAATCCCATCTTAGAATCTCATCACAAGACTTATCACTGTCAACCAGCGACTCAAGTCCATAATCAACAAACAACATATGCATCTCAACACTGAACAAAAGCAATTCAGTAACACCATCATTACAAAGGTGTTCAATAAAAGGTATCTCCTCATCAACAACAACCTAATCTAGCACAACCAGATGCTCTGCAATTTCCATGTCAGGCACAACTGACTGAACATGAAAATCAATGTCCTCACCAACCTCAACAAGGTCAACAACATCATCAGTAAGAACAAGTAACTCAGCAACATCCATAAGTTGCTCTGAAGGTTTCATGGAAGAATCCACCAACTGACCATCAAAACCAATTTCACATACCACTGCATGTCTTCTCTCTCAAACCAATCTTCTAACAGGCAAGACAACTTTCCTTTGGATTGGCATGCTCCAACTCCAGTAAGCTCTACAAAGCTCAACAACACTTTCCTTCACAAGGTTCTTGTATACACTTAAAAATGGCTTCATTAATTAATTAAATATTTATTATTTAATTGATATTGACTTGATAAATTAATTAAATATTTATTATTTAATTAATAATTATTTCCTCTATTTATTAAATAAATTATTCAATTTATTTAGTAAATTCATTATAGTCTATTATTCTATCCTAAGTCTTCTAATTAGTCTTATTAAAGTGATTTAATTAAATATACAATCACCTAAATATGACTAAGTCCCCTAGTCCACCTCATCTACCCACTCACTTGACACATCATCTTGGCTAAAATAAATAATTATTATTAATTATTTATTAGTAATTATCCTCACCCACACATGTCCTATTCTTAAGGACTATGTGGCCTCATAGGACTTGGTCTCATGACCACATGTCCTCTCTTAAACTAAGTCAAGAGACATGCCCTATTCTTAAGGGGCTTCTTAAGCCACCTCTAAGGGTCAAAGGTGACTCATGGGACACTTGTACAAAGAGTCCTCATGAGGAAAAGGTCTCTCCCTCATTCTCTCTTTGGTCTTTGTGAGACACTTGACATGTGTCTTTCCCTTCCACCTTCTTCTCCTCCATGTCAATGTGAGAGGAACATCATCCCTATTCTTCCTCTCACATTCCAACTACATCCCCCTTTCTCTCAACTCCTTCAACCAAGTCAATCTTAGCCCTAGGATGTTCCACCTTTCATTCTCAATCGTAGGATTGTGCCACCTAGGCCTAGATCCTCCAAAAATCTATAAAAGGAGCCTCATTTCCCTTTTGTGGGCTAATAAGCATTTTTAACACTCAAGCATTCAAGAACTCAAGCATTCAAGCATTCAAGCATCCAAAAATCATATAGAGCATTCAAGCATCCATAATCAATCCATATTATTATCATTTCATTTGCATTCCATCTATTAAATTGCATAAGCTATTGTGCACTCATTTCATTCAATCTCCACACTTTGGTGACATCTTGGGCAAGGAGCTTCAAATTGGAAATCTGAGAGCTCAACACATCTAAGAAATCAAGGCTAGGAGGACAATGGAGACAAGCTGCATGGTAGGTGAAGGTAAAATGTTATTTTAGCTTCATTTTTATTGTATTCTTCATTGTAGTTTGCTTATTAGATAGATTGATTAGCTTCTTAAATAGTTAATTTATCATTTAGAATAGTATTCAACTAATTTTCATACATTTTTGGCTCTAGAAGGAGGGCCCAATTGGGTTTTTCACTCTCAATTTTTAGTTTTCCATGTGCAGGTTTTTCTACAGGTTATTTCTACGCATTCAGCCCCAATTCTTGCACATCTATTTATTTATGCTGCGCATTCATTTTCTGCTACTATAGTCACAACTTTTCATCTGGATTTTCATTTTCTGTTAAATATCTACGCATTAATTCAACTATTTTGTGCATACGTATTTTCCTATTGCACCTATACATCATCTCACTGTGCATTAGTATCTCTCTGATGTGCATACATAATCTTTGCGCATTTATCCATACTTGATGCACATTTAGTTCACTGTTTTGTGCATTTGTCAGTTGCTATGGTAAAATTTAGTTTTCTGATTAGATTTGATTTTAGCTGATCTTTAACAAAGTTTCTGTTCGTTCTGGTAGTCTTTTAGGCTATTTTTGCAAGATGTTATTTTGAAGACCCCGTTGCTAAGACAATTCCTAACAAGTTTGTTTGCAGATTCTTAAGGGGTTTGCAAAATAAACCATAATCTCATTTGGGTTCTTAAATTATGACATGCTTTTGCTTTGTGTGTCTTCTTTAGCATAGATTTGAGTGTTTGTTGTGTCTTGCTTAATAGCTATCTGTAATCCCAAAATTATAACAATGTATCCTCTCCCCTCGCCATTCATGGATCTTGGGTGTGAGAGAAACTATTATAATTTTTAGAGGGTGGTCTTTGGTGGGAAAATAGGTACTTACCCCAAGGAATGACCCAACCAATAATAGGCTATGGCCAAGCCCTTCCAAACCAATATATAAAAAATGCTAGTGTGATTAGTCTCACATTAGACAGGTGTGAATTCATTGTGGCAACCAAAATCTCCTCTAGTACCCTAGTGGTGCGTTAAAGTCCTACTTAGTAGAGGTGAAAGCCTTGCTCTGAAAGGATTGGGAGAGCCCCCTTAATTGGGAAAATGACTTGATCACAACCACCTGAACGGATGTCCTTACTGAAAACTTTTGTTTAGTGGCCAAAAACCTTCTATTTGCTGGCTCAAGGGGTCACCCAAGCTCGTGAAGACACCCCACATTACTCATAGTTCATAGTAGAGATAACAGTTCTTTGGGAAGTAATGACCCATTGAATTTAGAACTTGGTGTGCCTGAGAAGTGAGTGCACTGTAAGGAGCTCATGCCTCCAAGTTCCTAGGTTGTCCGCTGTGGATTTGCATGGTTGGATTTTATTATCCTAGTGGGGATTCAGCAGATACTGTCCTTGCCAACCTTAGGATTGTAAGTGTGTTTGTGCATTCATACTAAATTAGAATAGATCAAAATCATATCTGTCTTGCATGTGTGTGTTTATACATTTTTACTTTGCCAAAAATTGGAAAACATTAGAAAAATCCAAAAATTCCAAATCATCAACCTGAAAATCATCAAAACTTCAGAACCTGCGCATATATCACAACTTGTTGCACATTTGATCACATTTTCTGTGCATCCATTCAAACTGTCTGTGCTTTTGATTTCACCAGTTCGCATCTGTCAGATATTTCTACGCATTTATTTCAATTTCCTGCACTTCTGTCAAACTGTCCTACGCATTTGTTGCTGCACATATACAATAGAGAGCATTCCCACAGGCTTTTGAAATTTCAAAATCACTTTTTCAAATACCCATTTTTGTTCTTAGTAAGATTGTGGAAAAATATCCAAGTTACATAGGCCTCTGATCTTTAGTTTGACCATTTTCATCACTTTTCATCATCATTCCTTCATCAAAAGTCATTCGATCCTTTCATCCAAGCTTTGAAATTCTCAATCTAGTGTTGAAACATTACCTTATCTATCAAACTTTGATCTTTGTGAGTTTATCTTATCAGGATATATCATCCTTAATCATCAAACTTACTTCGATTATTACTTCTTGGTACAAATTTTCAATACTTTTCATATCTTTTCTATCAATCATTTCCCATATCTTTTCATCAATAATCTTTCATCTCACAAATCAATTTTCTCAAATTTTTATGGTTCAAACTCGATCTCAAAAACTCAAAAAAACCATTAATCTAGAATCCCTAGATTGTTAGAATAATTGAGAGGGGGGTGAATCAGTTATCCAGTGTCCCAAATCAAAATGTATAATTCTAAACAATTTCTTCATTTCCTACTGCTCGGTAAACAATAAATACTTTAACTATCTATGCATTTACCGATTGTCAAACTAATACTTATAACTGTTACCGATCAAATCTAACATGTAATATGCAAAAACAAATATTGTAATCAACAAATAATACAAGAGATTTAACGTAGAAACCCTATAAAGGGAAAAACCACCTGGGACCGGCAACCCAAAAATTGTTCACTCTTCTAAAGTGAGGTCGGTGAAGACCCAACCCTATTAAAGGTTACAAACACACTGTTAGGTGTGACCTTGCTAGAGGATTTTAGACTAGAAGTTATCGTCCAACCAGCATTCACTATGGGGTTGATAGGATAACAATGTTCACTCTAATGAATGATACATCATAAGACTTTCCAAGTCCACTCGGTTAAGAGATTTGACTGTATACAATGGCTAAATATGTAATAGTAAATGATCTGCCTTAATACAACTTCAATTGCAGATTACAGATCAATATTTTTCTCATATAAATCTTTCTAACCAATATTTCACTTCAGATTCAATACTGTATCAACTTACTGTCCATCGATAATTGCTCTCTGTAGCTCGGTAACTGTTCTACAACTCGGTTCTTACTAACTAGTATGATCAAAATGCATGAAAACTTATTCACATGAAATTTCTACAGCATCTACTTCTTTCAGCAGGCTCTTCATAGTGAAATTTCCAGTCTCTTATATAGACATGTAAAACATTTTCTTCCTATCCATTGGATTTTGTCGCTTAGATACATTCATTGATTTTGCTGCTTCAAGCTTTCTTGACTGATGTGTCAATAACTTTGTTTCAATCTATTCCGTCAAGTCCTTTTGATTTATGTTAGCCATCAATCATCATACCAAACATTATCCATTACCTCGAAATCATACACTTGCCAGCTCATCAATCTTATCGGCTAAACTGATCATTTGATTCATTCTGTTCTTGTCGGTTAACAAAGAAATGCATCGGTGAACACAAGCTCAGTTAATACTATTCTCAATATACACTACACTTCATCGGTGTATACTGAAATGCTTTCATTTACCGACAACACTGCTTTGAGTCTTTCAGCTCTATTCTTCATCATAGATGAATGCAACATAATGAAGTTGATTCCATCAAGTCATAGACTCATCAACAAGTTACTCAGTGCATTATTTATCCTCATCTGACATGTACATCTTCCTCATGTAAATTTCTCTATTCTTCCTTTCTTTCCACCTTTCTTCAGATGTGTTGGTATAGTAACTTACAAGATAAGTACTGTCAAACTAGTTGACATCAATGACAACATAAAACTAATTTAATCATCTTGCATTATCTAATCATAAACTTCTTAGTAATCTTGAATTACTGATTCTTCATTCAAGTTCCAAATCAATTGTAGTTCATCAATCTCTCCCTTTGGCATTGATGGCACCTCAAGTAATCTAAAATGTTTCATACACATACCAAACATGTATTCTACAACTCTGTAAACAAATGTTGTAAGTTGAATAGACTTAATATGTTTAATTACTATGTTACTCAACATTTGTAAAACTGTAATGCTTGACATCAAATGTGCTCTTTTCAGTTCTCCTATTTCTGCTTCTATTCTTAGTAACTGATCTACAATACTCTGTTCCATTCAGATTGTCTCTCCCTCAGATAGTTCTCATAAGTGTTGTTTCTCTCCCTTTAGTTATTTCTCCTTTTCATATTATTTATCTCTCCCTTTGACAACAATGCCAAAGAAACAAATAAACAAATAGCTCTGTTGGTAGCCAAGTAACTCTTTGGTCTCCATCATCTTCTCTGTATCTCTGTATACTGATATCTCAATTTGTGTTAGTTCTTCAAACTTAATCACAACCTTGAACATGATTCAAAGTGTGAACTATGCTGCATCAACATGAATGATCTTCTGATATGTTTTGGCTGATGCAACATCTAGATCACCTTAGTGACCGATAGATAGGAGACGAACCCCAAGTCTAGTCCTCAAGTATTCAAATGTGTCCTTCAGTAGGGGCTTTGTAAAGATATCGGCAAGTTGTTCCTTAGATATAATAAATTCTAACTTCACTTGCTTCTCCTAGACTTGTTCTCTTAAGTAATGATACTTAATAGATATATGCTTTTTTTTCGAGTGCATCACAAGATTCTTCAAAATGTTAATAGCACTGGTGTTGTCACAGTAAATAATCACTAGATTAGTGATTACCTCATTCATTCCTTCCAACACTTGCTTGATGTATGCGATGTTTGAGCAATTTGTAGCAACAGCAACATACTCTACTTCTGTAGTTGACTGAGAAATGCAAGCTTGTTTTTTACTTGTCCAGGTTACAAGTCTTTCACCAAAGAAAAATGCTCCTCTGGTGGTGCTTTTCCTATCATCTACATTTCTAGCCCAATCAGCATCGGTATAAACCTTCAGTTCAAAATTTCCTTCCTTAGGATACCAAATTCCATAATCTTCTATCTTTTTTAGATATCTAAGGATTCTTTTAGTAGCTATCATGTGAGATTCTTTAGGGTTAGCAGAAAACCTAGCAACAATCCCCACAACATGTGCTATATCTGGTCTATAGTGAACTACATACATTAGTTTACCAATCATGGATTGGTAAAGTGTATGATTTACCTCTGTAGTTTCATCCTCTTTTGTCAATTTGCATCCAGTAGCCATCGGTGTTCCCACAGGTTTAGCATCTTCCATGCCAAATGTCTTTAAGACTTCCTTTATGTACTTAGACTGTGTGATGAGTATCCCATCACTCTGTTGAATCACTTGTAGTCCTAGAAAGAATTTAATCTCTCCAAACATAGACATTTCAAATTCTTTTTGCATCTCATCAGCAAAGGCTTTGCATATATTATCTTTTCCTCCAAAAATAATATCATCCACAAATATTTCAACAATAAGAATAGTGTCATCAGTATTACCTTTCATATATAGATTGTTGTTTTCACTTGTTCTAACAAATCCAATACTTAGCAAGTAAGTATGCAGTCTTTCATACCATGCTCTCGGTGCTTACTTCAATCCATATAAAGCTTTGTGTAATCTACATACCATGTCTCTGTTGTCTGGATCAACAAATCCTTCTAGTTGTTCTATGTAGTTCTTCTTCAAGTATACCATTCAAAAATGTTGACTTCACATCCATTTGATAGCCTTTGAATTTCTTGTGTGTAGCATATGCAAGTAACATTCTAACTCCTTCTAATCTAGCAATAGGTGCAAATGTTTCACCATAGTCAATACCTTCTTCCTGTGCATATCCCTTGCATACCAATCTAGCCTTATTCCTTGTAACTTCACCATTTTCATTCAACTTATTCCTGAATATCCCCTTAGTACCGATAACATTCTTCTCTTTTGGTCGGGGTACTAAGGACTAGGTTTTGTTCTTCTCTATTTTCTCTATCTCCTCATTCATTGCATTAATCCATTCCTCATTCTCTAATACAACTTTCACAGTTTTAGGTTCAAACTCACAAACTAAGCATGTACCTTCTCTTGTTTTGCTTCTAGTTTGCATTCCATCTTGTCTGTCTCCAATAATCTGTGTCTCAGGATGGTGTCTTATGAAAAATCTAGCCAATATTCTATCTCTTCTTTCTTGTGCATCTTGTTCAGGTTCATTAGCTTGCTTGGTAGCTCCATTTTTTTCGTCGGTTTCCTCTTCCTACTGTTGTGTATTGTTTCCCTACTGACCGGTTGTCACAGCTTGCTGTTTCAGTAGATACTCTAGATATTCAATGTAAGTGAATCTACCATAATCTTTCGGTTCCTTCATACTTTCCTCTGTGTTCTTGTCATCAAACTCATCAACATGGACGTTAGTACTTTCAATAATCTTATTTGTAACCTTATTCAGACATTTGTATGCTTTACTTGTAGTGGAATATCCAAGAAATATCCCTTCATCTCCTTTAGAATCAAATTTTCCATTTCTTTCATCTTTCAAAATAAAGCATTTGCTTCCAAAATTTTTGAAATAACTTACAGTAGGTTTGTGTCCAAACCATAGATCATAAGGTGTTCAGTTGGTGTCCTTCTTCAATTGTACTCAGTTAAGAACATATACAGCTGTACTGACAGCTTCTCTCCAATATGTCTGAGCAACATTTTTTTGTATCATTAGTGTTCTGGCACAGTCAATTATAGACTTGTTCCTCCTTTTAGCAATGCCATTTTGCTAAGGCATCCTCGGTGCAGAAACTTGTCTTTTAATTCCATGCTCATTACATAAATTAGTAAATTCATCAGAGATAAATTCACCTCCTCTATTAGATCTTAAGCATTTTATTTCTTTTCTAGTTTCCTTCTCTACCTTAGCTTTATACCACTTAAACATTTTGAAAGCTTCAGATTTCTCCTTCAAAAACATGACAGTCATCAGTCTAGTATAGTCATCAACAAAAAGAATAAAGTATCTATCACCATAATAGCTCTGAGTTCTCATAGGACCACATAGGTCGGTATGAACCAACTCAAGTATCTTCTTTGTTGAGTAGACTTTACTTTTGAAACTAGACTTAGTCATTTTACCTTTTTGACATTCATGGCACATGGCATGATCAAGTTTTGACAAGTTAGGCAATCCTCTAACTCTTTTCTTTTTACTAATCTTGATCATGTTATCAAAATTCACATGACATAATCTTTTGTGCCACAACCATGCATCTTCATCCTACATTAACAAACAAGAAGACTGATCTATATCAAGATAAAATAGGTTACCTCTGGATTGTGTACCAGTTCTGACAAGTCTTCCTCCATCATCATAGATTTTCACCTTTTTGCTCTCAAAAGCAAGTCGGTGGCTTGAATTGTTTAGCTGAGCCACACTTAAAAAATTGTAATTTAGTCCATCTACCCAATATGCATTTTCACATTTAATTCTATCATTGATCATCATTGTACCTTTACCTCTTACCATACAAGGTGCATCATTTCCCATTCTCATAGATCCTCCATTGTATTCAACAAGTTGATCAAATTTTTCTACATCACCGGTCATATGATGTGTGTAGCCACTGTCTATGATCCATGTATCATTTTTATCTACTATAGAGATCAGTGTTGTATCTTCATGTTTCTCTTCTTCCTCTGAATCATCTTTCATAGCAACAAATACTACTTCTATATCATCATCAGTGTCCGATTCAGATTCAATATCTTCAGCAATGTAACATACCTTTTTGCCTTTGTCATAACTATCTCGGTTATCCTTTTTGTTGTATCAGTAGCCTCCATTGACTCTTCTCCCATAGCTTCCTTCCGATCAGTCTTTGGATCTATCATCATCTTTCTTCTGTGGACATCTAGCAGCAATGTGGCCAACCTCTTTACAATTAAAACATGCCAAAGGTAACTTACCTTTATATCTTCCTTTTCCTTTGGGCAATCTTCTGGCCATAAGAGCTTCAAGCTCATCAAGTTCATCATCGGTGTCGCTATCACTATCATCATTCCTATTTTTTCTGCTAGACTTACTAATCTTCAAAGAAGACATGAAAGCTGATTCAAAAGGAGCAACAACACTGTTGTCAAAGTTATTTAATTCAAAGGTTGTAAGCTTACCGATCAATGTGTCAAGGGTAAGATTGGATGTAGCCCTTGTTTCATGAATTACAGAGATCCTGATAACATAAACTGGTAACAAAGTTTTGAGAATCTTGCTTATGACTGTTTCATCATCAATCACTCCATCAGATGCTCTAATGGAATGTACTACTTCTTTCAGTCTGTTTGAATACTACACTATGTTCTCACCTTCTTTCATTCTCATATCATCAAAATGACCTCTTAGACTTTCTGCTCTAGCTCTCTTAACATTCAAGTCTCCACTGTATATCAAATTTAATTTGTCCCACATCTGTTTGGCAGTAGTGCATCCCTTAATGTCTTCAAATTTAGTGTTGGTATAGGAAGGAGCAAGTTCCATCATAGTGATATTGTGTTCATGCTTATCTTTTAGTTGATCAAGGGTTAAGGGACCTGGTGTCAGTTCTATGTACCCATTCTTCATCAGATCTACAGTTGAGTTTCCAATTCTAGATATGTGCAACAACATTCCACTTTGCCATACTGTGAAGTTCTCTTTGTTCAGTACTTGTACTTCCCTCTTATACATCTTGAGACCTTTGTGCTGAAGTCCTTAAAACTCTATTCTAAGAAACCGAAGCTCTGATACCAATTGTTAGAATAATTGAGAGGAGGGTGAATCAATTATCCAATGTCCCGAATCAAAATGTATAATTCTAAACAATTTCTTCATTTTCTATTGCTTGGTAAACAATAAATACTTTAACTATCTGTGCATTTACCAATTTTCAAACTAATACTTATAACTATTACTGATCAAATCTAACATGTAATATGCAAAAACAAATATTGTAATCAACACATAACACAAGAGATTTAACGTGGAAACCCTGTAAAGGGAAAAACCACCTAGGACTGGCAACCCAAAAATTGTTCACTCTTCTAAAGTGAGGTTGGTGAAGACCCAACCCTATTATAGGTTACAAACACACTATCAGGTGTGACCTTGTTAGAGGATTTTAGACTAGAAGTTATCATCCAACCAGCATTCACTATGGGGTTGATAGGATAACAATGTTCACTCTAATGAATGATACATCATAAGACTTTCCAAATCCACTTAGTTAAGAGATTTGACTGTATAAAATGGTTAAATATGTAACAGTAAATGATCTGCCTTAATACAACTTCAATTACAGATTATAGATCAATATTTTGCTCATATAAATCTTTCTGACCAATATTTCACTTCAGATTCAATACTGTATCAACTTACTGTCGCTCGGTAGTTGCTCTCTATAGCTCGGTAACTATTCTACAGCTCGGTTCTTACTAACCAGTATGATCAAAATGCATGAAAACTTCTTCACGCAAAATTTTTGCAGCATCTACTTCTTTGGATAGGCTCTTCATAGTGAAATCTCTAGTCTCTTATATAGACATGTAAAATGGTTTCTTCCTGTCCATTGGATTTTGTCGCTTAAACACATTCATTGATTTTTTCGCTTCAAGCTTCCTCAACTGATGTGTCAATAAATTTGTTTCAATCTGTTTCATCAGATCCTTTTGATTTATGTTAGCCGTTGGTCATCATACCAAACATTATCTGTTACCTCGACATCATACACTTGCCAGCTCATCAATCTTATCAGCTAAATTGATCATTTGATTCATTCTGTTCTTTTCGGTTAACAAAGAAATGCATCAGTGAACACAGGCTCAGTTAATACTATGCTTGGTATACACTACACTATGTCGGTGTATACTGAAATCCTTTCATTTACCGACAACACTGCTTTGAGTCTTTTAGCTCTATTCTTCATCATAGATGAATGCAACATAATGAAGTCGATTCCATCAAGTCATAGACTCATCAAAAAGTTACTCAGTGTATTCTTTATCCTCATCTGACATGTACATCTTCCTCATGTAGATTTCTCTATTCTTCCTTTCTTTCCACCTTTCTTCAGATGTGTCGGTATAGTAACTTACAAGATAAGTACTATCAAACTAGTTGACATCAATGACAACATAAAACTGATTTAATCATCTTGCATTATCTAATCATCAACTTCTTAGTAATCTTGAATTACCAATTCTTCATTCAGGTTCCAAATCAGTTGTAGTTCATCATAGACAAGATGGAAGGAAATAACAGCAATGAAGAGAACCCTTGGTCCAAAGAGCTTCCTAAGAAAACTACACTTTTTACATCAGATGATGAACCTACTGATGAAGAACTTAGGGATGCTACATAAGATCCTAAATTCTTTCAAGTTATGGAAAGACTGTTAGGCTTGGATAGAGAGATGTATTTCCTCATGCTTTCTCAACAAGGAGCTAAGTTACCAAGTGATTTTGATGTTTCCCATCTTAGAGAACCATCTCACATGAATAATCAAGAAATCCCTAAGGGTTCTCAAGATACTCATGGAGCAAAGAAAACCAATCAACAATCCAATGCTTCTCAAAATAATTAGCAATCCAATGCTTCTCATAGTCATCAAGAACACAATGTTTCTCAAAACAATCAACAATCCAATGATTCTCAACATACTCAAGAACACAATGTTTCCCAAAACACTCAAGGAAACATGTTATGTTTGGATCCCGTTCTACAACAAATTTAGATGCTTCAACAACAAATCCATGACATCCAAACTGGATCATCAACTAAGAAGTATTCTTTGGATGATATATGTCCTTATCCTTTTGATACGAATCTAGCAATGATCCCATTCCCTCCTCATTTTGAGGTACCGAAATTTGACAAATACAAAGGGAATTTGGATCCACAAGATCACATTCGTGAGTTTTGTGCTGCTTGTATTGAAGTTGCTCACAATGATACTTATCTTATGCAACTCTTTCCATGAAGTTTAGGAGGACAAGCCATGGAATGGTTCTCCAAACTACCTCCAAGCATCAAATCTTTCAATGAGCTTCTTGACAAATTTGTGACTCATTATTCATATAACATCAAACATGAAGTCACTATGCTTGATCTTTGCAATGCACATAAAAAGAATGGAGAACCCTTACTTTTTTGCAAAGATGGTGCCAATTGTTTGCCAAATATCCATGAATGATTCCTGAACAAGAAAAAATGGATATTCTTGTGCATAACCTTACACTAGAAATAAGTTATAGGTTACAATTGTAATGTCCACCAAAATTCAATAAGCTCATAGAAAATGGTATCAAGATTGAGGAAGCCATGGTCAGAAAAGGTGAGATAAAACTTTATTCCAAAGACAATGTTGGGTCCTCAAATTCCAATCCCAACAACTATAATAATGACAAATCCAAATTTTGGAATTAAAAAAAAAACATTGTTAATGATGGGATTGTTGATAATCGTAATGTCAAACCAACACAATCCCTTCTAAATCTCACAAGTAAGGCCAATGCTACTCAAGCTACCTACAACAATCAATCAGAAAATCAAAATACCAACAAGGATTCATCTAAACCAAGGTTGTCTTTTATGTCACCTCGAAGAAATTTTACTCCTTTAGGGGAATCTCTCAAATCAGCATTATGGAAGTTAATCACAAAGAAACTCATTACGCTTCTTGAAACGAAAGATTTTGAACCTAGAGTGAAACCTTCTTGGTGGAATGAGAATGATTATTGTGAATTTCACAGAGGAAAAGGACATAAAACCAATGACTGCCAAAGGCTCAAAAATGTGATTCAAGACTTAATCAAAAGTGGTAAAATTGGTGTTGATGGACATGTCTCTAATGAATCACACGTGACTTTCAAAGATCCACTTCCTAAGCATGAAAAAGGGGGTTCTTCCAACAATAAGGGTGACAATCAAGCCAATTATAATAGCACACCCTATAGATATGTTGGTAACATTTCTGACTACCATCCTTCTGAGTAATATGTCAATGTCATTACCATCAAGGATAAATTAGAGAATCAACCAGTCCATGTTACTACTCATGCTCAAGCTAAAGTTACTCTCCAGGGAGTCCAATCCAAACCAAGCACTACTCAAAACAAGTCCATTTATGTTCCAAAGTCTATACCAAATACTTCCAACCAGTACAATCTTTTGGAACAACTCAAGAAAACACCTACCTAGATATCCATCTTAGAGCTTTTGCGTCTATCCCCATCTCACAAAGATATCCTTGAAAAAGCTCTCTTAGAAACCTGGGTCCCGATGAATCTAAATCATGATCAATTTCAAGCTATGGTGGGACATTTAACAACCCCACATTATCTATCCTTCATTGAGAATGATGATTTAGCTATTACCCAACCTCATAATGCTCCTCTACATATTGAATTCCTTGTATAGAGTCACAAAATTAAGAGTACTAATAGATGGGGGAGCTGGCTTGAATATCTGCACGTTAAAGTTAGTCCTTGCATTGGGATTTTCTAAGAATTCTGTTGATCCCAAAAAGAAAATCACAATAAAGGCTTATGATGAGGAAGAGAGATCATCCAAGGGGTCTATTGTTCTTCCAATTAGAGTTGGTCCTATTGTCAAAGATGTACCTTGTCAAGTTTTGGATATGGATCTTGCTTATAACATCCTTTTGGGAAGACCATGGATTCATTCCATGCAAGCTGTGCCATCAACTTATCCCTAATGTTTGAAATTCCCTCATAATGGTCAGGAGATCACTATCAAAGGAGATACTAATCCTTTTCAATATTGTAGCAATGTGAAAACCATTGATTCTTTGGTTCCTTATAATTGTACTGGATCTTCTGCAACTACACCCAGTGATCCTAGTAATGTCGCATCAACTTCTAAATCAAATGGGATCAAGATAGATATCAAAGAAAGAAGTATGGGAGAGTACACTTTAGGCCAGGCTCTTTGTATCATAGAGTTTCCTTTATCTCCTAGATCATATGGTAGATCTTTGATCACTAAACAACAATCATAAACCCTTCTACATTGGTTTATGACACATTTATAAGTGGGGGCACCATATCCAAGGAGGCTGCTGAGCGTAATGCTGATCATTTTCTTAACTCACTACAAAGGGAAGAGGATATCAAACATGAATATATATCACCTGACATCTATGGAAAAGGGTATACTTTGCTACAAAAGATGGGATACCAAGGTGTTGGACCTATAGGATTACAAAGAGAAGGTGTTATAAAACCAATTTTACAAAATCCCAACTATCAAAGAGACACTACAGGATTAGGATACAAAGGAGGACCAAAAGAACCAAAGGGAAAAGCAAAGATCACACCTTTGCATAAGATATCTAAAGCTCCTGCCTTACAATTCAAAAGGAATGGTATGTATGTAGATCCAAAAAAACAAAGGATAGCAAAGGGAATCATTGATAGACTTGAAGATAATGATGATTTTGACTCTAATGATTATGAATGGGATTCATTATCTGATTGTACTAAAGATATAGGAGTCAATGTTGTCCATCAATATAGTAAAGATTACCATGAGGGAGAGATTTTAAGGACTGACTCACTAGGATTGGTCCCACGTAATACTACTCTTGTCGATCATGAGGGAAGTGAGCATTATCTTGTGACAGATGATTCAGATGAGAGTATGGAAATAGACCTCGCTGATACCATCATCAACCTTAATAAATTTTCCATCAATACCATCTCTACCTTTGAAATTGACCCAAATGATCCAATGACCCTTGTCCATCCTGAACTTATCGATTGGGAGTCTCCCAATCCTCCCGAACTTGATGTCTTTCATAATGATGACATAATCATTGACTATCTTGGACTCAGAGATCATTTACCATCAGGGGATCAAAAGTTAGGATTTCCAATAGAACTCAATGACATGGCCTACTTTGGAGAGAGTTCCAATCCTTTCAGTCATAAAAATATAAAAATAATCAACACATCTAATGGTGAAAACCACTTAGTGGCAGTATTAGATCCAAAAATAGTAAAAAGAAAAGACGCATCTGATGGTGAAAACCTCTCTGAGGCACCTGATGATGGAAGGATTGACACTCTTCCTAATTATTTATATCGAGAGAAATCTACCATTCTTATAGAACCAACAGTACCTCTTAACATTGGCACATAAGAGTCTCCATGCATCCTCAAAGTAGCAGCATCCTTGACAGAATCAGAGAAAGAAGCTTTTGCAAAAATTTTCAAAGAGAGACAAATCAACTTTGCTTGGTCCTATGCTAATATGCTTGGGTTGGATCCCAATCTCATTATGCATCATTTATCTATTAGACCAGGTGTGAAGCTAGTTAAGCAGAAGCTCTGCAAGATGCACCCGCACATTGCACTAATGGTTAAAGAAAAATTGAAGAAGGTCTTCGATGTTGGATTCATTCATGCTATTGATTATGTTGAGTGGATTTCTAATATCGTCCCTGTCTCAAAACTAGACAAGTCTATCCGAATTTGTATTGATTTTCAAGATCTTAATAAAGCTTTTCCAAAAGATGACTTTCCTCTGCCAAATATTGACATTATTGTGGATCTTACGACTGGGCATGAGATGTTATCATTAATGGATGGTTTTTCTAGCTATAACCAGATCAAGATTGCACCAAAAGACTAGGAAAAGACTACTTTTACTTGTCCATGGGGTACATACTATTGGAATGTGATGCCATTTGGCCTCAAAAATACTGGAGCAACTTACCTAAGAGCCATGACCACAATCTTTCATGACATGATGCATACCATTATGGAAGATTATGTTGATGATATTCTAGCAAAATCTAAAGATAGAGCTGGTCATTTGAGAGTGTTGGATATAATATTCACTCGAATAGAAAAGTATCAGATTCGACTCAATCCAAAGAAATGTGCCTTTGGAGTCACATCTGATAAATTGTTAGGGTACATTGTCTCCACCAAAGGAATCAAAGTAGATCTAGAAAAAGTTAAAGCAATAATGCAGATGGCTTCCCCCACTAACATCAGTCAGTTAAGATTTTTGTAGGGCCATCTCCAATCCATCCAAAGATTTTTTTCTCAACTAGCAGATCAAAGTCATCCCTTTCAACATTTGTTGCATAAAAATATCTTATTCCAATGGGATGATAAGTGTGATGAAGCTTTCAGTAAAATCAAGCAATATTTGGCAAATTCTCCAACTCTGATGTCACCAATTCTGGGAAAGCCACTCTTGCTCTACTTTTCAACTATGGTGGTCTCATTAGGTGCTCTTCTAGCTCAGCAAGATCATGAAGGGAAAGAAAAAGCCATATACTACATCAGTCACTCTAGTGGCATATGAGTTAAACTATTCTCAAATAGAAAGAGCATGTTTGGCTATTGTTTTTGCTTCACAGAAGTGGTGACATTACATGTTGTCACATTCAATCTAGCTCATTGCAAAGATTGATCCTTTAAAGTATCTATTAAGAAAAACAACATTGACAGGCAGATTGGCTAAGTGGGTCATGCTACTTAGTGAATTTGATATTGAATATGTAGACATGAAGGCTATCAAAGGACAAGTGATAGTAGATCAGCTAGCAGATGCTCCATTAATGGATGACCAACCTATACATACAAAGTTTCCTGATGCACACATCTTGGCTTTATCTACACAAACATGGCAACTATATTTTGATGGGTCATGTACTCAATAGGGTTCAGGAGCTGGTATTCTCTTTGTCATGCCGCAAGGATACACAATCTTGAAATCTTACAAGCTGCTCTTTCCTTGCACCAATAATGTAGCAGAATATGAAGCATTGCTGATTGGGCTAAAGATGGCTTTACAATGGAAAGTAACTAAAATAAATGTCTGTGGAGATTCTCAATTGATTATAAACCAGGTTAATGATGACTATCAGACTAAAGATGATAAGTTATTACCATATAAATGTATGGTTGATGACTGCAAACAATATTTCTTAGTTATCACTTTTGAGCAGATTGCTCAGCATGACAACAAGGCTACTGATGCCATGGCGATGATTACTTCTTTGTTTGATACAGAGGATACCAAGGTCCATTTTGAGTTCTTGGTGGAATCCCTAACTTGTCCCGCATATGATGATCCTGATACGAGTATTATATGTCATCTAATTGGACATGATTCCTCAATCTATGGAAAAATTTATTCCTATTTGAATAATGATATCCTACCCCCTGAACTATCCCGAAATCAAAAATGAACTTTTCTCCCACAAGCCTCCCGCTATGTCCTAATATTCGACACCCTTTATCGGCGAGGTCTTGATGGTACTCTCCTGTGATGTCTCGAGCATGATGAAGCTCAAACTGCCTTACGTGACATACATGAGGGTATTTGTGGGACACATTCGAGTGGTCCTTCTTTGGCTAAGAAACTTATGCGTATGGGTTATTATTGGCCTACCATGGAAATAGATTCCTTTCATTTTGCCAGGGCATGCAAGAAATGTCAGATACATGGAAACCTTATTCATGCTCTAGCACAAGAGTTACATCCTGTTACAACTACTTTTCCATTGATTTGGTGGGGACTCGACCTCATGGGTGCTATCAACCCTCCATCTTCCAATGGTCACAAATGGATTATCACTACCACAAATTATTTTACTGAGTGGATTGAGGCCATTCCATTAATTATCACCACAGGGACACAAATATCCATGTTTATCCTAAATTATATCATTTGCAGATATGGTATACCTATGTATCTTATCACTGATCATGGGAAAAAGTTCCAAAATTAGGACATGGATGAACTGTGTGCAAAATTACATATCACCCATAATTATTCTACCATATACTATCCCCAAGGAAATGGCCAAGCTGAGGCATCAAATAAAACAATCGTTAAGATTCTACAAAAGACTATCAATGATGCTGGTCATGACTGGCATATCCAACATATCCATCCTTATGGGCTTATTGCACCTCCATTCATACTCCCATTGGAGCCACCCCATATTCCCTTATCTATGGATCCGAAGTAGTCCTGCCCCTCGAGGTCGAGTTGCCTTCACTTCGTGTCACTCTTAAAGATTTGATTCCTGATGAAGAATATAGAGTTGCATGCCTGACTGAACTTGAACTGCTGGATGAATACCACCAAAGAGCTTATGATCATTTGAAAGTCTATCAGTAGTGTATGTCCCATCAGTATAACAACAAGGTAAAGATCAAAGAATTTTAGTTGGGTGACTTAGTCCTTCAAGAAAATCCAAAGAATCAACAACACCGTAAAAAGAAGGGCAAGTTTGAACCCAATTGGTTAGGTCTTTTTGTAATTACAACAGTCTATGGATATGGGGCTTATCAGTTGTCTACACCTAAGGGGGATTCCTTGGATGAACCTCTTAATAGCATACATCTCAAGAAGTTCTATCCTTGAGATCCCAATGCAAGGGGCATGTATATAATATGCATATATTCTATAAATAAAAAAATAAAATAAAAAATACAAAAAAATCAAAAAATCAAAAGAGAACTATAATAAAAGCATGTGGTGAAAACCTAGAAACGGGCGCTATGTGTGACAAGTTAGCTCCTCTATCTATTAGGATTCTTCTAGTGTGTCCATTCATTGTATATATCCGCAATAAAATGGCTAGTTAGTCCTCATCCCCACCATGTATATATCATAATAAAATGGCCAGTTCATACACCATCCATTGTATTTACCCATAATAAAACCCCATCATAGCTTGATCTTTTGTCATGGTCTTCATCCTAGTCTTGTTGCGTCCTTCTTCATCCATAATAAGTCAGTCCATCACCTAGCTAGGGACATGTCCTCGACCTAGTTTGGGAAGTGGATCTATGATAGTCGTGACTCTTAGAGGACAGAATGGAGTATTTTCACCAGACATGCAAAACACAATCAAATGTTCTTTCACAATTATATCTTCATGATGAATTGCACTCTATGATCTATCCTTCGAAACTTTCCTGCTTATCTATACATCTTGACTATACATCATCAATTGATCTGATCAACATATCTTAAATCTATCTTTTGGAAAATGAAATGTATATTCATGGCATGTATGTTAGATTGGTTTGTTGTAGATTATGCATTCATATCTGGATTTCATTGTTATCATGTTTCCTATGCTATTGTGGGATATCTTTGACATGAGTTTAACACTCCTATATGTCATTGATTAGAATAGCCGAGATGGGGCATGGTATTTTCTTTGATTGCTATTTGTGGGGTATTTTCTAATGAAATTGAAGGAACAAGTAATTGGGGTGTTTGTGTATAAGTGCCTTCATCACCTTAATAGTATTGACAACATACAAATCATGTTTCTCTACAAATACTATTTATGGTGATACGCCATTGCATACCTTGACTCCAAATATTTGTTCCCCGATGGTGGGGGGGAATATTCCTTGTCTGCTAAGAAAAAAAAACTCAAGCCATCTTAGTTCAGTTATACCTAGATGCTTGTCAAGTTTGCAATATTAAACTCCATGCAAGAAGTGCTCAGATCATCCTGATTTAATTATACCATGATGCTTGCATTTTCTTGCAACATACCAAGCTCAATGATGAAAATCAAATTCCAGTTAATATGAAGTTCTAAGATGTTACATGAAGTTGTGGAGATATACTCATATTTCATTTAAATAGTTCATGACTTACATATCAGTGCTCCTTTTATAGGGATTTGTAGGTTATCTTTCTTATTAGGTTATCTTTCCTCCTAGTCCATTCTTCTTGTGTCAAATACATTGTTATTTTAGTTGAGGACATTTGGACGACAAAAACATTAAGTTTTCACCTAGCATCTTACAACATTTAGTCAATTCATTTGGTCCATGCATTATCTTTATTAGGTATGTCCATTTGTATATTTTCCATCTATATTACATGCATATTGAATGTGTGTTTTGTTACAGTTATCATAACATCTCATTATCTTTTTATTATGATGTAAGTTGCCATATTTTAGTCCATTCATTATCCATCATTTACATCATTTTCCATTACATGTATTATATCATTTTCATTTATTATCATTCATTTAATATTCATCCATTATCCATCTTTTTACATTGTTATTTACATCATTTCATTAGTAATCACATAGCATTGTATAGAGTACAATCATTTAGGACATGCATCTATATCAACATCATATATCAGATCATTAACCATTATGCATAAACTAGACAATAAACCATTTTGCATTCTAGGACATACATTCTATGCATATTAAAATAAAACATCACATCCTGCATATGTCAGTACACACATGTATAAATAATAAACATCAAAGAAAATCATGATAGAACTGTATCACTATAAATATAGAGTCAATCATGATAGAACTGCATCATCATATATAGAATCCATCATATAGGGTCTAATCATATAAAGTCCATAAAACAAATAAACTGTCCAAATGTCCAATGATATAAAGAAATATAACAATGTCCAACAGTGTCCATCAAGTCAATAATATAATGGTACAATGGTACATAGAGTGTATAGAAAGTGTATACAATGATATCCCAAATCTATGAACCACTGCCTCCAAAATCAGTCTGTCACTACCTATGTTATGCAATGAGACCCCGTATTGCTGAACCACTTGATCTTGAGGCTCTGCCCCGATCCCCTAAACCTGTGGGTGCTCTAGGAGGGTGTGATGATACCCCTTTGCTACCAGCTAGTTCCTGTCACTCATATACTATTGTCCTAATGGCCACTAAGCTCTCTCTATAACTCCTGATCCATTAATCTCTTGGCACTGCCTATCTGTATGCCTCTCACCAGTAGGATATCTCCTTCCTAGCTTGTATCATGGCTCTTAGGCTAGCTCCATGGGGACCTAGATGCTCTGTCCTCTACAACTTGTCTAATAACATCTCTGACTCCCTGAGTCTCTCTATAGCTACATCCCGCTCATGTCTAAGTACATCCATTTGAATCTCCAGCCTCTCAATCCATCTCTCAAGACCATGAACCTGGTCTACTTGTACCTATGTAACTGCTAGTCAGACTAGTAGTGAATCAATATCCGGCTCCTCCTCAGTAGCATCTCTTTGTAAATAGGGATCCTATCCCCCAATGTCCATCTTAGCCTGCTCATCCTGCACCCCACATCTGGCATCTCAGCATCCAGCTCATCTTGTACATCATCATGGATCTATCCACCCTATACAGCACCGCCTTGGGCTAATAGAATATTTGCATCATCTTATACCTACCCTACCTATATCGAAACCTGTACCTGTGGTCCCTGTACCTATGCAGCTGGTCCCTATACTGGGCCAGCTAGTATCTGAACCTATGCTACTGGTACCTACGGTGGAACACCTGCTACTGGTGGTCTATGTCTCTGCCTAGCTAGGGGTGGCATCAAAACCCTCTGCCTCACTCCATCGCCTCTCATCCGGGGTCCCACTCTCTACCCTCTCCCTTTGTCTCCTCCATCTCCACCATCACCATCTCCCCCATCATATCCTCCACCATCACCGCTGCCTCCTCTCCCTCATCCACATCTATCTCACCCATGGAGTGTCCCCTGATGTCTATCTACAGGATCCCTCTTTGGTGGCCCCATTGTCGAATCAATCAATCATGGCACAGGGAAGTCTCTCAAATGCTACTCAAGATTTGTAGTCATCCTAGGGTCTACAACTATCTGCCTCATGGTCCATGCCTAAAATGGCATATCCAAAAACTCCTGTCTTGCTATCTCAAAAGATGCCATAGGCCCCCAGTCTTGTCTCTCTTGATGAGTCCTAGCAAACTCTGTAACTCCCTGGGGCATGCCTTGTATCCTGCCAAATTGGGTCAGCACCCGACTAACCAACTATCTCTCGAGAATAAAAGGTGTTTGCCCTATCAGCCACCATGACTCAAAACAAAATCCTAGCTATCGCTCATCGTCCCAGGGCTCACATCCTAGGTAGGGCCTCCAAGTCACTATATCTAATGTGTCAAAGGTATAACACTAGAACTCTAAATAGTCCAGTTTTGCCTGAGACAAAATTGAAGAATATAGATGGATATACGACTGTCCTATGCTACAAAATCTGATGGCCACTGGTCATGTCACCCCAATATGCTCCCATGCCCACACATGGAGTAGTGTCACGCCTGCTGATAAAGATGCACTCCTATGGTACACCACCTAATGAAGATCATGATATAGATGAGCTAATAAACAAACACCCCAAGCAAATCAGGTCCCATCCAACATCCACTGTAGAGTGCGGCCCCATCCAACTGCGAATCCATGAGATCTCCGATCAGGGCATACAAAACCCCCAATCGCTCCCACTAATACTACTAGTAGAGGCTCATAAAGATCTACCATGTCCTCCCAGCTAATCTCCTCCTCATCAATATCATCATCTTCAAAGATGGCTCTGCACTCCGTCACTCCACCATGTTGATCATATTGTACTAACTATCTTGTGATGGGAAGACGGAGGATGCGATATACATCCTCTAGTGTGATTGTCATCTCCCTTGTCGGAAGATGGAAGGTACTCATCTCTGAGTGCCATCACTTTGCTAATGCCATCATCATGCTCAAATTCACCCAATCTTGGGTGTATAGATCACATAATATAAGCCGATCGCCCCAATCAACAATCTGTCAGTCTTTGACAACGCTGGTCTCAAGTTCTGTGTGATGGGATATCTCTCCTGTGACATCAAAATGTCGATAATGTCCTATCCAAATCAATACAGTCAAACTATTAGATTTTGATAACCTGATCTAAAATCTATCTATCTTATTTAATCAACTATAAACATGTTTTTATCATGTGTTTCAATAGATAATTTTATCAATTATCTCCTATCAAGATTGGTTAACTAGTGACAATGCTACAATGTTGCCTATCTTGATCAAATTGATCAAAATTTAATAGATGACAGATCACAATAGGGTTATTGACATCTAGTTTGACCTAATTGACTTTCTAATTTGACAACTTCTATCAATTTGACAAATGCGCAGCACAGAAAAATGCATGCACCATAATTTTTCACATTTGCACAGAAAATATGTATGCGCTGATTTATTTAACATTTGCGCAATGAATCTACACAAATGCTTAGAAAGTACTTATGCACACTTTTAATGCACATTTGTGCAGCACAAATATTCTTCTAACATGCATGCATAGTTACCCTAAATGAATGCGTAGAAGTTTTGATTTTCTGCGCAAACATCGCTAGTTGTTGCGCATTCATGCGCCGTAACTGCACATTCGTATTCTTCTCAAGAACAAAAAAATTTCAAACATCTAACCTATGATTCCACCTAATCTACGCATGCTAAATCCTATTCTACCATGCTGGAAATCACAAATTAACAAAGAGGATCGAATCACCTACTGGTTCACCCAAATCGGGTGGTCACTAGAAGCGTCTGGCCCTCTCGAAGCGGTGATCTGACAATGGGAACAACATCCTAGTGGCTCTGCTCTTCTCTCTCTTGCACTCTGCTCTCCAAATGACAAGTGTGCACAATGAGCTTATTGTGGACCCCTTAGCCCTATTTATAGCCTATGGACTTGATGTGCTTGGTGTGTGGACCCTATCTCCCATTTTTCATCCATTTCACCCCATTTTCAACCATCTTTTCTACCGTTATTTCATGAGATTGATTATCCAACTTGCTAAAAAGAAAAAAATAAATAAAAAATAAAATTCAAATAATCTTTTTTGTCAATCAATCTCTTGAGGGGGCATGCATAGGGTGTCTGAGACATTGTCTGGGGTAGGGGCAAAAATGCTTGAATCTTCTTTGAAACAATGTGACTAGCACATTATTTCAAAGAGGGGCAAAATGTCTACACTTAAAAATGGCTTCATTAATTAATTAAATATTTATTATTTAATTGATATTGACTTGATAAATTAATTAAATATTTATTATTTAATTAATAATTATTTCCTCTATTTATTAAATAAATTATTCAATTTATTTAGTAAATTCATTATAATCTATTCTTCTATCCTAAGTCTTCTAATTAGTCTTATTAAAGTGATTTAATTAAATATACAATCACCTAAATATGACTAAGTCCCCTACTCCACCTCATCTACCCACTCACTTGACACATCATCTTGGCTAAAATAAATAATTATTATTAATTATTTATTAGTAATTATCCTCACCCACACATGTTCTATTCTTAAGGACTATGTGGCCTCATAGGACTTGGTCTCATGACCACATGTCCTCTCTTAAACTAAGTCAAGAGACATGCCCTATTCTTAAGGGGCCTCTCAAGCCACCTCTAAGGGTCAAAGGTGACTCATGGGACACTTGTACAAAGAGTCCTCATGAGGAAAAGGTCTCTCCCTCTTTCTCTCTTTGGTCTTTGTGAGACACTTGACATGTGTCTTTCCCTTCCACCTTCTTCTCCTCCATGTCAATGTGAGAGGAAAATAATCCCTATTCTTCCTCTCACATTCCAACTACATCCCCCTTTCTCTCAACTCCTTCAACCAAGTCAATCTTAGCCCTAGGATGTTCCACCTTTCATTCTCAACCGTAGGATTGTGCCACCTAGGCCTAGATCCTCCAAAACTCTATAAAAGGAGCCTCATTTCCCCTTTGTGGGCTAATAAGCATTTTTAACACTCAAGCATTCAAGCACTCAAGAATTCAAACATTCAAGCATCTAAACATCATATAGAGCATTCAAGCATCCATAATCAATCCATATTATTATCATTTCATTTGCATTCCATCCATTAGATTGCATAAGCTATTGTGCACTCATTTCATTAAATCTCCACACTTTGGTGACATCTTGGGCAAGGAGCTTCAAATTGGAAATCTAAGAGCTCAACACATCCAAGAAATCAAGGCTAGGAGGACAATGGAGACAAGTTGCATGGTAGGTGAAGGTAAAATGTTATTTTAGCTTCATTTTTATTGTATTCTTCATTGTAGTTTTCTTATTAGATAGATTGATTAACTTCTTAAATAGTTAATTATCATTTAGAATAGTATTCACCTAATTTTCATATAGTTCTTAACTTGATTCTCCATGTAGTTCAACAAATCCACTTCCAATCAAGCAAACCTTTAAGAAATGTTTTCTTTCACCATATCACAAAGAGAAGCAATCACACTAGGGTCCAATCCTCTTGGAGACATCCTTCAAGGTCTTCAAAAACCCTTTGCAACAATCCCTACACCGACCACCTCGTGACAATCTCCAAGTTGTATGCAAGTTAGATCACAATCTACCACCTTGTAAATAACTAGGGCACAATTTCACAAGTTCAGTGTCATGGATCTGCAACTCAAATCATACGATCTCTTCACCAACAAGATCAATTTCATAGGATCATCCCTCGCAAGATCAATCTTCTCTCTACAAGATCAACTCAGCTCTGATACCACTTGATGCAGTCAAGGATGGAGGATCCAATTAAGGATTGTCCAAACTTGCAGCCAAACATCAACATAGCGGAATAACACAACACCACAGCCAGATCTGAAAGAAAATAGGTATGTTTATTCATCAACAACTGAATACATGCAATGTGTCAGGGGGTTGTACGGCCTTCCCAGTTGTGGCCAATTACAATGCAAGAAATATTTGTAGAAGATCACATAGGATCCAATACACCTCTTAGCTAGTCTAGGTTTGTAACACAACAGGACACTAGTAGGCACTCCAAGAAAGATCTAAACTTGTGCTTGCAAGCCACAAAGTAATCATCTTGTTCCTAAGCTCACAAGCTACTAACTCTACCATACTTCTTCTACTTTATCCAGATCTAATCCGACTCCAGATCTCCTACCTCAAACAACTAACCCAAACACTCCTTAAATACTAATCTTCAGCCACAAGTCAGCTAGAAGAAATAATTTATTCCCCAAGCCAAGTCGACATCTAAAATAACAAATATTAAATGCAATACAAGTTGGCCCTGAAATAGCCTTACAATAATTAAATTCAACATGTCAGCCTCTAGATACACATAGGAGAATGTGATATCAGCTACCAATAATAAATCCACCAAGTCAGCCTCCCAAATCTCAAAGAACAACCATCAGTAAGCCAAACTACCAAGTGCCAGGAAACATACCAAGCAAGTATACCAAATGAGCTCCATGAGCATTACCAAGCACTAGAAATGTTGAGTCTCCTTTAATGACTGAGCTCCCTTTAGCGATCAAGCCACTTTAGCGATCGAGCAAAAGGCTTAAACAGTGAAACCCTGTTGGTAACCAAGCACTGAGAAACAAACTACCAAGTCACTAAGTGACCATCATCCACCGAGATCCACTAGAAATTCCAACCAAGAATCACCACCAAGTTCACCGAGCTCCATCGGTGAAGCAAAATAAATTTCAAATGAGAACTATTACCCAAATAGTTCCGAGTAAAAGCATATCTTTATTGAGCTTATCCACCTCCTTCACCGAGTGCCAAAAAATCACAAGGAATTGGACAAGAAGCCCAGATGCCACTGCATGATAATGTTGGAAATGAGCAACAAGAGAACCCTCAAAATGTAGCCCCACAATAAGAAAACCCTCTACAAAATGAAAATCTACCACCAAACCCAAACCCACCATCAAACTCAAATCCAAACCCCCTATGTCCTCCAATAGGTCGTGATGATGCCATACAAGAGGACCTTATCAATATTCTTCAACAAAAAAGTGACCAAATATCCATATTGGTTAATAGGTTGAGGTCCTCTAGTTTTCAGCACCACTCACCCCTTGCCACTTCCTTAGAAAGAACGGTCAATAGTATGAATTAGGTGTCTAAGGAGGTTACAATATGGGGTTCATGGAGGGATAGATGTCATTCATTTTATGTTGATAGGTTGTCATATATCAAGTGAAAAAAAAGAGGATACTTAAAGAAGATATATGTGTTCTTTTCATTGATTGTATTAGTAGCAACTCCCTAGAAGTAACTATAAATCAGTTTCCCATACATTGGTGTGTTCATAATAGGATGAGAGATGTATTTTGGGATAGGTGACCTATATGGTCTTTGACCAAGCACCTTATGATAATTGGGGGGTGCCTTTATATTTTTTAACAAATCTATATTGTGAGTTTATCCTCGGTGAGAAGCCAAATTATTTTGACATTCGATAATTCTAGGGTAGAGGGAGAGGCTTTGCATAGGATAGAGTTGAGGCCCATAGGGTGGTAGAGTCACAACATAGGAGGCATCTAGCTAAAAACACCATAGTTCATGTTGCTATCTCGGTAGTAGTGAAGGAGTCTATGTATTTACAAACCCTTCAGGCAGCCACATCATTAACTGATGCCATTATTGAGCATGGTACATAGTTAGTTGATGAAGAGGTTGGATCAAAACCTGCACCACCTACATCATCATTAGATGCTCCATTTAGCTCAACCCATCCCATTGAGAATTTGTGCCCCAGTTGTTAGGGTATATGCATTGGGGTAGATACTGATTCTAATGAGGATGGTTCGACATCCCATTAGTGTACACATGGTGGGAGTAGATGCTAGACATTTGTTGTTGAGGATGTGGCCCTAAAAAATGACCTATTGACAATGGTATTTTCTATGAGATGGGCGCATATATGTTTATTTGTGTTTTGACATGTTATTAATTTTAATCACCTAAATATTATAAAATTAAATAATTTTTTATTAGAGAACAAATTAAATTGATATATGAATGATATGCATTACAGGGTGCAGCAGGTGATACTATGAGTACACCACAAAGTGCTTGTTTGATTAGATGTGCATGGGTAGCTTCGACACCTGAGGTATAGTTTTTAAATATTCATAAAAATAGAATAATTTTTTAGTGTCAAGATATATTTTCGTAATATGTATATTTATTTGTTGTTTTATAGGGCTTGTTGAGTGTTTAGATGTCCAAAGTTGATGATGTGATGCTTTCTGCGATTGACTTTGGCCTAGAGAGATTTGCAGTATCATATTTTTCACACCTCTTGTTTATAATTTTAAATGAACCTATGTGTTATCATATTCATTTCTCTTATGTTAATTTTGTTTTTGCTAGGTTACCCCACCTGGCTCCAAGACACCAAGATGAAAAAATAAATCCTCGAGGACACCCAAAGTATAAAAGGTAATTTAGTACAATTTAAGTTTATTTATTGAAATGTATTATGATTAAACATGTACATGTATAATGATAAGTGCACATGTCTTATTTGTTCTATATACATAAATAATTGGGATTTACAAAATTAATGAATGCATTGGATGTTGTTGATGTTCAAGAGCAGCAAGAGGTAACATTTTTATATTCACTTTCAATTGCACTCTTGTTTGTTCAAAATCTCTTAGAAATCCTTCCTCTATGAATATGATATATGTTATTATTTTCATACAAGAAATGGTCACAGTGGCCTCATTAGCGAAAATCCCTCCTAAGAGTACAAGAGAGCTATTTGAGGCTCTAGTATGCATTATACACACACACACACACACACACACACATTAAACATATGGATTTAGATATGAGTACATGCATTTTTACTTTTGTAGTGTTTGTCATCAAATTTGGGTTATTAACTTGTGTTAATTGTCTTTTACCTATGACAGCTCCCTTCGTGACTTCCTACAGATCCTTTACCATTTTATTTTGTTAGGAGTCCTCACCCAAAAAGGGTCCCATCAACATTACTACATAGCCCAAGTGTAGAAGAAAGAGATGAGATAATCAACAATTTAATTTCCAACAAATTACAGTCTATTATTTAGTTATTTTGATAGTATTTGGAGATAAGATATCTGATTTAGCATTTAAATTATTCTTGTGCAGACATCCTGTGAGCCACGTACTACTTCAAAGAGGCTCAATTTTGATGATCCAGCATAGTCATAGATATTGAAAGAGATATATAGATTTAGTTATGGTCATTGAATGACTAATTTTTGTATATATTCTACATTTGTATTGTTATAACCTTAGATTTGTATTTGTCCAAATATTTTGTCAAAGTAAAAATTCCAAAAATAGCATTTGCATTATTTGCATTTTCAAAGTCCAAATTCCAAGGTCCAAACCCTAAGTTGCATGACCCAAACTTTCAAAACCTCTAAAATCCAAGACCAAGATGCATGTTGCACATCCTAAGTTGCATATTCTAAGTTTAATTATTGCATAACCTAGGTTTCATATCATTTCAAAATCCAAAATCCAAAAACACAAGTTGCATCTTGCATATCCTTCATCCTTAGTTTCATTTAGTAATCATGTTTATTGTGAAAAGGTACCAAAGACAAGGTTCCTATCAACTCATGTACACTTCAAGTGAGGAACCCCATTTTTATCTAAGACAAAGCATACAAGTTCAAACACAATGTTATGACACAAGACCCATATTCCCTTCAAGACAATATCACACAAACATCATGAACCCTTCAAGACAAGGGACCCAAACACATTATGACCCAAGACCTATGTGTAGAAACCTAAAATGCCTTTGCCAAATAAAAATATTTTATTTTGCAAAACCCCCTGATGACATCATCATTAATTAATTAATTAATTTTTATGTCATTATCCCCTCCTATTTTAATTAATGACATTTAATTAAAGAATCCCTCCCAAAACCATTTAAATCAAATTTGAATGATTTTCCCCCCAATTTATTAAATAATATTTTATAAATTATGTCACAAACCTTAAATAAATTAAATATTTATTTAAAGCCTAAAACCCTAGAATCTTCTAGAAAACCCTAAACCCTTCTAAACTTTCTTAAACCCATCCTAAACCTGATTATAGGGTGATTCCTAACCCTCTTAGTCTAAACCACCCTCCTTTGACTTTTGGCCAAATTCCCTAATTAATGAGCCTTACAAACTCATTAATTTGGCTTCTTACACCCTCATTAAGGCTCTTATAGCCTCAAAATAAAGCCCATGTCTCCTCTTCCACTTTGGTTCCCTAGGCACTCTTTCCTAGTGTTGCTCACACATGTGTAAGAAAGCCTTAACCTTCATACATCTAACCTTACCCCTAACCATACCCCAGACTCTACCCCAAACCCTGACTCTGACCCTAACTCCACTTCCTAACCCCAACCCTTAGAAAAATCCTATAAATACTCCTCCTTCCAAGATAAAATCATTAGCTTAGTTTTTATAATTCATGCATTGTTATCATGCTCAATTGTATCTAGATCATCATATTGTAATTCCTAATTGTTAGATTTAGTTCATTTCTAAGCTTTCTTACTCACATCTTAGCTTAGCATTAATGGATTAACTTAGTTTATTTCATTTTTTTCATATCATCTTCATCACATCATATTCATATTTGGATAAAATCAATCTTAGCATAATAATTCTTAGCTTAATCTACATTTTAGCTTCATTAGGCTCCTTGGGGCTCTAGGGGCAAATCAAGTGTTCCATACCTGATTCAGTGCCACTATGGGGTTCTCATAGTTCCTATTTGATCCTAAAAATTCCTAATCTTCATTAGGGACATCCTCCTAGTGTTTTAAGAGCACACCCACATCCCTAAATCAAGATCAAATCAAACGGTGACAGGGTTCTCCCATTTAAGCTCTATTTGAGTGTCTTTGCAAAAATGTTTAACTATATTCTAGGAATATGCTGTTAGGAAATTTTTTTAATGTCTACGCTTGTTTTGAAAAATTTAGGTTTTCACTAATCACATTTTGGCATGCCCGGTGGGACCCCACATGCCTTCAAAACTGCATTTTTTAGGGTTTTTAAGCTGAAAAATCACCTTTTTGACAAATCTCATTTTGGTCTAGGAGGACTATCATATGAGTAAACTATTTGGATCTAGTTTCTCATAAAATTACATATTTATACTCATACTAGGGGTTCCCAATACTCGTATGGGACCTCTGCATGCATTTTAGGCCTATTATAAGCCGATTGGCCCTATTTACTTGTACTAGTAGTCAAGGTGACTCATATGACCCCTCATCCTAATTAATAAAATTAAAATAATTAAAATACCCTGCCATTTTTACTCATATGGGAAATAGGGGGCATGTATAGGGCCTTAAACTTGGGTCTAGTTGGTTTTTAGGGTTCTTTGGGGCCTCTTGGTGCCTTTTGACTGCAAATTTTTAGTTTTTAACCCCATATTTTGCAAGAAATAATTGGGAGAAAGATGATCACTAAAAAAATAAATCCCTAAGTCTCATCAAATATTTTTCATGTTTAGGAACCAAAAACACTTCATTCTTGGGCTTAAAATGAACTCTACTTCACTCTCGAATGCCTAGAAATCATGAAATTTGTGCATCTTTCCTAAAAAAATCAAAGCTAATCCTAATCAATTCTAAATAAAAAAAACTCACTTTTTATGTTTTAATTAGGATAAAAAGAACTTCTTTCATTCAAATCTAAGTGATTTTAGGGTTTTCATGCAAGCTAGGAACACTTCAAATTTTGGGTGCTTAAAAGGAACTAGAAATCTGCATATCAATCCTAATTGGTTCCTAATAAACCCTAATCCACCCTAAGTGTTCCTAAATAAAACTTGATGCATTTTTCTTAGCTAAAGTGAACTTCATTTATAATATCTCAAGAGTTTTCAAAGTTTCATGCAATCTAGGAACAAAACTGCATCTCATTCCTAATTGGTTCCTAATCAACCCTAATCCATCCTAGGTATTCCTAAATCAATCCTAATTCATTTTTCTTAGCTAAAGTGAACTTAAATTGAAATATCTTAAGTGTTTTCAAAGTTTCATGCAATCTAGGAACAAAATTGCATCTCATTCCTAATCAATTCCTAATCAATCCTAAACTATCCTAAATGTTCCTAAATCAATCCTAATGCTTTTTTCTTAGATCAAACAAACTTATTTTGCAAAATCTTGAATGTTTTCTAAGTTTCATGCATTAACCAAATCTAGGAACACTTCATTTGGGCCTAAAAATAAATTCTAAAGTACAAACTCTTGAATGAATCTAAAGAAGTGAACCAAAGTCCAAATCAAAAGAGTCATTTTCTTTGAGTCCAAAGGAAAACACAATCTTGAATGTCCTAAGTTGAAGGAAAAGAATTTTTATTTCATTTCAAAGTTAAATTCAGGATCCTAGAAAGAAAACTCAATCTTGAATGCATAAAGGTGAAAAAACTTGCAACATCTCTTTCAAAAAAGCTTTCTTGTCTTAAAAAATATGAACAAATCAAAATATTAAACATGTGTGTTTGGAAAAAGTCTTCATTTCAAATCACTTAACCAATTTGGGAAAGAACCCTTTCTTTGTGTACTTTCTAGGAGTTTTCAATTCTATAAAATCCTTGTTAGCTAAGTGACATAAAAATGGTTAAACTTAGACAAGTTTACTTGTTTTACTTCTACAAAAGTCTATCTAGAGAGAAAAGTGCTTCCTCTTTGGAGAATGACTTCAAACCAGTACTTCCTTGACTGGTATAGAAATAAAGCACTGAACAAACTCTTGCTTCATCCCCTCAATCTTGGGTGATGTGTGTTGATGGTAGCCTAAGGTAGGTGAATATCCCTACTATTTTGGCATGGTCAACTAGGATCTTAAGTGGATCACATGTGAAAAAAATGATTGGGAGGACTCCATGGTCCAAATCAGAGACCTATTAATCAGAGGGTTCTTGATCTACTCCTAAAGGTATCAAAATCTTTGTGCAAGGATTTATCCAAGTGGTTTCTTGGATCACTTGAAGGTTACTCACCATCTGTATCCCTTTTGGGATACCAAGTTATGGGAAAATATTTCAATACTAGCCTATCCTTAGGTAGTTCTTATTTGATGTGTTTTCAAAGTTCCAAACTCAGTGCAAAACATCTGTTGAAACATACACAAAACAAAGAGTTCTACACACCAAATCCTTTCTCCATATCAATCAAAATCCTCCAAAATCTAAAAGTCATCCAAGCTTTCAGAAATATTATCATCCTAGTCCCCTAATCATGGTCTTCTTCTCATTTTGCATCTTCCCCATCCAATCTTTTCCTCCTATCCTAGGTTAGTAGAGTCATCTTGGTCATTCCACCATCCCCTTTTTGTCTTCATCTAGAGTCAGTATTTCCTCCTATCTCGAGTCTAATCCAATCTTAATCTAAGCTTCTTGGTCATCCTAATCCCAAGCCTTAGTCTTCCCATCCATCTTCATCCTTCATCCCTATCCATCTCATCCATAAGTTAGCATGTCACAAAACTATTATGATGAGTTTGGTTATTATGTCTCTTCTCTCATTCCATCCTATCTCAATGATGATGAAGGTCTTATTGATCATGATGAGAACTTTGAAAACCTTAGAAAGCTTGCTCCAAACATCCTCTAGAATCCTAATCTTCCTCCATCCTATCCTGATGATGATGAAAGTCTTGTTGATCATGATGAGTATTTTAAAAACCTTAGCAAGATTTCTATGAACATCCCCCATGATCCAATCATTCCTTTGAACTATCCTATCATGCCCTCATACATATCCACTAGTTCTTCTTATCCTACCTTTAACAAGGGAAATCCATTATCCTATCCATCTACACCTTCTTCCTATATTGAGCCTACATATCCTCTTTATACATCCTTCATACCTCCATATCCTTCTATGGTGATATCCCAACCACCATCTTTCCATAATAACCCTACTAGCTACATCCCTTATCCAAATCCCCCATCATATCTTTATCCAACAAATCATTATCAAATCCAAAATCTAACTCTTCCAATTCATCATCCTAAATCCCTCATCCTATCTCAATCCTCCATCCACTATATCCTATCTCAATCTAGCATCTTCCTTTCTTACCTACATTGCTAAAAATCCCCTACCAAAAGAGGAATACATCCCTCAATCCACTTTATATCCCATATCTCCATCCATCATCCCTACCCCATCAATTAGCCAATCCATTTCACAAGCTTCCTCTAAACCTACCTATGTGAACTATCTAATCATGCCACCCTCCAACTCCTCATCTGCACCAACATCCCCTCAAGAAATTTCACAATCTTCCACCCCAACTTTATTTGAGGACTATCCTAGCTCCCCATCTTCTACACATTCCAATCCTTCACCTCAATCTCCATCATGAAAGTCTCCAAGGAGTTTCACAAGGAAGCTAAAAAAAAATCCCACTCCTAAAGCTAAAGAGTCATGCCATCTCAATCTTTCATGTGAAGCCATCAGTGATGATGCCCATCCATCTCCTACATCCATCATTCCTCCTCCATAACTCCCATCAATTATCCTTCTTCCATGTATCCTACTCATTGATCCTCTTCCATCTCCTAGCATCATTGAGTCCCTTCCATCCATTGACTTTATCCAATTCCCTTCTGCATCCCCTTCTCCTAGCATTATCCAAATCAATTTGATGAACCTCATGTGTTCACCCTTATTCTTTCCATCATAGTCATAGAATATCCCATCCTTTCATCCATACTATCTAAAGAGTTCACTCTTCTTCCTACCATCACAATTGAAGAATCTCCCATCCTTTCATCCATACCATCTAAAGAGTTCACCCTTCTTCCTTCCATCACAATTGTATAATCTTCCATCCTTCCATCCACTCCATCTGAAGAGTCCATCCATACATCCCCCATCATTCTATCCACACCAATCCTACCAAAACAAGATCTTGTCCAAAAGCATGTTGAAGGACTTATCAACTTAATTCAATATTCTATAATCCTAATTCCTCCAAATCAAGATCCTCCCATCCCAAATCCTCCATCTCAAGATCCATCACCATCTCCCAATCCTAGTCAAGATCTCATCATCACATTCTCTCCACTTCCCAATCCTCCAATCCAAAATTTCCCATTACCATCACTCTATCCTCTTGGTCCACTTACATTTGTCAAGGAAAGCCCACTTGAAGCAGAAGAAATCGGTTTCATATCTTCCACTACAACACCTAAAACTAGATGTTTATCTTATTCCCCAAGTCATAAATATCCTTGTTTGGATAAAATACTCAAGAAACAAAATTATTAAGGAAAAGGCTTGGGTGCCCATGAACAAGTAAATTTGGAGCCCATCTAGGACAAGAAACATCCATGATCATGTGGAATTGGTCATACATCCGAAGAAGGCACTTCCTATAGAAATGTTGGTATATCAAAAGCCAAATTCAAGCACCCTTCCAAACCTACCATCACATCTTCGCATCGTCCCTCCAGAGCATACAATGTCATTCCTCCTCCCCATCATTGCAACCCAAGACAACTTATCACATTCCTCCTTCATCCTCCAAATCCATTTTGGGTCACTATGTCCCAAAATCTACCAGCCCATATCCTCCACATACCAAATCCATTTTGGGGCCCTACATCCCAAAATATCATCTCCCATTTTATCATACTCAATCCTTCACCCATCACAAAAATCCAATTTCTAGTCAGGATAAAAAAAGGCACATTCCTACATCTCCTATCTACCAATCTCCTTCCATCTCTCTATCCATATTTCCTCCATCCCACACATCTCCTCATATTCCTTCCAATGCTCCTTGCAATTTGGATACCAACTCAAGAATGCATACATGTAACTATTTGCAAAGATATAAGGATTTTCATGTCCACTCTAAATGACATGCTCAAGCAAAGAAAAATCTAATCAAGAAATCCAATTCATCCCAATGGACACAAAGGCCCATCAAAGCAAAAGAAAAATCCACTACATCCCAATGGCCACAAAGGCCCATCAAAACAAAATAAAAATCCACTACATCGCAATGGCCACAAAGGCCCACCAAAGCCAAAACAAAGACTATGTGGATCCCAAAGCAAAATGATGCAATGCATCTAAGAGAAATACCCACAATGGCATCCCAAGTTGCTAATCTCCCAGCTACTCATTCCTCTACCCCATCTCCTCAATCTATTATGGGTCCTTATATCCCAGGATCTCTTAGCAAAAATCCTCCATCATGTCCACATCTATCCTTTGAATCCCATCCACTTCACCTTCCTCACAACATGTGCCAATGTTGGTCATGACAACATCCCCCTATCATCATCATTTTTTGTCATTCCATCCAAACACTTTCTACCACCATATCTCCCATATAACACATCCCATCCATGTTTTTGCATAATCCCCCAATCCTAATGAAGATGTACCAACATCCAAACAAATTAGAATGTCAGCAACAAATCAAAAAGTCAAAGAAACTCAACAACAAACTAGAAATTTAGTGAAAGATCAAGAAAAAGTCAACATCAAATCAAAAAATCCATAAAAATTGGAAAAATCAAGAAAAATATCAAAAAAGAGAAAAAGAAAATAGAAAAACATTCATCCAATGGTGAAAACTTGGTAATTCAAGAACCTTGGACTAGTACCATGATGAAAACCTAGCAAACAGGTAGCATGCATAATCCCTCTAGTTCCTCTCTACAATTGGGGGAAATTCCCTTCTATCACATCTTATCCAGCATCTCCTACATCCCATTTGTCTCTTGACCTCCTTCATCCTCCTTCAGATCTTGATAAAATAAATAAAGACCACTAGGTATAAATGCTTTATTGGAGTTGATGAGTAAACAACCCACAACTACCAAGAACACTTGCATGTAGACACCTATCACAGAAAGAGAGAGAAGAAGCAAGAAGCTATAGAGGCCTGAATGCATTGATCCACGAGAGAGGAAAAATCATTCTTGATGTGCAAAAATAAAAGTTGCAATTCAATAATGAATAATCTATTATGAATACAAAGGAGATCAATCCTTATAAAAGGAGATCAAAAAACCTAAAAAGGTAAAACCTAGGTTGCACAATAATAATTAATAAAGCAATTAATTATTATATTCCTAAAGTTTAGCTTAAGTAGAAAGAGATAATAAGTGAATTAATAATTAAATCAATATGATTTAATTAATAAGACAACGCTTTATTACTCATGTTCTACTGTTGGTTCTACTACTTCCTTGGTTGGATAGTGTGAGCTATGCATTCAGTATTTGATTCTATGTACTAGGTGGATTCAGTGGCTGGTTACCTATGCATTCCAGTGAGATGGATCATTTACTATATGGACACTCTTTCTTTCCTATTTTTTGGACACACTCTTCTAGCTTTGATTGATCAGCTCTTCAGAATTTTGTTATTTTTATGTCATCTGTATTTTTGAGTTCAGGTGGTTTCCTTTGTTTGCCTCATGATTCGAGTAGTTTCATTTGAGGGCACTCATGCAGATTACAGTATTCTATATCTTTGACTTTAGTTGTTTTCCTTTGTTTGCCTCCTGATTTGAGTAGTGTCATTTGAGGGCACTCATATAGATTGCAATATTCTCTACCTAGTCATTATTTAGTGGAGGATCTTCAGATCAATAGTTACTTCTTGATAGAGTTTGCATCTTCTTTGTTCAGTGATGTTGTACATGTTCATCCTTGTTCCTATTTTCTCGAACATTCCTAGTTTTGGAGGCTTCTTCAGTCCTTCAGACTAGTCTTTCTCTATTTTTGCAGTAGAGATTTTCCCATTTAGTTTTCTCTATTTCTATGCTTTATAGATACTCTCTTTTATTCTTAGGTACCTGATCAGGCCTTTTGTTATCGGGACCCATTTGCTTTCAGTAGTTCTTTCTAGGTTTTTAGCTTCTCCCAAAGTTTATATTAAGGGGGGGGCATTAGAGTAATAAAGTGTTTGCTTATTAATTACATCATATTGATTTAATTATTAAGTCACTTATTATCTCTTTCTACTTAAGCTAAACTTTAGGAATATAATAATTTATTGCTTTATTAATTATTATTGTGCAACCTAGGTTTTACCTTTTTAGGTTTTCTGATCCCCTTTTATAAGGATTGATCTCCTTTGTATTCATAATAGATTATTCATTACTGAATTGCAACTTTTGTTTTTGCACATCAAGAATGATTTCTCCTCTCTCGTGGATCAATGCATTCAGGTCTCCATAGCTTCTTTCTTCTTCTCTCTCTTTCTATGACAGGTGTTTGTATGTAGGTGTTCTTGGGAGCTGTGGGTTGTTTCCTAATCAACTCCAATATGCTTTTGGGTACCTTTCAACATCCATCTTCCCATCACATATTCCATCCACATATCCTCTATCCACCTCCTATCCTATCTTCCATCTACCTTCCTCATCCTCTTGTCATCTTATCTTCCATCCAATCATACCCTATCCTACTGCCTCTAAATAAATGAACTAACCTAAGTAGAGGAATCTTGTTCCTTGGTGACATATTCCTTGGAGACTTATCCAAATCCTTATCTTCCATCTCTCCAATCCATATCTTCCTCCATCCCAATCCTTATCTTCCATCCCAATCCTCAACAATCCTCTATCAAAATCCTTTGTGAATCCTCTATCCAATCCTCGGCGGTTCTTCCATCCAATCCCTCAAAATTCCTTTATATCAATCCCCTAGCATTCTTCCATCCCCAAATCCTCAAAAATCCTCTATCCAAAGCAATCCCCAAGTGTTCCTCTATGAAAATTCCTTAGCAAATCCTTTATTAACATTCCTAAGAAATTCCTCCATCCCAATCCCCCTACATTCCTCCATCCAAATCCTAATCATTTCCTCTATCCACAATCCTTAACATGTTCTCCATCTTTTCATCACCTGGTATCTTCCCTTGTCATTGGTATCTAGCTATAGGCTACCCCCATGCAATCCAATGCCATACAACAATATCTTAAATCTCCTAGAAATCTTCCAACATTTACAAATCCTATCCACATCTTCCAGCAATCCAACATCCAAGATCAAGCCAAACCATGCAATCACATCCTTAGTCTTGTTCCTAGTCTTGTGGCAAGCCTTGATCTCAATCCAATCATCATCATTGGGATGCATCCTTCCCAAATCCATGTTATTTTAGGACACATCATCCATCATCAATCCTATCCACCATCATCTTTCCTAGCTTTTTAGCCTAGCTAGGGCATCATCTTGCATAGCTTTGCAGTGTTAGCTTCGTCCCCAAATTCCCTATACATCATATCCTGAGTCTTGTACCATAGCATTAGTTGTGTCTCCACCTAAGCTCATTTTTACATATGTGTCTTTAGGTCTCATCTTCTATGTCAGTTAGCCCTTGAGTTGTCATGACCTATCCAACTAAGTGCTTTAGCAATCATCCCTTCATCCTTTTTTGAGGTTCGAGTGTCTTACCTATCTCTTGTCATAGGAATCCTTATCTAGTCACCCACCATCCACTTCATGTCACATCCTTTGAGTTTCTCAATCCTTATCCTAAATCAAAATAATCCTAGCACTACTATCTGACTACACATTGTCTAGGGAATCTTGTACTTGTCTTTGTAGGCCTCATTGTCTCGAGTAAGAGATTGGAATACATTAGCAACAATCCTATCATTTCAAAGATCAACATTCTATCTTAGGTTGACAAATCAAATCCTTTTTGATCTTACATTAGGAAGCAGCAAATCATTCCTAACACTTAGTAAAGCTAGAAAGTAAGTATGAAAGATCGCAGACTGAAATTGTCTAAGTATGAAATAATATTTTTGACAGAGCACCCAATACAGTTTGTTTTGGTGACGTTCACTAGAGCATGATCAGAGTTTTTGCAGTTGAACATAGACTCTATGGTGTCCAAGGATACCCCATCTTAGTGTGCAAAATAGTACAGATAATATGGACAAAGTTATGATTGTTTTACCAATGACAGAGTATAGCCGACAGATCAGTTTTGAAGGCAGAACTAGTAAATGAATTAAGGGATTATTTTGCTTGTCAAAATAATGACTTAATATTATAAAGAGAAGAAATCCTAGATGTTTACTCTTGGCTAAAGATGTGGAAGCTGACTGGAGAAAGATATTATGTTTGTATCTTATATAAAGATGTAATATTGTAATGTACCGAACATACTTGTAATGTAACTTGTGATAGTTGTATATTGTGATAGCGGTGAAAGTTGTAAGTAGTACCATATTGTAATCAGCAAGCATTTATATTACTTGTTTGGGTAGTGAGCTCATCTGGTAGTCAGTTTTTATATCTACAACTCCTAACAGGGTTGAGGCTTCTAACAAGGCCTATAGTCCCTTAATCAGGACTGATACACTATATGATTGTAATAGGCTCCTAATAGGGTCAACATCCTTAACATGATATCTTTTGATTAGTGGATCTTTGTGGGTACCATCCCCACTGGAGTTTTCCCTTGGCTAGGGTTTCCTCGAGAACATATCATGTGTTATGAGTTCTTTACATTTACTGCTATGTATGATATTTAGTCTCTTATGCTTTGTATGCACTAAAGTAATCTGGTATATCCATAAGTGGGAAAAAGTGAAAGTTTGTGAAATACTGATTCACCCCCCCTCTCATTATTTCCTATTTCTAACAACTTCTTGCTAGGAAATGAACTCCTTTTCTTCTTATCCATCATACATTCCTTGCAAATCGTGTTAGTAGGCTTCACAATCTTAGGTAAATCTCTTACTGCAAGTGTAGAACTCACTTTCACAATATTATCAAAGTTTATATGACAAAACCTTCTATGCCATAACCAACTATCATCAATCTTAGTCATCAAACATGTCATCTTAGTAGGGTTCAACTGAAATACATTACCTCTGGTTCTAGATCATGTTCCAATCAAATTTTCATCTTTATCCTTAATCACACAAGTTTTCTCAGCAAACAAAACTTGATATCCCTTATCAACTAACTATCCAACACTCAATAGATTATGTTTCAATCCATCCACAAAGTAAACATCATCAATATTAGTCTTTCCATCAAGAGTAATAGATCCTATACCTTTAATCAAACAAGGTGCATTGTTACCAACTCTAACAACTCCTCCATCATGATTGTTAAACTTTATGAACTTTCCTTTATCACCAGTCATATGATGTGAACAACCATTGTCTATAATCCAATCAGCATTCTTATCAACTTGGAAAACTAAGGCTTTTTCTTCTTTAATATCAGATTCAGAATTTTCTTCTTTAATAGCTACAAATCCTATGTCATCAAGGTTATCATTATCACTGTCACTCAAATGTCTTTCAATTCCTACTTCAATTTCTTCATCATTTACATAATAAAATTCTTTAGGTATTCTAGGCTTGAAATCATTTCTATACTTCTTAACTCTCTTAGGACACTTAGATGCAAAATGACCATATTCTTGACATGTCCAACATTTAATGATTTTCTTACCATCTGGTTCTCTTTTCACAAGCAAGGTAATACCTTCTTCAATCTTCTTATCTTCATTAGATTTGGATTTGCTAGTGCTGGCATAATCTCCACTCACACTTGTACTTCTTGACAAAGTAGGTCTAATGCTAAGAGCACTAAATGTTGTCTCCATTCTAGGTAGTTCTCCTGATAATCTCAAATTCATCTATGTTTCTTCCAATCTTCCAAGAAGAGTCTCTCTTCAAAAAGTTTGGTGTACAAGGTATCACTAGTTCAATCATTTATGTAGTCTGCCTGAATACCGGTGTCAATGTTCTCAAAATCTTCCATATTACTTAATTCTCTGTCTTTTCACCTCCACAAGACTTTATTCTTGCAACAATTTCTGACATCCTACCATTATAGCTTCTAACAGATTCATCTTCCATCATTCTTATGTCTTCAAATGCACAAATCCAATTATGTAAGCTAGCTTTCTTTGCATGTTCATCACCCTCAAAACTAGAATGTAAAGCTTTCCAAATATCATAAGATCTAGTTAAAATTTTTACCTGACTGTATTCATTCTCTGGAAGTGCTGATAAAAGTGCTTCTCTTGCAAGTATGTTACACATGAAAGTGTCTCTCTCATCATTAGAACAAGTCTCAAGTTTATCTTCCTCAATGATAGTTCTGTCATTCTTTGTAATCAACCAATAACCTAGTCCTAAACACAAGAGATGTGTCTTCATCTTTTCTTTCCAGCTGTCAAAATTTACTCCATCAAAATTAGGGCTTTCTTTCCTAAAATTCACCATAGATCTCCTTAAGCTGTTAAAATTTCCTTTCAAGGACCTGCTACTTTGATACCAATTGTTAGAAAGCAAAGATCCCCAAGATAACTGAGAGGGGGGGGGGGTGAATTAGTTATCTAATAATTAAACCATTTATCAACTTCAATATCTTTAAACCATATAATCAACATAGTAACCAACCATAGAAAGATAATCATACACAATGACACAATAACACAAGATATGTTAACTAGGGAACCTCTTGATCAAAGAGTAAACCCCGGTGGGAATGATGCCCACAAAATGATGCACTAATATGAAAGTTCCTTGTGAGAGGATGGACCCTGTTAGGAGTCTTATGAAATACATTCAGTACATATGAATCTTTGTTAGGAGATTTTGAATCCCTGTTAAAAGATTCTAACCCGATTAAGAGTTATGGAAGAAAGAAGGACCCACTACCCAAACAACTTCAAGGCAAGATCTCTGAACTCACTTTCCAATAGATCTTAGGATTATTGAATAGAATAATATGAAATATGTTACCTCCTTCACACTATGCCAAAACTACACTCTCTGCTACACAAGATCACAAATCTAGATCTCTGTACTTCACAAGTCTTCCTTCATCACTAAATTAGTTCTTTTCTTCACCTCATGCATACCTTCGCATCACAACTTTCACAATTTCATATCACAACTATTACAATCCCATTTTACAACAAGGAAAACATTCCTTCCTTTATGCCATACTCAAATAATTACAAATGAGTCGGCATGCAAATACAAAATAATAATTTCAACATGCTACACCAAAATTACATAAAAATGTTAGCTTCCAGATATAATAACGTTCCAATCGTGTGACCTCAAAGTTTTCACTTTGAACCACATCACCACTAATGAGTCTCAAACTTTCCTTTAATTTCATAGAATCAGATTCCATCCCGGTTAGGAGATATCCTCTGATTACCAAAAACCACTACTTAGGAACACTGCCTGAATACTGCTTCCACTAAAATGCTTATAATTTTCATTAATGAATGAATTTCTTTTTGCGCTCTTAACCATAGATAAATAACACACCAAAGAACATACTATAAATTTCACATAATCCCAACAACAATATCCCATGTGTGCAAAACAAAACTGTGCCTGCTACTCTGCTAAACTCTAGAATATCACTGTGTTGACATCAATGACAATCATAGTCATGAATGCAACAACCACTGCTACAGAATGACTGCCACAAGCTTCAATATTCATTCCTAACAAAGCATCCCATAGTAACTACATTAAAAATTAACTAGATTAAGCATTTGATGAAGGGTGGTCCCCTTAATACCACGTACACATAACAGAAATAGAGAAACAACAACAATTTGCAAGAACAGAAAATGGGCTTCTTATTATCTCCACAAGTGTGGAATTACAAATTTCAAAATTACAATATGAAAATCCACATGGGCATTCCCTTTACAATATTCTATAGGAAAAAGCCTTGAATCATTACCTAGATCTACCTAGAACTGCTCTTAATTGCCTAAGAAAATACTACAGCCTTCCTTATATAGGCAATTTTCCACCGCCTGAGAAGGTTCTAGAAATTTAGCCCTTAGGGCCAACCAAACTTAGAATTATTTTATTTTTCAATTTATTACATCAAAGTCGGCTCAAAATAACTTTTGAAACCCAAACAAAATTTTTGAAGGAAAATCATTTTCTGCCATTTTAGCTGACCCAACTTCCGAAGACCATAAGTCATCACCAGTTGACCTAATTGACTATTATGACCCCATTCTAGAAAGGCCACAAAGTGCTCTATAGGCCTAAATTGCACAAGTGCCTATCATCCAAATTTTTGACCTCATTTGGGGCCTCTAAAGCCTTCAAAACTAAGTTCAAAGTTTTTGTACCCTAATGCCAATACCGAAAATCTTCAATATCTACAAAGCTAGACTTGGTCTGTCAATGAAACTTTATTGGCAGGCTAATATGACCAAAATGAACCTCCAGGGAAGAAATCAAAACATTCCAAGATAGTATGACCAACTTACTAAAAATAGAAAGTTTCCATAAATAGTAGCTCTGCACAAGATAACCCTTATTGAATACAAAAATAGAAATATTTTTGGGTGATGCAAGATTGCTCTTACACCCAGGATACTCCTGCATCAGCATTGATTGCATAACTACACATTTCTATCAAGAAATCAACATTAAATAGATTAAGCAGTGATCATGTAACTGTACATTTCATTCATGTCATTCATCTTCTTTTTCATCCAACTAATCACCATGATCATCATTGACATTGACATCATTACCACCACTATCATTTTGATCATCGTCATCATCAACAGCAACATCATCATCATCATCAGCAGTAGCAACAACAGCAACAACATCATCATCATCATCATCATCATCATCATCATCATCATCATCAGCAGCATCAACATCATCATCAACATCATCATCATCATCATCATCATCATCATCATCATCATCATTAGTAGCATCATCATCATCTTCTTCTTCTTCTTCAAGAAAAGTTGCATCAGGAACATCATCGACTAACTGTTGTTTGTGATCATCATCTACATCATCTTCTAGTTGTTCGCAATCTTCTTCTTCCATCACATTATACCTCATCGGTCTTCCTCTTGGATCATGTCTAACAATAGATGACCAACCTAATTTATGTGGAACCTCTGAGTAAAATACCTGCTCACATTAGCTTGGAAGAACATAGGGCTTATCCCCAATTGGCTCAAACCACTTTGTATTAATCATTGTAAATTCATTTTCATGTTCAATAATAGTTCTATTGGGATCATTTTGATTAAGTCGTAGCCTGTACCATTTGACAATGAAGAGAACTAATCTGAAGGAATTAAAGTCACACTCAAGTATATCATCCAAAATGCCATAGTATCAATTTTTAGACTCTTGAGGATGTAAATCATTTCTAGATGAAATATTAGTCACCTGAAAGATTGCACTTATTGCAGAATCACAAGTTTTCTTTGTGTCATCCAACTTTTTGATGCAAAATTTATGACCATTGCAAAACATAGCCTTGTGGTGTTTGACCTACAAAAATATGTAAAAAATGTATAAATTAATGCATCAAGAATTCATAAATGTATGAGTGATTAACAAATTTATACAGACCTAGAAATCTCTTAAACATGTGCTAAATCTATTTCCCTTTGCATAACATTTGGACCTCCGTTACGATGAGCTTCATTTGTTAGAAAGTAAAGTCCACCAAGATAACTGAGAGGGGGGGGGTGAATCAGTTATCTGATAATTATAACTTTTATCAACTTCAACATAATTTAATAATATAAGTAATATAATTACCAACCATAGAAAGATATTCATACACAATGACACAATAACACAAGATATGTTAACTAGGGAACCTCTTGATCAAAGAGTAAACCCCGATGGGAATGATGCCCACAAAAGATGCACTAATATGAATATTCTTTGTGAAATGATGGACTTTTTTAGGATTTTTATGAAATAGATTCAATACAGATGAATCTCGGTTAGGAGATTTTGAATCCCTATTAAAAGATTCTAACCCTATTAAGAGTTATGGAAGACAGAAGGACCCACTGCCTAAACAGCTTCAATGGAAAGATCACTAAACACATTGTCCAACTGACCTTAAGATTATTTAATAGAATAATATGAAATATATTAACTCCTTCACTATGCCAAATCGCACTCACTGCTATACCAGATCTCAATTTTAGATCTCTGTATTTTGCATGTCTTCCTTCACAATTTCGCTTTCACAACTTCATTGGCTCTTTTCTTCACTTTATGCATACATTCACATTCAACCATACCATGCCTACATTTTTCATATATACAATAAGGAAAAACATTCCTTCCTTTATACCACACTCCAATAATTACAAATGAGTCGACACACAATTACAAAAAATAAAGTTTCCACACGCTACATCAAAATTACACAAAATTGTTATCTTCCAAATACAATAACTCTTCACTCATGTGACCTCAACATTTTCACTATCAACCACGTCACTATCAATGTGTCTCAAACTTCCCTTTAACTGTGCAAAACCAAATTCCATCCCGATTATGAGATATCATCCGATTTCCACAAACTGCTACTCAGGAACACTCCATGAATACTGCTTCCACCAAAATGCTCATAAATTTCATGAATAAATTAATTACTATATGTGCTCTTAACCATAGACATATAACATATCAAAGAATATAATGTCAACATCCCATACTCCAACTACAATATCCCACGTGCGCTAATCAAAACACTATCTACTTCACTGCGAGTCTCCAAAAGATCACTATGTTGACATCAATGATAATCATAGTCATGAATACAACAACAACTGCTATAGAATGACTGCCAAGCATTCATTCCTAACAATCTCCCCCATTGGCATTGATCGCAACATAGATGAAAAGCATCCAATGTTCCAAAAATCCAATACTGCAACACTACTGCTCTGAAAATTTTTCAAGTCCTCTTCATCAATCAAATCTCACTTCGTTTTCCTATTTAGTTCTCTCCAATAGATGGTACAACTAGTACAAATGGTTTTTCATGTACGCTACTCCCCCATTGACATCAATGATAGAAATTTCATCATTATGTCAACAACAACTCAATTTTGAAAGACACTATTCAAAAAATACATTCACAAGAGTCCTCATGACTCAGCTCAGGTACACATACTCCCCTATAGAGGAAGTACCAACATCTAGTCCAGAAGAAAAATAAGGCTCATATACCATTGGACAGATGCAACCAACTACATCATTACTCAAAAGTAGGCTGGGGCATAACCCCAGTCATACCTCTTAGATACTGAAATGTATCCTTAGGCAAAGGCTTAGTAAATATGTCTGCTATCTACTCCTTTGTGCTTATGTACTCTAATATGACTTCTTTTTTAGCAAATTTCTCTCTTACAACATGATAATTGATCTCTATATGCTTTGTCTTAGAATGTAATATAGGATTCTTAGACATACTAACTATATTGGTGTTGTCACAATGTATGACAATAGGCTCAACAATTCCAATATCCTTCAACATTTGCTTCATCCAAATTATCTGGTTACAATTGTTTGCTGCTTCTACATACTCTACTTCTTCCGTGCTCTGTGAAATACAATTTTTCTTCTTTCTTAGCCAAGAAACTAATCTTCCTCCAAGGAAAAATGCTCCACCACTGATACTTTTCTTATCATCAACACTGCCTCCCTAATTAGCATCTGTATATGCACATAGGGTAAAATCATTAGATTTTCATACCACAATCCATAGTCCATTGTGCCTCTTAAATATCTTAGTATCCTCTTTACTACTGCATAATGTGATTCTCTAGGTTCAACTTGAAATCTTGCTATGATTCCAACTGAATGTACTATATTTGGTCTTGTATGTGTCAAATACTATAATCCTCCAATCATAGATCTATATTTCTTCTATTCAACTACCGATGTTTCATCTTTGCTAGATAGTTTGTGTCCTGTAACCATAGGTGTTCCAATTGGTTTACAATTCTCCATTGCAAATCTTTTCAGTAGATCATTTGAGTATTTTGTTTGACTTACAAAAATACCATCACTATTCTATGTTATCTGTAATCCCAGAAAGTATTTTATCTCACCAATCATACTCATTTCAAATTTAATTTTCATTTCATCAACAAATTTGTCACTAGCTTCATCTTCTCCTCCAAAAATAATGTCATCAACAAAAATAACTACAACTAACAATCCATTTTCAATTTCTTTTGTGTACAGATTGCTATCAGTTGTTCCTTTAGTAAATCTCAATTTTAACAAATACTTATCCAGTCTTGCATACCAAGTTCTAGGTGCTTGCTTTAGTCCATATAATGCTTTCTTCAGTTTGCATACCATGTCTCCTTCTTGAGTCAAAGGAAAACCTTCAGGTTACTCAATGTAGACTTCTTCTTCCAATTCACCATTCAGAAATGCAGACTTCACATCCATCTAATATACTTTGAATTTCTTAAAAGCTGCATAAGCCAAAAACATTCTTACTACTTCAATTATTGCTATTGGTGCAAAAGTTTCTTCATAGTCAATTCCTTCTTGCTATGAGTATCCCTTTCATACTAATATTGCTTTGTTCCTCACTACTTCTCCTTGTTCATTCATCTTGTTTTTGAATACCCATTTAGTTCCAATCACATTCTTGTCTTTAGGTCTAGGGACCAATTCCCATGTCTTGTTCTTTTCAATCTGATCTAGTTCTTTTCTCATAGCATTAGCCCAATGTTCATCTTCACAAGCTTCACTAGTAGATTTAGGTTCAATTTAAGAAATTAAACATAAATGTACCTTATTCTGTGTCAAAACTCCTCTGTCCAAACTTCCAATAACTTGATCAACGGGATGATGTCTAGATAAATACCTATTTGGTGTCATAGTCTTAGATCTTGCTTCAACTATAGATTCTTCTCTAGATTCCTCTCTAGTTTCTTCAGCATGACTTTCATTCAACAATTCACTATCAATCTCATAGAATAATTCAGTAGTTTTAGTGTTAGACTTAGGATGAGCTTCTTCATCAGATTCATAATCAAGCATTCTTTCCTAAATTTTGAACTTTTCATCAAATTTAACATTTGTGCTCTCAACAATAGTCTTAGTTCTTTTATTGTAACATCTATATGCTTTTCTCTTTAAAGAATATCTGAGAAAAATTCCTTCATCACTTCTAGGAACAAATTTTCCAATGTCATCATCTCTCTTTATATAACATTTGCTTCCAAAAATTATAAAATACTTAACTGAGGGTGCATGTCCAAGCCATAATTCATAGGGTGTCTTCATTTTCTCTTTCCAGCTATCAAAATTTAGTCCATCAAACTTAGGGCTTTCTTTCCTAAAATTCACCATGGATCTCCTTAAGCTGTTAAACTTCTCTTTCAAGGACCTGCTACTCTGATACCGATTATTAGAAAGTAAAGTCCACCAAGATAACTGAGAAGTGGGGGGTGAATCCATTATCTGATAATTATAATTTTTATCAAATTCAACAACATTTAACCATATAAGCAATATAATTACCAACCATAGAAAGATATTCATACACAATGACATAGTAACACAAGATATGTTAACTAGGGAATCTCTTGATTAGAGAGTAAACCCTGGTGGGAATGATGCCCATAAAAGATACACTAATATGAATATTCCTTGTAAAAGAATGGACTCCATTAGAAGTCTTATAAAATACATTCAGTACATATGAATCCCAGTTAGGAGATTTTGAATCCCTGTTGAAAGATTCTAACCCTGTTAAGAGTTATGGAAGACAGAAGGACCCACTGCCCAAATAGCTTCAATAGAAAGATCACTGAACACACTATCCAACTAACCTTAAGATTATTCAATAGAATAATATGAAATATGTTACCTCCTTCACTATGCCAAATCACGCTCACTTCTATACTAGATCTCAATTTTAGATCTCTATACTTTGCATGTCTTCCTTCATAATTTCACTTTCACAACTTCATTGGCTCTTTTCTTCACTTTATGCATACATTCACATTCAACCATATGATGCTTACATTTTTCATACATACAAAAAGGAAAAACATTCTTTCCTTTATACCACACTCAAATAATTACAAATGAGTCAACACACAATTACAAAAATAAAAGTTTCCACACGCTACATCAAAATTACACAAAACTGTCAGCTTCCAAATACAATAACTCTTCACTCATGTGACATCGATGTTTGTGCTATCAACCACATCACTATCAATGTGTCTCAAACTTCCCTTTAACTATGCAAAACCAGATTCCATCCCGATTATGAGATATCATCTGATTTCCACAAACCGCTACTCAGGAACACTACCTGAATACTGCTTCCACCAAAATGCTCATAACTCTCATGAATAAATGAATTATTGTTTTCAATCTTAACCATAGAAATATAACATATCAAATAATATAACCTCAACATCGCATAGCTCCAACTACAATATCCCATGTGCACTAATCAAAATATTGTTTGCTTCACTGCGAGTCTCCAGAAGATCACTGTGTTGACATCAACAACAATCATAGTCATGAATGCAACAACAACTGCTATAGAATGATTGCCAAGAATTCATTCCTAACATCATTAACCAATGAAGACACAACTTCCCATGTTAATGTGTGACTTAAATGATGACATCGTTCAATCCATTTCATCATCCAATCTTGATTGTTTGCAATATACAAATGTATTGCATCTCACTCTCGAGCAGCTGTACAAAAAATAAATAGATGACTTACAACCGATTAATTTTAAAGATTAAAAATTAATTAACATCTACAATAACATCTTATAATTTATTACCTCTCACTTTCCTCTTTCTACCTTTCCCCACCAAGTACTCCCCTTCAAATTTTCTAATGGTGTCGAGATCCCAAATGCGATCTATATGGATCTTTCCTCAAGCTTAGGAAGATATTTAGTAAGGTACACCATAGTCTGGTATACCATATATCCCTCTACCATAGAGCCCTTAGGACATGCTCTTTACCAAACCAAAGCCTTCAAAAAATTTAGGTGCCTCTCAACCATCCACATTGACCGAGTGTGTACGGGTCCACACATTTCAATCTCCTCAACTCAGTGTATGAGGTAGTGTTCTTGTGCATTGAAAAATGTCGAAGGTAGACACTTCTACATTTCACATATTAGATGAAGAATTCTTCTCTTCCAATATTTTATATCTGCTTTATAGATTTCTTTAGATGACAACCACCTACAAGACATTCAAGACACATAAATATATAAACATGAGACTTTACAATATATACAACAAATTGAATGGATATCATTGCTTACCTCGTGTATTTTCCAAGATCATTTATCACTTATTTGATGTTATTGTTGAAGTTCTCTAGGAGAGATAGGGGTAGCATGTACTGCAACAATTATAAAAGTAATCATGTCATTCTTTTCTCATATAATACAATGAGAAGTACATGTAGTTTACAAATATATTGTAAATAAAAATAACATGACTTACCTTGATGAAGGTATGCCAATCATGCATTTTCAAACCTGGCCCAAATTCACTTTTCTTTGATATGGTACTACTTATGTTTGCAGCAAATCTTGTGGGAAATTGAATTTTTTGTATGAATTATTTTATGGCATCACTTTGTTGTTTTGTTAATAACCAAGGAAGGGCACTTATATTAATCTGTTCTCCATTTCTATTTGATTCAATGAAATTTTTCATTGCATGATTGGATTCATGAATGTTGCTACAAATTTTGACAATTTTTTCTTTGTCACGCCTTCTATCCAATATCTTCCACAATGTCTCCATTACATTGTTTCCAATATGCATTGTATCAAACAAATGCACAATTTGTAGCTTCTCGTAGTAGGACAACCTACTAAATTGTCTGGGATAACTTTTTAGTCCCTTTGGAAGGTGCTCAGTAGTGTTTCCTTGACAACATTCATGATCATCAATCACATAAGCAACAAACAAAACACAATAAAAATATGCAAATTTCAAATGTAAACCATTAGGTAGAATGGTAGTACCTTGATGATTAACTCTATTATATTCCAACTTCCATAGTCGAGGTGTCATTCTTTGTGGCTTAGATGTAGTCTCTTCTTTCCCATTGAAAAGATGTTTTTTCGTAATTTGATAGTTATGATTTTTGTGGAGAAAGTGTCTATTCTCATCAAACACCTGCTTTCCTAAACTTTTTGAATGACGAGATTTCATCTTTGGACCACAAACTAGACATGCAAATTTTTCATTTGTTTGAAGACCTACAAGATAATGATACAATTGGATTAAATATGGTAATTTTTATTTTTAGAATTACCATGTGCAACTTGAATTCACCATAACATACTAGAAAAATGTATTAGCCCTAGGGTATCATGTATTGTCCATACAAGAATTACATGGAATTGAAAGTGTCTGTCTCCTATTGGTCTAGAGATGTCATACATAGTGACACCTTTCCATAACTCCACCAACTCGTCGATAAGAGGCTCAATATATACATTCATATCTTTAACTTGGGATTTACCTAGTTGAATATTGAACAACAATATTACATAATTATTGTGACCATTTTACTGCAAGATTTATAATTACATGCAGATAACTATTAAATGATCAAATACTTGGAACAATCATTGCCAACATAATGTGCTCCCTCTTTATTGACATCCAATGAGGAATGTTATTTTTTATGACAAATACAGGCCAAACAGAGAAAATAGATCTTAGCTCTCCAAATGGATTGACACCATCCACTGCCACTGAAAGCTTGAGATTTTGAGGTTCTTCGATAAACTACGGCCACTTTGCCTCTGTTTCCTTAAATACAGAACCATCCGTAGGCATTCCAATAATGTCATCTCAACTCCTATTGCATGCATGGTAATCCATAAATTGTGCCAAGCTACTACACCTGAATAATCTTTACAAACGTGGTATAATGGGGATGTAATGAAGAACCTTGTGAGGCACCTTTTTTGTTATTTGATCTATTCGACATCTACTCATATGACATTCAGGGCATTCTGTTGCAAATTCATGTTCTTTATGATAAATAATATGATCATTGGGACAAGCATCTATTTCTTGATACTCTATTCCAATATCTTTCATAGTGGCACATAATTCTCGGTATGAGCGAGGGAGAATATTCGATGGTGGTAACAAAAAATCACCTATCAATCTATCAAAAAAAATATAAGTTGTTAGAGTCATAACAATATTTATGGTACATGTTTCATCATTTAATTACTATAATGACATATATGACATACCTTAGCATACATGACATTGTTGTGTTGGATAAACCATTCATAACCTTCAAGTTCAACAACAACAATACAGTAGAGAGAAGATTTTTTTGGGAGCCTTCGTAAGGGGGCATGGTTGCCTTCTCAAGTAGAGGTATATCATGGATGACATCAACATCATCTTGATCATCATCATCTGGCACATCATTGTTAATACCAAATGTGTCATCGATCAATGTATTCTAGTACCATCATCTAGTGCATCATCGTCATCTTCCATGGGATCATAATCTTCAGCTTCAATACTCACACCTCCATGATCCTCCACTTCCAAAACCATATTCTCCATATTTGCACCTCCATGGTCCATATCACATACTCCCCTCGGGAGCTCAACCTATATAAAAATGATGAACACAAATAAACCATGATAATGATCTCATCATCAAGTGTATTTCATATTTATATTAATTGTTAAATAAATGTAATGAAAAACTTACCAATTCATGATAATCAAACCTGTTAGGATTGAGTAATACTAAGAGGGGGGGGTGGATCAGTATTAAAAAACTTTACTTTCAACTTTAAAAAATTATAAATAATCCAAAGTAATGCGGAAATGAAAAGAACATATAAGCATAACACATTACTCATGACACTATGATTTGTTCTCAAGGAAACCTTGATTAAAGGGAAAACCCTGGTGGGGATGGTACCCACAAATATGCACTAAAGTATAATGTCCTTGTTAAGAGATCTAGCCCTGTTAGGAGCTGATTGTTACATAGTACATTTCCTTGCTAGAGGATTACAAAAACCCTATTAAGGGCATACAAAACACTTGGTTAAAGGTGGTGAGCACACTACTCTTACAAACAATACTATCCCAAAAATAGTTCACAAAAGGGAATAATACAAGCACTTATCTTGCTTAGATAGGTCTATTTATAGCTCTGCCTCCTACTGATCTTGCATCTGACTTCTGCTCTCTTTTTCTCAATCACAACATTACACTTCTACCAAAAAAGTAATTTGTATTTATACAAAACTAGCCTTCCAGTAGACTCCACAAAATGTCATACATAACATAGTAAAAACTTATGCAAATGATATATATGGATTTGGTGCTCTTATATTACCAAAGAGTTCACACTAAACATTTTTTACATGAGTTAACATGTTATCATATTCATCATGCTTTCCTTAATCATCACAACTGTTCATGTACCCCGATATGTTGTTTTACTGTCTTCGCATACCTTCCGAACATTGTATCTCATATACCAATTATCCAAAACTTATGTGATCTTAGCTAAAGAATTTACATGTACCAAAATACCTCCTATTAACCTTGCAATCCATAATACCTTGTATGTCTTCATCGCTAACCAAAACTGTGGCACTGTACTCTGTTTTCCTAATTTTGGACTTAGTCATTTTCATGACTGTGAATCCAGTGGCAATCTCCGCAACATGTGATCATACTTATATAAGTGTTTCCATAAATGACAACCCTTAGAAGATTTCTAGTACTCCAAAACATCACATGCCAACAATCTCTCCCTTTGGCATTGATGACAACACTTAGAAAAATGACTAAGTGTCACAAAGCACTTCTCTTCTTTTCCTTCTCTTTTTCTTCCTCTCCCTTTGACATCAATGGAAAAGGTTGATCTCAAAATTTTAAAAACTAAAGCACAGGTGGTCTAGTGCTTGCTTCCCAGATTTAAGACATCTTGGAAGGATGTTTCCAAGGTCTTAATCTCCTCAACCCATGAACTTATCAGTAACTCACTGACATGGATTAATCCATTCAGTGCATATGATGTTGTCTCTACTACCTTAAGCTCAGTGAGAATAGGTACTACCATTGAGATTTCAACCTTTATCATCTCAGAGAGATGAGTCTCCAAATTTGAAAGCTTGTGAATCGATAGGTTTCTTAATGACCCAAACCGGTCTATAACTCTCCCTTTCTCTATTTCTAGTACAATTATTTTCTCCAGTAGCCTGGATGTTTCCTTGTCTATTTCTCCCATAGTTTGTGAAGATGTTTCACACTTATCCTTTATATTGTCAAGACTTGCCCTATCTTTGGCTATGGTCTCCTCAACATTCTTCAAGTCCCTGGAAGGATTTATGTAGTAGCTATATAGTTTCCTACCTTGTGCTACACAACTCTTGGCTTTAAGAGTGGTAGCCTTTAGAATGCCTAAGTCCCATGAGATGGACTTGTGAACTTCACTCAACTTCTTCTCCAAGAAGTTCCTTCCAGCCTTCTCCTTTGTTTCTTTTAGTAATGAGTCAAAGTGATTGTCAAGGCTATCCAATACTGTACTGAGATTCTCAGTTTCATCCTTGTCTTTTAGGATAACTGGTGAGGGTAGTAGCTTGTTCATTGTCTCTACATCCCTACTCATTATTTTTTCTCTTTTGTCTCCTTTCTAGACTGATCTCTCCTTAGCTTTAGCAAATGCCATGAATGAGAGTCTCATTAGTTCATTTTCATCCATGCTATCCACATCATAGCTTATTGGTGTAGCTACACTTCCCAACAATAGGGATGAATCCAATCCGACTTCAGTAACCTCCTCTATTTTAAGTTGTTTTTCTTGATGTAATTCTTTCTCCTGTACTATTTCTTCTAGTTTTTCTTCCGATTTCCTTTCTTCTATCTGTTTCTAAATTTCAACCTCCATCACATTATCCATTTTATCCATAGATGGATCATTTATATCTTGTGAAGTGTTAAGACTAACAGGCACACCAGTTACAAAGAAATCTGGTTTCAGGTTAACTTGAGCACTTTCATCAATTGCCTATGAGCTCTCTCCTAATCCCAAGGATATAGGTTTAGTAGTCTTAGGAGATAACTCCCTCGTAGGCATGGTCTGCATTAAAACTTCATCTAATGCCTTCTGGGTATCTTCAATTACTTCATCATACCTTCTAGCCATGATTTTGACTAGTCTAGTCTTTGTTCTTAAGAGAGGTTTTAGTGCTTTTATGATTCTTTCTCTTTCCTAGATAGACACAATAGGCAACATGTTATCAATTGTTTTATTTCTTATGTTCTCATCCTCTAAATGTGCTAACTATTTTCTAGTTTCTAGCTTGTTGTATAGTTCTTTGGGAACACTGGATTTGACTTCCAACAAATTCTTTTTGAAGACTAACAAATGCTCAATGATAGTGTCTTCAATGATCACTTGATCCTTAGGGCTATATCTCTCATAGTATCTTTTTATAGATGTTAAGTTTCTATCTTTGATAACCCTCTTCTGTACTAATTTCATATCAGGTTTCCACAAGGTTTATGGATTTTTTTGAACCGTTTGTTCTTCTTTTTCTATATCCTTTTCTTCCTTTTCTCTTTTGTATCCTTTTCTTTTGGATTGACATTCCTAGATGATCTTCTAGGAACTTCTGAAGTCTTAGTTTCATGTGTTTCTTCCTTTTGGGGAACTAATAAATTAATGAAGTTTTCAGTGGTACCTATTTTCCCTCTTTCCAATGAGATGGGTGAATTAGTGGCAATACTAGAAGATGCCTCCATCTTTTTTTTCAAGTCTAACTATTACTTCTTTGTGATTCCCACCTTTGCAGTAATCTCCTCTACTATCTTGCTGACTTTCCTCTTTCTTGTTACTTTCCCTTGTTCTTCTCTAACTTTTTCATATTTTTCTCTGTATGTACCCCATCTTTCTTGAGTGGGATCCTTTTTTTCTGTTAATACATGTTCTACTTGCATAGATAGGACTTCATCACTTACCTCATATCCCATAGGATAAAACCATTTGGTTCTAGGCTCAACTACCTCAAAACAAACATAATCAATTTCAACCATGAAACAGATGGCATCCTCATATCTTTCTACTAGGCTTACAGGAATTCTATATCTCTCTTTCATTTGTCTCTACAAGATCTTAAGCATGCCAAACAATTCTCCATCGATCCAATCCTTTTTCTGCCTTCTATAATACTCCAAGATTTTTAGGCTAGTGAGTTCATTATCTTTCCATGCTTTGGGATGCATACCGGGAAAGTTGTGAATAATATGAAGGTACATGTGGATTAGTAGTGACCCAAACCTGAATTCCTTGGTTCTGTCCCTTTTAATGATCTTAATATTTTCCAAAAACTGTTGTGCTAGAACTTCACAAAGGTTATATCATTTGTTTTCTTTAACCATTATGTAAGCCATCATGACAACTCCAGCAGATATAGAATTGAGTCTGGAACTATGGAACAACTTGTAGCCAATAAGCATTGCTACCAATCTGACATATTGAAGATGTATGTCATTTACAGTCATAGCCCTCTTGTTCCATTTGGAGTGTGTGAGCATTTCAACATCTTTTCTTAGAATTTTCTCACTAACAAGTAGGGCTCCTTCATTGTCAAGTCCTGTAATATCATGAATCAGCTAAGCACATATCTTTATTGGTTGATCTCCTATCCATAGGAATTGATCATGAACTCTACTCAGAATCATCTTGAACCATTTGACTTCCGTGAATTCAATGAGATGGGTTAACTTGAGTAATGGTAGGTCTTTCAAATGTTTGAATTCATCTATCAAAGACCCATTCACATCTATCATTCCATTCAACTCATAGAAAATGTTGGCTTCCCCAATAATTTCATACTTGTAGTGTATGTATGCCCTAATATCCTCTACGTGCAACACACCTATGGGGGTTTGGGAAAATGCCCCTTCTAGATCATCCACATCATAGATTATTGGTGCATCGTAGATTACTTATACCTAGGTTTGTCAACCACATCATAGATTACTGGTGCATCCATGAATTTCAGAGAGATTAGGTCTAAATACCTTAAATGTGTACAAATCCAATGTTTTTCTTTACACGAGCACCAAATCTCTTTGATAGATTATTGATTTGCCTTCACACTTCTGCTCTCCTTAGTCACTGATCAAAAAGTGGTGGAGAAATGAAGTCTTTTAAGTCTTTTATTCATCGCAAGTTGAGTGTGTGCATTAAACATAGGTAGCTCAACTTTGCATGACATTTGGTCAATGCAAAACTCACAAATATAGAAGATGAATCTTCAAGTGTTACGATGTCATCCATAGATTCATGAACATCTGTACATATCATACATAAGCTCACATGAGCTTATTCCGCTCATACAGGGGCTGGATATTTTCTATTGTCTTCATCCACTACTCCCCATTAGGCCATGATGCCTTCTAGGATGAAGCCTCAAATAATTCATCATGCAAAGATACAGCATCACAAGTTGTCTCTCCCTGAACCACAACCTTATTTAGAACTTTTACTTGCCATATCTTTTCATTTTCTGATTTCTTGTTTTCACTTATGTAATCATTTAATCTTTTACCACTCTCACTAATATTTTTCCTTATGATTATAGGTGGTGGTGTTTTTGGTTCATTGAATCTTCTTGGTTCTCTTCTATTGTTATCTCCATTGTATCTACAAAACTTCACAATGTGAACTGGATTATTGCATTTGTAATAGATGGGTGGTCCTCTTCTGTCTTGACTGGTCTGCAGCTTACAGTACCTTGCTGTGTGTCCAAAGTTGTTGCATTTTTGACATATAATTTTGGTTATAGTTTCTTCTCTGATATAGTCTTTCTTATACCTGGATTGATCAAGTTTTCTACAATCTGCCTTTTCATGTCCATACTCATAGGAATTAAAACAATAGCTAATAAAGGGTTTAGAATTACCATTACTCCTACAATCTCTTTTCATGTGACCAACTTTGTTGCATCCAAAACATCTACCTCTGAAGGGTCTAAATTGTTCTCTATAATCTTCATTTATAGGTCTTCCTTATGGAATAGATTTTTCCTCATTCTTGGCTTTATTTGGTTCTTCTTGAGTTCTTGAACTTCTAGCTTCATTTGGTCCACTTATGTTACCTTTAGTTCTTTGATCATTCTTCTTTTCATTTCTTATGTGTAACTCCTCAATAAGTAGTCTGGCTTGAGTGAGTTCACCTTTGATGATCTTCTTGTAATTATCCAATTCTTGATATTTATCCTTGTAATGCTCAAGTTCAGTCTTCATATTATCTATCTAAAGGTTGGCTTGTTTTAGAAACTCTTCAACTTTATTCCTTTCATCTTTCTCATTCTGAATCTCCTTGATCATCAAGAGATTGATTTGTTCCTTTTCTTGCTCCAACATCTTTACTTTGTTTGATGTGTCATTGTCAGAGAATTTTTTGATTTTCTCCATAAGGTCTTGTCTCTGATCTTTTATAGTCACAAGTTGTTCTTTAAGTTTCCTCATGAAATCTTCCGCTCTTCTTAATTTGAATTTTAGTTCGTCATTTTCAGCTTTCATCTAATCTAGATCTTCAAGTGCAGTTTCAAAGTTTACTTGAAAGTCTTTTGAATCCATTTTGATCTCCCTTAAGCTGTTAAGATTTCTCTCAAAGGGCCAATAGCTCTGATACCAATTGTTAGGATTGAGTAATACTGAGAGGGGGGGTGAATCAGTATTACAAAACTTTACTTTTGACTTTAAACAATTATAAATAATCAAAAGTAATGCGGAAATGAAAAGAAGATATAAGCATAACACATTACTCATGACACCGTTATTTGTTCTCGAGAAAACCCTGATTAAAGGGAAAACTCCGGTGGGGATGGTACCCAAAAATATGCACTAAAGTATAATGTCCCTGTTAAGAGATCTAGCCCTATTAGGAGTTGATTGTTACATAGTACATTTCCTTGCTAAAGGATTACAAAAACCCTATTAGGGGCATACAAAACACTTGGTTACAGGTGGTGAGCACACTGCTCTTACAAACAATATTGTCCCAAAAATAGTTCACAAAAGGGAACAATACAAGCACTTATCTTGCTTAGATAGTTCTAGTTATAGCTCTGCCTCCTACTGATCTCACATCTGACTTTTGCTCTCTTTTTCCCAATCGCAACATTACATTTCTACCACAAAATTAATCTATATTTATACAAAACTAACCTTCCAGTCGACTCCACAAAATGTCATACATAACATAGTAAAAACTTGTGCAAATGATATAAATGGAGTCAGCACTCTTATATTAGCAAAGAGTCGGCACTAAAATTTATTTACATGACTTAACATTTTATCATATTCATCATGCTTTCCTTAATCATTGCAACTATTCATGTACCTTGATATGTTGTTTTACTATCTTCGCATACCTTCTGAACACTGTATCTCATATACTAGTTATCCAAAACTTATGCGATCTTAGCTAAAGCATTTACATGTACCAAAATACCTCTTGTTAACTTTTCAAGCCATAATACCTTATATGTCTTCATCGCTAACCAAAATTGTGGCACAGTACCCTATTTTCCTGATTCTGGACTTAGTCATTTTCATGACTGTGAATCCAGTGGCAATCTCCACAACATGTGATCATACTTATATAAGTGTTGCCATAAGTGACAACCCTTAGAATATTGCTAGTACTCCAAAACATCACATGCCAACAAAACCCTCCTTCAATGTGACCATTATCCCTACAATGTCTCTTAGCTATTTTGATTAGCAATCTTCTAGTGTTTAAGCCCTTAGAAATATTGTAGGGACAATAAAATTTTCCATTGCCTTTTCTTTTCAAGTTCGACCTCAATCTATTGATTGTATCCCCATTACCTTCTTCACTTGGATTGTCTGACATGATCCTTCTTCACTTAGATTATCTATAACCTAATTATATATAGAAATTGAAAACTTAGTTATGAAATGATGTTGTAGTATAGTATACCAAATTGAAACACTTATGTTATTGTAGTCTTCCACCTCAAAATCTTTCCTATTGTGGAAAGAAAGAAAGATATTCAAATAATGTAGTAGTTTGTAAATCAAATGGAGGCAAGTTGTTGATTGAGGGTGTAGGGAACAACACCCATTAGTACTTTTATCAAATTTTAAATTTCAATTTTAAACCATTCTATGAATATAGAACATGGATGTAATCTCAGAAAATAACAAAACATAGACACAACAGATTACTTACTTTGTTATTCTACATTACTTACTATTTGAGTGCACGTTCCACCTGTAACTTGATCAAGTATTGTTTGATGCTTCAATTTTGTGTTTACTATCCTATAGAAGAACACAGTTTTGTATTTCCTCAATATGTTATTCAAAAAACAACAATAGAATAAAATACTTGTTGAGAAAGATCATCATAGGAGTATCTAAAACTCAAGATCCAAAGGTAAAACAACATTATAAGACTCATACATTCAACCTTCAACTCATGCACCAAATAAATAAGAGAAAAAATACATAAAATTGAAAAATTTAACTAATGAATTGTGTTTTTCTTCTCATCTTTATCAACCAAATTTATATGAGATTCTAAAGAAGGCCTCACTCTTAATCAGCCAAATCTTCCTTGTACTACACAAAAAACTGTGTGATAACTATGTCTACTCCAACTTTAATTGTTTAAGAATTCATCATATCAGATAAAGTATGTTTAAGAATTGTTGCGACTGGTCCTTTGGTGTGTATTAAACAGAATATAATTTTCAGCATATTATTATCACTCTACTTCCTTGTTGTAAACATGCCATTGGTTTAGTTTTGTAACAAAAAATTCTATTAGATGCATTTAAAATTATCTTCATTGTCTTCTGATTGTCTAAATGCTTCTTTATCTGTTAGCTAATTAATACAAGCTAGTATATAAAGAAGATAATTAGAAGACAATAAAGATTTGTCTGACAAAAATGAATAGACTAAATTGAACCAATGGCATGTTTACAAAAATTGTCATAACTCGCAAGAAAAATCGAAACAATGGCATGTTTATAACTCATTAAGAGTGAGGCCTTCTTTAGAATCTCATGAGTTTTTTACTACACATGCAACGTATTGTGAGTTTGAAGAGAGTTCATGCCATGTGTGATAGAACCTAATTTATCTAATATGGTGCATTGTTAAACAAATTAAGGGTAGAGTAGTTATTACTTAGTTTTTCATGGTGGACAATGAAGATTTGTCTGACAAATAACAAGTCTTCTTTTTTATTTCATGAATTTTTACCACATATATTGTTTCAAGCCTTTGAGTCCTAGAGAAGAAGAATGGTGTAAGTTGAATAGATCGGAGTGAATGGGGTGTTGAAACATGGTGAATAGACCATGATGAGATGATACTTGATGTCGTGACTAAGTTTCCCTCACAAACAGCGGCATAGATTGGTTTTACTAAGTTTCCTTTCTCTATTTTGAGGTTTCCTTTCTCTGCCATAGGGGTACAGTCAGAGGGTTCATTGACAAAATGATCCTTTGAATGGTTACTATGAATATGAATGATTTTATATAGCATATTTCTCATTTTACTTTAAGTTTGGAATAGCTTCTGCAAGGGTGAAAGTAGTTTTGATCATTTTGGTCATGACTTTTCCTCTACACAGTCAGGAAATGTAACTGTCTAATGATTATATGTAATGTTGAATGGATTAAATGATTTATTCTTGGTAGAAGTGAATGGAATGAATAGTGTTGGTGTTAGGTTTTATTTATTATTGAATTCAATGTTTTCCAAGATGTGTTGAGGAGTTTGCTCCTTGTTTAATGTTAACTGTTCCTACACAATCCACTCATACAACAATGAAATGCTACGTGGAAGGGATGGTTGATAGTGTTCCTTGAGGGAAGGGGGATTTTGAAAGACTTGTTATCATTGTATTGTATTTCCAATATGTTTGGATGTAGGGAAGACCAGGAGAATGAAGGATCACTCACTGATTGCATGATAACCCAGATTTGAAGGGTCACTGGAAGAGGGGAATGAAGGATCACTCATAGATTGCATGATAACCCCACCAAGCATTCTTTCCTTTAAGTTTCCATAATATCTCAAAGTATGTGTTGGTTCTTCAAAATATTTTACACTCCGAGAGATACCAATATACTTATGACTGATATTGAGGAGGGGTTAATTCCAAATATGAGAAATCAATAATTAACTGGACAAACTATAGGGACAACACTACCCTCTTCACTTATGGCTCTACAAAACCAAGGTGGGTATACCTGATCCAATAGATACTACCTTTCTCTTTAACTTAATATTGGATCTTACAATAGATAATAGTGAGAAAGTACTAAATAACAACCTATGACTCTCCATCACTGAGTAGAAAAATGTAAAATGTAAGTAAATAAAAGTAAAATGACTGATATTGATTATATGTTTATGATTATAATGATTTCAAATCATTTCCCATAAAACATAGATAGGTCTATATTGGCCAGTGCCTCATCCATTGGGCAAACAATATCGGAAAATACAATGAATACAAAGATCCTTAAGAAGAACTGGTCTTTGAACATAAATACAAATACCTCAACTCTTTCCTACTTATGGAAAATCCTTATGTAAATTTAGTGAACATATATCCCACTATGAGAAATATTTAGTCCAATCCTAGATCAGAACTCAAAGCATAAATACATTCATACAAGTCTTTGAGAACTTAGAAAATTCATAGAATGAACACAAAGGAGAGACAAAGATTTGAGATTTGTATTAAGTATAACCTTTGATCATTTGTATAAGATATGTTTTGGATAGCAACCTTGCAAGATAATAGTAGCAACCTGCACTTCTTCTCTATTGCTTGATAAGAAATGATACAAAATATTACAATCCTTGACTGAGGGTTAGGGTTTCAAAGTTTTGTATTCTTAACACCTAAAACTCTCAATGCCTAAAATGATTATGGAAAATACTTTATATACAAGGAGATGCAAAAAACTATCAATCAATCTAGGGTTTACAAATTTAACCTAAAAACTTTACAACAACCCTATTGGGTTTATAATAAATGTCTTGATTATATCCCGAGAGATATTTGCGGATAACTACCTTTCTTTATGTCTTCAATTCTTTCCTGACTTTGCTCAAGAAAATCTAATCACCATTTCTTCATTGTCATCCCTGCAATAAATACCTCTTTATATCTCAACAACTTTCAAGACTCAAAAAGTTGCAATCTTTGTTCTAGTGTTCAAGAAGTAGGTGGAGTATCTACTTTTTCTGCATGTGGAATGTGATAATATTTCCACCTGTTATACAACTCTTTACTTAGGAATTCAAAATTTGGAAACTTAGCCTTCTTACTAGATAATTGTTCCCATTTGCTCTCCATTTGATTGACCTCTTGTTGAATAAAATCAAACCTTGATTTTGCAGTCATTAATAGCTTGATGGTGCTAATAAAAGAATAAGTGTCATTTAAGACACCAGTTATACTCTCTGACAGAAGTGCATCCATCTCCTCTCTCCATTTATATAATTCTTTTAATTCCCCTTGTGCTATGAGAACATTTGGTACCAGTTCATAACTTGGAAACATTAACTCCCTTTTCAACACATTTGACTTCCTTATGAAATTATCCAAAATAATGTCATACTCCACTAATTTCTTCACAGACTGGTTTACTAACTTAATTAGTGGATCAAGATCTTCTTGGCCTTTATACAACCAATGAAATAGATTGACACTTGAAGATCTCTCAATCCATTTCTTCAAAATTGGTGCCAACTCAATCCTATCTTTATTCAAATCTATAAACAAAATGTGTAACCTACTGACATGATTAAAGAAAATTGAGGGCCTTAAATCACATGAAAATTGCATTATTGCCTCTGTCATCCTCTCATCATACTTTTGGTTTACCAGAGATGTGGCTTTTACATGTTCATTCTTTTCCTTTTCCAACTGCACCCTTATTTCCCTCAATTTATTGGTTTCCTCTATTAACTACTGCTTCTCCCAACTGACTCTTGCATCTATATTTACTTCTAGGAGTGGCGATGGTGGAAACTCAGTGATTGGGCTTGATGAAGAGGCTACTGAAAGCCTATTAGAAATCATTAATGGGGATGACCTATGATCCTGGGATCTAGACAACTTTGCAATCAATTTTTTTCTCTGGATCAAGTCCACTCTAAGCTCATTGTAAGACTTAAGGATAGTTTTTAACTTAATCCTTAGTTCTTCTTTTTCTTGTACATCTTTTTCTACCACTTTAACATTAAATTTGGCTATCTCTAGAATGATGTTTGAGGCTTCAGCACCTGAAGTCTCACCTACTCTTTGGACCAAAATTTTTTTGGCATATCCTGAAGAGAAAGCCTCTATTTTTCCTTTATTTTCTTCCCTCTTTAAGGACCACATAACTAGGGTTGCATTATCATCAGAGAAAGCAATACCCTTAGTAGCTTGTTGTGCCTATTCTATTGTAGTAATGGTCTTCACTTTGCTTATTATTACTTAATCAAATAATATTGCATCTGCAATATCCCACTCACGTAGAATTATCACTCTTGCAGTATAGATCATGGCCCTTCCCTCCTCAGGGGTGATCTTTTGATGAAAGGTGCTCCCCTTAATACCACAAACACATAACAGAAACAGAGAAACAACAACAGTAATATGCAAGAACAGAAAATTGGCTTCTTATTATCTCCACAAATGTGGAATTACAAACTTTCAGAATTACAATATGCAAAGCCACATGGGCATTCCCTTACAATATTCTTTAGGACAAAGCCTCGAATCAATACCCAGATCTACTACCCAGAACTATTCTGAACTGCCTAAGACAATAATACAGCCTTCCTTATATAGACAATTTTCCACCGCCTGGGAAGGTTCCAGAATTTAGCCAATAAGGCCGACCAAACTTAGAATTATTTTATTTTACATTTTATTACATCATAGTCGGCTCAAGATAACCTTTGAAACCCGAACAAAAATTTTGAAGAAAATTATTTTCCACCATTTCGGGTGGCCCAACTTCCGAAGACCATAAGTCATCACCAGTTGACCCGCTCGGCTATTATAACCCCATTTCGGAAATGCCACGAAGCGCTCTAAAAGCTTGAATGGCGCAAGTGCTCGTCACCCAAATTTTTGACCTTACCGGGGCCTCTAAAGCCTTCAAAACTGAGTTCAAAGTTTCTGTACCCTGCTGCCAATACCGAAAATCTTCAATATCTTCCAATATACACTTGATCTGGCAATGAAACTTTACTGGCAGACTTATATGACCAAAATCAACCTCCAAGAAAGAAATTAGATCATTCTGAGCACATACGAAAATTACCAAAAATAGTAACTTTCCATAAATAGCAGCTCTGCACAAAATAGCCCTTATTGAATATAAAAATAGAAATATTTTTGGGTGATGCAAGATTGCTCTTACACCCAGGAGGCTTCTGCATCAGACACCCGGGGTAATTTGAGAAGTGACCCTGTCACGACTCAGGTGTGCAGAGGAAAACCAAGATGGCTAACCTCCTCCTTTGTCAGCCATGATGAATCTTCAATAGGTCGTCCTTTCCATTTGACCAGATATTCTTCATATGTCATGTTCCTTGTGCTTCTGCCAACACGACTGTCCAGTATATCTTCGATCTCCTTAGTGTCTAAACTAGTTGCTGGAATACTCCACTGTGCTGCTGTGATCTCATCTTCAACACCTCCTTCATGATACTCTGTCAGATCTGAAATGTTAAACACTGGCGAAATATTTAGCTCAGTAGGTAATTCTACCTCATATGCGTTTCCTGAATCATGTTTCTTCAGTATCCTACATGGTCCAAACTTCTTCATTTTCAGCTTGTTATATGTACCAACTGGAAACCGCTCCTTCCGCAAATGAACCATGACTTCATCACCAACTTGAAATTCCTTATACCTCCTTTTCTCATCTGCCTTAGCCTTATACTGTGCGTTTATCTTGGTAATATGCTTCCTCACCTCCCCATGGATGTTCTTCAAGTGTTCTGCAAAATCCTCAGCTTCAGCACTACTTATTTCTCCTTTATCTATCTTCCTCAATTCAGATGCATTTTTTGGACTACTTCCATATACAATCTGGAATGGTGATTTACCAGTGCTCCTATTGACAGAATTATTGTATGCAAATTCTGCCTGTGGTAAAATCAAATCCCATCCTGTTGGCTTATCTCCAACCAAACATCTCAGCAAATTTCCCAAACTTCTATTCACCACCTCTGTCTGTCCATCAGTCTGTGGATGATGTGATGAACTAAACTTCAAATCTGTCTTCAACTTCTTCCATAATGTACGTCAGAAATATCCAACAAACTTAGTGTCCCGATCTGAAACTATGGTCTTTGGCAAACCATGAAGTCTCACTACTTCTCTGAAAAACAATTCTGCTACATGAACAGCATCATTAGTCTTCTTGCAGGGAATAAAATGTACCATCTTTGAAAATCTGTCAACTACCACAAAAATTGAATCGTGTCCCCGCTGTGTCCTCGGTAAACCAAGAACAAAGTCCATGCTGATATCCTCCCAAGGCTTCTCTGGTACAGGTAATGGCTGATACAACCCTGTATTCTGCTTCACTCCTTTCGCCATCTGACATACTCTGCAACTCTGTACAAACTTCTTCACATCTTGCTGCAACTGCGGCCAATAATAATTCTCACTAACCAAACCAACAGTTTTATGACGACCAAAATGTCTAGCCAATCCTCCACTATGCTTCTCCTTGATGAGATTCTCCCTCATAGAACTTCGTGGAATGCACAACTGACTCCCTCTGAATAGCATATCATCCTGGATGATGAAATCCAACCATTTCGTCCTGTCTAGAGTAACAGGTTCTATACAAGCTTTCCAAGCTTCACCAAAATCAGGATCCTCTGGATATAAATTCTTGAGTTCCTTGAACCCAACCACTTCAATCTGCATTTCTGTCAGCAATAGTTGCCTTCTGCTAAGAGCATCTGCAACCCTATTAGACTTTCCACTCCTGTGTTTCAAAACAAATGTATAACTCTGCAAAAACTCAACCCATTTCAAATGTCTTTGATTCAATTTTCTTTGACTATTCAAATATTGCAAAGCTTGATGATCAGTATACAAAACAAACTCCTTAGGAAGTAGATAATGTCTCCACTTCTTTAATGCCTGAACTATAGCATAAAATTCTTGATCATAAATCGAATATTTCCTCTTGGCATCATTTAACTTCTCACTGAAATAAGCAATAGGCTTACCTTCTTGGCTCATAACAGCTCCTATTGCAGTACCACTAGCATCACAATCTACTTGAAACACCTTATTAAAATCTGGAAGTGCTAAAACAGGTTGTTCTGTAACTTTTTGTTTCAACAATTGAAAACTCTTTTCTGCCCCATTAGTCCACTTAAACTCTTTTCTATCCCCTCTCATTGTTTCAGTCAAGGGTCCAAAAATACTGCTAAAATTTTTGATAAACATTCTGTAAAAGCTAGCTAGACCGTGAAAAGATCTTACCTCAGTAGCACTCCTTGGAGTAGGCCATTCAAGGATAGCCTGTACCTTCTCTGGGTCCATTTTTAGACCTTCTGCTGAAACTACAAATCCCAAATACACTAACTCTTTCTTCACAAAACTGCACTTCTTCAAATTAATCAACAATTTCTCTTCTCTCAACTTCTCAAACACCATACGAATATGCATCATATGTTCCTCCAATGTCTTGCTAAAAATCAAAATATCATCTAGGTAAACAATGACAAACTTACCCAGAAATTCTTTCAGAACCTCGTTCATGAGCTGCATGAAAGTGCTCAGTGCATTGGTTAGCCCAAAAGGCATGACTAACCACTCATACAGTCCTTCCTTTGTCTTGAAGGTAGTCTTTCATTCATCTCCTTCTCTGATCCGAATCTGATGATATCCACTCTTCAAATCTATCTTTGAGAAATACACAGCTCCACTCAAACAGTCCATAATATCATCCATTCGTGGCAATGGAAACTTGTACTTGATTGTGATCTTGTTTATTGCTCTGGAATCTGTACACATCCTCCACTCTCCATTCTTCTTTGGTGCTAATACCGCAGGTACAGCACAGGGACTCAGACTCTCTTGAATCAATCCTTTCTGTAACAACTCATGTACTTGTCTGTTCAACTCCTCACTTTCTGCAGGTGTCATTCTGTGCGCTGCCTTATTCGGTAAACTCGCTCCTGGGATCAAGTCCATCTGATGACTGATCTTCCTGACTGGTGGTAATCCATCAGGCATGTTATCGGATACAATATCCTGAAACTCATTCAACAAATCTGCAACTTCTATAGGAACATCTTCTACTTCCTCTTTACCAGCTTTTGGAATTAAAGCAAAACATACATGCTCATGCCTCATACCATCTAAGAATTTCCTTCCATCAACAAATGTTATTCTTGCATTACCACATACCTTTTCTTCGGTCTCCTTCAATGGCTTCAGCTTATGTCGCACTCCATCCTTTGTCAAGGAATAGGTATTCGCACGACCATCATGTACAGCACATCTATCAAACTGCCACGGTCTACCCAATAACATATGACATGCATCCATAGAGATGATATCACATAGTACCTCATCTTGGTACCCGCCAATCTTGAACTTCACTAGGCATTGTTCATTGACCATGACCTTGTGGTCATCCTGTACCCAGGCAATCCGATATGGATGTGGGTGTTTCTGTCTCTTGAGTTTCAACTTTGTCACCATCTCTTCTGACACCAAATTGTCAGTGCTTCCACTATCAATAATCACATCACAACATTTACCTTCACACTTGCACCTGGTACGAAACAGGCTCCTCCTTTGCTCAGGTTCATTCTCACCACTCAACAGGACTCTTCTGTTAATCAACGTTTCTCCTCTTTCAGCATCTTCAGAATTTGATGATCTGGCATCTTCATCTACATGTGCAACTATGGCCTGGCATTCATTTCTCCTATCTGTTCTACCTTGGCGCTGAGGACATTCAAATGCCCTATGACCTTCTTCTCCACAGTGAAAACATGTTCCACGGAAGCCTCCTCTTCCAGATCCTTGTCCTCTTCCTCTTCCTCTCTGATCTCTATTATTCTGATCCTGGAAGTGATTGGAATTATTTCCACGCTGATTCTGACTGCTACTGGCCTCATCCTTCTTTTTCAGATCTTCATTTCGGCCACCATATGACCGTCCACCAGATCGTCCACCGTGACCTCGTCCATTTTGTCTGCTCTCAAACTTCTTGTTCAGCTTTTCCTCTACTTTTAGGGCAAATTGGTATGCCTCCTCAATACTGTTCATTCGAACCAGATTCAGCTCCTCCTAAATGCTTGGCCTTAACCCATTAAGGTATCGGGCAACTTTCTCCTTATCAGCTTCTGCATGGCCTGTTCTGATGAGAAGTCGATAGAACTCCTCTGTATACTCCTGAACAGATCTTCCTGCTTGCTTCAAACTCTGCATTTTTTTCAGTAGGTCAAGCTCATAATCAATAGGAATGAACTGCCGCTTCAATTTATCCACCATCCGATCCCATCTTGTGATTTTATCTTTCCCTCTTCTATTTCGCTCCAATTGAATTTCTTGCCACCATATCTTCACATGACCTTTCAGTCTGGCCTTCGCAAATTTGACCCTATCAGGATCGTCAACATCTTCGTACTCAAAATATTCCTCACATTCATTGATCCAGTCAATCAATTCCTCTGGGTTAAGATTTCTAGAATATGTAGGAACCTCAATCTTAGGTCTTTTCCCAATCTTGGAAATCGCCCGAAAAAGTCTTTCTTCCTCCTGGTTCACAATTTCAGCTTCTCCTTCTTGATATTCTTCTTCGGCTTCATCCTCGCTTTCATCTCTGACATTAAGATTCATTCCTCTGTGAATCTCTTCTTGCAATGCTCGCACTTGTCTCTGTAGCTCTCTAACCTCAGGTGTTACAACACCAGCTCTTCCGCCACGTTCCCTTCGTGGAGGCATTCCCGCGATGCGCACTGAAACCCTAGCCATGGTCCTGGTGCAAACTGCCTCACAGTCGGCGATCTGTTTACACACTCAAGAACTCCTGCTCTGATACCACCTGATGAAAGGTGCTCCCCTTAATACCACAAACACATAACAGAAACAGAGAAACAACAACAGTAATATGCAAGAACAGAAAATTGGCTTCTTATTATCTCCACAAATGTGGAATTACAAACTTTCAGAATTACAATATGCAAAGCCACATGGGCATTCCCTTACAATATTCTTTAGGACAAAGCCTCGAATCAATACCCAGATCTACTACCCAGAACTATTCTGAACTGCCTAAGACAATAATACAGCCTTCCTTATATAGACAATTTTCCACCGCCTGGGAAGGTTCCAAAATTTAGCCAATAAGGCCGACCAAACTTAGAATTATTTTATTTTACATTTTATTACATCATAGTCGGCTCAAGATAACCTTTGAAACCCGAACAGAAATTTTGAAGAAAATTATTTTCCACCATTTCGGGTGGCCCAACTTTCGAAGACCATAAGTCATCACCAGTTGACCTGCTCGGCTATTATAACCCCATTTCGGAAATGCCACGAAGCGCTCTACAGGCTTGACTGGCGCAAGCGCCTGTCACCCAAATTTTCGACCTCATCCGGGGCCTCTAAAGCCTTCAAAACTGAGTTCGAAGTTTCTATACCCTGCTGCCAATACCAAAAATCTTCAATATCTTCCAATATACACTTGATCTGGCAATGAAACTTTACTGGCAGACTTATATGACCAAAATCAACCTCCAAGAAATAAATCAGATCATTCTGAGCACATACGAAAATTACCAAAAATAGTAACTTTCCATAAATAGCAGCTCTGCACAAAATAGCCCTTATTGAATATAAAAACAGAAATATTTTTGGGTGATGCAAGATTGCTCTTACACCCAGGATGCTCCTGCATCATCTTTACAAACTACTTCATCATTTCATTCTTTGTTTCATTCTCAATTTCTATTATGTACCTATCAGGTAACTCCTCTTTCTTCTTCTCACAAATCTTTTTAAACTGTTAATTTTCATTCTCCACAAAAACTGAAAGAATGCCCAAGTTTTTACAAATTTATCATCAACAATAAAAGAATCACTAGCTTGTTTCAAAATTGGGTCAATTTTCTTACCCTCAAACTCTACAATAGTAAGATCCATCTCTATTGCTTTAGGTTCCTCTAGCACTCCTTGCTGCAATTCACCACTGGAAAGAAAAATATTTCCCTCATTTCTCAGTTGCACCAATTGCTCAGCAACTTCATGCTCATCTAAATGTAAGGGGGACTGAGATGGAGAATATATGTCATGTTATGGCATTGATTCCTCTTTCCTTTGCCTCTTGGGAGAAGGTTACCATGCTATTGGATCACTCATAGGTCTATTCCCCTTAGAAGTAGATGGAACATCTTCATCTCTTTGTCGAACTAGGAGATGAACACTATAACCCTTTCTTTGTTGCATAGTATACGTTCCTCGGGGGGTCAATTTTGTATATCCAGGCTAGCTCAAGATTTTCTTGGCTCTCTAAGGGTCTATCTTACTCACCACATCCCTCTTCTCATTTACTACTTGCATGATTCCTTCAAAATGCTCCAAGAGAGCATCTACCTTCCTAGCCCATGGCTCAAAATTCTTCAATGGGTCATAGCTTTTATCAAAATTTCTAATAAAATCCACATTCTTCTTGTAGATTATCCATTTTTCTTTCTTAATCTCTTGAGTTTGGAGATCAAACTCATTCCTTATTATGTCCTCAGGGAAATTAAATTTGTGCTCAAAAGGAGCACACCTTATCTTTTCTCTAAATATCCCTAACAAGAAACCTTCATTATCTTCACACCTCGCCACAACTGTAGCAATTCTATAGGGCTACAAGACTTGATTCAAATGTATCCATCCCTTTTTTTACAATAACATACTAGTGTGCAATTGTGACATCCAAGAACAAAGTTCCTCACCCTTTTCCAGTAAGGGTTTTTCCTTGCAGATCACCAATCTACCTTAGAATTTTTGCATAGCCTATTTTTAGTGGGACCTGGTAAGGCAAAATGTATGGTACCTTCCTACAACCATATACTCTAAAAACTATAGAAACTGGATACAATATTATGTCACCAAAATTGTGCACTATAGTGATATCTTGGCAATACTCCCTAAGCCTAATCAATCTCAACAATTCTCTTGGGATCCTTTGGTTTTCAAGATATAATAGTGTCCTAAGCTTGGAAGCAAAATTTCTATCGAAAACAAGGAAGCTGGCCTTAATCCTGTCCCAAGAAAAATATGTTGTCCAGAAATGAACTGGAAGTGTCTCTCCATTCTTCTCCTTGACAATATCAATTGTCAAACTGAGAAATTATTCACCTTTGTACAAAAACATATGCATTAGTATAGAGTACCACCCAAAAGGCCTACTTATCTTCATGTTCTTTATCCCCATTAATCCATCATGGATTAAGTCAGCAAGGTGAGAGGCAAAGTAAAAAATTAGTGTTAACTAAGGGTGCAAGGACTATACCATCATAAACATATATGGAACTGGCATATGGGTTGCCTCATCATGCCCAAGAATCAAAGTCAGAGACTTGTATATAGCTTGTGCCCGTAAACTAAATAAATCCAACTTGAAAGGCTCAGGTGTACTAGAGATAATCAAACACATTGATCCAATCTCATCAAGGAAGTCCCTTAGAGGCCCTTCCCTTAAATAGTCTTTTTGTGCTTCATATATTTCAGTGAATTCTTTAAAATCAATTTTTTCTAGCCCAATAGAAGGGTCATTCAATAAAAACACCTCTCTAATCTCATCTTCTATAAAGCTTATTAAGTCATTTTAATTTATGTCCTTGACACATCTGGTCACAGGATCATAACATCTAGCAACCTGAATGAGGAGGTCCGCATCCATGAACACACTAGGGACAACTAATTTCCCTATATCAAACTGTCATATATTGTTGAGGGGGGCACAAGAATTCCTCTGAGAGTACGCTGCCCTAAACAATATCAAACCATTACGATCCTTGCCAACCCTAGCATCTCTCATCCAAAGCCCTCTATCATATAGTCCTTCATTTATAGAATCCCTAGGGTTTCTTGGGACTAATTCCTTTATTTCTAATGCTCCATTTTCTGAATGGTAGAGCAACTGCATCAAGTCCTCAAAAACACCCCTATGTTTATACTTTGTCTTCCTCGACAACTCCCTCTTAGGTGGCATCTTAACTAGGGTTTTCAAAGTAATGCACAAATACCAGAAAAACCCTAAATATTACCAGGTAACAATAATCAAGAACAACAAGTTGTTCACAGTCTTTTCCTTAAAATTTTGAGCAATTTCCAAGTAAGAAATTTGGCCTACCAGATGCTTTGAAAATTCTGCTTGATATCACTCCGGAGAAAAAACTAGTATTGCTCACCAAGATACTTTGAAAGAGGTAAAGAATTCAATGATCAAATCGGGGTATATAATGTCTTGCCAACCATTTAAAATTCATCCACATGAAACTCATAAGTTCATCATTATTGAAAACTGGCAGCTTCAATGTTCACAAGATGCGAGAAATGTCACAGAGCCAAAATTCAAATTTGAACCGTTGATCTTCTTTTCTTTTTGGTGCATCAGACAGCTAACAAAAACAATAGTGTAATCTTTTAATTTCTTTCCCTAGACTAGTTCTTGACCAATGAGAACACTCTAAAATATCATGTGCAAAAAATTATAACTTAACTTAAGCTTTGATCAATGCGGACAGGTGTCACACTGTCGCTAAAGCACAAACATAAGATTCAAACATCTATCCCTAGCAGTATAATGACCGTCGTAGATCTTTTCCCAACTTATCAAACCTTTATCACTTCCCAAAATGATGACCCCCCTACAAAGAGTACACGTGGAGACATTTGAATGCTTGCAAATGCTGACAACTGACAAAGCAAGAGACATATATCACCCAGTCGCTAAAGCACATGTCAAAAAATGTCAGAATAGTCAGGTTGAGATATAACGATAACCGTCGATGAAACTTAATCAAATGATCATCAAAAATTTATAAACTTCATCCCCACCTACCATTTTGCAAACCCTTTATCAAATCAAGAACTACCACATTGCACAAACCAGTAGGCGGACCCCGTGCTTTTCTTTCTTAGTGTGAATCATATTGACAGCTACCACATCACTATTTACTCCGACCAATCAAAAACAAAAATGTCACCATGACCTGGCAACTGAGGACCCACTTTACAGTCCACATCTTATAAATAAGATCTGACAGTCATTGCTATACCACAAGATTAAAAAGGCATGCAACTCAGCCCAACGGTATAATGACAACCATCAATGCATCCCTTTGTTTAATCACCAGCACATCCCCCAAGACGGGCCCACTTAGATAGATGTCAACTCATCACAAATTTTCATGTCAGAAATACTGACAACCAAGAGTCTTAAGATTTAATGACAGCCACATATTTTTAAAAAGGGGTCAGTTGAAAGGATAGATGGGGAAGCCTAAAGTTTTTTGTTTTTTTTTAAAGAATTATTGAAAGGGGACCCCACCAAGTAACCTAGTAATATGACACATGAAGTGGTCACTTTTATAAGCACATGTTTATTAGGAAATGTTAATGAACAAAAAGTAACGCTCAAACATAACAAAGCTTAGGTTGTGCTAGGGTTTTAGCCATAATGCTTCACAATTAGGTTTAAAAACCACATTTTCAAAAATCTTTAAACATGAGGATGAAAATTTTTAGAATAGTACTAACAGTGGCTCATACTTGGGGATGTGTATCTCCTACAAATACAACAAGAAATCCAAAATCTCCTAGAAGAGCAGACCAAAACAAAAAATTTAACTAGAAACAAGGAACTGCACAAACCTCTAAACTAAAACCTTCAGAAAGGCTCAGAAAAACCTCTCAGGAGAAGTAAAGCTTTAAGAATTTCCCATGAACTGGTAATTCGATGAGTTCTCCTATCAAATTTTTTAACAGATATGATCTTGTTCCCCATTTTTCTTGAATGATGTAAGGGCCCAACTAGATAGGGTCAAACTTCCCATGTTTTCCTTTGTCTTCTAACCTTGCATTCCACATTAGGACCAAATCACCACTTTCAAAACTTCTCTGAGTAGTCCTTCTGTCATACAAAACCTTGCACTAGGCTTGAAACTTCTCATTTCTGACATATGCATCATTTCTCACCTCATTCAACTGAATCAAATCATTTATTCTATAGTCATTTCATCTTCTAGATCATCATCATAGGCTTGTATGAAATGGTACATCTGTAACAAATTATTTTGGGGCAACCTTGCATTAATCCCATTGACTAAGTCAAAAGGGGCACACCCTATTGCTTTCTTTATTATAACCCTGTTAGCCCATAAGGCTTGCAACAACTTAGAATCCCATGCCCTTTTATTCTTATCCAATACTCTTTTCAATATTTTGATCAAACTGTTGTTACTGGATTCAACTTGCCCATTACCCTGGGGGCGATAGGGTGATGAGTATGAAATTTTAATGCCATTATTCTGACAAAAGTCAACAAACTCTTCTGACCTAAAGCACATTGCATTATCAACCACCATGGTTTCTAGACAACCAAACCTAGTAAGGATATTTTGCATCATAAAATCTATTACCACCTTACTAGTTGCTCTTTTTGAAGGGATGGCTTCAACCCACTTGGTGAAGTAATCAATTGCTACCAAGATATAAGAATGTACTCCACTAGACTTATTAGGGATTTCTCCAATAAAATCCATACCCCACTTTTGGAAAGGAGCCAGGACTAAAACGGGTTTGAGAGGCAAATTTCCACTGAATTTCAGCTTCCCAGAAAACCTTTGATGAGGGTCACATTTCTTTACAAACTAATGAGTATCTTTCAAAAGTGTTGGCCACCAAAAACTTGACTTGATGATCTTGTGAGCTGTAGTCCTTTCCATATAGTGTCCTCTGCAAACTCCATTGTGCATTTCATTCAGTAAAATTTTTGTTTTATCCTGATCACCACATCTGAGCAAGACACCCTCATTACTCCTCCACCATAATTCACCATTTATGATTGCATATCTTATGGAATGGAGCCTAATAGTTCTTTTCTTATTATCATCCAACTCAAGAGGTGAGATCATCTTTTGCAAGTATCTAACAATATCCTTGTACCATTCACAACAATCCATATTGCAAACAAAAGGTCTTTGTTCTTCCTCCAACACATTTATTTGATTTGTAGACAAGTTGCTCTGAGCCATCAATTTTGCAAGGCCTAACCCCCTTACCAACTTTGTAATATGAATGTCAATGTTAAAATCCTAAATTCTATTGATCCACCTACATCTTCTTCCTTAAAGTTCTTGCTGGACCAATATGTCTTTGACTGCAACACTTGGAACATAAGCAACCACTGTGGCTCCAACCAAGTAGGACTTGAATTCTTTGATAGCCTTGACCAAAGCATAGTCTTGCTTCTCAATGATGTCATAGTTTAGCTTTGTTTCTTGTAAGGTCTTACTGAAAAAAGAAATAGGTTGTTCAAATCCTTTTGCATTCTTCTGTAATAATACTATTGCAACAGTATGGGCAGATGCAAAAGAAAAGATATACAAAGATTTACTATAGTCTGGTGTTTTCAAAACTGGGGCATGCTTAATAGCCCTTTTAATATCATTAAAAGCTTGCACTACCTCAACATTCCATTCAACTTTTGCTCCTTTTTTCAACATCCTTGATATAGGGATACTAATTTCTGCAAAATTTGTAATAAATCTTCTCAAGAAATTGACTTGTCCTAAAAAGGATTGAATTCCTTTGACATTTTTAGGCTGAGACAATTTCTCAATAGCTTCCACCCTCTTAGGGTCTATTCTTACCCAATCCTTTGAGACAATATGTCCTAAAATCTTTCCTTCCACCACACCAAAAGCACATTTCTTTGGATTCAAAGAAACCCCATATTCCAATGCTCTGATGAAATTTTTTTCCAAATGTTGGCAGTGCTACTCCTTTTTGGTTGAAAATGTTGTAAGGTCATCTTGATATACTAACATAAATTTGTCAATAAAATCTACAAAAGCTACATCCATAGCTCTCTGGAAAGTGGCACCTGTATTAGTCAATCCAAAAGGCATCCTTATATAAACATATGTCCCCCATGGGGTTGTAAATGCAGTCTTGAACTACTCTGATTCATTAACCATAGGTATAAACCATCCATCATGGACATCAACTCTTAACCAGTCACCTTTTGCAACATGTTCTCCATATTAGGCAATCAATAATTATCCTTTAAAGAATTTATGTTGAGGTTACTAAAATCAACACAAAGCCTGATGTCACCATTCTTCTTTCTGAAAGGAACCAAATTTGAGACCCAAGCGGAATGGCTAATAGGTTTGATTATTCTAGCATCTATCATCTTCTTGAGTTCTCCTTGTATTTTAGGTGCCAAGGTAGGGTTAACAGGTCTCAATTTTTGTCTAAATGGTTTAGTACCCTCTTTTAGTGGAATTTCATGTTGAAAAAGGTCCTCTCTATAAGCCTTGAGGTCTTCATAGGACCAAGCAAAAACATGTCTAAACTTCCTAACAAGATCAATCAAATTCTTTCTAGTTTTAGGGGATAGGCTCTTACCTATATAAACCTTTTTGGGTACCATTCTTGTACCCAAATTTATTTCCTCAAGATCATTCATTTTGTCAGTGTTGGCAGAAAAATTCTTGTCTTTATTATCAAATGCTCTTTCAAGGGCAACAAATTCTTTGGGAACTCTATTTGACTTCAATTGCAACACTTCTTTTTCGAAAACAACTTCCTTTCCATTAACCCTATCAACATAAGTACTAAAATCCATTTCTCTATCTCCAAAATTAGACTCACATTGAAGGAACCTCAATATGTCCTAATCATCAGAGAAAACCTACCAATTCTCTACATTATCAGGAATGAAAGGCCTATCCTGAACCTCTATATTTGATATATCTGCAAATGTAATGTGTTCTGGTCTAAGGGCCACATTAGCTAACAAGTCAGCCATTCTGTTTTGACTTCTTCCCATCCAACAAAATTTAAAAGCACTAAAACTCTCAATTTCATCCCATACTGCATTTCTATATTGCTTCAATTTTTGATTCTTTGAAGCATACTTCGATCTAACTTGGGAGACAACTAACTCAAAATCACCCACTACCTTTAAAAAATTTATACCATGTCTTGATGCTAATCTTAGGCCTATAAAAAAGGCTTCATATTCTGCAACATTATTTTTGCATGATAATAGCATAGTGAAAGAAAAATTGAAAGTTTTACCATTAGGTGATATGAGCAGTATTCCAGCTCCAGACCCTTCCTTTGAATTCGCTCCATCAAAATACATAGTCCATAGATTGTCAAGGTCAATCCACCCTTCTTGGCTATCTGATTTATGGGCATATTCAACACCTTCCTCCACTTCCTTATCTTGTACTCTGAAAGCATTTATGTCAGTATCAAGAAAGCAATTCATGGTGTTCTGTTCTTCTTCCTCAATCATATGTGGAGTTCTAGATTCCCTGGCGACCTTGATATTCTGCCCCTCAAAGTTGAAAGTAGAAAATGACAGGTCACACTATATGCTACCTCCCATAGAAGCACTCCACTTCCTTGATAACAACATCCCATATTGAGGAGGGATGTCAACAACCAAAACACTCATGGTCAGTTGTTTGCCAAGTTATGCTACCAATCTATAGGGTAAAGCCTTGATAGTACCCACAATTGGCACCTCTCTTGAATCCATTGCTTGGAATCTCCCATGGGGAGTATTAACCTTTAACCCTTATGACTTCATAACCTCAGTGGGCATAACAGTGTTTGATGCTCCTGAATCAATCATACAATTTTTTAGCAATTTCCCATTTATCAACAAGGTTAGGAAGAAAGGATCAACTATTCCTATTGTGGTACTAACAATATTTGTGTCCAAATAAATTTGGGGAATTTTGGAAATAATTTCCTCCTTACAAATTTCATTTTCATCATTCACAGTTGCTACTTGTTTCTCAATCGCTATTTTTTGGGAGTCTATGGATACCACACCATTTACCCAATTCAGAGTGTTTTCCTTATGCTCTTGTTTCTCATCATTTCTAATAATGGGACTTCGACAATAATTTGTGACAATAACTTGCTCATGTCAATTGGAACATATTATGAATCAAACACATCCTATTTTATGTTTGCAATTTCTTTATCAACATTTTGAATGGATGCATTTGTGGGTTCTTCAACCAAAGTTTTAACTTCCTTGTGCAAGGTTGGAATAACCTCACCTAAAGGTTTAGCCTTTACTTTATAAAGAATGTTAGGTTTAGCATTTTTCTTTATTTTGACCTTACTAGAAACATCAGCATCCTTTGGCTTACTTTGGGATGTCTTTACATCCTTATCTATCTTCTTCATGAAAATACCAACAAACTTCTGACCTAGACCACCAACTACTCTATTTCTCAAGTTATAATTTTTTTTTGCCTGAGTAACCATATCTGCTATTATCAAGAGCAATTTCCTCATCATATGGCCTTCTCAAAATAACTTTTTCTTTACCTTTTAAAACATTACATTGAACACTATCTAGCTCACCATCCTCATCTGAAAAAACCTGTCGATGGTATGATTCACTTTTAGTTTGAGAATTCAGAATATCCTGATTTTCATCTTCTTTAGCTAAGTCAATCTCATCCCAAACATGGGAGGAGGTCGTTCCATACCCTTGGTCATCATAAGGCTATTCCTCATTACACTCTTGTTCTTCTTGTGAAGAAATACTCTAGGATATGACACAATAGTTGGGATCATGTGGTGACTGGCAAACAATACGGCATGGGACATCTTCAACCACATTCATTGAGTTTCTTTGTAATGGGTCAGGAGTCCTATCATTCGGTTTATCTTTTCTCTCAGGGAGAATAGGCATCCCATCCTTCCATTGAGTATTGTATGCATAATTTTGCATTCTTGGCAACTTGTTGAAATTGTTAAAGGCGGGCTTGTCATTTCCTACAACTTTGTTATTTATGCTTTCACCAGGCTTCAAATCCTTTATTGCCTTCAAAATCTACTTTAAACTATCATCATCTTTTGGTTTTACATTCATTGGTTTCCCTGGTTCTTTTCTATTCAACATTTGGGACTTGTTATCTTCCCTTCTTCCCAATTTGCCTGAAATTTTGTGGTTACTCTCTATGTTTATGGCCAACTTATAAGCTTCAACAAGATTTCTTGGATTCTTGTCCCTCAAAAGGTAACCCATTTTAGAATCAAAAGCATTCAAACAAGTGACAAGATAGACTCTATCATCCAACCTAATGACCTGCAAAAGTTTATGCATAGCCTTTTGGAATCTAATATTAAATTCAATGACATCCTCATTGAAATGCTTATTGATGTTATTAAACTCATTTAATACAAAAACCTCATTTGTCTTATCACCATAATATCCTTTGAAACAATTCCTAAACTAATCCCATGAACCTATGATGCCATGTGGTAAAGCCCTAAACCAATCCCTTGAGTCTTTAGTTAGGGATTGTACAAATAGTTTCATTATTACATCATCTGGCACAATGTTGTAATCATCTATCACATCAATGAATTTTTTTAAGTGTTCCTCACAAGTGAAAACATTGCTTCTAGTGAACTTAGGAAGTTTCTTTCTAATTTCCTCAAGAATAGGGTTAGGATATCCAAGAATGCCTGTAAAAACCAACTATTTGCATCTTTCATGGATAGATCCCGTATTGGATATTCCAGCACCTTGGGATGTTGATGCATTAGTATTTGACATAGCAAAAATATTGAGCCTCCCTAGTGGGGGAACACCTTTTGTCTGATTAGCATTATTTTCAATATTTCCTCCTTGTGTCAAAATAGAATTAGCAACATTAGTGGGTCCTGCAGACTGTTTGAGAAAATTTATCTTTTTTCTCATCTCTAATGTTGAAGCTTCTAATTCTACTTTTTCCAATTCTTTGGCTAGCAATTCTTACTCCCTTTTGGCTTTCTCAAGGTTTGCTTCCAACCTTAAAACCTAGTCCATGGGAATCTTAGGGCATATAGGCTCAGTAATTGAAATTCGTATAGCCTTTTGCTTTCCCCTATCCTTAGGATTCCTTGTTTCAAACACTTGTTGGACAATGGGTTGTTCATTTGTTTGTTCAAGTATGGGAACATTATTTATAGCTTCTAAATCCAATAGCTATCTTCTCAACTGGTCAGCCCTTATCATAGCATGTCTAATTTTTTCTTCCTTTTCCTTTTCTCTCTTTTGCCTAATAGCTACTTCTTCATGAATTCTTCTTTCTAATTCATACACTTCCTCAAAGATTTCCTTAGAATTAGGAAAAGTTGTTTCAGATTCAACTTGTTGTGTTTGAGGCTCTTGTTGCTGATCCTGGGACTCATGGAGACCTTGGGGTAAAGATGAACCAAGGGTGAAAGGAGGGACAAAATATTGTCTACTTCTACTCTTACTTCTAGACCTCCTCTCCACTCCATACCATTTTCTTAGGATTATTTTCTTATTATGAGGCAACTTTTCACCCTCTCTCTCTAAAGGCGAATAATAATCCTCATACTGGTTTAAACCTAAATCAAGAGCCTCCTCATATTCTGAGGCATTTCCTTCCTGGCTGGGATGGGCCATACTTTCTTTCCTTGAGTTTCCTTTTTGCTTCCAAGTAAAAGACATGTCATTAGCACTCTTTTCTCTTCTAATTTGACCTCGTCTAGATGTAGCTGGAAGCTCACCATCTAAAGTTTCCTCCAGGTGTTCCTTTCTCCAGGACCTTGTATTCTTGAAACTCATTATGACAAAGTGAAACTTTACTTAGCACTAGTACAGAGATGTCTTAGAGTCACCACCCAAGCAAAATGGGGTTTTTTGTGATTTTAAACAAATAGAAAGGGTAGGCATTTTTTACAAAAGGAAATAACTCTGTGTGTTCAACAATAACCCACTATCTTGAAAATAAGTAGGCCAGGAGTCTAGCTCAACTTGTACCTACGTTATTTTATACAAATCTTATAAATTCCCCAGTAGAGTCACAATTTTTTTGGTTCTTCAAAATATTTTAGACTCCAAGAGATACCAATATACTTATGACTGATATTGATGAGGGGTTAATTCCAAATGTGAGAAATCAACAAGTAACTAGACCAACTATAGGGACAAGACTACCCTATTCACTTCTGGCTTTGTAAAACCAAGGTGGGTATACCTGATCCAATAGATACTACCTTTCTCTTTAACTTAATATTGGATCTTACAACAAATAATAGTGAGAAAGTACTAAATAACAACCTATTATTCATTGACTCTCCATCACTGAGTAGAAAAACTGTAAATTGTAAGTAAATAAAAGTAAAATGACTAGTATTGATTATGTGTTTCTGATTATAATGACTTCAAGCATTTCCTATAAAACATAGATAGGTCTATACTAGCCAGTGCCTCATCCATTGGGCAAACAATACCAGAAAATAGAATGAATACAAAGATCCTTAAGAAGAGCTGGTCTCTGAACATAAATACAAATACCTCAACTCTTTCCCACTTATGGAAAATCCTCATGTAAATTCAGTGAACATATATCCCACTATGACCAATATTTAATCCAATCCTAGATTAGAACTAAAAGCATAAATACATTCATACAAGTCTTTGAGAACTTAGAAAATTCACAAAATGAACACAAAGGAGAGACAAAGATTTGAGATTTGTATTAAGTATAACCTTTGATCGTTTGTATACAATATGTTCTAGATAGCAAGCTTGCAAGATAATAGTAGCAACCTGCACTTCTTCTCTGTTGCTTGATAAGAAATGATACAAAATATTACAATCCTCGACTAAGGGTTAGGGTTTCAAAGTTTTGTATTCTTAACACCTAAAACTCTCAATGCCTAAAATGATCATGGAAAATCCTTTATATACAAGGAGATGCAACAAGCTATCGATCATTCTAGGGTTTACAAATTTAACCTAAAAACTTTACAACAACCCTACTGGGTTTATAATAAATGTCATGATTATATCCCGAGAGATATTTACAAATAACCACCTTGCTTTATGTCTTCAATTCCTTCCTTATTTTTCTCGAGAAAATCTAATCGCCATTTCTTCATTGTCATCCTTGCAATAAATACCTCTTTATATCTCAACAACTTTCAGGACTCAAAAAGTTACAATCTTTGTCTTGTTCAAGAAGTAGGTGGAGTATCTACTTTTTCTGCATGTGGAATGTACTGATATTTCAACCTATTATACAACTCTTCACATTGGAATTCAAAATTTGCAAACTCAACCTTCTTGCTAGATAACTGTTCCCATTTTCTCTCCATCTGATTGACCTCTTGTTGAATAAAATCAAACTTTGATTTTGCAGTCATTAATAGCTTGATGATGCTAATAAAAGAATAAGTGCCATTTAATACACTAGTTACTCTCTCTGACAGAAGTGCATCCATCTCCTCTCTCCATTTATATAATTCTTTTAATTCCCCTTGTGTTGTGAGAACATTTGGTACCAGTTCATAACTTGGAAACATTAACTCCCTTTTCAACACATTTGACTTCCTTATGAAATTATCCAAAATAATGTCATACTCCACTAATTTCTTCACATACTGGTATATTGGCTTAATTAGTGGATTAGGATCTTCTTGGCCTTTAGACAACCAATGAAATAGCTTGACACTTGAAGATCTCTCAATCCATTTCTTCAAAATTGGTGCCAACTCAATCCTATCTTTATTCAAATCTGTAAACAAAATGTGTAACCTACTGACATGATTAAATAAAATTGAGGGCCTTAAATCACATGCAAATTGCATTATTGCCTCCATCATCCTCTCATCATACTTATGGCTTACCAGAGATGTGGATTTTACATGTTCATTTATTTCATTTTCCAACTGCACCCTTATTTCCCTCAATTTATTGGTTTCCTCAATTAACTGTTGCTTCTCCCAACTGACTCTTGCATCTATATTTACTTCTGGGAGTGGCGATGGTGGAAACTCAATGATTGGGCTTGATGAAGAGGCTACTATAGGCCTATCAGAAATCATTAATGGGGGTGACCTATCATCCTGGGGTCCAGACAACTTTGCAATCAATTTTTCTTTCTGGATCAAGTCCACTCTAAGCTCATTGTAAGACTTAAGGATAGTTTCAAACTTAATCCTTAGTTCTTCTTTTTCTTGTGCATCTTTTTCTACCACTTTAACATTAAATTTGGCTATCTCTAGAATGATGTTTGAGGCTTCAACACCTGAAGTCTCACCTATTCTTTGCACCAGAAAATTTTTGGCATATCCTTAAGAGAGAGCCTCTATTTTTCCTTTATTTTCTTTGCTCTTTAAGGACCACATAACTAGGGCTGCATGATCATCAAAGAAAGAAATACCCTTAGCAGGTTGCTATTCCTATTCTATTGTAGTAAGGGTCTTCACTTTTTTTCTTATTACCTAATCAAATATTATTGAATCTGCAATATCCTACTCACGTAGAATTATCACTCTTGTAGTATGGATCATGGCCCTTCCCTCCTTAGGGGTGATTTTTTCAAACCACTTCATCATTTCATTCTTGGCTTTATTCTCAATTTTTGTTATGTCCCTATTAGGGAACTCCTTTTTCTTCTTCTCACAAATCTCTTTAAACTGGTTTATTTTCATTCTCCACAAAAACTGAAAGAATGCCCTAGTTTTTACAAATTTATCATCAGCAATAAAAGAATCACTAGATTGTTTCAAAATTGGGTCAGTTTTCTTACCCTCAAACTCTACAATAGTAAGATCCATCTTTATTGCTTTAGGTGCCTTTAGCACTCCTTCCTGCAATTCATCACTGCAAACAAAAATATTTCCCTCATTGCTGAATTGCACCAATTGCTGAGCAACTCCATGCTCATCTAAATGTAAGGGGGACTGAGATAGAGAATATACATCTTGTTCTAGCCTTGATTCTTCTTGCATCTACCTCTTGGGAGAAGGTTCTCATGCTATTAGATCACTCATAGGTCTTTTCCCCTTGGAGGTATATGGAACATCTTCATCTCTTTGTCGAACTGGGACAAGAACACTATAACCCTTTCGTTGTTGCATAGTATAGGTTCCCTGGGGGGTCAATTTTGTATATCCAGGCTAGCTCAGGATTTTCTTGGCTCTCTCAAGGTCTATCTTACTCACCACAACCCTCTTCTCATTTACTGCTTGCATGATTCCTTCAAATGCTCCATGAGAGCGTCTACCTTCCTAACCCATGGCTCAAAATTCTTCAATGTGTCATAGCTTTTAACAATATTTCTAATAAAATCCATAGTCTTCTTGTAGATTATCCATTTTTCTTTCTTAATCTCTTGAGTTTGGAGATCAAACTCATTCCTTATTATGTCCTCAGGGAAATTAAATTTTTGCTCAAAAGGAGCACACCTTATCTTTTCTCTAAATATCCCTAACAAGAAACCTTCATTATTTGCACACCTAGCCACAGTTGTAGCCATACTGTAGGGTTGCAAGACTTGATTCAAATGTATCCATCCCCTTTTTACAATAACATACTGGTGTGTAATTGTGACATCCGGGAACTAAGTTTCCCTCCCTTTTCTAGTAAGGATTGTTTCTTACAGATCACCAATCTACTTAGAATTTCTACATAGCCTATTTTTAGTGGGACCTAGTATGGAAAAATGTATGGTGCCTTCCTATAACCATATGCTCTAAAAATTTTAGAAACTAGATACAATATTATGTCACCAAAATTGTGCACTATAGTGATATCTTGGCAATACTCCCTAGGCCTAATCAATCTCAACAATTCTCTTGGGATCCTTGGGTTTTCAATATATAATAGTGTCCTAAGCCTGGAAGCAAAATTTCTATCAAAAACAAGGAAGCTGGCCTCAGTCCTGTCCCAAGAAAAATCTATTATCCACAACTGAACTGGAAGTGTCTCTCCATTCTTCTCCTTGACAATATCAATTGTCGAACTGAAAAATTGTTCACCTTTGTACAAAAACATATGCATTGGTATAGAGTACCATCCAAAAGGCCTACTTATCTTCATGTTCTTTATCCCCATTAATCCATCATGGATTAAGTCAGCAAGGTGAGAGGCAAAGTAAAAAATTAGTGTTAACTAAGGGTGCAAGGACTATACCATCATAAACATATATGGAACTGGCATATGGGTTGCCTCATCATGTGCAAGATTCAAAGTTAGAGACTTGTATATAGCTTGTGCCTGTAAACTGAATAAATCCAACTTGAAAGGCTCAGGTGTACTAGGGCTAATCACACACATTGATCCAATCTCATCAAGGAAGTCCCTTAGAGGCCCTTCCCTTAAATAGTCTTTCTGTGCTTCATATATTTTAGTGAATTCTTTAAAATTAATTTTTTCTAGCCCAATAGAAGGGTGATTCAATGAAAACACCTCTCTAATCTCATCTTTTGTAATGCTTATTAAGTCATTTCTATTTATGTCCTTGACACATTTGGTCACAGGATCATAACATCTAGTAACCTGAATGAGGAGGTTCGCATCCATGAACACACTAGGGACAACTAATTTCCCTATATCAAACTGCCATGTATTGTTGAGTGGGGCACAAGAATTCCTCTAAGAGTACACTTCCCTAAACAATATCAAACCATTATGATCATTTCCAACCCTAGCGTCTCTCATCTAAATTCCTCTATCATATAGTCCTTCATTTATAGAATCCCTAGGGTTTCTTGGGACTAATTCCTTTATTTTTGATGCTCCATTTTCTAAATGTGGGAGCAACTACATCAAGTCCTGAAAAACACCCCTATCTTTATACTTTGTCTTCCTTGACAACTCCCTCTTAGGCGACATCTTAACTAGGGTTTTCAAAGTAATGCACAAATACCAGAAAAACCCTAAATATTACCAGAGAACAATAATCAAGAACAAGAAGCTCTTCACACTCTTTTTCCTTAAAATTTTGAGCAATTTCCAAGTTAGAAGTTTGGCCTACCAGATGCTTTGAAAATTCTTCTTGATATCACTCCGAAGAAAAAAGCATTCTTGCTCACCAAGATACTTTGAAAGTGCTGAAGAATTTAATGATAAAATCTAGGTATATAATATCTTTCCAACCATTTATAATTCATTCACATGAAACTCATTAAGTTCGCCATTACTAAAAACTAGTGGCTTTAACGTTCACAGGATGTGAGCAACATCACAGAGCCAAAATTCAAATTTGAACCGTCGATCTTCTTTTCTTTTCAGTGCATCAGACGGCTAATAAAAATAGTAGCATAATCTTTTAATTCCTTTCCCCAGACTAGTTCTCAACCAATTAGAACACTCTAAAATATCATGTGCAAAAATTTTTAACTTAACTTAAGCGTTGATCGAGGGGGACAGGTGTCACACTGTCGCTAAAATGCAAACATAAAATTTGAACATCTCTCCTTAGCGGTATAATGACTACCATAGATATTTTCCCAACTTATCATACCTTTATCACTTCCTAAAATGATTACCCCACTGCAAAGAGTACACATGGAGATGTTTGAATGCTTGCAAATGTTGACAACTAACAAAGCAAGAGACATATGTCACCCAGTCGCTAAAGCACATGTCAAAATAGTCAGATTGAGATATAACGATAACTGTCGATGCAACTTAATCAAATGATCATCAAAAATTTATAAACTTTGGCCCCACTTACTATTTTGCAAACCCTTTATCAAATCAAGAACTGCCACATTGCACAGACCAGTAGGCGAACCCCACTTTTCTTTCTTAGTATCAATCATACTAACAGCTGCCACATCACTGTTTACTCTGACCAATCAAAAAAAAATGTCACCATGACCTAGCAACTGAGGACCCACTTTATAGTCCACATCTTATAAATAATATCAGATGGTCATCACTATACCACAAGATTAAAAAGGCATGCAACTCAGCCTAACGGTATAATGACAACTGTCGATGCATCCCTTTGTTTAATCACCAACACATCCCCGAAGATGGACCCACTTAGATAGATGTCAACCTGTCACAAATTTGCATGTTAGAAACTCTGATAACCAAGAGTCTTAAGATTTAACAATAGCCACTTATTTTTAAAAAAGGGTCAGTTGAAAGGATAGATGGGAAGCCTAAAGTTTTTTGTTTTTTTTTAAAAAAATTATTAAAAGGGGACCCCGCCAAGTAACCTAGTAATATGACACATGAAGTGGTCACTTTTATAAGCACATGTTTATTAGGAAATGTTAATGAAAAAAAAGTAATGCTCAAACATAACAAAGCTTAGGTTGTGCTAGTGTTTTAGCCATAATGCTTCACAATTAGGTTTAAAAACCACATTTTCAAAAATCTTTAAACATGAGGATGGAAATTTTTAGAATAGTACTAACAGTATGATCATTATTCTTTACTTTCTTCTATATGCTATTCTTTCTATGGTTTTGTTATCTTTGAAATTGCTGATGTCCATATAAAAGTAAAATATTGTCCTTCAATTGTTCCACATTGAAGCATTTCCTCTTGGGAGTATTCTCTTCATTTGTACAATATCTATCAAAAATGGTTCCCATATTTCTTCAAGATCTATTTTAATCTTTATATTGCAATTTTGATTAGATTTGACCGATAGTTGATTTCATTAGTATTTTATAGCATATACTCCTAACGTGAAATGTGGAGAGAAAGAAAGAGACACACTAGGTATGAATTACACGATATACCCATCATCACTTAGCACTTAAATAATAAATTGTGTAGAGGGAACAACCCCCTAACTTTTGGATGTTTGTTTCATGTTGGCCTCTTATTATATGCAAAGGTAGGCCTATCTTAGGCTAACAACCATAGTGTAGGGGCCATAAATTATGGATCCCAAAATAGTGCACACTTGTATTAAATTAGGTTCACTATACTACAAGGGAATGGAAACCATGCAATAGTGCCTCATGGGGATGGAAGCAACCCTTCACCAAGAAGATGATTGTGTCTACAATATTTACTAGAGGAAAAGAACATAATTTGGTTCTAGCAATTACTCCTAGAAGATAATGGCACTCACTATATCTTTTATCACTCTTTTAAAGCTAGGACAATAAATCTCAAAGATTGATCAATGAATTCTTGAACACAAAGAACCATTGACAGTTATGATTCATGTGTACAATAGCCAGCAACTAGTTGTTCCAATCATGGTGTCCAATAATTATGTTAGAAAAAGAATCTATAAATCCCTTACACAACAATAATAGATTCAAACCATGAACCATAAGAACCTAACAATGGGACTAACAAAGATACAACCTAAACAAATCTTGGTCATATTCCACCCTATTGTAAGGCCCAAGAATTAACTCTATCTTAAAGCTACACATTCCTCTAGATGAAGCTCAAAGGTCAGGTAGTTGAAGCATAGCAATACTTGAATGAATATAGGAATAATTTGATGTAAAATCATTTGCTAGCTTGGTTTGTGGGTTTTCCACATAATATTTTCCCTTTAACCACATTTATAGTTTGAGAAAGTCAGGAAAAAATTATTTCAAATTTATATTATCCTTTTGAACTAGCACACTACCATCAAAATCCATAATCATTGGTCATTTCAAGAAAATTCCTATTGATTAGTAGGATATCCTTATAAAAATTTGATGCATTGATTTCTTGTGAATTATTGACTGCTATGTATCCTGCAACTATGAAGGAATAGTGATGGTGTTAGGATTCATTTATTATTGAATTCAATGGTTTCCAAGATGTGTTGAGGAGTTTTCTATTTATTTAATGTTAATTGTTCCTGCACAATCCACTCATAAAACAGTGAAATGCTATGTGGAAGGGATGGTTGATAGTGTTCCTCGAGGGAAGGGGGATTGTGAAAGACTTGTTATCATTGTATTGTGTATTTCCAATATGTTTGGATGCAGGGTAGACCAGGAAAATGAAGGATCACTCACTGATTACATGATAACCTAGTTTTGAAGGGTCACTGGTTGAGGGGACAGTCAAGGTTTGGATGATTGGGCCATTGGAGGACCCTATTTCTTTTTATTAATTGCTATTCAAATTGGATGCATGGATTTCTTATGAATTTTTCACTACTATGTATCCTGCAACTGCATCTGTAAATCTACATATACTTCTCTAGGGTTATAAGCCACTTAGGGATCAAAATAGAGAAACTAAATAAAAATCATTCTTTGTCCTATCTCCTTTTAACAAAGTCTCAACTATCAATGATACAATACATTTGATGCCCTAAGATATCAATAAAAATGGTGCCTAGCTAAAAGCTCATGGGCTATCCATTTGATAACCACAGTCAACATTTCAAAAAAATGGATATCCTTAAGCACAAGCACCAATAACATCAAATAATGGAGTTAAAGCATGGGCTAGGGCATGACACTAGTAGAATGCAGTCATTTCAGTGATAGCAATATACAATGGTGTCATTAAACATATATGATAGTAATATCAACAAACATGGATCCAAACATTTGAAAATAGTGAATCGATACCCTTGAACACAAGCACCAATAACATCAAATAATAGAGATAAAGCATTGGCTAGGGCATGACACCAGTAGAATGCAGTCATTTCAGAGAGAATTCATGATCAAATAAAATGAAATGTATTTGAATATGATTCCAAAGGCTTGAAAGATGAAGAAATCACACACCTTCTCCCATGCTTAGCTTTCGGTCCTTTTCTCCTGCTCCTTCTCTATCCAATCGAAATAAAAATGATGAGTCTGTTTCACTTTTTTTTTCATCTATACCCTTAATCTGTTGGAATTTTGATGGTCAATTAAACACCCATCAGAATACTAACACCATCAGGGCCTATTACAAAAAAAAAAACACCAAATTCGTAATAAAAAATTACCCGTCAGAAGCTTTTGTCAAAATTTGGCCCCAAATGTAGTAGTGGAAACATCCTAGATATAATAATGTTGCTAAATTTTTATATGAATTCATTTTCACTAGATTTGGTGTCCCTTAGGAATTAGTATCTGACCAAGGAGCTCAATTTACTTCAAATCTCATAGCTGCTTTGATGGAGGAATACAAAATTAGGCATGGTAAATCTTCTCCCTACCATCCACAAGCCAATGGCCAGGTAGAGGTAACCAATAGGGAACTTGAAGTAATACTTACCAAGATAGTGTCATTTCATAAGAAAGATTGGGAAACCAAACTTCCTAAAGTACTTTGGGCTTACAGGACTACTTAGAAAACTACCACGGGATTCACACCCTTTCAACTTGTCTATGGTAAGTCAGCTATGATGCCTATGGAATTTGAACACAAGACTTTAAGGATAGCATTGGAACTAGATTTGGATCTTACTATTGCCCAAAGGGAGTAGATTTTGACTTTGAATGGACTAAATGAATGGAGGAAATATGCCTTACATAACACAGAACTGGTGCAGCAACAACAAAAATAGTGGCATGATACATTTATAAAGGATAAATAATTTGTAGTTGGTGACTAGGCTCTCCTTTATGATTCCAGATTTCAACATACTCCTGGGAAATTTCAAACCATGTGGTTGGGACCTCATGAGATTGTTGTTTTTTCCAAACAATGTCATTCAATTGGCCATTATTGATCCCGTGCATTTCAAATTGTTGGTAAATGAACAAAGGCTTAAGCTATATCATAAGCCTCAAAGAAGAGAAGAGTTCCTACAATAGTTCCAATCTGCAACTGGCAACGAGTCTCCTGTAGCATCTGGATATGAGTGATCCGCTCATGCAAGTTCTTCTCTTAAATGTTTAGATCACCTCATAATAAATACTTTCTTTCTAAAAGTATCCTCTCTGAAATAAATTCCATCCTTCCACCTCATCATTTCTAGTCTATCCACCTTTCCACATCATTATTCTCCACCAATTGAGGATGATTTATTGCTGCCATCAGCACCTTGCTAGGTTTGTACATACTATCCAAGATATCTATTTTATTAATTTGTTTTCAAATTAGTTGCGCTCTTGTCACATCTGTAATTGTGGGACCAATTGCTCAATTAAGTTTGGGTAGAGATATAATATTTTTGTTTTATGTGTCTATATAATTATTAAATATACTATTCTTTTTAAATCTAGCCATATTTTCACTTTTGCATGCTTTAGCCAAATTTAGCTTTGCCTGATGTGACAACTTTAAAGGAACTATATATTTTGCACATAATTTGCAAAGGTGGCTGGTACGAGAGGTTTGAAGAGGTAATTATGAGTTATTAACTCATGATTTGTTGAAGATTCAAAATAATATTTCCATGAGGGCTTAATTTCACAAACTTCTATATTTGGGTTCACCTATGTTATTGCCTTTGTCGTCTATTCCCTGTGACTATGAGTTTGTCTTGAATTGCTACAAATCTTATTTGTGTCTGTGACTTGATACTTTGAGAGGATGGTAGGAGATTTTATTTGATATGAACCTACAGTCCATGATATCTTGTTAATTGACCAAGCATGCATGTTGATTTTTCAAGCTAGGGGTTGGGTTGACTACATACAAAAGCTTACCAGCCGGGATGGTGAAGTAGCTTCTTAGTTTTTGAGCACATTGAGTAATGGTGTAGCCATGGTCAAAGGATTAAGGGTACCATTCACTCAAGAAATTATGGTAGAAGTCATGGGATTGCCAAAGGAAGGGGAAGAATTTTCAAAAAATCTTTATCCTACAACTGCTAGAGCTAAATTCAAATTGCATGCAGACTTGCCATTGGATGTTGACAAGAAACATGGTATGAATAGATTGTCTTTACCAGACACTTATAGGACTTGTGCATTTTATGTCATAAAGTATTTCACTAGTGAAGGGTGGAAAACATTTTTGCATTCTGTTCATTTCAAATTCTTAAGTTGCTTATGCCATGACAACCAACCAGTGAATGTTCCTAGTTTTTTATTCTACATTCTAAATAAGAGGGCTTCACTTGTGCAAGGAGGTAAGATTAATGTTGTTTCTCACCATTGTTTGATTAATTTAATAGTGGAAAGGGCATTAAGGGAACAAACAAATATGGCATGGGAAGATTTTCTTTTAGGAGAATTTGAAAACCAAACCCTAAGTCCTATAGGGTAGAGAGTGGGAAGATGGATTAACAGTGAACATGGGGTTCAAAAAATAATTGAAAATGTGGAATCAATGTCTTCCTCAAAAATTTATAGAAGATCTAGGCATAAAAACCCTGAGAGTTATGCTAGAGCCTCTACATCTGGCTCAATCTATGTTAAAAGTAAAAAGAAAGTTAAAAGCTTTGAAGAAAAGACCACACCCTTGTCTGTAAGAATTGGGGCTTCTGTAGGGAAAGAACAAGGAGAAAGAAAAGTATCCTCCATTTCCTATCAAAAGAAGGCAAAAGTTCCTATAGCCTCAGCCACTTCCAAAAAGCAGAAAATGTCTAAAAAAGAAAAAGAAACCCCAGTGAGGAGAAGCCACAAAAAGAGACAAAATATGTTTGCAAATGTTCCACAAACTAGGTCATAAATTAATCTTGAATTCTTTGAGCCACTTGAGAAGGGAATGATTGAACCCATTGATCAACAACCAGAATTATCTAATTCACCACCTAACATTGAGAAAGAGTGGATAGTGATTGAGGATGATTCTAGCTCTGATGAGAAGAACTATCGATTTCAAAGGAAGGGTTCATCCTCCTCAAGAGGAACCTAGGTAGTTAATGACTCTATTGACTCAGAAAATGACAATTTCTAAAGATTATGTTCTAGTGGAAGGGGATATTTCAGAATCACGTCCTGCAACATCAAGGAGAAATTTATTTGAAGAAGAATCTGAAGTTGATATGAGTTTTGTGAATAGATTAGCAGAGCAAATATTTAATCAAGGTTTAGATGCACTAGCAATAGCTACTCAGTAGTGTGATAATCTTAAGAGAGCTATTGTTGTGTGGAAAAATCCTTCTAAGGTTAAAAGTCCATTTAATGATGAGATAGTTGTTCTACATGCAAAAAGAAAAAACTCTAAAGAGAATACAATGATAGGTGCCTCTCGTTCCACAACATTACTCTCTATCATTTTTCAGTTTTCTTACTAGTTAATAGTGAAAAGAGAGAAGTGGAGGAAACAAAAGAAAAATTTGAATCAAGCTATTGATAATCATTATTAGGATCTCCTAGAAAAGGAGGATGAAGTGGAGCAGCTACAAACAAAGCTTACTAAGGTAACTTCAATGATACCCAAATTAATGAATTGTCACTCCCCATCTCCTATTTATGCATTGTTCCTTAAGGAATAATTCTTGAATTATCAAATGACTTATTTCATGAGAGATAAGTCTCCATCATTGGTTGAACCCCTTGACTTTTTCCAAGCTTTCCACAATTCTCCTGTAGCCATACAAAATTTATTATGTGAGCTTTTTCTTCATAATTGTGTAGTGCCTAATAATAGAGAATGGAATCCTCTGTTATATCTTGGGGATGTTTAATTAAGAGATCTAATGTCATGGATACAAAATGAAATAAGTATGGAATCTTAGGCTAGACCCAATAGGGAATTAGAGGAAGAAATTCCCCTCTACCTAAGGCCAGAAGCTCAAGATCCTAAAACTTATTATTATGACTAGTTAAAAATTGCTCCTTCAGATTTAGGAAGTCATGCAATATATCCCCTCAGAGAGGAAGCATTTGACAGGTATGTTAAAATGGATGAAACCAAGTTTCCTAAGGCTATGAACTTAGTACAGTGACATTGGATTAGCATGTCTGAAGAATTAAGAAACAAAGAGCCACATTCACCCATTAATTTCAACATGGAAAATAGAAGAGTCCCTTGGTACATCACATTGGGTAGGGTTAGGAAAAGTATCTGGATTCCACTCACCTTCCATCCACCCATGCTTATTTCTCCTTTATTGGCTAATGCAGAAAATCTAGATGATTATGATATGGCATGGAAGGTGGGGAGATAGGAAAACTAGCATAGAGAGACAAAAGGTTTTTACTAGAGCTTTGCGGAAGGAGGTGTAGGATAGAAAATAGCTGTAGACTATAGAATGATGGCAAGGATCAAGAACTTCATGTTTTCTAGAGGACCAGGAAAAGGAAAAGTTGGGGGGAAATGATGAGGCCAATTTAAGACCTATTTGGTTCATGTTTTTATATGTTTTTATGGCTAGGAATTGAGAACTTTATGAACTTTTGATGGACTTATTCAGACTGCTTATGTTTAAACTACTATGTGTGTGTGCACTATGATGTTTTTAAGATTAAATGAATATGTTGAACATATATGTTATATAGTTGCATGGAATGGAATATTATGTCTTTCTATCTTGCATTGATTGGGTACTTCTTCCTATATCCATGTGATAAGAGAAAAGTTGATACAAGGGAAACTTATTATGAATTTTATCTTGGATATGCATTGCAATTTTTGCACAATCACACTAATATTTTCCAGGAAAATGGTGAGTCAGCGAGGGAAGAAGAAGTCAACATAAAAAGAAAAAGTGGTGAGAAGAAGTTGGTTAACTATTTTAAACTCATAATGATTCCATTACTTTCAGTCATCAACAATTACTATTGTGGAGTGAGTCAAAACGGTTATCAACCATCATGGAGTAAATCTAAAAGTCATGAACTACCAAATTCATGCATAATCGAATGCAACTTCCTCCTATATTAAATGATGTTGTTCTGCATCTTCAATATTGTCATATCCCTAACATTGGAGAATCCTAGATTTAGGGAGTTTTGTTCTATTTTGATGTTATAAATAAGCTGGAGTTTTAGATTCCTGAGTTAGTTAGTTTTTGTGGGGAATCCTTTTGTAATCTAGTAGTAGTGAAATACAATTTTGTTACTACACTTTGTAGTTATGTTTTACTCATGAATTAAAAAATATCTATAGTTCTTAATCTCTCACTTGTTATTCATTCTTTCTTTCATGGTGGACCACATGGAAGGCGAACTCAGTTCATAGCTAGGTAGGAATTAGATTTAAGTTTAATTGAAGTATTTAGAACTCTGTTGCTCCTATAGCCATACAGTAACAAAATTGTTGGTTATTTCCTGCAGCATAAGAAAATAGCTAGTTTCTGTTTGTAGCATGATTCCAAAGCACTAGGTTAGATTGTTATTCCATTTCTTAACTTAGTATTTCATTCTACATTTTGATTACATAAGTTATGATGACATTTAAGATGGGTTAGAGCATATACTTTATGGGCATCATTTTAAGTTTACGTCCCTGGTCGATAATTTAATGAGCTTAGTATGTTATTTTAAGTATGATATTTAGCACTACTTAAATACATAGTCACTATAAGAAGGATGTCCAGTCTTTAGTTACAGTGTTATTATACTAACTAGTCAACTCTAGTAACTAGAAACTCGATCATATCTTACTCAAACTATTGAACCAATTTATGTGAACCTCTATATATTATCTACAAACACCTCAAAATAATACCTCACCATCGCATCTCAAGATCTTCAGCATAGCATCTAAACAACTAAAATAATCCTTACTGAATGTCTTGAACATATTGCCTGAAAGAGAAACAAGTATGTTGACATAAATGACAAAACATTAATGTCAGCACATCCAAATCCAAAACTCTGACATGCACAACAATCTTCCAATAGATAAAAGTGGGCAAATGTTATAACTATAGATTGAAGAATATTGTTGAAAGTGAAAATGTCAGAGTTGATGAAAATATGGTACAATCAAAAAGAACTTGTAGGTATGACATGGCTAAAGAATATAACCAGATTATGGAAGTGAAAAATTAGAGTCAGGATGGACTAGAAGAGGAGAGAGAACCTAAGAAAAATGAAGTGGATGTTAACACTAAAGGGTCTTCTACATAGCCTACAAAAATTCTAAGGTATGTAATGTTGGAGATTTGCAAGCAGATCAGTACTGACTATATGTTTGTCATTGATGAAAATATATGGAAAGTAGCATGCATAGAAGTATCATATAGTAAGCCTTTTGTATATGTTACATGGACACAATATCAGCATGATATCATGAGCGTAGAGGATGATTGTGAGTGCAGATAGTTATACAGAAGCTTGTGTCAGCAGTGTTCCTGATAGAGTTACAAGTAGTGTTCTATGTATGGTTGTCCATATAGTTGTCCTATGGGCATGCACCCTAGGATATATGTTGCAGAAATATTAGTGATTTTAAGTTCATGGATGCATGGTCTGATGATGAATGCAAGTGAAGTTATGCAGTCACTATTCGCAAGTAGCAGTTTCTTGTGTTTGTTCAGCAGAGCCGATAGAGATTTTATTGGTTCTTGAGTTTCACCTATCTTTATGGTATGCACCCTTGGATTTAAGCTTAGATATGAGTTTTTGATGTTTTGTTAAGAGTGCATGAGTTGATTCAAATTGTAGAGAAAGTTCCAGTTGTTTTGGTAGAACCGACAGTGTGTAGTGTGCATCTACAATTATCTTATTTGGACAGGTCCTAGTTTATGTTGCATGCATAATAGAGCCAATGAATGTTTTTTGGAGTTTATTATAGTTTCTCTATTATGATTTCAATTTGGTTCTAATAGTTCAACCTGATCATATCATTTAGAGGAAAGATATTTATAGGCAGTCATTTGTGATTGTTGAAGTGTGGTTCATGATGGATTAAGCAGAGCAAAGAAGAGTGTGTGAAGTGTTGATCCATTAGAAGAAGATCAATGTGACCAAGTAGAATATGTGTGCTATTCATTGGAACTAATCTAGAGAACAAGTCAAAGCACAGTTCTCCAAGATCTTGATATAGTGTGTATCTATTATTCAGAAGGTTGTAGCCTTCACCCCTTTGAGCAGTGAGCTCTTAGACAGTGCGTCCTCTCCCCTAATAGGGTTTAATTGTAAAAGACTCCTAACAGGGTCCAACCCTTTACTAGGTCTATTGTACTTCATATATTGTAAAGCTACTCCTAACAGGGTAAAGGATCTTCTAACAAGGATCATTATACACTAGTATAGAATATTACTGGGTATCAAGTCCCACCGGGGTTTTTACCTATTTGGGTTTTCCCGTAACCAAAATATTGGTGTTGTTTTCATGTGCTCTTTCATTGTGTTTATGTTTTATGTTTAACTATACTTAATTGGATAAAGAATTGAAACTTGTAGATAACTGATTCAACCCCCCCCCACCCCCCCGCCTCTTAGTTATCTCTTGGGACTATTCCTAACAATTGGTATCAAAGCCAAGTGCCTCAGAGAAAAGTTTAATAGCTTGAGATTGATCAGATGGCATACTTTAGGAAACAGAGTCCTAAGTTTGATGGAGAAAATTATCTTGATTGGAAGAACAAGATGGTGACCCATTTGCAATGCATTACTTTTGAAGTTTTTAATGTCATTGTCAAAGAAGCCAAGATACCTACCCTAGAAGATCTTGAAAAGGATGATGCTACTGAAAGACAAAAGGAATTGTTTCATCAGAATGCTATTGCCAAAGAAGCCCTTATCAACGCACTATCAGATAGTGAGTTCTCAGACTTAAAGAAAGTAGACACTGCCAACAAGATATGGAAGCACCTTGAAGACATGTTTGAAGGAGATAAGCAAGAAAATGATGCACAAAAAAAAATATGGAAGAAAAGATACAATGCATTAGAGATTCTACCTGAAGAAAACATCAGAGCTTATAATCAAAGGATCAATGAAGCAGTTGCTAGAATCAGGAACAATGGTGGAGAGATCTTAGAAGAAAATATTATGGAAAAGTTGATGACCACTCTCACTCTAGAATATGAAAGCAAGATCAATATCCTTGATGAGACCATGTAGCTTACATCTAACTTCAAGAGAGAGACCTTGATTAGAAAAATCTCAACTTTTGAGATTTCAAGATTGAAGATAGAACCTAAAAATGAGACAGCCTTCAAAGCAACAGTTCATGGTAAGAAATCTGCAAACACTTCTGGTAATTTTGATGATGATGATGAAGAAAGAACTTTAGATGATTTTATCGCTATGATTGATAAAAGAGAAAAGAAAGGAAAATGAAAATATGAAGGTCAATTGCCATTCAAGTGCTTTTCATGTAATAAGATAGGTCACTTTGCATCTAAGTGTCCTACTAGAGTTAGAAAGTTCAAAAAGGATTACAAGCCTAAGTACTCTAAGGAATGTTACTTTCCTAGAGATGGAGTCTCAGATGATGAATTGGGTGAAGAAAAAATTTGATTCATTTCTATTATAGACAAAATGAATGATAAGTTAGTTCCTAAAAATGAGAAAGTAAATCAAGAACTAGCATTGATTTCCCAAGCAGACATAAGGACAAACTGGATTATAGATAGTGGTTGCTCACATCACATGATAGGTGATAAAGGCATATTTTTTCATATGGACAAATACAATGGTGGGATGGTTAGATTTGGAGATAACACTCCTAAGCCAATAGTTGGTAGAGGAACCATCACTCTAGCTGGAAAGAATAATACTGATGATGTTCTATATGTTGATGGTTTGAAACATAACCTTATAAGTGTTGGATAGTTACTTGGATAAGGATATCAGTTGGAGTTCAAAGATGACAAATGCATCATTAACAACAAGGATGGTGTTATGATTGCATCAGGCTCAAAGACAAGAGGTAATGTTTTTCAACTCAATTCAAAAGCAAGTTGTTTTGTTGCTAAAATTGATGACAGTTGGTTGTGGCATAAAAGATTATGTCATACCAACTTTGATAACATAGTGAAGATATGATGCAGGAGCATCCTAGGTGTAAGAGCAATCTTGCATCACCCAAAAAAATATTTCTATTTTTATATTCAACAAGGGCTATTTTGTGCAGAGCTGCTATTTATAGAAAGTTACTATTTTTGGTAATTTTTGTATGTGCTCAGAATGATCTGATTTCTTTCTTGGAGGTTCATTTTGGTCATATAAGTCTACCAGTAAAGTTTCATTGATCAAATCAAGTGTATATTGGAATATATTGAAGATTTTCAGTATTGGCAGCAGGGTACAAAAACTTTAAACTTAATTTTAAAGGCTTTAGAGCCCTCGGATGAGGTCAAAAATTTGGGTGATAGGCGCTTGCGCCAATCAAGCTTGTAGAGCGCTTTGTGGTGTTTCCAAAATGGGGTTATAATAGCCGATCGGGTCAACTGGTGATGACTTATGGTCTTCAAAAGTTGGGCCCCCTGAAATGGTGAAAAATAATTTTTTTCAAAATTTTTGTTCAAATTTCAAAGGTTATCTTGAGCCAACTATGATATAATAAAATGTAAAATAAAATAATTCTAAGTTTGGTCAGCCTTATTGGCTAAAATTCTGGAACCTTCCCAGGCGGTGGAAAATTGCCTATATAAGGAAGGCTGTATTATTGTCTTAGGCAGTTCAGAATAGTTCTGGGTAATAGTTCGAGGCTTTGTCCTACAGAATATTGTAAAGGAATGCCCATGTGGCTTTGCATATTGTAATTCTGAAAGTTTGTAATTCCACATTTGTGGAGATAATAAGAAGCTAATTTTATGTTCTTTCATATTGTTGTTGTTTCTCTATTTCTGTTATGTGTTTGTCGTATTAAGGGGAGCACCCTTCACCAAGTGGTATCAGAGCAGGATTTCCTGAGTGTGTAAACAGATCGCTGACTGTGAGGTAGTTTGCACCAGGACCATGGTTAGGGTTTCAGAGCGCATCGTGAAAATGCCTCCACGAAGTGAACGTGGCAGAAGCGCTGGTGCTATGACACTTGAGGTTAGAGAGCTGCAGAGACAAGTGCGAGCATTGCAAGAAGAGATTCATAGAGGAATGAATCTTAATGTCAGAGATGAAAGTGAGGATGAAGCCGAAGAAGAATATCAAGAAGGAGAAGTCGAAGTTGTGAACCAGGAGGAAGAAAGACTTTTTTGGGCGATTTTAAAGATTGGGAAAAGACCTAAGATTGAGTTTGCTATATTTTCTAGAAAATCTTAACCCAGAGGAATTGATCGACTGAATCAATGAATATGAGAAATATTTTGAGTATGAAGATGTTGAGGATCCTGATAGGGTCAAATTTGTGAAGGCCAGACTGAAAGGTCATGCGAAGATATGGTGGCAAGAGATTCAGTTAGAGCAAAAGAGAAGAGGGAAAGATAAAATCATGAGATGGGATCAGATGGTGGATAAATTAAAGTGACAGTTCATTCCTGTTGATTATGAGCTTGACCTACTGAAGAAAATGCAGAGTTTGAAGCAAGCAGAAAGATCTGTTTAGGAGTATACAGATGAGTTCTATCGACTTCTCATCAGAACAAGGCATGCAGAAGCTGATAAGCAGAAAGTTGCCCGATACCTTAATGGGTTAAGGCCAAGTATTCAAGAGGAGCTGAATCTGGTTTGAATGAACAGTATTGAAGAAGCATACCAGTTTGCCCTAAAAATGGAGAAAAAGCTGAACAAGAAGTTTGAGAGCAGACAAAATGGAAGAGGTTGTGGTGGAAGATCTGGTGGACGGTCATATGGTGGCTGAAATGAAGATCCGAAAAAGAAGGATGAGGCCAGTAGCAGCCAAAATTAGAGAGGAAACAATTCCAATCGTTTCCAAGATCAGAATAATAGAGATCAGAGGGGAAGAGGAAGAGGACAAGGTTGAGGAAGAGGAGGCTTCTGTGGAACATATTTTCACTATGGAAAAGAAGGTCATAGGGCATTCGAATGTGCTCAGTGCCAAGGTAGAATAGACAAGAGAAATGAAGGCCAGGCCAGAGTTGCACATGTAGATGAAGATGTCAGATCATCAAATTCTGAAGATGCTGAAAGAGGAGAAATGTTGATTAACAGAAGAATCTTATTGAGTGGTGAGAATGAACCTGAACAAAGGAGGAGCTTATTTTGCACCAGGTGCAAGTGTCAGGGTAAATGTTGTGATGTGATTATCGATAGTGGAAGCACTGACAATTTGGTGTCAAAAGAGATGGTGACAAAGTTGAAGCTCAAGAGATAGAAACACCCACATCCATATCGGATTGCTTGGGTACAAGATAACCACAAGGTCATGGTCAATGAACAATGCCTGGTGAAGTTCAAAATTGGCGGATACCAAGATGAGGTATTATATGATATCATCTCTATGGATGCATGTCATATGTTGTTGAGTAGACCGTGGCAGTTTGACAGATGTGCTGTACATGATGGTCGTGCGAATACCTATTCCCTAACAAAGGATGGAGTGTGACATAAGCTAAAGCCATTGAAGGAGACTGAAGAAAAGGTATGTTGTAATGGAAGAATAACATTTTTTGATGGAAGAAAATTCCATGGTATGAGGCATGAGCATGTATGTTTTGCTTTAATTCCAAAAGCTAGTAAAGAGGAAGTAGAAGATGTTCCTGTAGAAGTTGCAGATTTGTTGAATGAGTTTCAAGATATTGTATCCGATAACGTGCCTGATGGATTACCACCAGTCAGAAAAATCAGTCATCAGATGGACTTGATTCCAAGAGCAAGTTTGCCGAATAAGGCAGCACATAGAATGACACCTACAAAAAGTGAGAAGTTGAACAGATAAGTACATGAACTATTACAGAAAAGATTGATCCATGAGAGTTTGAGTCCCTATGTTGTACCAGCAGTATTAGCACCAAAGAAGAATGGATAATGGAGGATGTGTACAGATTCTAGAGCAATAAACAAGATCACAATAAAGTACAGGTTTCCATTGTCACGAATAGATGATATTATGGACTGTTTGAGTGGAGCTGTGTATTTCTCAAAGATAGATCTGAAGAGTGGATATCATCATATTCGGATCAGAGAAGGAGATGAATGGAAGACTACCTTCAAGAAAAAGGAAGGACTATATGAGTGGTTAGTCATGCCTTTTAGGCTAACCAATGCACCAAGCACTTTCATGCAGCTCATGAACGAGGTTCTGAAAGAATTTCTGGGTAAGTTTGTCATTGTTTAACTAGATGATATTTTGATTTTTAGAAAGACATTGGAGGAACATATGATGCATATTCGTATGGTGTTTGAGAAGTTGAGAGATGAAAAATTGTTGATTAATTTGAAGAAGTGCAATTTTGTGAAAAAAGAGTTAGTGTATTTGAGATTTGTAGTTTCAACAGAAGGTCTAAAAATAGACCTAGAGAAGGTACAGGCTATCCTTGAATGGCCTACTCCAAGGAGTGCTACTGAGGTAAGATCTTTTTATGGTTTGGCTAGCTTTTACAGAAAGTTTATCAAAAATTTTAGTAGTATTTGTGGACCCTTGACTGAAACAATGAGAGGGGATAGAAAAAATTTTAAGTGGACTAATGGGGCAAAAAAAAGTTTTCAATTGTTGAAACAAAAAGTTACAGAACAACCTATTTTAGTACTTTCAGATTTTAATAAGGTGTTTCAAGTAGATTGTGATGCTAATGGTACTGCAATAGGAGCTGTTATGAGCCAAGAAGGTAAACCTGTTGCGTATTTCAATGAGAAGCTAAATAATGCCAAGAAAAAATATTATGTCTATGATCAGGAATTTTATGCTATAGTTCAGGCATTAAAGAAGTGGAGAAATTATCTACTTCCTAAGGAGTTTGTTTTGTATACTGATCATCAAGCATTGCAATATTTGAATAGTCAAGGAAACTTGAATCAGAGGCATTTAAAATGGGTTGAGTTTTTGCAGAGTTATACATTTGTTTTGAAACACAAGAGTGGAAAGTCTAATAGGGTTGCAGATGCTCTTAACAGAAGGAAACTATTGCTAACAAAAATGTAGATTGAAGTGGTTGGGTTCAAGGAACTCAATAATTTGTATCCAGAGGATCCTAATTTTGGTGAAGCTTGAAAAGCTGGTACAGAACCTGTTACTCTAGACAAGATGAAATGGCTAGATTTTATCATCCAAGATGATATGCTATTTAGAGGGAGTCAGTTGTACATTTCACGAAGTTCTATGAGGGAGAATCTCATCAAGGAGAAGCATAGTGGAAGATTGGCTAGACATTTTGGCCGTGATAAAACCCTTGCTTTGGTTGGTGAGAATTATTATTGGCCACAATTGCAGCAAGATTTGAAGAAGTTTGTACAGAGTTGCAGAGTATGTCAGATGGCGAAAGGAGTGAAGCAGAATACAAGGTTGTATCAGTCATTACCCGTACCAAAGAGGCCTTGGGAGGATATCAGCATGGACTTTGTTCTTGGTTTACCGAGGACTCAGTGGGGACATGATTTAATTTTTGTGGTGGTTGATAGATTTTTAAAGATGGCACATTTCATTCCCTACAAGAAGACTAATGATGCTATTCATGTAGCAGAATTATTTTTCAGAGAAGTAGTGAGACTTCATGGTTTGCCAAAGATATTAGTTTCAGATCAGGACACTAAGTTTGTTGGATATTTCTAGCGTACATTGTGGAAGAAGTTGAAGATAGATTTGAAGTTCAGTTCATCACATCATCCACAGACTGATAGATAGACAGAGGTGGTGAATAAGAGTTAGGAAAATTTGCTGAGATATTTGGTTGGAGATAAGCCAACAGGATGGGATTTGATTTTACCATAGGCAGAATTTGCATACAATAATTCTGTCAACAGAAGCACTAATAAATCACCATTCCAGATTGTATATGGAAGTAGTCCAAGAAATACATCTAAATTAAGGAAGATAAATAAAGGAGAAATAAGTAGTGCTGAAGCTGAGAATTTTGAAAAATACTTAAAGAACATCCATGGGTAGGTGAGGAAGCATATTACCAAGATGAACACATAGTATAAGACTAAAGCAGATGAGAAAAGGAGGTATAAGGAATTTCAGGTTGCTGATGAAGTCATGGTTCATTTGCGAAAGGAGCTATTTCTAGTTGGTACATATAACAAGTTGAAAATAAAGAAGTTTGGACCATGTAGGATACTGAAGAAACATGATTCAGAAAATGCATATGAGGTAGAATTTCCTATTGAGCTAAATATTTCACCAGTATTTAACATTTCAAATCTGACAAAGTATCATGAAGGAGGTGTTGAAGATGAGATCACAGCAGCACAGTGGAGTATTTCAGCAACTAGTTCGGACACTAAGGAGATCGAAGATATACTGGACAATCATGTTGGCAAAAGCACAAAGAATAGGACATATGAAGAATATCTAGTCAAGTGGAAGAGATGACCTGTTGAAGATTCATCATGGTTGACAAAGGAGGAGGTTACCCATCTTAATTTTCCTCTGCACACCTGAGTCGTGACAGGGTCACTTCTCAAATTATCCTGGGTGTCTGATGCAAGAGCATCCTAGGTGTAAGAGCAATCTTGCATCACCCTAAAAAAATATTTTTATTTTTATATTCAACAAGGGCTATTTTGTGCAGAGCTGCAATTTATGAAAAGTTACTATTTTTGGTAATTTTTGTATGTGCTCAGAATGATCTGATTTCTTTCTTGAAGGTTCATTTTGGTCATATAAGTCTACCAGTAAAAGTTTCATTGATCAGATCAAGTGTATATTGGAAGATATTGAAGATTTTTAGTATTGACAGCAGGGTAGAGAAACTTTGAACTCAGTTTTGAAGGCTATAGAGGCCCCGGATGAGGTCAAAAATTTGGGTGATGGGCGCTTGTGCCAGTCAATCCTGTAGAGCGCTTCGTCGCATTTTTGAAATGGGGTTATAATAGCCGATCGGGTCAACTAGTGATGACTTATGGTCTTCAGAAGTTGGGCCACCTGAAATGGCAGAAAATAATTTTCTTCAAAATTTATTTTCAGGTTTCAAAGGTTATCTTGAGCTGACTATAATGTAATAAAATGTAAAATAGAATAATTTTAAGTTTGGTCGGCCTTATTGGCTAAAATTTTAGAACCTTCCCAGGCGGTGGAAAATTGCCTATATAAGGAAAGTTGTATTATTGTCTTAGGCAGTTCAGAATAGTTCTGGATAATAGTTCGAGGCTTTATCTTACAAAATATTATAAGGGAATGCCCATGTGCCTTTACATATTATAATTCAGAAAGTTTGTAATTCCACATTTGTGGAGATAATAAGAAGCCAATTTTCTGTTCTTGCATATTGTTGTTATTTTTCTATTTCTGTTGTGTTTGTAGTATTAAGGGGAGCACCCTTCACCAAGTGGTATCAGAGCAGGATTTCCTGAGTGTGTAAACAGATCACCGACTATAAGGTAGTTTGCACCAGGACCGTGGTTAGGGTTTCAGCGTGCATCATGAAAATGCCTCCACGAAGAGAACGTGGCGGAAGAGCTGGTGCTATGACACTTGAGGTTAGAGAGCTGCAGAGACAAGTGCAAGCATTGCAAGAAGAGATTCGTAGAGGAATGAATCTTAATGTCAGAGATGAAAGTGAGGATGAAGCCGAAGAAGAATATCAAGAAGGAGAAGCTGAAGTTGTGAACCAAGAGGAAGAAAGACTTTTTCGGGCGATTTCCAAGATTGGGAAAAGACCTAAGATTGAGGTTCATACATTTTCTAAAAATCTTAACCCAGAGGAATTGATCGACTGAATCAATGAATATGAGGAATATTTTGAGTATGAAGATGTTGAGAATCCTGATAGGGTCAAATTTACGAAGGCCAGACTGAAAGGTCATGCGAAGATATGGTGGCAAGAGATTCAGTTGGAGGGAAATAGAAGAGGGAAAGATAAAATCATGAGATGGGATCAGATGGTGGATAAATTGAAGCGACAGTTCATTGCTGTTGATTATGAGCTTGCCCTACTGAAGAAAATGCAGAGTTTGAAGCAAGCAGGAAGATCTGTTCAGGAGTATACAGAGGAGTTCTATCGACTTCTCATCAGAACAGGCCATGCAGAAGCTGATAAGGAGAAAGTTGCCTGATACCTTAATGGGTTAAAGCCAAGCATTCAGGAGGAGCTGAATCTGGTTCGAATGAACAGTATTGAAGAGGCATACCAGTTTTTCCTAAAAGTGGAGAAAAAGTTGAACAAGAAGTTTGAGAGCAGACAAAATGGAAGAGGTCGTGGTGGAAGATCTGGTGGACGGTCATATGGTGGCTGAAATGAAGATCCAAAAAAGAAGGATGAGGCTAGTAGCAGCCAGAATCAGAGAGGAAACAATTTCAATCATTTCCAATATCATAATAATAAAGATCAGAGGGGAAGAGGAAGAGGACAAGGTTGAGGAAGAGGAGGCTTCTGTGGAACATGTTTTCACTATGGAAAAGAAGGTCATAGGGCATTTGAATGTCCTCAGTGCAAAGGCAGAACAGACAGGAGAAACGAAGGCCAGGCCAGAGTTGCACATGTAGATGAAGATGTCAGATCATAAAATTCTAAAGATGCTGAAAGAGGAGAAACGTTGATTAACAGAAGAGTCCTGTTGAGTGGTGAGAATGAACTTGAACAAAAGAGGAGCCTATTTCGCACCAGGTGCAAGTGTGAGGGTAAATGCTATGATGTGATTATCGATAATGGAAGCACTGACAATTTGGTGTCAGAAGAGATGGTGACAAAGTTGAAGCTCAAGAGACAGAAACACCCACATCCATATCGGATTGCCTAGGTACAGGATGACCACAAGGTCATGGTCAATGAACAATGCCTAGTGAAGTTCAAGATTGGTGGATACCAAGATGAGGTATTATGTGATATCATCTCTATGGATGCATGTCATATGTTGTTGGGTAGACCGTGAAAATTTGACAGATGTGTTGTACATGATGGTCGTGCGAATACCTATTCACTAAGAAAGGATGGAGTGGGACATAAGCTAAAGCCATTGAAGGAGACCGAAGAAAAAGTATGCAGTAATGCAAGAATAACATTTGTTGATGGAAGAAAATTCTTAGATGGTATGAGGCATGAGCATATATATTTTTCTTTAATTTTAAAAGCTGGTAAAGAAGAAGTAGAAGATGTTCCTCTAGAAGTTACAGATTTGTTGAATGAGTTTCAGGATATTGTATCCGATAACCTGCCTGATGGATTACCACCAGTCAGGAAGATCAGTCATTAGATGGACTTGATTCCAAGAGCGAGTTTGCCGAATAACGCAGCACACAAAATGACACTTGCAGAAAGTGAGGAGTTGAATAGACAAGTACATGAACTGTTACAGAATAGATTGATCTATGAGAGTCTGAGTCCCTATGCTATACCAGTGGTATTAGCACCAAAGAAGAATGGATAATGGAGGATGTGTATAGATTCTAGAGCAATAAACAAGACCACAATCAAGTACAAGTTTCCATTACCGCGAATGGATGATATTATGGACTGTTTGAGTGGAGCTATGTATTTCTCAAAGATAGATCTAAAGAGTGGATATCATCAGATTCAGATTAGAGAAGGAGATGAATGGAAGACTACCTTCAAGACAAAGGAAGGACTATATGAGTGGTTAGTCATGCCTTTTGGGCTAACCAATGCACCGAGGACTTTCATGCGGCTCATGAACGAGGTTCTGAAAATTTTTTTGGGTAAGTTTGTCATTGTTTACCTAGATGATATTTTGATTTTTAGCAAGACATTGGAGGAACATATGATGCATATTCGTATGGTGTTTGAGAAGTTGAGAGATGAGAAATTGTTGATTAATTTGAAGAAGTGCAGTTTTGTGAAGAAAGAGTTAGTGTATTTGGGATTTGTAGTTTCAGCAGAAGGTCTAAAAATGGACCCAGAGAAGGTACAAACTATCCTTGAATGGCCTACTCCAAGGAGTGCTACTGAGGTAAGATCTTTTCATGGTTTGGCTAGCTTTTATAAAAATTTTATCACAAATTTTAGCAATATTTGTGGACCCTTGACTGAAACAATGAGAGAGGATAGAAAAGAGTTTAAGTGGACTAATGGGGCAGAAAAGAGTTTTCAATTGTTGAAAAAAAATTACAGAATAACTTATTTTAGCACTTCTAGATTTTAATAAGGTGTTTCAAGTAGATTGTGATGCTAGTGGTACTACAATAGGAGCTGTTATGAGCAGGGAAGGTAAACCTGTTACGTATTTCAGTGAGAAGTTAAATGATGCCAAGAGAAAATATTTTGTCTATGATCAGAAATTTTATGCTATAGTTCAGGCATTAAAGAAGTGGACACATTATCTGCTTCCTAAGGAGTTTGTTTTGTATACTGATCATCAAGTATTGCAATATTTGAATAGTTAAGAAAAGTTGAATCAGAGGCATTTGAAATGGGTTGAGTTTTTGTAGAGTTATACATTTGTTTTGAAACACAGGAGTGGAAAGTCTAATAGGGTTGCAGATGCTCTTAGCAAAAGGCAACTATTGCTGATAGAAATGCAAATTGAAGTGGTTGGGTTCAAGGAACTCAAGAATTTATATCTAGAGGATCCTGATTTTGGTGAAGCTTGGAAAGCTTGTACAGAACCTGTTACTCTAGACAGGATGAAATGGCTAGATTTTATCATCCAAGATGATATGCTATTCAAAAGGAGTCAGTTGTGCATTCCACGAAGCTCTATGAAGCAGAATCTCATCAAGGAGAAGTATAGTCGAGGATTGGCTGGACATTTTGACCGTGATAAAACCCTTGCTTTGGTTGGTGAGAATTATTATTGGCCACAATTGCAGCAAGATGTGAAGAAGTTTGTACAAAGTTGCAAAGTATGTCAGATGGTGAAAGGAGTGAAGAAAAATATAGGGTTGTATCAGCCATTACCCGTACCAAAGAAGCCTTGGGAGGATATCAGCATGGACTTTATTCTTGGTTTAAAAATGACTCAGCGGGGACATGATTCAATTTTTGTGGTGGTTGACAGATTTTTAAAGATGACACATTTCATTCCCTACAAGAAGACTAATGATGCTATTCATGTAGCAGAATTATTTTTTAGAGAAGTAGTGAGACTTCATGGTTTTCCAAAGACCATAGTTTCAGATCGGGACACTAAGTTTGTTGGATATTTTTTCCGTACATTGTAGAAGAAGTTGAAGACAAATTTAAAGTTCAGTTCATCAAATCATCCACAGACTAATGGACAGACAGAGGTGGTGAATAGGAGTTTGGAAAATTTGCTGAGATGTTTGGTTGGAGATAAGCCAACAGGATGGGATTTGATTTTACCACAAGTGGAATTTGCATACAATAATTCTGTCAACAGGAGCACTGGTAAATCATCATTCCAGATTGTATATGGAAGTAGTCCAAGAAATGCATCTAAATTGAGGAAGATAGATAAAGGAGAAATAAGTAGTGCTGAAGCTGAATATTTTGCAGAATACTTGAAGAACATCCATGGGGAGGTGAGGAAGCATATTACCAAGATGAACGCACAGTATAAGGCTAAGACAGATGAGAAAATGAGGTATAAAGAATTTTAAGTTGGTGATGAAGTCATGGTTCATTTGCGGAAGGAGCGGTTTACAGTTGGTACATATAACAAGCTGAAAATGAAAAAGTTTGGACCATGTAGGATACTAAAAAACATGATTCAGGAAATGCATATGAGGTAGAATTGCCTATTGAGCTAAATATTTCACTAGTATTTAACATTTCAGATTTGACAGAGTATCATGAAGGAGGTGTTGAAGATGAGATCACAGCAGCACAGTGGAGTATTTCAGCAACTAGTTCAGACACTAAGGAGATCGAAGATATACTGGACAGTCGTGTTCGCAGAAGCACAAGGAACAAGACATATGAAAAATATCTGGTCAAGTGGAAAGGATGACCTATTGAAGATTCATCATGGTTGACAAAGGAGGACATTAGCCGTCTTGGTTTTTCTCTGCACACCTGAGTCATGACAAGGTCACTTCTCAAATTACCTTGGGTGTCTGATGCAGGAGCATCTTGGGTGTAAGAGTAATCTTGCATCACCCAAAAAAAATATTTCTATTTTAATATTCAACAAGGGCTATTTTGTGCAGAGCTGCTATTTATGGAAAGTTACTATTTTTGGTAATTTTTGTATGTGCTTAGAATGATCTGATTTCTTTCTTGGAGGTTCATTTTGGTCATATAAGTTTGCCAGTAAAGTTTCATTGATCAGATCAAGTGTATATTGGAAGATATTGAAGATTTTTAGTATTGGCAGCAGGGTACAGAAACTTTAAACTCAATTTTGAAGGCTTTAGAGGCATTGGATGAGGTCAAAAATTTGGGCGATAGGTGCTTGCACTAGTCAAGCCCGTAGAGCGCTTCGTGGCATTTCTGAAATGGGGTTATAATAGCCGATCGGGTCAACTGGTGATGACTTATGGTCTTCGAAAGTTGGGCTACCTGAAATGGCGAAAAGTAATTTTTTTCAAAATTTCTGTTCAGGTTTCAAAGGTTATCCTGAGCCGACTATAATGTAATAAAATGTAAAATAAAATAATTCTATGTTTGGTCGGCCTTATTGGCTAAAATTCTGGAACCTTCCCAGGCGGTGAAAAATTGCCTATATAAGGAAGGCTGTATTATTGTCTTAGGCAGTTCAGAATAGTTCTGGGTAATAGCTCAAAGCTTTTTCCTACAGAATATTGTAAGGGAATGCCCATGTGGCTTTGCATATTGTAATTCTGAAAGTTTGTAATTTCACATTTGTGGAGATAATAAGAAGCTAATTTTTTGTTCTTGCATATTGTTGTTGTTTTTCTATTTCTGTTATGTGTTTGTGGTATTAAGGGGAGCACCCTTCACTAAGTGGTATCAGAAGAGGAGTTCCTGAGTGTGTAAACAGATCACTGACTATGAGGCAGTTTGCACCAGGACCGTGGTTAGAGTTTCAGCACGCATCGCAAAAATGCCTCCACGAAGAGAACGTGGCGGAAGAGCTGGTGCTGTGACACCTGAGGTTAGAGAGCTACAGAGACAAGTGCGAGCATTGCAAGAAGAGATTTCTAGAGGAATGAATTTTAATGTCAAAAATGAAAGCGAGGATGAAGCCGAAGAAGAATATCAAGAAGGAGAAACCGAAGTTGTGAACCAGGAGGAAGAAAGACTTTTTTCGGGTGATTTTCAAGATTGGGGAAAGACCTAAGATTGAGGTTCCTACATTTTCTAGAAATCTTAACCCAGAAGAATTGATTGACTGGATCAATGAATGTGAGGAATATTTTGAGTATGAAGATGTTGAAGATCCTGATACGGTCAAATTTACAAAGGCCAGACTGAAAGGTCATGCGAAGATATGGTGGCAAGAGATTCAGTTGGAGCGAAATAAAAGAGAGAAAGATAAAATCATGAGATGAGATCAGATAGTGGATAAATTAAAGCAATAGTTCATTCTTGTTGATTATGAGCTTGACCTACTGAAGAAAATGTAAAGTTTGAAGCAAGCAGGAAGATCTGTTCAGGAGTATACAGAGGAGTTCTATCGACTTCTCATCAGAATAGGCCATGCAGAAGCTGATAAGGAGAAATTTGCCCAATACCTTATTGCGTTAAGGTGAAGCATTCAAGAGGAGCTGAATCTGGTTCGAATGAACAGTATTGAAGAGGCATACCAGTTTGTCCTAAAAGTGGAGGAAAAGCTGAACAAGAAGTTTGAGAGCAAAAAAAATGGAAGAGGTCATGGTGGAAGATCTAGTGGAGGGTCATATGGTGGCCAAAATGAAGATCCGAAAAAGAAGGATGAGGCCAGTAGCAGCTAGAATCAAAGAGGAAACAATTCCAATCATTGCCAAGATCAAAATAATAGAAATTAGAGGGGAAGAGGAAGAGGACAAGGTTCAAGAAGAGGAGGCTTCCGTGGAACATGTTTTCACTATGGAGAAGAAGGTCATAGGGCATTTGAATATCGTCAGTGCCAAGGCAGAATAGATAGGAGAAACGAAAGCCAGGCCAGAGTTGGACATGTAGATGAAGATGCAAAATCATCAAATTCTGAAGATGCTGAAAGAGGAGAAATATTGATTAACGGAAGAGACTTGTTGAGTGGTGAGAATGAACCTGAACAAAGGAGGAGCCTATTTTGCACCAGGTGCAAGTGTGACCGTAAATGCTGTGATGTGATTATCGATAGTGGAAGCACTAACAATTTGGTGTCAGAAGAGATGGTGACAAAGTTGAAGCTCAAGAGATAGAAACACCCACATCCATATCGGATTGCCTGGGTACAGGATGACCACAAGGTCATGGTCAAAGAACAATGTCTGGTGAAGTTCAAGATTGGCGGATACCAAGATGAGGTATTATATGATATTATCTCTATGGATGCATGTCATATGTTATTGGATAGACCGTGACAGTTTGATAGATGTGTTGTACATGATGGTCGTGTGAATACCTATTCCCTAACAAAGGATGGAGTGTGACATAACCTAAAGCTATTGAAGGAGACCAAAGAAAAAGTATGTAGTAATGCAAGAATAACATTTGTTGATGGAAGAAAATTCTTAGATGGTTTGAGGCATGAGCATGGATATTTTTCTTTAATTCCAAAAGCTGGTAAAGAGGAAGTAGAAGATGTTCCTATAGAAGTTGAAGATTTTTTGAATGAGTTTCAGGATATTATATCTGATAACGTGCTTGATTGATTACCACCAGTCGGAAAGATCAGTCATCAGATGGACTTGATTCCAAGAGTGAGTTTGTCAAATAAAGCAGCACACAGAATGACACCTGCAGAAAGTGAGGAGTTGAACAGATAAGTACATGAACTGTTATAGAAAAAATTGATCTGTGAGAGTCTGAGTCCTTGTGCTGTACCAACGATATTAGCACCAAAGAAGAATAGAGAATGGAGGATGTGTACAGATTCTAGGGCAATAAACAGGATCACAATAAAGTACAGGTTTTCATTGCCACGAATGGATGATATTATGGACTGTTTGAGTGGAGCTGTGTATTTCTCAAAGATAGATCTGAAGAGTGGATATCATCAGATTCAGATCAGAAAAGGAGATGAATGGAAGACTACCTTCAAGACAAAGGAAGGACTATATGATTGGTTAGTCATGCCTTTTGGGCTAACCAATGCACTGAGCACTTTCATGTGGCTCATGAACGAGGTTCTGAAAAAAAATTTGGGTAAGTTTGTCATTGTTACCTAGATGATATTTTGATTTTTAGCAAGACATTGGAGGAACATATGATGCATATTCGTATGGTGTTTGAGAAGTTGAGAGATGAGAAATTGTTGATTAATTTGAAGAAGTGCAGTTTTGTGAAGAAAGAGTTAGTGTATTTGGGATTTGTAGTTTTAGCAGAATGTCTAAAAATGGACCCAGAGAAGGTACAGGCTATCCTTGAATGGCCTACTCCAAGGAGTGCTACTGAGGTAAGATCTTTTCATGGTTTGGCTAGCTTTTACAGAAAGTTTATCAAAAATTTTAGTAGTATTTGTGGACCCTTGACTGAAACAATGAGAAGGGATAGAAAAGAGTTTAAGTGGACTAATGGGGTAGAAAAGAGTTTTCAATTGTTGAAACAAAAAGTTACAGAATAACCTATTTTAGCACTTCTAGATTTTAATAAGGTGTTTCAAGTAGATTGTGATGCTAGTGGTACTGCAATAGGAGCTATTATGAGCCAAGAAGGTAAACCTATTGCATATTTCAGTGAGAAGTTAAATGATGCCAAGAGAAAATATTCTATCTATGATCAGGAATTTTATGCTATAGTTCAGGCATTAAAGAAGTGGACACATTATCTACTTCCTAATGAGTTTGTTTTGTATACTGATCATCAAGCGTTGCAATATTTGAATAGTCAAGGAAAGTAGAATCAGAGGCATTTGAAATTGGTTGAGTTTTTGTAGAGTTATACATTTATTTTAAAACACAGGAGTGGAAAGTCTAATAGGGTTGCAGATGCTCTTAGCAGAAGGTAACTATTTCTGACAGAAATACAGATTGAAGTGGTTAGGTTCAAGGAACTTAAGAATTTGTATCTAGAGGATCCTGATTTTGGTGAAGCTTGGAAAGCTTATATAGAACCTGTTACTTTAGACAGGATGAAATGGCTAGATTTTATCATTCAAGATGATATGCTATTCAGAGGGAGTCAGTTGTGCATTCCATGAAGTTCTATGAGGAAGAATCTCATCAAGGAGAAGCATAGTGGAGAATTGGCTGGACATTTTAGCCGTGATAAAACCTTTGCTTTGGTTGGTGAAAATTATTATTGGCCACAATTGTAGCAAGATGTGAAAAAGTTTGTACAGAGTTGCAGAGTATGTCAGATGGCGAAAGGATTGAAGTAGAATACATGGTTGTATCAGCCATTACCCGTACCAAAGAAGCCTTGGAAGGATATCAGCATGGACTTTGTTCTTGGTTTACCGAGGACTCAGCGGGGACATGATTCAATTTTTGTGGTGGTTGACAGATTTTCAAAGATGGCACATTTCATTCCCTACAAGAAGACTAATAATGCTATTCATATAGCAGAATTGTTTTTCAGCGAAGTAGTGAGACTTCATGGTTTGCCAAAGACCATAGTTTCAGATCGGGACACTAAGTTTGTTGGATATTTCTGGCGTACATTGTGGAAGAAGTTGAAGATAGATTTGAAGTTCAGTTCATCACATCATCCACAGACTGATGGACAGACAGAGGTGGTGAATAGGAGTTTGCAAAATTTGCTGAGATGTTTGGTTGGAGATAAACCAATAGGATGGGATTTAATTTTATCATAAGTGGAATTTTCATACAATAATTCTGTCAACAGGAGCACTGGTAAATCACCATTCCAGATTGTATATGGAAGTAGTCCAAGAAATGCATTTGAATTGAGGAAGATAGATAAAGGAGAAATAAGTAGTGCTGAAGCTAAAGATTTTGCAAAACACTTAAAGAACATCCATGGGGAGGTGAGGAAGCATATTACTAAGATGAATGCATAGTATAAGGCTAACACAAATGAGAAGAGGAGGTATAAGGAATTTTATGTTGGTGATGAAGTCATGGTTCATTTGCGGAAGGAGCGGTTTCCAGTTGGTACATATAACAAGCTGAAAATGAAAAAATTTGGACCATATAGGATATTGAAGAAACATGATTCAGGAAATGCATATGAGGTAGAATTGCCTACTGAGCTAAATATTTCACCAGTATTTAACATTTCAAATCTGACAGAGTATCATGAAGGAGGTGTTGAAGATAAGATCACAGCAGCATAGTGGAGTAGTCCAGCAACTAGTTCAAACACTAAGGAGATCGAAGATATACTGGACAGTCATGTTGGTAGAAGCACAAGGAAAAGGACATATAAAGAATATCTGGTCAAGTGGAAAGAATGACCTGTTGAAGATTCATCATGATTGACAAAGGAGGAGGTTAGCCGTCTTAGTTTTCCTTTGCACACCTGAGTCGTGACAGGGTCACTTCTCAAATTACCTTGGGTGTCTGATGCAGGAGCATCCTAGGTGTAAGAGAAATCTTGCATCACCCAAAAACAATATTTCTATTTTAATATTCAACAAGGGCTATTTTGTGCAAAGCTTCTATTTATGGAAAGTTACTATTTTTGGTAATTTTTGTATATGCTCAGAATGATATGATTTCTTTCTTGGAGGTTCATTTTGGTCATATAAGTCTGCCAGTAAAGTTTCATTAATCAAATCAAGTGTATATTGAAAGATATTGAAGATTTTTAGTATTGGCAGCAAGGTACATAAACTTTGAACTTAGTTTTGAAGGCTTTAGAGGCCCCGGATGAGGTCAAAAATTTGGGCGATAGGCGCTTGCGCCAGTCAAGCCTATAGAGCGCTTCGTGGCATTTTTTAAATGGGGTTATAATAGCCGATCGAGTCAACTGGTGTAACTTATGGTCTTCGAAAGTTGGGCCACCTGAAATGGTGAAAAATAATTTTCTTCAAAAATTTTGTTCGGGTTTCAAAGGTTATCTTGAGCTGACTATGATGTAATAAAATGTAAAATAAAATAATTCTAAGTTTGGTCAGCCTTATTGGCTAAAATTCTGGAACCTTCCCAGGCGGTGGAAAATTGCCTATATAAGGAAGGCTGTATTATTGTCTTAGGTAGTTTAGAATAGTTCTGGGTAATAGTTCGAGGCTTTTTCCTACAGAATATTGTAAGGGAATGCCCATGTGGCTTTGCATATTGTAATTCTGAAAGTTTGTAATTCCACATTTGTGGAGATAATAAGAAGCCAATTTTCTGTTCTTGCATATTGTTGTTGTTTCTCTATTTCTATTATGTTTTTGTGGTATTAAGGGGAGCACCCTTCACCAAGTGGTATCAGAGTAGGAGTTCCTGAGTGTGTAAATAGATCATTGACTTTGAGGCAGTTTGCACCAGGACCGTGGTTAGGGTTTCAGCATGCATCGCGAAATTGCCTGCACGAAGAGAACGTGGTGGAAGAGCTGGTGCTATGACACCTGAGGTTAGAGAGCTGTAGAGACAAGTGCGAGCATTGCAAGAAGAGATTCGTAGAGGAATGAATCTTAATGTCAGAGACGAAAGGGAGGATGAAGCCGAAGAAAAATATCAAGAAGGAGAAGCCAAAGTTGTGAACCAGGAGGAAGAAAGACTTTTTCGGATGATTTTCAAGATTGGGAAAAGACCTAAGATTGAGGTTCCTACATTTTCTAGAAATCTTAACCCAGAGGAATTGATCAACTGGATCAATGAATGTGAGGAATATTTTGAGTATGAAGATGTTGAGGATCCTGATAGGGTCAAATTTGCAAAGGCCAGACTAAAAGGTCATGCGAAGATATGGTGGCAAGAGATTCAGTTGGAGAAAAATAGAAGAGGAAAATATAAAATCACGAGATGGGATCAGATGTAGATAAATTAAAGTGACAGTTCATTCCTGTTGATTATGAGCTTGACCTATTGAAGAAAATGCAAAGTTTGAAGCAAGCAGGAAGCTCTGTTCAGGAGTATACAGAGGAGTTCTATCGACTTCTCATCAAAACAGGCCATGCAGAAGATGATAAGGAGAGAGTTGCCCAATACCTTAATAGGTTAAGGCCAAGCATTCAGGATGAGCTGAATCTGGTTCGAATGAACAATATTGAAGAGGCATACCAGTTTGCCCTAAAAGTGGAGGAAAAGATGAACAAAAAGTTTGAGAGCAGACAAAATGGAAGAGGTCGTGGTGGAAGATCTAGTGGAGGGTCATATAGTGGCCGAAATGAAGATCCGAAAAAGAAGGATGAGGCCAGTAGCAGCCAAAATTAGAGAGGAAACAATTTCAATAGTTTCCAAGATCAGAATAATAGAGATCAGAGGGGAAGAGGAAGAGGACAATGTTCAGGAAGAGGAGGCTTCCGTGGAACATATTTTCACTATGGAGAAGAAGTTCATAGAGCATTTGAATGTCCTCAGTGCCAAGGCAGAACAGATAGGAGAAATGAAGGCCAAGCCAGAGTTGCACATGTAGATAAAGATGCCAGATCATCAAATTCTGAAGATGCTGAAAGAGGAGAAATATTAATTACCAGAAGAGTCATGTTGAGTGGTGAGAATGAACCTAAACAGAGGAGGAGCCTGTTTCGCACCAGGTGCAAGTGTGAGGGTAAATGCTATGATGTGATTATCGATAGTGGAAGCACTGACAATTTGGTGTCAGAAGAGATGGTGATAAAGTTGAAGCTCAAGAGACAGAAACACCCACATCCATATCGGATTGCCTGGGTACAGGATGACCACAAGGTCATGGTCAATGAACAATGCCTGGTGAAGTTCAAGATTGGTGGATACCAAGATGAGGTATTATGTGATATCATCTCTATGGATGCATGTCATATGTTGTTGGGTAGACCGTGAGAGTTTGAAAAATGTGCTGTACATGATGGTCATGCGAATACCTATTCCCTAACAAATGATGGAGTGTGACATAAGCTAAAGCCATTGAAGGAGACCGAAGAAAAGGTATGCAGTAATGTAAGAATAACATTTGTTGATGGAAGAAAATTACTAGATGCTATGAGGCATGAGCATGTATGTTTTGCTTTAATTCCAAAAGCTGGTAAAGAGGAAGTAGAAGATGTTCCTATAGAAGTTGGAGATTTTTTGAATGAGTTTCAGGATATTATATCTGATAACGTGCTTGATTGATTACCACCAGTCAGGAAGATCAGTCATCAGATGGACTTGATTCCAGGAGTGATTTTGTCAAATAAGGCAGCACACAGAATGACACCTGTAGAAAGTGAGGAGTTGAACAGACAAGTACATGAACTATTATAGAAAAGATTGATCTGTGAGAGTTTGAGTCCCTGTGTTGTACCAGCGGTATTAGCACCAAAGAAGAATGGAGAATGGAGGATGTGTACAGATTCTAGGGCAATAAACAAGATCACAATAAAATACAAGTTTCCATTGCCATGAATGGATGATATTATATACTATTTGAGTGGAGCTGTGTATTTCTCAAAGATAGATCTGAAGAGTGGATATCATCAGATTCAGATCAGAGAAGAAGATGAATGAAAGACTGTCTTCAAGACAAAGGAAGGACTATATGAGTGGTTAGTCATGCCTTTTGGGCTAACCAATGCACCGAGCACTTTCATGTGGCTCATGAAAGAGGTTCTGAAAGAATTTCTGGGTAAGTTTGTCATTGTTTATGTAGATGATATTTTGATTTTTAGCAAGACATTGGAGGAACATATGATGCATATTCGTATGGTGTTTGAGAAGTTGAGAGATGAAAAATTGTTGATTAATTTGAAAAAGTGCAGTTTTGTGAAGAAAGAGTTAGTGTATTTGGGATTTTTAGTTTAAGTAGAAGGTCTAAAAATAGACCCAGAGAAGGTACAGGCTATCCTTGAATGGCCTACTCCAAGGAGTGCTATTGAGGTAAGATCTTTTCATGGTTTGGCTAGCTTTTACAAAAAGTATATCAAAAATTTTAACAATATTTGTGGACCCTTGACTGAAACAATGAGAGGGGATAGAAAAGAGTTTAAGTGGACTAATGGGGCAGAAAAAAAATTTTAATTATTGAAACAAAAAGTTACAGAACAACCTGTTTTAGCAATTTCAGATTTTAATAAGGTGTTTCAAGTAGATTGTGATGCTAGTGGTACTGCAATAGGAGCTATTATGAGCCAAGAAAGTAAACCTATTGCGTATTTCAGTGAGAAGTAAAATGATGCCAAGAGAAAATATTCTGTCTATGATCAAGAATTTTATGCTATAGTTTAGGCATTAAAGAAGTGGACACATTATCTACTTCCTACGGAGTTTGTTTTGTATACTGATTATCAAGCATTGCAATATTTGAATAGTCAAGAAAAGTTGAATCAGAGGCATTTGAAATGGGTTGAGTTTTTGCAGAGTTATACATTTGTTTTGAAACACAGGAGTGGAAAGTCTAATAGGGTTGTAGATGCTCTTAGCAGAAGGCAACTATTGCTGACAGAAATGCAGATTGAAGTGGTTGGGTTCAAGGAACTCAAGAATTTGTAGCCAGAGGATCCTGATTTTGGTGAAGCTTGGAAAGCTTGTACAGAACCTGTTACTCTAGACAGGATGAAATGGCTAGATTTTATCATCCAAGATGATATGCTATTCAGAGGGAGTCAGTTGTGCATTCCACGAAGTTCTATGAGGAAGAATCTCATCAAGGAGAAGCATAATGGAGGATTGGCTGGACATTTTGGCCATGATAAAACCTTTGCTTTGGTTGGTGAGAATTATTATTAGCCACAATTACAGCAAGATGTGAAGAAGTTTGTACAGAGTTGTAGAGTATGTCAGATGGTGAAAGGAGTGAAGCAGAATACAGGGTTGTATCAGCCATTACCCGTACCAAAGAAGCTTTGGGAGGATATCAGCATGGACTTTGTTCTTGGTTTACCGAGGACTCAGTGGGGACATGATTAAATTTTTGTGGTGGTTGACAGATTTTCAAAGATGGCACATTTCATTCCCTACAAGAAGACTAATGATGCTATTCATGTAGCAGAATTGTTTTTCAGAGACGTAGTGAGACTTCATGGTTTGCCAAAGACCATAGTTTCAAATCGGGACACTAAATTTGTTGGATATTTCTAGCGTACATTGTGGAAGAAGTTGAAGATAGATTTGAAGTTCAGTTCATCACATCATCCACAGACTGATGGGCAGATAGAGGTGGTGAATAGGAGTTTGTGAAATTTGCTGAGATGTTTGGTTGGAGATAAGTCAACAGGATGGGATTTGATTTTACCACAGGCAGAATTTGCATACAATAATTCTGTCAACAGGAGCACTAGTAAATCACCATTCCAGATTGTATATGGAAGTAGTCCAAGAAATGCATCTGAATTGAGGAAGATAGATATAGGAGAAATAAGTAGTGCTGAAGCTGAAGATTTTGCAGAACACTTGAAGAACATCCATGGGGAGGTGAGGAAGCATATTACCAAGATGAACGCACAGTATAAGGCTAAGGGAAATGAGAAAAAGAGGTATAAGGAATTTCAGGTTGGTGATGAAGTCATGGTTCATTTGCGGAAGGAGCGGTTTCCAATTGGTACATATAACAACCTGAAAATGAAGAAGTTTGGACCATGTAGGATACTGAAGAAACATGATTCAGGAAATGCATGAGGTAGAATTGCCTACTGAGCTAAATATTTCACCAGTATTTAACATTTCAGATCTGACAGAGTATCATGAAGGAGGTGTTGAAGATGAGATCACAGCAGCACAGTGGAGTATTCTAGCAACTAGTTCAGACACTAAGGAGATTGAAGATATACTGGACAGTCGTGTTAGCAGAAGCACAAGGAATAGGACATATGAAGAATATCTGGTCAAGTGGAAAGGATGACTTGTTGAAGATTCATCATGGTTGACAAAGGAGGAGGTTAGCTGTCTTGGTTTTCCTCTGCACACCTAAGTCGTGACAGGGTCACTTCTCAAATTACCCTGGGTGTCTAATGCAGGAGCATCTTGGGTGTAAGAGCAATCTTGCATCACCTAAAAATAATATTTCTATTTTAATATTCAACAAGGGCTATTTTGTGCAGAGCTGCTATTTATGGAAAGTTACTATTTTTGGTAATTTTTGTATGTGCTCAGAATGATCTGATTTCTTTCTTGGAGGTTCATTTTGGTCATATAAGTTTTCCAGTAAAATTTTATTGATCAGATCAAGTGTATATTGGAAGATATTGAAGATTTTTCAGTATTGGCAGCAGGGTACAGAAACTTTGAACTTAGTTTTGAAAGCTTTAGAGGCCCTGGATGAGGTCAAAAATTTGCATGACAGGCGCTTGCGCCAGTCAAGCCTGTAGAGCACTTCATGGCATTTTTGAAATAGGGTTATAATAGTCGATCTGGTCAACTGGTGATGACTTATGGTCTTCGGAAGTTGGGCCACCTGAAATGGCAGAAAATAATTTTCTTCAAAATTTTTGATCGGGTTTCAAAGGTTATCTTGAGCTGACTATGATGTAATAAAATGTAAAATAAAATAATTCTAAGTTTGGTCGGCCTTGTTGGCTAAAATTCTGGAACCTTCCCAGGCGGTGGAAAATTGCCTATATAAGGAAGGCTGTATTATTATCTTAGGTAGTTTAGAATAGTTCTGGGTAGTAGATCTGGGTAATAGTTCGAGGGTTTGTCTTACAGAATATTGTAAGGGAATGCCCATGTGGTTTTGCATATTGTAATTCTGAAAGTTTGTAATTCCACATTTGTGGAGATAATAAGAAGCCAATTTTCTGTTCTTGCATATTGTGTTTGTTTCTCTATTTATGTTATGTGTTTGTGGTATTAAGGGGAGCACCCTTCAGCAAGATAAGCAATGTTAAGGTAGTAAGAGATCCACCTAGCATAGCAAAGCTAGATGATACCATATGTAGGGAATGTGTGATGGGAAAGCATGTGAGGACTTCATTCAGGAGAAAGCACAATTCAGCAGAGAACAAGTTGGATCTTATTCATACAGACCTATGTGGACCAACTCAAACAAGATCATACTATGGTGGAAGGTATTTCATTTTATTTCTTGATGATTATACTAGGATGATGTGGTTTGAATTCTTGAAAGATAAGTTAGAAACATTTGATAAGTTCAAAATATTCAAACCTAAGGTTGAGAATGAATTTGGATTAAAGATAAAATGTTTGAGATTAGATAGAGGAGGAGAATTCACCTCTGATAGATTTTATGAATTTTGTAAAGAACATGGCATAAAGAGATAGTTAAGTGCACCTAGAACACCTTAGTAGAATGGTATTGTAGAGAGAAGGAATAGGATCATTCTTGATACAATGCGCACCATTATGATAGAAGGAAAGGTTACCCACACCTATTGGAGAGATGTGGTCAATACAACAATCTACACAATCAATAGAATTCAGCTAAGGCTAGGCTCTAACAAAACACCTTATGAGCTATGGTTTGGTAATGTTCCCACAGTAAAATACTTCAAAATCTTTGGAAGCAAGTGCTACATCAAGAGGGATGAAGCAATAGGCAAGTTTGATGCAAGAAGTGATGAAGGTATTTTCCTTGGTTACTCTACTAAAAGTAAATCTTATAGATGTTTCAATTTAAGATTGAAAAAGATAATTGAAAGTGATCATGTTAAGATTGACGAAAAGTTTATGGTTCAAGAATGATATCATGATTAATCACCCATGATTGAAGAAGAACCCAGACCCTCTTCTAGTGAGACAGTTATTGAAGAAATGTTTGACAGCATTGATGTGTTGTTCAACGACCCTGAGACAAGTGAGGAAGAGACTCCTAAGGATGATGAGTCAACAATAGCTAAGGTTCCAAAGTTTACATCTATAAATCATTTCAAGAAGGACATCATTGGAGATCAGAGCACAAAAGTCTTGACAAGATCACAAGAAAAGAACTCAGCTAGCAATGATGCGGTATGTTTATTATCTCATATTGAACCCTTAAGTGTTGAAGATGCATGTAAAGATTTAGATTGGCATGATGCTAAGAATGAAGAACTTGATTAGATCATTAAGAATGACACTTGGGAACTGGTCCCAAGACCTAGTGATAAGAATGTGATTGGTACTAAGTGGATATTCAAAAATAAGATGAATGAAATGGTACAGTAGTAAGGAACAAAGAAAGATTAGTATGTAAAGGTTATGCACAAAGAGAATGCATTGATTATTTAGACACATTTGCACCTATGAGTAGATTAGAAGCTATTAAGTTGTTTCTAGCTTATGCTATAGTCAAAAACTTCAAAGTGTATCAGATGGATGTCGAGTCAGAATTCTTGAATGGAGATCTGAAAGAAGAAGTATACATTGAGCAGCCTGAAGGATTCACCTTATCAGATAGACCTGATATGGTATGTAGATTGAAGAAGGCCCTCTATGGACTTAAGAAAGCCCCTAGAGCATGGTATGAGAGACTAGATGGATACTTAACAAAGATTGGATTCAAGAAAGGAGTAGTGGATTGTAATCTATTCATTAGAGAGACATCTGAAGGTTTGTTAATTGTAGCTATATTTGTTGATGACATTATCTTTGGAGGTAATGACAAACTTAGTGTTGAATTTTCTAAGGAGATGCAGAATGAATTTGAGATGAGTATGATTGGTTCTATCAAATACTTTTTAGGATTGAGTGTGCAGCAGACAGAGAAAGGTATATTCATTAATCAGTCTAAGTATGTGAAAGAAATATTAAAGAAATTCAAGATGGATGATTGCAAGCCAGTAGGAACCCCTATGATTACTAGATGCAAGCTTACAAAGGAAGATGACTCACCAACAATTGATATAACGTTATACAAGTCAATGATTGGTAAATTGATTTATCTTACTCGAGCTAGACCTAATATTTCAAATTCAATTGGCATAGTTGGAAGATTTGCAGTAGAGCCTAAACAAAGTCACCTCATGGTTGTAAAAAGGATATTTAGATACTTACAAGGCACTATAGAATATGGTTTATGGTATCCCAATTCAGAAAATGTTGAGCTTCATGTATACACTGATGTAGATTGGGCAGGATGTGTTGATGATAGAAAGAGTACGTTAGGAGGAGAAGTGTTTCTTAGTGATAGACTTGTCACTTGGACAAGCAAGAAACAAAATTGTATTTCTTAGTCAATAGCAAAAGTGAAGTATGTTGCAGTAGCCTTGAATTGTTCTACAATTGTGTGGATCAAGCAAATGATAAAAGATTTTAGAATTCAAATTGATTCTCCTATTGTTATTCACTATGATAACACTAACACTATCAATATGTCAAAGAACCCTATGATGCATGCAAAGATAAAGCACATTGAGATCAATTATCACTTCCTAAGAGAGAAAGTGGTAGAGAAAGAAGTTAAGTTGGACTATGTGAATACTAAGGAATAGTTGGCAAACATATTCACAAAGCCCTTGCCTAAGGATACTTTTGAGTATCTCAGGGGGAAGTTGGGAGTAATTCCATTCCCTAATTCTACTTAGAAGGAAGCAAGAATGGCATCAGTCCTCTGGGACTGATGGAAGGTTGACTACTCTACTTCTAGAGTAGTACCGGTGCTTAAAATGAATGGCACCCTTTGCCATTGATGTCAAAGGGGCAGTAGTATATAGAGTCATGAAAAATAGGAGTAATGTACTTAGGGGGAGCAGTATTTAGTTGTGACAACAGTTCAATTGAGGAAATGGAGAATCTTATGAAAGAAATATTTATTTGGGTTGATCGTGGTTTTTCATTCCACATGTTGCCATCAATGCCAAAGGGGGAGATTTTTGGAGATTTGCCAATAGGCCAGTACTGACTGTATGTTTGTCATTGATGACAACATATGAAAAGTAGAATTCATAGAAGTATCATATAGTAAGCCTTTTGTATATGTTGCATGGACATGATATCAACATGATATCATGAGTGCAGAGGATGATTGTGAGCGCAGATAGTTATACAGCAACTTGTGTCAACAGTGTTCCTAATAGAGTTACACGCAGTGTTCTGTGTATGGTTGTCCATACATTTGTCCTGTGGGCATGCACCCTAGGATATATGTTGCAGACATGTTAGTGATGTTAAGTTCATGGACACATAGTCTGATGATGAACGCAAGTGAAGTTATGCAGTCACTATTCGCAAGTAGTAATTTCTTGTGTTTGTTCAGCAGAGCCGACATAGATTTTATTGGTTCTTGAGTTGTGCCTATATTTATGGTAGGTGCCCTTGGAGTTAAGCTTAGAGATGAGTTGTTAATGTTCATTTAAGAGTGCATGAGTTAATTCAGCTTGTAGAGAAAGTTCCAATTGTTTTGGTAGAGCCGATAGTGTGTAGCGTGCATCTACAATTATCTTATTTGGATAGGTCCCAATTTATGTTGCATGCATAATAGAGTTGACGAATGTTTTTTGGAGTTTATTATGGTTTCTCTATTATGATTTCAAGTTGGTCCTAACAGGCTGACCTGATCATATCATTTAGAGGGAAGATATTTATAGGCAGTCATTTGTGATTGTTGAAGTGTGGTTCATGATGGATTAAGCAGAGAAAAGCAGAGTGTGCAAAGTGTTGATCCATCAGAAGAAGGTCAATGTGACCAAGTAGAATATGTGTGCTATTCATTGGAACTAGTCTAGATAGTAGGTCAAAGCGCAGCTCACCAAGATCCAAATATAGTGTGTATCTATTATTCAGAAGGTTTTAGCCTTCGACCCTTTGAGCAGTGAGCTCTCGGACAGTGCATCCTCTCCCCTAATAAGGATAATTGTAAAAGACTCCTAATAGGGTATGACCCCTAACCAAGTCTACTATACTTAATATATTGTAAAGCTACTCTTAACAGGGTAAAGGATCTTCTAACAAGGATCATTATACACTAGTACAGAATATTAGTGGGTATCAAGTCCCGTCGAAGTTTTTACCTATTTGGATTTCCCCGGAACCAAAATATTGGTGTTGTGTTCATGTGTTCTTTCATTTTGTTTATGCTTTATGTTTAAGTATACTTAATTGGATAAAGAACTAAAACTTGTAGATAACTAATTCACCCCCCCCCCTCTCTATGTTATCTCTTCGGAATATTCCTAACATGTAAGGTTTAATCATTCTAAATATTTCATTGTTGCTAATAAGAATAGAGGTGTTTAGACTAGAGGATGAATCCCAAGAGATGAAACATGTTTATTATATGAGTTTGAGCCTAAAGATGTTAAAGAAGCATGTAATGATGAGATCTAAATGAAATAAATGAGAGAGGAACTTGAAGAAATTGAAAAGAATAATACTTGGGTTATTATTCCTAGACCTATTGACAAAAATGTGATTGGTAGTAAATGGGTACTTAGAAACAAGTTGAATGAAGATGGTAAGTGGTCTAGTACAAAGAAAGACTGGCATGAAAAGGATAAAATGGAAGGTATTGACTTTACAAAGACCATTTCTCCTATAACTAGACTTTAAGTTGTTAGATTACTTATTTCATATGAAGGTTATAGAAAATTTAAAGTCTATTAGATGGATGTTAAGTCTGTATTCTTAAATGGTAAACTAGAAGAATATGTTTATATTGAGAAGACTGATGGTTTTACTCTAACCGGGAAAGAGATATAGTATGTAAATTATAGAAAGATCTATATGGATTAAAGAAATCCCCTAGAGCCTAGTGTGCTATATTGGACATTTATTTAACAAATATTGGTTTTAGTAAGAGTACTATAGATAGTAACTTATATTTTAGGATAATTGATGATAACATCTTAATTGTTGAAGTCTTTTTTATGATATCATTTTTGGTGGTAATGATGAGTTAAGTAGAGGTTTTACTGATGAAATGCAAAAAGAATTTGAGATGTCTATGATAGGTGAAATGAAATTATTTCTTGGATTGCAAATTACACAACTTGATAAAGGAATGTTTATTACATAGTCCAAGTATGTTAGAGAATTTCTTGAAGAAATCTGGTATGGAAGATTCAAAATTGGTAGGAACTCATATGGTTAATGGTTAAAATTTAACTAAGGATGATGATGTTAGAAATAGGAAATACTGAGATGGGGGGGTATCCTCATACTCTATAAAAGCTTCAGTTAACTGCACAAACAAAAACATTTCTCCAGTGGACATTGCCAACTAAATCTTCATCGGGTGCTCTATCAGAATCATTGTATCCATACTTAGACAATTTCTTTCTTCAACTTGCCATACTTGCATTCCAGATTTTGCGCTCTCAATAGAGATCATATTTTTCTATAATGACAACATATATGCATCCACATTAGCCAAATTGCCAACAATCTCCCCCTTTGTCATTGGTGGCAACATATGGGAAAATTGGCTAAGTGTGCAAACAAAACTTCAAAAAAAAACTTATACAAAATTATGGCCAAAAGTTTATACAATATGTATACAATATCATACTCCATAGAATAGCTCCCCCTATGAGTATCCTTCCTCAATTTTCTGCTATCTCTCCCCCTTTGACAATAATGACAAAGATAGGATGTACAAAAATTTCAAAAACTTTATACCTTATTATCAGTTATTGCAAAGCCGGTAGGCTTGCAACACAATCACCAAATTCTAACTTCCAAGATTCAAAATCTTTCTCCCATACCTTCATGATGGATTTAGCAACATTGAGTAGAGTACTCAATCCGTATGCTGCTGTCTGACAAGCTTGCAAGGAATTGAAGCTAAACTTTTGAAATGATGTCTTTGTTGAAAGACACTGCTCAATTTGATCTTCAACAATTGATATCTTGATTGAGACATGCTCTCTCAAGATGTTAACCCTAATCATCTTTCTCTTCTTCTCCTCTACTAACATTCTAATTTCATCTTTCAATTTCCTTATGTTCTTCTCTACAGAACTTATCTTGACATTAGGGCTTGTCAAGGTGTTTGTCTCAGCTGTAATAGCATCTAACTTCTCTTTGATCTTCTTATCCTCTTCAACTGTTAGGATTTCTGATTTAGTGCATTGTATGTACAAATTCTTTCCTATCTCAAAATGTCTCCTCAAATTCTTTATGCATACATCTAAACTACCAATATCATTTTGAATATTTACACTTAAGGTTTGTTGCATTTCTGCTTCAAAGTCTTCCTAAGCTTTTATTCTAGCAATATCCTTCAAGTTAGAAAATTCAGAGTCAAAAGAATTCATTATTGATTGAGCTTTCTCAAGTGGATCTAATTCAGATACCTTAGTGTTGATCACACTCTCAAGTTTCTCTGTCAAAACTCTAACTTTGCCTTCAACTTCTTTTCCAAGGTCTTCAAAAATTGAGCCAATATGCCTCTTCTTACTGTCAGGTGCACTAATGTCTTCAACTGGTATAGAAGGTGCACTAGAGGTAGTGGCCTCTGTCAAAATTTGTTTGCCTTTAACTGACTACTCTGCTAGAACTAATTCTGATACAGTTGGTGCTTCCTCTACCTCTGTATTCTTCTCTGATTCTGTGACCTTTTCTTGCTCTCCCAAAGCCAAATTGTCAACAATGTTTCCTAGATCATGAAATACTACATCATCTGATTCTAGAGTCACTTTGGTGCCTTCAACATCCATTGATTCTTTGCCAATATTGATATGTGAAGAAGATGGAACTTCTTCAATACCAACTTCCTCTGCATGCGGTTCCTCTGATTGCTTCTGCTGAGGGTCTGATTCAGCATGATTTTCTGCAACTATATCTGCAAGAACTTGCATTACTACTTGCTCTATCTCTTTCTGTACTTCCTCCTTTTTGCCTCCCATTATAAGGATTGTTCTTCTCTTAGTTCTCAATAAAGTTCCAAGAAACTTCAAGAATCTCTTCAAATGATCTTCATCCTTAACTTCATAGAACTATCTGATTACATGTTCTCTCATCTTTATGTCCTCTTCTTGTGCTCTCTATTTTCTATTCACAAGTCTGTTATACAAATCTTTTGGGATCTTACCATGAATAGTGCTAAGTTTCTTATCTACCACAATCATGTGTGTAACCATTGCATTTTCAAAGTTTAATCTGTCAAATGATCCATATAGATCATAGAATTTATTCAACTTAGTGAAGTCTCCATGCTTCAATATATCTTCATTAACTCTTTCAATTCTTGGTTTCCAAGTTTTCTTCTTGATTGAAACTACATCATCATCTTTAATTACTGCTACATTTCTAGGTATAGGTGGTACAATCACTTTCTGTCTCTTACCGGGTCCTGTTGCATTCACTTTTACTCTTTTGCTAGGAATAGGAGAAAAAGATTTATCTCCTTCATCTTTTCCAGGTACTTCAACTTTTACCTTTACTGCAATAGGATCAACAGGATCTGCACTTGATGTCTCAGGTGAAATTACAAGATTTTCACTTTGGTTCAAGGCTTCTGCAGTCTTCTTAGCTATATCAAACTCATGACTTGACATACCAGATTCTTTCAATATTTTCTTCATATTAGATTCAACTCTCTTACTAGATTGCTTCTTTTCTCTCAAACTTATTGCAGAGTTGAAATTCTCTTCATAGGTTCCAAACCTATTTGCATGACCATCCAACTCACACTTTAACAATCTATTCACATATCCTACTATTTTTGCTTCAGATATTTCATAGCCAAGAGGGTCTATAAATTCCATTCTAGGCTCAACTGCTTCAATGTAGGTGAAATCAGTGTCAACCATAAAACAAATGTCATCTTTATGCTTTTCAACTAAGGATTGAGGAATCCTTGATTTGTTCTTAACAATATTCTGAAAAGTCTTCAATACAAGCTTCACATTGTCATTAACTTTATCAAAAAGGTGCTTCATGTAGACTGAGTTTATTCTTTCCGTTGTGTTCACATTGTCACTCCAATCAACTGTGTAAGGAAATCTTCTCAAAATATGGAAAAACATATAGGTTATTAGAGATGAAAACCTAAACTGTGTGTACTTAGCCTTCTTAATCTTTTCTAAGTTCTCAAATAACTAAATTTTCAAAATTCCACATAGGTCTACTGGTTTCTTCTCGATGCACATAAGATAAGCTACATGAATCATTCCTACAGCCATGTCATCTTCCCTTGAAGTACCATAGAATTTAGTTGTTAGGATCTTGCAAAGGTACCTAACATCATCTTGCTTAATCTTACTTATCACAATTCCTCTACCATTATAACTAGATCCAGTGTTATCTAAAACAATCTTTCTCATGTTCTTTTTATTCAGTGGAATCTCTCCAACTTTTGATAATCTAGTAACTTCATGAATTAGGTCAGCAGTTATATCAATAACTCTATCCTCCATCCAAAATTTCCCATTGTGGATTCTACTTAAAATGATCTTGGTACATTCCTCATCATTGAATTCATACTTCATGGAATATTTGATAATTTCATTGTTCTCTAGGTGCCCATAAGCTGGTTTAACTGACATGTCTTGATTGTACAATTTCCTGTAATCATCACTAAAATCTGCATCTCCCAAAGTTTCAAACTTACAACCTAAATATCCTTTAACATTCTCAATGTGCAATACTCCATCTGGTACGGATGATAATGCTAGACTGTCACCAATTTCAGTTGGTTCTACTGGTTCTTTCTTAATCTTTGGTCTATTCTTATCCTTAACATTATGAACCATAGAAATATCCATCTTATCAACTGATTAAAGATCAAGAAATACCTCAACTTTGCAAATCTAGGGTTTCGGTATGATCATCATTGCAAACTGCTTCCAAACTTCTTCAAATCATCCTCAACTCACTTTTCTTCTTTAAAATAACTTTGTAATCATAATAAATTTTATTTTGACCTTATAACACTTCACATTAACTTGATCTGACATTGCATTCATTCATTTTGCCGCTAAAACCTCAAACAGCTGATTCTACAAACCTACAACCATAAAACTTTTTGCGACCTCACAAAACACAATATTTTCTTTTGCACACTTAACCATAGCATTAGTACAACATAATAAACCTATATCTAACTACGCAAAACTTAACTCATTCAAATTCCTAATCTACACTAATCCTAAGTCCTAAACTATAGAAACTTACATAATTTAAGTACTTAAAGAAGGGTCAGGTAAAGATTCATCCTTACCATTAGTTACATTACCTTCCTGACTACTTTCAGTGCTAACTATACCTCCTTGATCTGTGCCTTTGTAAAATTTTACTTCATCTTTATTGCTACAGCAACCTTTCTCTTTGTTTCCTACATTTTCATTCCTTCTTGCATTGTTCCTAGGGTTAGGGTTATGATGATAACCTCCATTGTTCATTCTGCAAAATCTTGTTGAGTGTCCAAACATGTTGCATATCTGACAAATGATTCCATTGTTTCCAAATCTCTATCCTTGCTGGTTAATCTGTGACCTGCAATTTCTAGCAATATGTCCTACTTTGTTGCATCTAAAACATACTACCACTTTTCTTTGATTCATTTCTTCAATAGATTTATTATCTGCATTGTTAGTATTCCCAATCATTCTATCATAATTATTCAAAATTACTTTAGGTCTTCTAGATTCGTTAGCTCTATGTCCAAAACTATGACAATTATAACAATGTCCATTAAAAGGTTTAAATTGCTTACCTATGCAATCTCTCTTCACGTGCCCAATAGTATTACAAGAAAAACATCTACCTTTGAATTCTCTTTGCATACCTTTAGATGATTCTTCCTATTTTGATTCTTCTTGCTTTGATTCTTCTTTCTCTCTAGATGGTTCTTCTTTAGGTGGATCTTCCAATGTGTTCTCATCTAGCTTTATTTCCTCCACACTTTCAGATGTCTTCAGATCTGGCTTCTTACTTTCATGGTTTGTTCTAAACATACTATATCCAAATCTAGTCCTATCAAAGAATGGTTCTTCAAAAGAAATTTGTTTTTCAGTCTTATCACTTTTTGAATATAGCCTTTCAAGTTGTTGTTTAGATTGAATTAATTCACCTTTCACAATTTTATTATACTTCTCAAGTTCCACATACTACATTTTTACTTTTTCAGATTTGGATGTTTCCTTTTCAAGTCTTGACCTCAGATCTTCATTCTCAATTTTCAATTTTTCATTATCAGATCTCAAATTTCCATCTTTCATACTAAGCTTCAGATTTACTATCTTCAACTCATGCTTAAGGATCTCATTTTCTTTTTCTAATTCATCACAATCTTCAACAAGCATATCAAATTTCTTTTCAGATTTCAGATCTTCAATCTTAGCTTTTAATTTGTCAATAGCATTCTTTGCATCTTCATATTTTCTTCTTAAGGAGTTTCTTTCATCAATAAGCATATCAATCTGTTCAAGAGCTTCTTCAAGATTCTTCTGAAGTTGATCCATATCCATAGAGATCTTACTCAAGTTGCTAAGCTTTCCTTGAATGTTCCTTCTCTGAGTAACTGTGCTTTGATACCAATTGTTAGAAATAGGAAATACTGAGAGGGGGGGGTGAATCAGTATTTCACAAACTTTTTCTTTTGCCCACTTATGCATATAACAGATTACTTTAGTGCATACAAAGATTATCAAGCTGATTAACAAACATAGCAGTAAATAGAAAGAACTCATAACACATCATATGTTCTCGAGGAAACCTTGGCCAAGGGAAAACCCCAGTGGGGATGGTACCCACAAAGATCACTAATCAAAAGTATCTTGTTAGGGATATTGGACCCTGTTAGGAGTCAATTTACAATATATAGTAGATCTGTCCTAGTTAAAGGACTTTAGGCCTTGTTAGAAGCCTTAACCTTGTTAGGAGTTAGATTAAAAAAACCTGATCACCAGTTGAGCTCACTGCCCAAACAGGTAATACAAAATGTTTCTGACTATAATATGGTACTGCTTACAACTTCGCATCAATAGCCTTTGCTGCTATCACAATAAACAACTATCGCAAGTTATCTTTTCTTTCTTTTTACATATCATACTTCTCTTTCATTACATTTCAAGTATGCCTAATATATGAGTTATTAAAGCTAATAACTTTACATGGTCGGCTTCCAAAATATTTATCCAAGAGTAAACATCTAGGATGTCATCCCTTCATAATGTTAAGTCATTATTTTGACAAGAAAAAATAATCCCTTAACTCTTTCGCTAATACTGTCTCCAAAACTGTTCTGTCTGCAAAACTGTCTTCGGTAAACTTTGAATAACTTTGTCTGTACTACTCCAAACTTTATGCGTACTAAGATGGGGTATCCTCATACTCTATAGAATCTTTAGTTAATTGTGCAAAAAAAAATATTTCTCTAGTGGACGTCGCCAACTAAATCTTCATCGGGTGCTCTATCAGGATCATTGTATCCATACTTAGACAAATTCTTTCTTCAACTTTCCATACTTGTATTCCAAATTCTGTGCTCTCAATAGAGATCATATGTTGCCATAATGACAACATCTATGCATCCACATTAGCCAAATTGCCAATAGATGATTCCTATTGTGATAATCAGACACTATATAGATCTATGACTAGTGGATTGCAATATCTAACTCACTCTAAACTTGATATATCAAATGTTGTTGGAATTGTTGCAAGATTTCAAGCTAAACTAAAGGAATCTCATATGGTTGATGTGAAAATAATTTTCAGATGCTTGAAGGGTACAGTTGACTATGGATTATGGTATGGAAAACATGATAACTTTTCTCTATGTGCATACACTGATGCTGATTGGGAAGGTAATCTAGATGATAGAAAAAGTACTAGTGGGGGTGCAATCTTTTTGGGTAAGAGATGAGTTTCTTGGATATGTAAGAAGTAGGATTGTATTTCTCAATCTACTGTTGACTTTGAATATGTTGTTTCTACAATAAACTATAATCAAGTTGTTTGGATGAAGCAAATGTTGAAGGATATAAGGATAAACATTGATGAACCCATTGTTATTCATTGTAATAACTCTAGTTCTATAAATATCTCAAAGAAATTGATATTACATTCAAAGACAAAGCATATTTATATTAAGTATCATGTCTTGAGGGATAAAGTCAATGAAAAGGAAGTGAAGCTGGAATTTGTACCTACTAAGGAATAGATTGTCAATATCTTTACTAAGCCTTTGTTGAAGGATACATTTGAATATATCAAGGAGAAGGTTGGGGTGATAGCCCCTCCTGATTAGAACTAAATATGTTTTTGATGGCATAAGTCTAGAGAATCTATCAAAACATCATTTGTTGGATTGATGATTTTGGGGACTACTCCTTAGGGGGGGTACTTTTCTGGCTATTTCTTGGTTTGATATTTTTGATATCTTTGGTCCTTTTCCATTGATGTCAAAGTGGGAGAGATTGTGTTAAAAATAGAGGTAATTATGCTTGAAATAGATTGTGTTGAAGATGGATATTCAAAGTGATAAGGTGGATATATTGCAATTATGCTTTTAGAGTGATCAGGTGGATATATAGTAATGTCTTTGTGAATTGATTAGTTTTTCACTACACATGTTGCCATCAATGCAAAAGGGGAGGATTGTTGGAAGATTATTGAGAATGTCAGAGTTTGGTATTTGGGTGTGCTGACATTAAGGTTTTTTCATCGATCTCAATAGATTAATTTTTGTTTCAGACATTATGTTTAGGATGTTTGGTGGAGAGGATTTAATTTGATCAGATGATATGTTTCAGATCTTAAGTTTTTATTAGAATGTATTATTTACTGGTGTTTTTAGACCATCTATAGAGATTCAAAAAATTTGATATGATAGTTTGAGTGAGTACAAAGATTGAGTTTTTAGTTATTGGTCTCACAGTGTTCCTATGAATAGTGGATAAGTATTTGGTTTGATATGGCTTGGATTTGATGTTTTAGAGGTTGTGAAGCTAGTGGTTACATGGTGCCTTATCATTGTGTTCACAGCTAGTGTTGTTCATGATTCGAAGTATAGCAAGCTATCTTTTGTTATTACTGAGTTTATTATTTTAGTATTCATATTGATTAGAGATAAAGATGCGTCTGGATTTTTTATTGGAGATTATATGAATGTTCTAGATAGTATTCATGTTTATTTTTGGTGTTATTGTATTTTTTTATGATTGTGTTGTTGGTATACATTGGTTGAGGTGATCAAATTTGTTGTTTTGGTAGCGTACATTTGTGTTTCTTCATTTGGGTCCTAGTTGACTTGTTGGAGTAACATGTTGTGATTCTTGATGGTGTCTTGGAGACACACAATTATGTTAATGGTTAAAGATTTGGGTCCTATCTAACTCTTAGATGAATTGATTTGGACCACATTAAATATTGATCATAATGTTTATATATTTTTATTGTAATATGTCTAAGTTGACCCACTTATTGATTATTATTTGTAATTTGTATAAATGAGAGATCATTTTGTAATTGTGGTACAATGGGTGAGAGAGATGTGTTGGTGTTTGTATTATACATTTGAAGAGGAGTGTGTACTTCATTAGAACTATTTTTTCATAGGAGAAGCTATTTGTTAGTTCATTTGTAAAGGATTGTATGTCCACCCTATTATAAATGAAGATAAGATCAGTGAGCCCGATTGAGGCCAAATCTAAGATTGTATTGTGAGAAGTGAGCTCTAGACAGTGTGTCTATTGATTTGGTTGTAATCCTTTGGTTGCAACTGCATCCTTTTTCCTCCATTTCCTCTTAACTAGATAGTACATTTAGAAAATTACATTCATCTAGTGGGTTTTACTTCCATCGGGGTTTTCCCTTAACTGGGTTTCCTTGAGGAACAAATCTTGGTGTTCTATGTTATGTGGTGCGGAACTTGAATTATTGATTATCTTGCATATCTAAGTGATTAAAGAGGAATTAAATGTGATAGGTACACACAACTGATTCATCCTCACTCTCAATTGTGCTTGCCTCCTTTTGGACCTAACAAGTGTATGGAATGGGCTCTTAATGGGTCATAAGAGGTCCTAGGATATATTAATGTATCCTAAGACCCCTTATGACCCCTAAGGACCTCTTACCATACATATTAGGGTTTGTAAGGTTTCTTAAGGGGTTCTAGGACACAATAATGTGTCCTAGAACCCCTTAAGATCCTTTAGGATCCCTTACCATACATCTTCAGGGCTATAAGGGTTATTAAGGGGTCATAGGACCCCTTATGACCCCTAAGGATTTTTTACCATACATCGTAGGGGTCATAAGGTTTCTTAAGGGGTTCTAGGACACATTAATGTGTCCTAGAACCTCGTAATACCCTTTAGGAGCCCTTACCATGCATCTTGAGGGTTTTAAGGGTTTTTAAGGGTTCCTAGGACACATTAATGTGTCCTAGGGTCTCTTAAGAACCATTAGGACCACTTAGGACCCCTTACCTAATATTAGTGTATGGTAAGGGGTCCTAAGGGGTTTTGAGGGGTCCTAAGACACATTAATGTGTTGTAGGAACCCCTTACCATACATTAGTGTATTCTAAGGGGTCTTGAGTGGTTGTAATATAACATAAGGGGTTCTAGGACACATTAGTGTGTCCTAGGACCCCTTATGACCCCTTATAAATCTTTAGGATTGTATAGGACTCCTTAAGACATCCTAGGACCCCTCAATGTATCCTATAGTTCATTTCAACCCATCAATGTTTCCTAGGACTCATTCACACCGATTAATTTATTTTGGGATCTCTTAGGACCTATTAGTGTATCCGAAGACCAATTAATATATCAAATGACCTATTAATACATATGAAGACCCCTTAGAACCACTTAAGGCACCGAGGACCCCTTAAGACATATTAGGACCATCTCTATCTCATCTCTCTCCCCCTTAATTATATCTCACTCTCTCTCCTCCCTCATCTTAGCATCTCTCTCTCTCTCTCTCTCTCTCTCTCTCTCTCTCTCTCTCTCTCTCTCTCTCTCTCTCTCTCTCTCTCTCTCTCTCTCTCTCTCTCACTCACTCACTCACTCCTCACTCTCTCTCTCTACCTCATATTCCTCCCATCCCTCTTCTCCCTTTATTATTTCTCCCTCTTTCATATCACCATCCCACCTCTTCCCCCCACCATCACATCCTTTCCCCCTCATCCTTTCCCCCTCTAGCTAATTGATTTATTATGATAGGTGAAGGGATAGGTGAAAAAAATAAGAGAGATTTGGAGATAATAAGATATACATAGACATGAAGATATATCTATAGAGAGATAAAGATAGAGGGGGAAATAGTGAGATCTAAAGGAGGTGATAGAGATAAGTAAGAAATAGGTATGGGTAGAGGGAGTTAGAGGGAGGGACATAAATAGAGAGAAGATAAATTAGTAGAGACATAGAGACAAAGAAAGATAGAGAGATGCAGAGAAAGGAAAAAGGATAGAGATGGATTTAAAGGGATATAAAATGAAAGTGAAAAAGAGAAAGAAATAATTAAATCAAGAGAGGGGAACAACGGTATAGAGAAACATTTTCTCTTAGGTCATCTTGGGCAATTGTGTAAAAAGGATCAAAGACAAGAAGTAAACCCTATATGATGATTTATGAAAAAAAATATTCTTATTAGCACATAAAACGTAATTTTTTCATTATTTACTACTTTTTAACTATGAGAATTCTCAAGGGAGAAAAATTGAACTAAAAAGAATGATTTTGTATGTAAAATTTGTGATTATTACAAGTTTCAAAATCAAGGATTCACTTCAAATTATTATAATTAATTTTTGGTCTATAATATAATAAAAGTACCTTATCCATATTGTAGGTCTCCTAATCACATGATGTAGTCAAAGGAAGGAGAAATCCCAAAGGATATTTCCATCCTTGCTATTAGAGATTACACAGTGTAAATGATAAAATAAATCTCTAGTCAACACTAGGAAGTAAGGAAAAATGTTCTTAATTATCACAGGAAAATTGATTACATCAAGTTCTACAACATGCAATCTTACATTCCAAGCTTATGGGCCTGATTAACTACCAAATTAGATGCTCCCCTCTTAGATATCCTCTCTCTCTCTCTCTCTCTCTCTCTCTCTCTCTCTCTCTCTCTCTCTCTCTCTCTCTCTCTCTCTCTCTCTCTCTCTCTCTCTCTCTCTCTCTCTCTCTCTCTTTTATTCTCTCTACACAAGAACTACTACTATACTTATATACAAGATCGCCAACACAAGTCATCTTATATGATCACAAATCTCCAAAGATAAGGAAATGTATTACAACCACATAGGTTAGGACCCAAATACATAAGAATGACCCAAAATAAATATATCAAGTTTTGAAAACATGCAAGGAGGTTGTATACACATATAAGAACATAGAACAATGTGCCAATTAGCATCATCGATAGTGAAACTCCATCGCAAGATGAATCATGCCAATTTGATTGTTAGAACAGGAAAGCCAGAATAGGACCAAACCAATCATAAGATAACTTCATTTGGAAACACTAGCTCGAGATGCGAAGATAGACATAAGATCTTCATGATGTATAGGTGACATCATAAGGATTTCATAAGATAAAGATCCAACTAAAATGATCACTTCCTAAAATACAGAAAATGCCCAAATGGAACAGAATAGTAAACAAACTAAAAGGAATTTTTTTTGGGTGATGCAAGATTACCAACAACCAAAGGATGCTCCTGCATCAGACACCCCGGGTAAATAGAAGATGTTCCATAAGAGGAACTTATGAACATCTGATGGGATACAAAACATAAATCCCATGCTCATTCTTGACCCACATGTCCTCCTTATTTGAAAAGGTACAATTTTGCAAATGGCTACGCCAACTATCCAAATACTTAAACCTAGTAATATGTACCCTCCATCATCTGGTACTTCTCTTCCACTTCTCTGACTATCCAAATAACTCTAGTTGCTCCTATCTTTTTTCCTCCTACAACCAACATTCAATGTCTACTTCCTCATCTGATGTTTGAATCCACCTCTGATATCATTCAACAACTCCCTTCTCTCTGATCCATACACAAGATCATGTTTCTTATCTAATACCATTTTGATAACCTACTACTACAACAACATTTGGTCTCCATTAAAATTCAAATCTATTGGTTTAGGTTCATTCATCAGATCCTTCAATAACTGAACAACCTCATAAATCTTCTCAGCCACTTGCTACAATTTCATCACCTTCTAATCTGAAGTAGTTTGGTCTCCTAAGGTGTAATTCCTCATGACACTCAGGTTCTTGGACTACCTTCCTTCCTCCTTCAAAGGAATTAAAGTGAACTTTCTACCATCCTTCATGATAGAAACTATGTTCCTTTAACAATCATGAATAGTTCCAACATCATACTTCTAATGTCTTCCACCAAAAACATGACAAGCACTCATGTTCACCACATCACATAACAATTCATCCTTGTAAGGCCCAATGTTGAACTCAACCCAACACTTCTCTTTAACCTCCATCATATGGTCATCCTAGAACCAACTTATCCCATATGTACAAGGGTATTTAAGTCTCCTCAATCCAACATTATATACCATCTCCTTGTTGGATTAGGAGAGATAGGGTACTGAGAGGGGAGGGGTCAATCAGTGCCCACAAAAAATTTAACTCATAAACCTTTCAGATCTTAAACAAAAAATAATATTTCTTTGACTAATGCATGATCTTCACAGGAACACATGTAGTCAAAAGAATGAAGTTGAAATGTGAGATTGATTTGGGATCACAAAACAACCCAAATGTGTGATCGAGGGACAAGAACACATCAAAACAAAGATAAGCTGATTGAAAAAGACAAGGCCAACACCCATGTAAATAGGTAATTGTCAAGTCTCAAGAAAGGTTTCCCCAAGTGAAGCAATTGATAGGATTGATAAAGTTGAATCAAGGATTGAAGTTTGATAGGTACTGCCCCCTCATGATCAAAATAAATGAGATAGAGGAGAAACAAAAAATTGATAAATTTGATCAAATTAAACTAAAGATAAGGTTCTTGATATAAGATGAAAGATATAAGGATCATAGAACCAAGGTAGATCATTAAGCATGAAATATTATGCCCCAAGGTTGAATTAGAATAAAAGAAGTGGGGTGAAATCGAATGGAAGATATAAGTTTGAAAGAGGTGAAAAGTAATGGAGAGAAGAAAGAGAATTTACCTCAAGAAAGAGGATGCCTCAAAATCAATCAACTGTTTAAGATAGGAAATTTTGATCAAGATCACGAAAGAAGACAAGGAAATGAGGATCAAAATGTGACCATAGTTGATTAAAAGTCCAAAATAAAGATGAAGGAAAACCCTCTCAAACTCTGAATGCAAATTAACATGAAGTCTAACAATGCAAGCTACATGAAAATGCAAAGGTGTACTTGCAATAGAGAAATTGTCACATGGGATCTTGTGTTCATCATTCATTAGAGAATGTAAAGGAACTTATTTTCATCATTAGGCCATTATTAACGGACATCAGAAAATCACACAATCATCACTAGTCACAAGTGCAACTATGAAGATATGAATGTGATTTATATCAAATTGGAATGTGGAAAGATTCTAACATAAGCATCAAAGACATAAAGGTCATGATGACTTTGATGTTAGCTTACCCAATTTAATTTAGCAAAACCACACTCACATCAAGGCATAGATGCCAGGATGAATATATGAATGGTTGTGCAAAAATAGTCAAGGATGATATCTAAAATCTCCTAAGTGTTTCAAGGGAACAACAAGAGACACTCTAGAGTTTCAAAACCACACCCACAAGAAGAAAGAAAATAAAAACATGCCCCATGCCCCAAGTCCTCTAGCTATGCATGCCGGGGAGACTTATTAGACAAGGACACTCAACAAAAATCAATAACAATCAACACACAAAGAAAAGATAATGACAGAGCTCAAGCATTAAGTGTTGCATTTAAAAATTTAAGTGTGTTAACTGATATTGAGTTTCAAGGATAAGGATCAAATGCTTGCAAGCAAGTAAGATCACATGACAAAACTGGGTAAGACCAAGCTAAGAAGTGTTGAGAAACACTCGATGTTAGGGGTTGTATTGAAAAACACAGTTGGAGTGGTGTTGAAAAACACTATTTGCGAGGTATCCTAAAGACTAACGCATCCAAGAGACCAAAGCTAACATAGTTATGCCCCCTAGATGAAGACAAAAACCAATTCCAAACCAAGGCAACAAGGACAAGGCATGATGGAGAAAGGCTAAGTGTCGAGGATGCGTGCTAAGAAATAGGGGTGCAAAGGCCTCAAGTAGCACCCATTTCCAAGTTTTCACCACTTGGATTTTATTGCAAAAAATTTCTTCTTCTTCTTCTTTTTTTAAGGACTTTTTATAATTTTTTTGTATTTTTGCTACTAAGGCACCTATTTCCAGGTTTTCACCAAGGCACTTTTTCTTTTTTTTCTTTTTTTTTTTTTGGTATTTTTTGAATATATAATTTATTTTTTTGAGATACATCAAAGCGCCTATTGCTAGGTTTTCACTAAGATGATCATTTTTTCAAGACATTTTGAGATTTTTTTAGAATTTTTGATAATATATCATTTTTTTTTTTGAATTTTTTCAAGATCAATAAGTATGTACAAAGGATGCCCCCAAATAGAATAGGCATCATGGATAGAACTTATTCAAGTGAAAGACATTGATAGGATTAGGGAGCTGCTCTCCCTCTTTAGTAGATAATAAATAAGCACCTGTCCTAAAAGTTGTTGTAATGACATAAGGTCCAAGCCAATTAGGCTCAAATTTGCCCTTTTGATCTCTATGTTGTTGATTTTTAGGATTTTCACATAGGAAAAGATCTCCCACTTGAAATTCTCTAGGGTGAACCTTTTTGTTGAAGGCTTTGGACATGTGCTTTCGATAAAACCTCATATGGTCAAATGATGCTTGACATTTCTCATCTAGAAGTTCTAACTCTTGAAGTCTCATGGTGTGGTATTCTTCATCTATAACTAGACCCTTGAGGGAAACTCTAAGTGAAGGAATCTCAACCTCTAAAGGTAACACTGCTTCAGCACCATATGTAAGGGAAAAAGGAGTATCCCCAGTAGGAGTACGAATACTCATTCTATAAGCCCACAAAGCTAGATTTATCTGTAAATGCCAATCTCTACCATTCTTATAAACTGTTCTATGTAGGATTTTAAGAATGGTTTTGTTTGATGCCTCTACTTGACCATTTCCTTGCAGGAAGTAAATGGAGGACCAATGTTGTTTAATCTTAAATTTCTTACAAAGTTGTTTAAGGTCCTTATTTTTGAACTGACCTCCATTGTTAGTGATAATCTTGGAAGGCACTCCATATTGATAGATGATATGGTTTAGAATGAGTAGAGAAACTATCTTGCCTAAGGCAATAGAAAGTGGGACAAATTCTACCCATTTAGTGAAGTAATCAATAGCAATGATAATAAACTTCTATCCACTTGATGAGTTGGGATGAATCTACCCAACAAGATCAAAGGCCCAGCACTGAAATGGCTAATGAGATATAGAAGGAATGAGCTCCCTACTTGGAGCATGTATCAGGTTACCATATTTTTGACACTTTTTACATGACTTTGCAAAAGCTACTGCATCAATCTGCATCATAGGCCAATAGTAGCCCACCCTAAGCAACCTTTGGGCCATGGAAAGATCATTGGAATGTCCCCCATAGATGCCCTCATGAATGTCAACTAACGCTTGGTCAAATTCTTCCTTTTCTAAACCCCTCCTATACAAATCACCAGAGATAAGGGAATGGTGAGAGGCATTTCGGATAAGGCTTCTGCATTCATATCGGTTAAAGGTTTTAGGGATAATGCCATCATGAAGGTATGAGTAAATGGCACCATAACGAGATGACTCATGACTGATAATGGTACAAATAACATGGCTTTCTTGGGATTCATAGATAGGGTGATGTAGCTCTTCCACTAGGAATTCAAATCTCGATTCATGTTGCTCTAACTGAAGGATTGAAGAAAGTGTTTCCATAGCATCAGTTGCTTTGTTTTCTACTCTAGGGATTTGCTGAAATGTGACAAATGTGAAGTATCATTTCAAGGAATCAACCATTTTCTTGTAAGGTACTAGTTTCTCATCTTTTGTTTGATATTCTTCATTGACTTGGTTGATTATCATTTGTGAATCCCCATAGATGTGTAACTCTATGATTCTCCATTCTATGGTCATTTTAAGTCCATTTGTTAAAGCTTCATACTCAGCAATGTTGTTTGTACATGGGAATAATAACTTGTAAGACTTAGGAATCATGTATCCATGAGGAGAAACAAACAACACACCAACTCCTGAACCATTTTGCATAAAAGATCCATCAAAGAACATCTTCCATGTTCTTGCAATCATATACATGAGGTGCTCATCTGGAAAGTCAATTTGAATAGGTGCACTATCTTGAATTGGGAAATCAGCCAATTGATCTGCTATTTCTTGTCCTTTGATTGCTTTACGTTCAATGTACTTTATGTCAAATTTTGAAAGGATCATCATCTATTTAGCAAGTCTACCTGTGAGGGTAGCCTTACTGAGTAAGTACTTGAGTGGATCAATTTTTTCTATGAGGTGTATTGTGTGTGCAAGCATGTAATGTCACAACTTTTGGGAAGCAAACACAACTGCAAGGAAAGCTTTCTCAATGCTGGTGTAGTTAACCTCATATGAAACAAGAGTATGGCTAATGTAGTATATTTCTCTTTCTTTCCCATGTTCATCAAGTTGAGCTCGTAATGCTCCCAAGGAAGATTTTGTCACTGAAACATATAGAATAAGTGGTTTCCCTGGGATAGGAGGCATTAAAATAGGAGGATTTTCCAAGTATTTCTTGATTTGATATATGCTCTTTTTAAAATCCTCATTCCAAACACATTTGACTCCTTTGTGTAATTTCTTGTTAAAAGTTTGAGCTCTATCTACCAACTGTGAAATGACCCTCCTTATGGATTGAATATGTCCTTGAAGACTCCTAATTTGACTAATGTTTCTAGGAGGTGGCATATCTATGATTGCTTGGACTTTTTCAGGGTCTACCTCTATTCCTCTTGTTGAAATGATGAATCCTAGTAGTTTTCCAGAGGTGACACCAAATGCACACTTTTTAGGATTTAACCTTAGTTGAAATTGTTCCATGTGATCTAGAATGACTTCTAAATCATCTAAGTGTGTGTCTCTTTTCTTAGACTTGGCCAAGGTGTCATCTACATAATCTTCCATGTTTTTATGCATCGTGTCATGAAAAATGGTTTTCATAGCTCGTTGATAGGTGGCTCCTGCATTCTTTAATCCAAAAGGCATAACATTCCAACAATAGGTACCCCATGCACAAGTGAATGCAGTCTTTTATTGATCTTCAGGAGCTACCTTAATCTGATTGTATCCAGAAAAACCATCCATCAAGGAATAAATCTCATAACACATATTCATGTCCACTATCATGTCTATATTGGGGAGTGGAAAATCATCCTTTGGGCATGCTCTATTGACATCTCTAAAATCTATAAAAATTTGAATGGCTTTGTCATGTTTGGAAACTAGTACAATGTTTGATATCCATTCAACATAGTCAATAGATCTTATGAATCCTACACCAAGGAGTTTCTCTAATTTTGCTTAGACTAGGAGAGCTATGTGAGGATGCATCTTTCTCAATTTCTATCTGACTAGTTTTACACCTGGAGCTATGGACAAGTGATGCATGATAAGATTAGTGTCCAGTCCTGGCATATCTGAATAAGTCCAAGAAAATTTTACCTTTTTCTATAAGAACTTAGTGTAAGCTTCTTTTTCTTGTGGTGACAAGGACTAAGCCAAATGTACTATCTGTGGAGCCTCACCTATACCCAAATTAACTGCTTGTGTTGGCTCAATAAGCACTGAAGATCTATCTTGAAAGTAGCTAGGGAGATGATCAAGTACCTCATCCTTAGGTGCCTCAAAGAGGTTTTCACCCTTGGATACGTCATTTATTTTTACTCTTTTTGGTTTTGACACTGCCACACAATGGTTTTCACCATCAGAACTCTTATTCTTTTTTTCTTTTCTTTTTATTTTGTGACTAAGGTACTTGATGTCTGGATCTATCATGCTAGTAGCCGGTTCACTAGTGGAAGAGACTACATGTTCAATGGCATTCAAGTAACAAGTTATCTCATAGTCATTTTGGAATGTTAAGAGCTTAGGTTCTTGATAGGGCTAGGACCAATCAATGAGGTTAGCATAAGCAAGAGGTAATTCAATGACTAGTTCAAGGTTGTGGATGTGAATGATATCATCTCTGGTGACCAAAGAGTCAGAGTCCATCAAGTATCCTTCTAAGCTACCCAAATCAGGATTCATCCTAACAAGAGAAGAATCATCCACTAAGGCAACATGTGGGTTCAAATCCTCTAGTCCTACACGTGACTCATCAGCTACCTCTGGTTGAGAACTATAAGTGTGGATGACATCAACATCAATGTCAAGTGTAGAAGGCTCTGAGAGAGAGTCCCATTCATACTTATGTGAATCTATTTTTGAATCTCAACTAGGGTGTTTACACCATGAAGGTTTGGGACATCTTGATGTGGAAGCTCTAATGTCATTAAGGGTAATATCTCTCTCCATCACATGAACAATGTTACTTCATTGATGTTCTCTGATAGGATCTTCTACATTTGATTCTTCTTTTTCTAAGGTCACAACTATCGCATGAGTAACTGGACTATTTGAATCTCCCCAAAGGAGAATAGTGGAAGGGACCCAATCATCACACATATCTTGTTGATTTGTCAAATTAGGCATGTATTTTGGTTCATCTTCACTATCTAACTCATCAAGGATAGGAGCAGTGTTCTTGTTATGATTCACAAGTCCTAGACCAACCATCTTCTTAGACCTATGTCCAAAAAGAGCATGATTAAGAGGTTCAGCTCCAGCATCCAATCTGTGACTAAGAGGTCCATGTTTGGGATAGCCCATCTACTTGACAAGAGTATACCCTCTTCCATAAGCCTTAGGAGAAGGAGAGAATTTCTCATTGTGCATGTATTTTTCTTCTCTATAAATCCAATCTTTAACAACCACCTCTTCTTTCTCATCTTGAATAGGTACTGAGGACTCTACAAATGTGCCAAATAAAGTCATAGCTAAAGGGGAAGGTCTTGCTTCCTATGAAGGCTTGCCATAATATCTAGGTGAGACTGGAAGCTTTGTGAGGGAGTTGAGTTGACACCCTCCCATGCCAAGGTCTACTGACTTAAACTTGTCTTTACATTCTGCTAAGGTCACATTGAAATATTCTGCTTCTCTATTGAGGGGAACATGAGCACTTGCTGAAATTGAGTTGATAGATAAAGTACTATACCCAGGTATGCAAATATCTACTCCATTGTAGGGGAACTTAACACACTGAAGATAGATAGATGGCACTGCTTGCATATCATGAATCCATGGTATACCAAGTAAGATATTGTATGCCAGAGGACCAGCATCAACAATTTGAAACAAAATATCCTTCTCAATAGGTCCAATTCTAATAGGAAGGATGGCCAATCCTTTGGAACTTCTTTTCACCTCATCATAGGCTTTGATTGTGATCTTCTTTCTGGTATCTATGACTTGTTCAGAATAACCCAATGTCTTTAAAAGACTCAATGAACAAATATTAAGCCCAGCACCCCCATCTATCAACATATGCGTAACATGGGTATTATGGATCATGACTTCAATATGAAGGGTGAGATTGTGTGGGTGGCTCAAAGCTTTGTCATCATCCTCTGAAAAGGTAAGGTAATGAGGGATGGCAATATGGTTAACCATGTTTTGGAATTGATCAATATCTAAGTTATTAGGGACATTCGCTGCATGCAAAGCATCCACAAGGACTTTCTTGTGTCTCAGGGACAACTCTAAGAGCTCAAAGATCAAAATTTGACCTGGGGTTCTCTGCAACTGATCTACAAGGTTATAGCTCAACTTAGGATTAATTGTTGGTTTTGAGGTGACATTCTTGGATGCCACTTGCTTTGGTTTACTGGGTGACTCGAACTGGGTCCTCTAATGATAATGGGACCTTGACTTTGTGTGACAGCATTGAGAGCTTGGGATGATATTCTAGAGTTGGGACCCCTTAGCACCACAATAGGTTCTTCATCAAAGATAGGAGGAGAGTCCATGTCTATATCACAGCCATAGGGATCTTTATTTCTCATCATGTTGACATTTTCCTCTACAATTTCAAGCATGTTGACAACATTCTCTGTGGCTATGTAAGTGTAATTGATCTTAGCCTTGCCATTCTTAAGTTTAGAGGTTTCCCCCTTCTCATACTTGGGCAAAGGCTCTTTGAATGCCTTATGATTAGCATTGGTGTTCTAGCCATCTACCTTAAGTTTACCACTCTCAATGAGATCTTAGATGATATGCTTAAGTTTCCAACAGTTCTCAATATCATGTCCAACACCATTATGAAACTTGTAGAGAGTTGTCTCATCCCACCAATGTGGCTTAACATCAGGTATGTAGTGCTTTGTGGGATCTTGAGGATGTACAAGATTGTTGGCAATGAGTGTTTTGAAGACATCCTCATATGAATCACCAAGTTTTGAAAACTGGAACCTCTCTTTCTTAGGCTTATTTGGTATCTTAGCTTGCTTTCTTGTTGATGAGATGTGTTAACCTTCATTGCTTGAACAACACTAGACAAGTGAAGAACAACTTGATCCTTGGGTTGAGAAGAGTCCACAACTCTATCAGTGACCACTTGTTTGTTCCTATTCCAATGTGAATTCTTTCCTTTATCCTTATTAGAGCTATTGTTATTTTGACCATTGTTTTTGTTTTTGTTGTTGGCCAAAATTCCTTGTTCTTTCAAAACATCCTCAATCCTACACGTAGTTTCAACTATGGTGTCAAAGGAATCAAAAACCATCTTCCTAACTTCATACCACATTTCAAGAACCAAGTTGCTAACAAGGATGTAAATCTTCTCATCTTCAGGAATGGTTCTAAAGTAGTGAGAGAATTGTCATCTCCACCTTTGCAAGAAAGTGACAAAGGATTCCCCCTGATGTTTATTTAAGTTGTATAAATCCAACATGGTGACAAATCTTGAAAGGTTGTATGAAAATTGTTGGACAAATCTATGGACGAGCTCTTTGAAAGTCTTGACGGGAGGAGTTATGTTGGTGAACCATTCCATCACTTGACCCTTAAGACTCCTTGGGAACAATCTCATGAGGTATGAGTCATCTTGATGGAACTCAAAACTCATAATATAAAACTGGCACACATGATCATGTGGATATCCATTACCATCATACTTGTCATATGGAGGGATTTCAACCTTTCTAGGAAAGTCCTTCATGCTTACACTCTTGTCAAAAGGATTAGGAAAAATTGAATCAAGGGAGAATGCACTCTTGGGTGCCAACACCTTTTCCATCATACACTTAAGTTGTTTGATCTCTTCTTCTTGGGATGGACCTTGCTTCTTGATCTTCTTGTCCACATCAAAGTTTTAGGGGACCCTAGCACCCTTTTTTATCAAACTCTCTAGGAACTTGTCTTTGTTTTTCTCCAAGTATCTCTCCACATACTGTTGGAAGAGTGGTTCTTGTTGTATCTTCATGAAATCTTGGGAGTTGAGGTCAAGACTTGAGCTACTTCCCCCATATTGTGAACCATGGTGAGCACATTGAGAAGGTTGTCTTGAGTTCTAAGGATGTGTTCATCTCCTATAATGCTCTTGTTGTGAAGCCCTTCTTCTTCTAGGGCAAGGAGATCATGAAGGTGTTCTTTAATATCTTCCACTTTGTAGAGTCTTGGAAGGAGTGGATGGAGGAGAGTTGTTTCCACCACCAACACATATGTTGTTGTATTGGTCATTAAGTTGTTGAGCCAAGAGTCTATCTTTCTCTTCTTGTGCAGCTCTCCTTTCTATTTCCAATAATGCTTGTCTTTTTGACTCTAGGAGTCTAAATTTCTCTTCCTTTGCAACTTGTTCATCTAGGAAGGCTTTCTTTTCATGCTTAATTCTCTTAAGTCTTTCACTTGTGTATCTTGAAGTTGTTTGCAGTAGTGAACTTGGTCTTGAATGTTTAAAAAGGTCATTGGTATATGCTGCATTCACATGAGTATCATAAGGCTCATCATCTTAACTATCATGTTGTAATTTCTCTTCTTGATAGGATTTCTTCATTTCCCTTTCAGCCCTTTGGTGTGCATCCAAATATCTAGTTGAGATAAGGGGTGAAACCGGTCAATTTTCATTAGATGAACTGCCAAACAAAATGGTATCTCTATGTCTTTCAAATATATCACCAAGACTTTTATGCATTTCTTCCCTCTCTCTTTGAGTCATTGTGTAACTCATATCCATATCTAAATGAGAAGGTGCTAAGGGTGTGCTCAACTCGCTAAGGTTGCTCTTGGGATCAAACCAAACTTCTGAGTTGTTCATAGGGGATTGATCAAAGATGGGCTCTTTTCCCTTACATTTTTGGCAAGCTTGAACTAAGGGTAATTGGTCAAAGACTACTTGAGGTCATTTTCCTTGATTTACTTGATATCTTGTTGTAATCGACATGAAAGAAAAGATCATAGGTGATAAGATGACCCTAAGAAACATTGGTACCAAACTAGGATAGTAAAAGCATTCAATTGTCCAAAAGAGAGGTGATAAGATAGAAATTTTGTAAGAGGCATAAACCAACACTGCCATAGAGGTGCCCAATAGATGGATAAATATCCTAACACATATAGATCAGGAGGATGATTTACCCAAGTTATAATTGATTGAAGTTGAATTTGAATCAAATTGAATGGACAAGAGATTACTAAAACTCTCCAAGTGTGTTATCAAAGGATCTAAAGGTTGATCTTCTCAACAAGGATGATTTCTAACTCACCGATTCCAAGAAAGGTTACTTGTGAAATCAAAGATTACTAGTTTAAGAGGTCAAAGCACATGAACCCAAGGTGCAAACAGGCTTCTAATAGTGGGGTAAGTGACCTACTATAATCTAGATTGACCAAGGAAAACTCAAAATGACAAGAATCAGCTCACTATTTTGATAGACCAGGGGATAGGTTCACGTGAGGGAATGCAATCCCGTGTGAGGAAATGCCAGGGATTACGCGAGAAAATGAAATCTCATGTGAGAAAATGCCAGGCTCACATGAGAATGTGCATAGAGCCAAGTGACAAAATAGGATCAGGCCACTTGGTAACAAGTTTGTAAACTCAGGAACTCAATTTTTGTTCATTTTAAAAGATCAAGTAAGTACATCAATAGATTTTTATCATTGGTCAAGCACATAAGACAACAATCAAGGAGTTCAAGCAAACAATTATCTTCAAACAATGAGCAAGGAGAAAAGAAACCTTGCACATGAACAAGAATAGTGACTTAGTATGCTACTCTTTAAAGATTCTACTTGTGTATGTTCTCAAAAAAAAATTCCAATCATGCACATAGTCCTAGCAAGTAAAAATTTGGTTACACTATGGTTCTTAGTAATGGTTTGACTCTACAACTTTCACAATCTCAAGAGGGTGAACTCCAATCCAAGCACACCAGGGTTTTGACACATTCTGAGAATTTAATCAATTAGAGATACTGAGGAGATCTAACAGCCCAACAAGAAACTACATCTATGGAGATTTCTTCCACAAGGACATTTATAGCGGTTGTTGCAACCATGGAAAAAATGGCTATTACTGCTTGAGGTTCCATCCATATGGTTTACCCAACAAAGGGATTGTCCACTATGGTTAACCCTCTCTAACAAGGTGACTCACAAAAAGGACCACATGGGAACTTGGTTTAGATTCAAGGATTTGAGTTTCTAGTACTACCCAAAAAGGGAGTAGAGCATAATCCTCTAGCCTCTTCACTTCACCCAAACATAGAAATCAAGTTTATTAACACACTAAGATTGAAACCACCTCACCAAGGTTCATAATATCAACAATAATGTCTACTGAGCTCTCTAAGTGGGACCAAGAGAGAACGTACCAATCAATGTTGAAGACTAAACCAAGTAAGATCATGAGATAGTAACAATATGCTCCCTACCTACAAGGGGTTCTATCATCAAGAAGAGCTTCGTAAGAAGCCAACTCTCTCAAGAATGCCACAAATAGTGTTCATAGGGCCTATTTACTATGTGAAAAAAATATGCAAGAAAGTAAATCTATGTTCTTTTTAGAGCCCAAAATTGAAGTGTGATCTATGAAAGCAATAAGCACTCAAGCTAGACACATGAGAGATTATTTTATGCCCAAAATCCAAATGTTATAGAGATTGTAGCAACTCACCTTAGCTCCAAAGATCTGCAATCAAAAGCTATGCTACCTCAGCAATCAGAATCAGGAAAATAAATCACAGCAAGCATTAAATGTCTAAAAATAGAAAGTAATCAAGAATAAATCTCTCACGTGAGACAGTACCTAGTGCCACACGAGAAAGTATGCAGGCCCATGTGATAAAGTACATGTAAGAAAGTACACAGGCCCATGTGAGAAAATGCCTTTGTTGTGCACAAAATTGCTAATACCAGCACAACTTCACATAATACAACGAGAAAGCTCGCGTGAGAATTTGTACCAGAGATACACAAAAGTATGGATAGTGCATGAAAATCATCAAAAAAATAAAATAAAATGATATGAGGCAAGAAATGTTATTTTCTACCCCACAGTGGGTGCCAAAAATGTTAGCTAAAATGTTGACACACTTCTATTAGTCACTAAATCCAAGATTGCTCAAGAATGAGGTCTCAAATAGCGACTCATGGCTCTCTATTCATGGAGTGCAAGGGTTTATGATGGAGGCCCTCAGATTAGACCTAGTTTGTGCCCATGCAAGTACACCAGAAAATGAGAGATTCAAAGAGGAAAAGCAAGAATGCTAGTCTCCATGATCATCAAGTATGCATGCAAATGAAAATGAAAGCTATTCTATATGATAAAAATGCATGAAAGAAAAGTAATCTATGAAAGGAAATGCTTATGCAAGATTATTCTATGAAGGGAAATATGAATCTAATCTAATATGCAAGTGCAAAATTAATCTAAATGGATTGCCATGGGGCATGAGAGAAGAAGACAAAAAAAAAAGAAGTTGCGATATCCAACCTCAAGTACTTAAGAATCTTCTCCAAAATCATTCTCCAAACCTCCAGCATAACAATACTTAAAATATAGATATCTAAATGAGAAGGAGAGGGCTCCTTATAAAGGATAGCAGACAGTCAAGTTTAAGAGGCAAAAAGAAATGAGCAATGGTGGAGATTAAATCTTGGTTGATCCATGTGCTCAAGATTCTTTAAGAGGCAAAAGGATGAAAAAGGCCCACCACTTAGAAGTATGTGCTTTCAAAGTGGAGAGAAAAAGGGATTTCTATTTATATTTTATTTCCTTTTTCAACACAAAGAGATATTTAAGTGGGGATTTTATTAAAAGAGGAATTTTATTTAAATAAGATGATTTTATTTAATTAAAAGGGAACTTTTCTTTTAATTCAATGAGGCTTAGGGTAAAATGATCAAACCTTAGGAAATATTAAAATAATTAAATTAATTATGATTTGATCAAGGAAATTGATTTGAATTGAAAATATTGCAAAACATTGATTCAGGAAATTGATAAATTGGTGAATGGGGGCCCAAAGTTTTGGCGACCATTTTAAGGTGCATACAATATTAACCTTGGAAAACAACTTGTATCCAATGCATGTATCATTCATCCATTCAACTTGTAAAATTAAATAACATGAAATCAACAATATAACAATTCCATAACACAAGTATTGTGGTATTGCAGAAACCCTTGTTAGAAGGTAAAAACTGCGGTGGGGATGACACTCACAAATTCTTTACTACTGTAGATAGAAAAGGTTTTCCTATTAGGGCTACAAGTGGTGATCACTTTTGGTGATCTTACCTTGTTAGGAGTAACATGTTAGATCAGCTAGATCTACCTAGTGATAGGATTCTAACAACATTGCTTGAGTGTGCACTCGGTTAAGAGATTTACAAAAGACTGTTAGGTCTACTTTGTTAAGAGATTTTGCCAAAACTCTATTACAATGATTAGAAAGCAATAGGTATCTATCTGCTAATGATAACTCAACTTGTCTAATACAGATCAATAAAGTACTAAATAAATATCACCTTATTTTGTGTAGATCTTTGCTCTGAACTGCTCTGTTAGCCTAATTCTGATTCTGCTTTAATTTGATTACCTCTGAATACTATTCTACTCTATTTGTCAAGTGATAATCTTGAAGCTGGCTAATGCTTCAAGTGCTTCTTCATTCATACATTAGTTACCATAAAAAATGATACAAAGATACAATTATATAGCATACTACTTTATGCCGCTTAACAAAATTAGGTTACAATATCTTAGAGAAAACCCTAAGATCAACGATGTACAAAAAATAACCTAGATCAAAAAAAATCATAAGATCTTCATCACATTTAATGAATATCTAAACAATAAATTATCCTCGATCTTGGTAAATCATTTTCTGATTCTGTTGTAACCGTTTGCATAGATAGATATGCCATTTCTGATTCCTATGTCATTTCATGTGATCCTTGGTAAATACACTGGTGCTTGGTGTCTAGTTTTCTCTGTGTTTATTGTGCTAGGTAGAACTTCCCTAGTGCTCAGTGTGAAGACTTAATCGACTAGCTTATTAGTGCTTGCAGTTACCAACTAGAGTAGCATAGGTAACCGACTGATATCTGCGATACTAATGACAACCTTTAATGCTCAAATAGAGATAACAATCTCCCCCTTTGGCATTAGTATCAAAACCTTAACATATACAGACCTTATGTCTCAAAACTTATATCTTTGCCATATACATATATACTTATCAAAAAATATCTATATCCTCCCCCTCGGTGCATGCTCTGGTAATGTGTAGTATACTTAGCATCTATTTACATATTTGGCATATACTTTATTATCCCCCTTTTTTATATTAATTCCAAATACAAAAATGTATACTTACAGCTTGTAAAAAATGTGTTGATGGGTTTTCTTCAATGATTCCAAGGGCTTTTCCCATTCCTCTTTCAAGTTGGTGAGAGCAATGTGCTCAAGGCCAACTTGTGCATGCATGTCAAAGATGTTCACCAACAAAGAAATTTTTGGTGTTGCAACAAGTTGTTCCGCTTTGATACTATGTTTCTATAAAAAATTTAGGTAGGGTAGGAGCTCGGTTTGTAATTCAGTGACCTGATCACTGGCTCATTCTTCTTGTTTCCTGAGATCTACTATCTACCACCTGAGTTCTTGAACTCTTAATATATGCTTGGAAAAAGCTGTTAGGAATAGTCCCAAGAGATAACTAAGAGGGTGGGTGTGAATCAGTTATCTACAAGTTTCAATTCTTTATCCAATTAAGTATACTTAAACATAAATCATAAACACAATGAATGAACACTTGAACACAACACCAATATTTCTGTTATGGGGAAACCCAAATAGGTAAAAACCCTGATGGGAATTGACACCCACTAATATTTTGTACTAGTATATTATGATCCTTGTTAGAAGATCCTTAACCCTGTTAGGAGTTTCTTTACAATATATTTAGTACACTAGACCTAATTAAGGGTTGGACCCTATTAGGAGTCTTTTACAATAGTCCCTATTAGAGGAGAGGACACACTATCCGAGAGCACACTGCTCAAAGGGGTGAAGGCTACAACCTTCTGTTTCATAGATACACACTATATCTAGATCCTAGTGAAATGCACTTTGACCTGCTATCTGGATCAGTTCCAATGTATAGCACAAATACTTTACTTGGTCACATAGACCTTCTTCTAATGGCTCAACACTTCACACACTCTGCTCTACTCTTATTGTCAACGATGAACCACACTCAAGCAATCACAAATGACTGCCTATAAATATCTTTCCTCTAAATGATATAATCAATTCATCCTATTAGAACCACCTTGAAATCATATTAGAGAATCCATTAAAAACTCCCATAATAATTCAGTCAGCTCTACTAAGCATGCAACACATTCTGGGACCTATCCAATAAGATAATTGTAGATGCACGCTACACACTATCAGCTCTACCAAAACAACTGGATCTTTCTCCTCAAGCTGAATTATCTCATGCACTCTTAATCAAACATCACTAACTCTTCTCTAAGCTCTAATACAAGGGTGCATATGGAAATGATAGGCGCAACTCTAGAACCAATATCATCTCTGTCGACCCTTCTGAATAAACATAAGAAACTGCTACTGGTGAATAACGACTACATAACTTCACTTCTACTAATCATCAAACTCTGTTTCCATGAATGTAACATCACAAACATGTTTCCATCACATATCCAAAGGTCCAAGCCTCCATAATAACTATACGAACAACCATACACAGAACACTACCTGTTACTCTATCAGGAACACTGCTGACACAAGCTGCTATATAACTATTAGTACTAATAATCAACCATTGCATCCATGATATCATGCTAATAACATATCCATGCTACATATACTTAAAGCTTACTATATAATTCATCCATGCATGCTACTTACCATATGTTGTCATCAATGAAAAACATACAATTAGTACTGGCCTACTAGCAAATCTCCAACAATCTCCCCCTTTGGCATTGATGGCAACATATGGAATGCAAAACACCACTAACCCAAATGAACAATTCTTTTATAACATTCTCCATTTCCTCATCAAAACTCCCCCAAGGATGTATCCTCCATCTGCTTTAGTAATTTCCAATATTCTTCATTTCCTCAACTGAACTGCTTTCATAACTGAATGCTACTCCCCCTTTAGTACTATTTTTCATAATTGTATACTACTCCCCCTTTGACATCAATGGAAAAGGGAACCAATCAGTTTAAGCATCGGTACTACTCCTGAAGTAGATTAGTCCACCATCCATCAGTCCTTGATGACTGATGATCTTTCTTCTTTTCTCTAAGAAAAATCAAGGAAGGGAATTACTCCCAGCTTCTCCCTGAGATACTCAAAAGTATCCGTAGGCAAGGGCTTTGTCAATATGTCTGCCAATTGGTCTTTATTACTCACATAGTCCAACTTGACTTCTTTCTCTGCCACTTTCTCTCCTAGGAAGTGATACTTGATCTCAATGTGCTTTGTCTTTGCATGCATCACATGGTTCTTTGACATGTTAATAGTGCTAGTGTTATCATAGTGAATAACAATAGGATAATCAATCTGAATTCCAAAATCCTTTATCATTTTCTTAATCCAAACAATTGTAGAACAATTTAGGGTTGTTGCAACATACTCTGCTTCTATTGTTGACTGAGAGATATAATTTTTCTTCTTTTTTGACCAAGTGACAAGTCTGTCACCAAGAAACACTACTCCTGATGTACTCTTTCTATCATCAACGCATCCTGCCCAACTAGCATCAATATACACATGAAGGTCAACATTTTCTGAATTAGGATACCATAGACCATAATCTATAGTGCCCTACAAATATCTAAATATTCTCTTTACTTCCATGAGGTGACTTTGTTTAGGCTCTATTGCAAATCTTCCAACTATGCCAACTGCATTGGAAATATCAGGTCTAGTTTGAGTAAGATAAATGAGTTTACCAATCATAGACTTGTACAATGTTGTATCTACTACTGGAGAATCATCTTCTTTTGTAAGCTTGCATCCAGTGATCATAGGTGTCCCTACTAGCTTGCAATCATCCATCTTGAATTTCTTTAGTATTTCTTTCACATACTTGGACTGATTTATGAAAATACCTTTCTCTGTCTTCTACACATTTAGTCCCAAAAAGTATTTGATAGGACCAATCTTGCTCATCTCAAACTCACTCTGCATTTCTTTAGCAAATTCTACACTTAATTTGTCATTACCTCCAAAGATAATGTCATCAAAAAATATAGCCACAAGTAGTAGTCCTTCAGATGTCTCTCTAATGAATAGATTATAATCTGCTACTCCTTTCTTGAATCCAATCTTTGTTAGATATCCATCAAGTCTCTCATACCATTCTCTAGGGGATTTCTTAAGTCCATAAAGGGCTTTCTTCAATCTGCATACCATATCAGCTCTATTTGATAGGGTGAATCCTTCTGGTTGCTCAATGTACACTTCTTCTTTTAGCTCTCCATTGAAGAATGTTGACTTAACATCCATCTAATAAAATTTGAAGTTTTTGAATGTTGCAAAAGCTAGAAACAATTGAATAGCTTCTAACTTGCTTATTGGTGCAAATGTGTTTGAGTAATCAATACCTTCTCTTTGGACATATCCATTACATACCAATCTTGCTTTATTCCTCACTACTGTACCATCTTCATTCATCTTGTTTCTGAATATCCACTTTGTTCCAATCACATTCTTATCACTAGGTCTTGGGACCAATTCCCAAGTATCATTCTTGATAATCTGATCTAGTTCTTCTTTCATAGCATCATGCCAATCTAAATCATTGCATGTATCTTCAACACTCAAGGGTTCAATCTAAGATAGTAAACATATCGCCTCACTACTTGTAGAACTCTTAGATTTTGATCTTGTTGTGACTTTTCCGCTCTGATCTCCAATGATGTCATCCTTAGAGTGATATCTAGATGTAAAATTTGGAACTTTAGGTGATGCAGATTCATTAGCCTTTGGAGTTTCTTCTTCATTTCTCTCAGGGTCATTAAATAGAACATCAATACTGTCAAACATTTCTTCAACAACTATCTCACTAGTGGAAGGTCTAGGTTCTTCTTCTATCATAGGTGAGTAATCATGATATCTTTCTTGAACTATAAACCTTTCATCAATCTTAACATGAGCACTTTCAATGATTTTCTTTAATCTCAAGTTAAAACTTCTATAAGCTTTACTTTTAGTAGAGTAACCAAGGAAAATACCTTCATCACTTCTTGCATCAAACTTTCCTACTGCTTCATCCCTCTTGATGTACCACTTGCTTCCAAAGATTTTGAAGTATTTTACTATGGAAATATTACCAAACCATAGCTCATAAGGTGTCTTGTCCATGCCTGGCCTCAATTGAATTCTATTGATAGTATAGACTATTGCATTGACTGCATCTCTCCATTAGGTGTGTGCAACTTTTCTTTAAATCATGATGGTGTGCACTATGTCAAGGATGATCCTATTCCTTCTTTCTACAATTCCATTTTGTTGAGGGGTTCTAGGTGCACTTAACTACCTCTTTATGCCACATTCTTTGTAGTACTCATAGAATCTTTCAGAGGTGAATTCTCCTCCTCTATCTGATCTCAAACATTTTATCTTTAGTCCAAATTCATTCCCAACTTTAGCTTTGAATATTTTAAACTTCTCAAATGCTTCTAACTTATCTTTCAAGAATGCAACCCACATCATTCTAGTATAATCATCAACAAGAAAAATGAAATACTTTTCACCATGGTATGATCTTGTTTGAGTTGGACCACATAGGTCTATATGAATCAGATCCAACTTGTTCTCTGTTGAATTTTGCTTGCTCCTAAATGAGTTTCTCACATGCTTTCCCATCACACATTCCCTGCATATAGTATCAACTAGCTTTGCTATGCTAGGTAGATCTCTTACTACTTTTACATTGCTTATCTTTACTATGTTATCAAAATTGATATGACATAGTCTTTTATGCCACAACCAACTATCATCAACTTTAGCAACAAAACAACTTGCTTCTAAATTGAGTTGGAAAACATTACCTTTAGTCTTTGAGCCTGATGCAATCATAACACCATCCTTGTTGTTAATGATGCATTTTTTGTCTTTGAACTCCAACTGATAACCTTTTTCAAGTTACTACCCAACACTAAGAAGGTTATGTTTCAAACCATCTACATAGAGAACATCATCAGTATTGTTCTTTCTGTCCAATGAAATAGCTCCTCTACCAATGATAGGTTTAGGAGTGTTATCTCCAAATCTAACCATACCACTATTGTATTTGTCCAAATGAACAAATATGTCTTTATCACCTCTCATGTGATGTGAACAACCACTATTAATAATCCAGTATGTCCTTATATCAGCTTGTGAAATCAAAGCTAGCTCTTGTTCCTCTTTCTCATATTCATGATCTATCTTATTATTCATCTTCTCTATGATAGAAATGAATCCAACTTCTTCTTTATCTGAATCATCATGTGAGACTCCATCTCCAGCATAGTAACATTCTTTAGAGTCTTTAGGCTTGTAGTCATTTTTGAATTTTCTAGCTCTTGTAGGACACTTGGATGCAAAGTGACCAATCTTATTACATGAAAAGCACTTAAATGGAAATTAACCTTCATATTTTCCTTTTCCTTTCTTTTCTCTTTTAGAAATCATAGCAATGAAATCATCTAGTGTTTTCTCTTCATCAACATCATCACAATTACCAAAAGTGTTTGCAGATTTCTTACCATAGACTGTTGCTTTTAAGGTTGTCTCACTTTTAGGTTCTGTCTTCAATCTTGAAATCTCAAAAGCTGAGATTTTTCTAATCAAGGTCTCTCTCTTGAAATTCTATGTAAGTTGCATGGTCTCATCAAGGATGTTGATCTTGTTTTCATATTCTGATGTGAGAGTAGTCATCAATTTGTCCATAATGTCTTCCTCTGAGATCTCTCCACCATTGTTCATGATTCCAACAACTGCTTCATTGATCCTTTGATTGTAAGCTCTGATGTTTCTTCAAGTAGAATCTCTAATGCATTGTATCTTTTCTTCCATGTTTTTCTATGTGCATCCTTTGCTTGTTTGTCTCCTTCAAATATGTCTTCTAGGTACTTCCATATTTTGTGGGTTGTATCTACTTTTTTTATTTTTAAAAACTCACTATCAGATAGGGTGTTGATAAGGGCTTATTTGGATATTGCATTCTGATGAAGTAATTCCTTTTTCTTTTCAGTAGCATCATCCTTTGCAAGGTCTTCTAAGGTAGGGATCTTGATTGCTTTGATAGTTACATCAAAAACTTCAAAAGCAATGCATTCCAAATGAGTCACCATCTTGTTCTTCCAATCAAGATAATTCTCTCCATCAAACTTAGGACCTTATTTTATGAAGAATGCCATCTGATCAACCTCAAGCTATTAAACTTTCTCTCTGAGGCACTTGGATCTGATACCAATTGTTAGGAATAGTCCCAAGAGATAACTGGGGGGGGTGTGAATCAGTTATCTACAAGTTTCAATTCTTTATCCAATTAAGTATACTTAAACATAAAGTATAAACACAATGAAAGAACACTTGAACACAACACCAATATTTTGGTTACGGGGAAACCCAAATAGGTAAAAACCTCAGTGGGAATTGACACCCACTAATATTTTGTACTAATGTATTATGATCCTTGTTAGAAGATATTTAACCCTGTTAGGAGTTGCTTTACAATATATTTAATATAGTAGACCTGGTCAAGGGTCAAACCCTATTAGGATTCTTTTACAATAGTCCCTGTTAGGGGAGAGAATGCACTGTCTAAGAGCACACTACTCAAACAGGTGAAGGCTACAACCTTCTATTTAAAAAATACACACTATATCTGGATCTTGGTGAACTGTTCTTTGACCTATTGTCTGGATCAGTTCCAATGTATAGCACAAATACTTTACTTGGTCACATAGACCTTCTGATGGCTCAACACTTCACACACTCTACTCTGCTCTTACTATCAACCATGAACCACACTCAAGAAATCACAAATGACTGCCTATAAATATCTTTCCTCTAAATGATATAATCAAGTTGACCTATTAGAACCACCTTGAAATCATATTAGAGAATCCATAACAAACTCCCATAATAATTTATTTATCTCTACTAAGCACGCAACACATTCTAGGACCTGTCCAATAAGATAATTGTAGACACATGCTACACACTGTCGGCTCTAACAAAACAACTAGATCTTTCTCCTCAAGTTGAATTACCTCATGTGATCTTAACCAAACATCACTAACTCTCCTCCAAGCTCTAATCAAAGGGCACATACCAAAATTATAGGTGCGACTCTAGAACCAATATCATCTCTATCAGCTCTTCCGAATAAACACAGGAAACTACTACTACTGAATAGCAACTACATAAATTCACTTCTACTAATCATCAAACTCTACATCCATGAATGTAACATCACTAATATGTCTCCATCACATATCCAAAGGTCCAAGGCTCCATGATAACTGTACGAACAACCATACACAGAACACTGCCTGTTACTCTATCAGGAACACTGCTGACACAATCTGCTATATAACTTTCAGTACTAATAGTCAACCTCTATGTCCATGATATCATGCTAATAACATGTCCATGCTACATATACTTAAATCTTACTACATAAGTCATCCACGCATGTTACTTACCATATGTTGTCACCAATGACAAACATATAGTCAGTACTGGCCTGCTAGCAAATCTCCAATGAAAGCTTGTGGCTCGGTTGTAGCTGCATGTGCACTGGCTTTGATCTCATTTTCAAACTGTTTGATCTTTTCACTAATCTTAGTAGTGAAGGTTTCCATAGTGCATATCTTCAATAAGATTTGACAAATTAACTGAATGATAGATTTAATCTCAGTAATTACCTCAGCTAATTTAACCTTGTTGATTGCCACTTCTTGGTTGATTCTTTCTACAAGTTTATCTTGAATATTTGACTCTACCCTTTCTGCTATTCTCTTGTCAGCAATGACATCTGGGGCATTGATTCCTTCAGCAAGTGTAGCAAGTTGGTCCATAATCAGAGTATCTTCATCTATTATTACCTCAGGTACTACTTGTTGTAAGATATCCCTTACATTTTCTAATATCTCCTTGCTTTTGTTCTCTTGTCTCAACTTCTCCTATGTTTCCTTCCTTGTACATAATTCACCATATTTTATTAGTTCTTTGGGGCTAAGGTTCCTTGGATCACACTCAGGTATCACAATAACTTCATCTAATGTGACCGACCCTTTTCCTTTCTTTTTCTTCTTCTTCTTCTCTAGTTCTTGTGGTGAACTCTTGACAACTAGAACAATAGCTTTTTCTTCTTCCCTCGGTGTGTTCTACTTGGTTGACACATTATCTTCCTTTTTCTACTCCTCAGTAACTTGTGTGTCGGTGGATTGAGACGGAGCCTCTGATGTTGTGTCAGGTGGGGTGACCTCAGTTGCTTTGGGCTCTTCTTGCACCTTTGTTTTTGTTTCAGTAGCCTTTTTTCCTTCAAGCTTATTTTCTTTTGCAGGTGTCTCAGTGCTTTGTGCCCCTATTTTATCTTGTGGTTACTTGAGGTCCGTGCCATTGGGTTGTTCTTGTGAAATAATTTCAACTAATTCAACAAGAATAGGAAGCTCACCCAGTAATGATGGAAATGCACACTCAATAACTTGTGCTTCATCCTGTGTGTTGTCTGGTGCATTATTCACATCATCATCTTCATCCCTATCATCAGGATCACCATTTGTGATGTCCTCAATGAGTACATCCTTATCATTTGCATCCTCAATCTGAATCACTACTGGATTTGGTGTATCCTATAAATTATTTTTTAATTTCTTGACCAATTATTGTATCAATTACCTCGGTAAATGATACAAGGGACTCTGTTGTCTACTTTGATGTTTCATCATCAATGAATATACCTTTACCTTTGGACTTCTATCTCTTTTTAGACAAATTTTGAAATGCATTTTTCTCATTTTTCTCTTTGATTGCTAGAATTAAACTCCAAATGAGTTGACCATACTCATCAAGATCAACCAGATTCTCATCTAAGATTTTCATAGCCCAATTTTTTATTTTGAATCTCTATACATATGTATCCATAAGCTCTTTTATTTCAAAAAGAGATAAGTCTGGTGCAATAGATACTAGGACTTGTTCCCTCATCTTTCTCTCGATGTCCAAGGCATATGACCACTTCTGGTTTATTCTTTTTTCAAATGCCTTGGGCAGTGATAATGCAAACTCTAATGGAACTTTTCTGAAGCATATCATCATCTGGATGACTGCTTCCTCAATTTTATTTTGGTCCTCATTTGACATTTTTTCAAACCTACTTAGTTCTGGATCTGCAAGATCTCCATTATCAATTATATCAGCAGCAATATCATCTATAGATCTTACCTTATTACTAACCACCTTGAATTGTTCATTATTGAGTTCCTCATCTTTTAGGTCTTCCTTACCTCTTATTAATCTTTTCTTTTTCTTTGGTGCCTCTGCTACAACCTTGGTGTTTCTTTTTGCATAGGTTTTTGTTGGTGTAGTTGCCTTATGTTTTGCTACCTTTACAACTCCCTTCTTCTGTGGTGGTGAAGCTACAATTGATGACCTTGTGCGTGCACCTGTTTGCACTGGCAACTACCTCTTCTTTGGAACTTGAGTGGGAGAAACTGGTATAGAGTCTTTCTCTATTTCTGACTTAGTTTCCTCACTATCATATGGTTTGTCAGCCAACATTAATTGACCTTCGATTGCAGTTTCAACCGATGACTCCTCTGATGAGTTAGATACATTTTCAAACTTCTCAAATAAAAATTTCTTTATTTTCTTGGCTTTCTGTGTCATTTTACCGATGACAAGATCAATTTTTATTCTTGATTTTTCCTCCTCATAGGTTCCAAACCTTTTAGCCTTTTTGTCCTTCAGTAAAGCCAATAGTGCTTCAATAGATTTCAAACTGAAATCATGATCCATCTCATATCCCATTGGTGCTAGCCATTTTATCCTTGGCTCTATAGCTTTAATCAATGTGTGGTCGGTGTTCACTAGGAAACATATCTCCATCTCATACTTCTCTACCAGTAAACTTAGAATTTTGCTTCTCAGATTTATTTTTACTTAAAATCCTCAAAATAACTATCCATAACATTTTATGCATTCCCATTCCTTTCATAATATCAAAAATTTATGAAGTAATCAATTTGTCGGTAGGCTAATTAGTGTGATTGAAAAAAGGAAAGAATTTCAGGAGATAGAAAAACAAACATACTAACAATGATCCAAACTTATAGGTATTGGACTTCTGTGACCTGATTGTTTTCATGTTTTCTTCAACTTGTCTCAATAGTAGCTTGGCTAGGTCCATCTGATGACCCTTCTTTATTATTTTGTAAGCCATGTCAACTACACTACATGGTACACTATTCACTCTACTTGATTGGAAAAACTTATAGCCAATTACATGTGCTGCAAACTTAACTTCTAGATCCATAATGGATGCAATTTTCAATGCTCTACTATCCCATGTTGCGCCAGTATTTTTCTCAACATTGGCTCGTGATGAACTTTTGAATGCCTTGGCTTTTTCGGTAGTAGGGTAACCAGTAACCCTACTAATCATTCTCATTTTCACTTGAATTCATTTCTTTAACTAGAATGTGCCATCATAATAATAGCTTAACACAACCCTAATCCACTCGTTCTTAAAATTCTTCAAACAATTTAGGGCATTGGTGAGTCCAAGTGTTTCAACCTATTTGTGCTCTAGTTTTAGCTTTACTTCTTTATCACAGAGTGCCTAATATTCAACATACATATCAAAATCTCCTATTTCTCCAGTTTTACAATGAAAGTATGAGCGTATATCTTCAACCAATAAAACCCTAGCTGGGATGCTTGAAAAAGTGCCCGCTGAATCCATTTTCAATGCTACTTCAGGGTACAACTTGTAATTCGATTCACTATAGTTTGCTGACACTATAAGATTTACTTCCTCTTCCACAACTTTAGAAGAACTTGCAGTAGATGCCATTTCAACAAACTAGGTTTTTGGTAAGTATGAAGAATATGCTCGGTAGGGTTTCAACTTACTCAAAATATATCGAAGAATGTGCCCGGTTCAATTTGCAACTACTTTGAATTAGCTTGAAAGATTTCTTTTCTTGAACATGCTCTATGAAATTTTAGTTCTCCAAAATCACAATGTGAAAATGAACTCAATCTTCCACGTATTTATAGAATTTTTAGTATTCCCGCTCAAAACTTTATGCAATAAATGCTTGACCTACTTTCTAGTTTGTGACAATTGTCAGCTCAGGGACAACTACAAACTTTCATTAGCTTGGTTAACACATGATTTCCTTGCTTGATTGATACTGATACTCAGTTAACCTTGAATAGTTATTACCGATGGGTAACCATTGCTCGGTCTAACTTTTACTGACTATGTGATTTTGTTAGCTTATAACATATAAACCATAATGCATCTTTAATCATGCAAATTTGGTATTTGCTCATCATATATAAGGAATTGTATGTAAAATATGATCATTTTGAAATGTCAGTCCCATACATACCTATATCACCTTAGGTAGAGGTACCAATATCACCTAATCTAGTGGACGAGGTTTCACCGACAACATTAGTTGACTCAGCATTCTCATTAGATGCCTTTCTCCACATAGTGTTCCTGATTCTCATGATATCTACCATTGTGTTTCCACTCTCAAATACATGACCTTCTTCTAGTACTTGGTCTCTACAGTCCTTGCTTAGATGACCAACCTTATGACAATGCAAACATGCCATTCATGTGCTTGTCCAACTTCTTGATTCTCCAGCCCATCTTTTCCTGTTACATTTTGCTACAATGTGCCCATATCTACCACATGTAATATAGTTAGCCCATGTTTTGTAATCCCAAACATAAGAATTACCTTGTCTCTTCGGTCTTGTCTCTTTGGTTGATAAGGCTTGCATTGTGTCTTCTTCTTTGCAGTCAATACTTGCTTCATTTTTGCCTTATAATCTCATCAATGTGTCCATGTTCATTACAAGTGTAACATAATTTCTCCATGGTAGGATTGTTAGCACTCTTGTTCGGTTTAGCTCTATACTCATAAGCTTGGTGACCATACTTTCCCCAATAATAGCAATAACCATTAAACTTATGAGTGATTGGAGCTTTACCGTGTGCTTTGCTTCTACACACATTTGAACTATGTCCTAGTTTTCCATAGTTATAACATGATAGCATCTTTGGCCTTTGACTTTGACTGTTGTTGACTTGTCCAGCTTGTTGTGATGATTCTCCTTCACTGGTATAGCCTAAACCAGCTTTGCTCCCGAATCTTCTTTTAATAATCAGAAACTCATCAATCTTTTTAGAACTGTCCTCAACCAATTTCATCATTTCATTGTGTTGTTGTTGAGTTTTCACTTCATTTCTCAACTTCTCATTCTCTTCTTTGAGTATTGCAACATCTTCAAGTCTTCTTGATAATTCTCCATTTACTCGATTGACTTCTTGATTCACAACCATCATCTAATTAGATATTTGAAAATGGCGATTGGTGAGTCTTTGTATCTCACTTTCTTTTTCTTGAAGTTGTTGGAAAGTTGGCTATACTGGTGTATATGACTTAATATAGTGTTTTCATTATGGCAACAAAGTCATGTAGTGTTTTGGAGTCAGCACACTTGATGAGAAGATCAGAAATTAGCTTAATATAGTGTTTTCATTATGGCAACAAAGTCATATAGTGTTTTGGAGTCAATGCACTTGATGAGAAGATCAAAAATTGGCTAAGTGTTGAAGACTGGACATTGTATAGAGTACCTGAAGATTAGAGCATTAGCACATGTGTGTACGATTGAGTTATGGTATGCGCCCTAAAAGATAAGTTGGTTAGAGTACATTCATGCTTAGTCTATGAGCGCATGATTAGATATGTAGGTATGACAAAGTTATAGACAATTGAAGTTACATAGCCACTATGTGCCAAAGAAGAACAAAGCAAGCAGCCGACTATTGGCTTTTTGATTTGTGGTTATATTATTATGTTGTAAAGGCCATGCACCTATTATAATTAGGTTTTCGACATGTAATTATGTTTTTTTGTAAACACACTTGAACCAATTCAATCGAAAGCATTGTATGTAATCAGTTAAAGGGCTGACCTAGTTATTTGTTTTGTATGCGCATGTAAATATGAGATGCGCCCATTGTAATTTGCATGAGAGAAGTAATAGAGTTAAGACAAGCAGAGTAGAAGTGTGTGAAGACTTGACAAGATGTATTAGAGCTTTGCAAGAGGTCAAAGCATTAGCGCATCAAAGGAACTGATCAGACAAGCAGTGTCATAGTGATAGTTCATCCAGCAAATATAGTGTGTATCTGAGATCAAAAGGTTATAGCCTTCACCACTTGAGCAATGAGCTCTAGGATAGTGCGTCCACACCCCTAATAGGGTTTATTATAAAAGACTCCTAATAGGGTCCAACCCTTGACAAGGTCTATTGTACTAAACATATTGTAAATCAACTCCTAACAAGGTTAAGGATCTTCTAACAAGGATCATAAAACACTAGTAAAAAATATTAGTGGGTGTCAATTCCCACTGGGGTTTTTACCTATTTGGGTTTCCCGTAACCATATTGGTGTTATGTGTTGATTTCATGTTTCATGTTTATGTGGATGTTTGTTTCAGTATTTAAGTATTCAAGTATTCAAGTTTAGTTTAAGATTAAGTAAAAAGATAAAATACAATGAACACTAATTCACCCCCCCCCCCCTCTCAATGTTCCCATTCCTAACAGTTGTTCAGTTGTCTATCTTTGGTCTTCAATAGCTAGATTTCTTTCTTTCTCATCCTGTCTAGCATTGTTCATTATTTCTACCATTCTCACCATCTATGATTCCTGACCGATTTGCAGTTCTTTCACTTGTTCCATTAAATGAAGGCTCTTTTCAGATAAATCAGAGATTATGCTTTCAGATCCATCATAAATACTCCCTGAACTAGATCCAATGTGATCAAATAGATCCTCAATCACTTCTTCATGGTAGCCAATCTCATTTTGCAGAATAGCTAGGTTCTTCCTTTCAACCAATAGTTTCTTCAATCCATCCTTAGCTTTCTTATACTGCTCAACAAACATCTACATTTGAATCTTCTGATTCTCTATTATTTTATCTAACTTGTACCTCTCCATGACTAGATCTTTACCCTTCATTGGTTAAACTTCTCAATAAGAGAATTGTGCTCTGATACCAATTGTTGGATTAGGAGAGATAGGGTACTGAGAGGGGAGGGGTGAATCAATGCCCACAAAAACTTTAACTCATAAACCTTTTAGATCTTAAACGGAAAACAATATTAACCTTGCAAAATAACTTGTATCCAATGCATGTATCATTCATCCATTCAACTTGTGAAAGTAAATAACATGAAATCAAAAATATAACACTCTGATAACACAAGTATTTTGGTAACGCAAAAACCCTTGTTAGAAGGTAAAAACTACGGTGGGGATGACACCCACAAATTATTTACTACTGTAGATAGAAAAGGTTTTCCTGTTAGGGATACAAGTGGTGATCACTTCTAGTGATCTTACCCTGTTAGGAGTAACATATTAGATCAGCTAGATCTACCTAGTGATAGGATTTTAGTAGCACTACTTGAGTGTGCACTCGGTTAATAGATTTACAAAAGATTGTTAGGTCTACTCTGTTAAGATATTTTTCCAAAACTCTATTACAATGATTAGAAAGCAATAGGTATCTATCTGCTAATTACAACTCAGCTTGTTTGATACAGATCAATAAAGTACTGAATAAATATCACCATATTCTATGTAGATCTTTTCTTTGAACTGCTCGATTAGCCTAATTCCGATTCTACTTTAATCTTATTACCTCTAAATATTGTTCTACTCTGTCTGTCAACTGATAATCTTGAAGTTGGCTAATGCTTCAAGTGCTTCTTCATTCATACATCAATTACCATAAAAAATGATGCAAAGGTACAATTATATAGCATATTGCTTTATGTCGCTTAACAAAATTAGGTTACAATATCTTAGAGAAAGCCCTAAGATCAACGGTGTACAAAAAATAACCTAGATCAAAACAAATCATAAGATCTTCATTGCATTTAATGAATATCTCAACAATAAATTATCCTCAATCTTGGTAAAACATTTTCTGATTTTGTTGTAACTATTTGCATAGATAGATGTGCCATTTTTTATTCCTATGTCATTTCCTATGATCCTCGGTAAACATTGTATTACTGCTCGGTAAATACACTAGTGCTCAGTGTCTAGTTTTCTCGGTGTTTACTGTGCTCGGTATCAATGTACACTGATGCTCGGTAGAACTACCCTGGTGCTCGGTGTGAAGACTTAATCGACTGGCTTGTTAGTGCTTGCAGTTACCAACTAGAGTAGCATAGGTAATCGACTAATGTCTTTGATACTAATGACAACCTTTAATGCTCAAATAGAGATAACACTCCTCTAACACAAGGTTATCAATACTACTAGTGTCCATTGTAACCTTACAACATTTTCATCTTGACTTTCAAATAGTTCAAAACAACTACCTTCTCTAAACAGACTCAAATTCATTCATACTCATCATAACTCTCTGAAACATTAGAGATTCTCCCAGCTTACATGAAGCCTCTCTTTCAATAGGTTCATCCTCAACTTTCTCCTCATGTGCCACTAAGTTTTTTTTTCCTTACCTTTGCTAGAATTTCCAAGACATTAGAAAGCCCTATGACCAACATTCCCACACTTGAAGAAAGTACCTTTGAAACCACTATTGTTACTACTCCTAATAATATTTTGATCAATTTCCCTTCAACAACAAGATTTTCTTTTCCCATATCACCAATTGGTTTTTCCCTTCCCTTAGGGTTTCCTTGGCTTCTCTTCAACTTATCTTATGCCTTCAAGGCATATTGATATACATATTTAATTGCACTAATCCACAACATACTCAACTCATCTTTAATTTAAAGCCTTGAACCATTGATATATCTAGCCACCTTCTCTTTATATGAATCTCAGTGTCTAGATCTAATTTGCATCTTGTAGAACACCTTTGTGTAATCCTTAATAATTAAATCCTTTTGCTTTAGATTTTGTAGTTTCTTAAACAATTTCAATTTATAATCCTTCGATATGAACTAGTTGGCCTTAAGTTTAGAAACCACAATTCTCCACCTAGTGATCTTAGGTTCACCATTATCTTCCCTATATTTTTTCAATTCCTTCCACCATAAGGCAACATGCCCTTTGAACTAATTCTATGCTAACCTAACCCTTTATAGATCTTTAATATCTTCAAGCTCAAATTATTCCTCTAGTTCATTGATCCAATCTATCAATTCCTCAAGATGTAATGATCTACCAAAATAAGAAATATCCAATATATGGCTCTTACCCATTTGTGCCATAGCTCTCAATAATCTTTCTTCATCTGTAGGGATCCCAACTTTAGTTGTTTCAAGATCTTCAAAAGCTTCTTTGTACTCATCTTTAGTCTTTGGATTTCTCCTAGTCTAATTCGGATCATTTTAGATTTCAATCCTCATCTCATTTTTGAATTCTTCCATCATTTTCTATAGCCTTCTAGGGTTCATTCTTCTATGTGGCATTCTTGCAAACTTAAGGAATTACTTTCTCAATTCTTTCAGCTTTGGTGATCTAATTACCAGTGTTGATTTACCTAACACACTCAAGCAATCTACCAACACCAAAAATTTGCCTCAAACAATTTATCTATACAAAAAATCACCAACTTGTCTCTCAACTGATCCTCCAACTCTTCATGTGGCTCCCTTCATACAACCCTTTGCAATTGTAGGTTGGATCTATCTTCTTCTACCACACAACTAGGATCTTTAGGGTTCATAACCTCAAAGATTCAATTTCATCAATCCTATTGTTGAAACTCTATTTTTCATGCCCAATTAGAAACAAATCCTAATCTTGACCACCTTGCACAAGCTACCGATTAATGTAGATTAGATCCTCAATTATTCTACACAAACAACAAATATGTATCTTTACAAGCTCTGGAACTTGGATCTGCAACCACATGAATCATAACTTTGATCTAATACCACTTGACATAGTCCAAGGAAGGAGAAATCCCCAAAGGAGATATCCAACCTTGCAGATAGAGATTACACAATGGAAATGACAAAATAAAGCACTAATCAATGCCAACAAGTAACAAATAATGTTCTTAATTATCATAGGAAAAAAGATTACATAAATTTGGTCTACAACATGTAGTCTTACATTCTAGGCTTACATGCCTAATTAACTACTAAGTTAGATGTTGCCCTCTTAGCTGTCCTCTCTAAATAAGAAGTGCTATCATAATTATATACAAGATCTCCAGCCACAAGTCAGCTTATCTAATCACAAATCTCCCAAGAGAAGGAAACATATTACAACCACATAGGTCAAGATCCAAATACATAAGAACACCCCAAAATAGATATATCAATTCATGTGGACATACAAGGAGGTCAGCTACATGTATAAGAACATAGAACAATGTGCCAATTAGCATCACTAATCATGAAACTCCATCGCAAGACAAATCATGCCAATCTAACTATTAGAATAAGAAAGACAAAATAGGACTAGATCAATCATAAGATAAATTCATTTGGAAACACTGGATTGACTTGTGAAGCTAGACATAGGATCTCCATGATGTCTAGGTCACATCATAAGAATAACATAAGAGAACAAGTCAACTAGAATGATCGCTATCTATAACACAAAAACTACCCTATTGGAACAAAATAAAAAATAAATTAAAAGGAAATATTTTTGGGTGATGCAATATTTCTAAAGATCCAAGGATGCTCCTACATTGTCACCTTTCCAACACCTATAAAAAATTAAAGTTTCAATAAGAAACATAAAATTTATGCCCATTTTACTAAAATGTATTTTTTAATTTTTTCAATACAGATATCTGATATTAACATGTATCCAATTTTCTTTGGTATTTCCAAACCAAATTTAAATTTTGTTTGACCTGTACAAAAAGTCAAAGCATATTTTGGCATGTTTGGTAAGATAAAAAACATAGTTTTTTTCCCATTGTTTCTTTTTATCCCCTCGTGATCCTGCACGTACCTGGATGTCACACTATCTTTTTTCCACCTTAGTTGGGTGATAAGTTATCACTCTATGTATCAAGTCATAAGATTAATACATTTTCATAATCTTATACCTTCCTATGTCTCAACTTGACCTATTTAACCAAGGGATCTCCTATAAACTATCATATAGTCTACTGCAATCTTGGTGAGAATATAGTTTATTCTTGTCACATTTATTCTCTTATTATCTTTCTTTCTATTATTTTTCTAGATCCTAGGTGGCTATCTCCATAGCCAAATTTTACAACAACAATATTCTAAACATACATAGAAAACATGACTTCTTGTAGTATATAACATCCAAGTTGTAGATTCCTAATTGAAGGCAACTTTCTAAAAATATATGTATGAATCATACAACTACATGTTGAGCACATGTCAAAATGGATAAAAATTGTAGATTCAAAAAACACCCAATGGCATGGTAGGGGGCTATAGCCAACCCTTGTTGTGACCCCTGACCTTCAATCTTTGGCTTGAAACTAGGTCCTTAAAAAAACTACATCAAATGCACAGGTGAGGCACTATCATGTTATTATGTGATGACTATTTTCCATTGCTAGAATAACATTATAATGGACTTCATATTCTAACAATTTATGCACTAGTCCCATCGAGTAAAAAATGAGGATTTTTGAGTCATCATTCATCATAGCAATTGCCATTAATATATGTGGTGAGATCACCATCTAGTGCCCATTAACACTTGTACAATACCTTGTACTCGATGAATATGGTACTCTATGCACCTTATGCAATTTTTCATTCATTTATAAATTTAAAATATAAAAGAATTATAATATATTTTTAAATCAATCATACTAGATTTATAATTTCATCATAAACTATTCTAAGGATGCAAGCATCATACAACTATATGGATGAGAAGTACAATGGAAGGATAAAAAATTTCTCGATGAATTAAGGAAAGTACTTTGGTTTTTACGATTTGATAGTCAAGATTAGGGTTCTTAGACCTTCTAGATGATTAATAATATCAAGTTTGATCCAAAGTACTCTAAAAGTATAGCTACCTTATAGATATGATAATGACCTTTCAACTTCAAATCCCTGTAGATCTACATAAACATGTCTAATTTCAACAAATCAAATGAAAAATACAAACCTTTTGTAGACACCGTGAACTCAATTAAGAGCTCAAATTTGCACCAACAAGCTCTAATATGAACATGTAATAGAAATCCATAGAGAATGATCCCTCAAATTTGATATTTGGATCAATCCCTCAAATTAATGTTTTTATTGATTTTTTACTCACCTGTCATCACTCATTGCAAGAGAAGAGCATACTTAGGTTTTCAAGATGCACCAAGATTTATAACCTAGAGATCTATCAATAAAGACTAATAACAAGCAATCTTATAAATCTCTAATACCATTTAAAACTTGGTATATAATGCTTTATATTGTGCAACATTTGGTTGAAGATTTTACAACCATCTTGTTGACATGTGATGTTTTGGAACATTATGAATCACTTAAGGGTTATCATTTATGGAAACACTCATGATGGAGTGATCACATGTTGTGGAGATTGCCACTAGAGTTGCAATCATGAAAATGACTAAGTCTAGAATCAGGTTAATAGGGTACAGTACCATAGTTTGGGTCACCGACGAAGATATATAAGGTATAATTGTGAAGCCGATTGGAAGGCTGAGGTTGTATAAGTATGAAGTATTTTTGTAAAAGAAAAGTATGGTATGATTATGATGATGGAGTAAGTTTGTATATATAAGAGAAAAGATTAGATGCAAGATCAGTAAGAGGCGGAGCTATAACTAGAAATATCTAATCAAGACAAGTGCTTGTATTGTTCTCCTTTTTTAGAACTCTTTTGAGAACAAATATTGATTGTAAGAGTAGTGAACTCACCACCTTTAACCAAGTGTTTTGTTTACCCCTAACAGGGTTTTGTATTCCTCGAACAAGGAAATGTACTATGTAACAATCAACTCCTAACAGAGATATTATATTTTAGTGCATATTTGTGGGTACCATCCCCATCGGGGTTTTCCCTTTGGCCAGGGTTTCCTCAAGAATAAATCATGGTGTAATGAGTAATGTGTTACGCTTATACACTCCTTTTATTTCTACATTACTTTGGATTGTTTATAATTGCTTGAAGTTGAAAAGATCAAAGTTTTGTAATACTGATTCACCCCCCCCCCCCCCCCTCCTCTTAGTATTACCTAATCCTAACAATTGGTATCAGAGCCATTGGCCCTTGGAGAGAAAGCCTAATAGCTTAAGGGAGATTAGGATGGATTCAGGAGATATGCAAGAGAACTTTGAGGTTGCACTTGAAGATATGGATAAGATGAAAGCTGAGAATGGTGAACTAAAATTTAAATTAAGAAGAGCAGAAGGTTTCACGAGGAAACTAAAAGAACAGCTTGAGATTGCAAAAATTCAAAGGCAAGACCTTATGGGGAAGATCAAAGAAGATTTAGAAAATGATACATCAAACAAAATAAAGAAGTTGGAGCAAGAGAAAGAACAAATCAATCTTCTAATGATTAAAGAAATTCAGCATGAAAAGAATGAAAGAAATAAAGTTTAAAAATTACTAAAAGAGTCTAACAAGCAGATAAGTGAAATGAAGACTGAACTTGACCAATACAAAGATAAATATCAGGAACTGGAAAAATATAATCAGATCATTAAAGGTGAACTCAATCAAGCGAAACTACACATTGAGAAGCTACACATGAGTAGTGACAAGATTGATGAACAAAGAGAAAGATAAAATCCTAAAGGAGATATGTCTGGAGGTGGATTCAATTAAGCAAAAAGTTCAAAAACCTAGGAAGAATAAAATGAAGCCCAGAATGAGGAAAGACCTATTCCTGAAGAGAGACCTACAAATGAAGAATCTAGAGAATAGTTCAGACCCTTCAGAGGTAGATGTTTTGAATGAAACAAAGTTGGACACATGAAAAGAGATTGCAGAAGTAAAGGTAACTCTAAGCCCTTTACTAGTTATTGTTTTAATTTCTATGAGTATGGACATAAGAAGGTAGATTGTAGAAAACCTTATCAGTCTAGGAACAAGCAAGACTATATCAGAGAAGAAACAACAGCTAAGATCACATGTCAAAAATGTAATAACTTTGGGCATGCAGCAAGGTATTGTAAATTGCAGACTAATCAAGATAGAAGGAGATCACCTACTTGTTACAAATGTAACAATCTAGGTCACATTACGAAGTTTTGCAAATATAATGGAGAAGACAATAGAAGAGGACCAAGAAGACCTAGTGAACCAAGAGGACCACCTCCTGTGGTTATAAGAAAAAAATTTGGTGATAGTGGTAAGAGTTTTGATGAGTACATAGAAGATTTTAGGAGTCATTTTAAGAAATCAGAGAGCAAGGAGGATGACCAGATATGGAAGGTGAAAGTTTTAAACAAAGTAGTGGTTCAGGGAGACAGTAGATGATACTGTGTCTTTGCATGATGATTTTTTTGAGGCATCGACCTAAATGGCCGCATGGCCTTATGGGGTGCATTGGATGCAATAAACAAAAATTATCCAGCCCCTATGTGTGGAGAAACCTCATGAGATCTTAGGAATGAAGTGTGCAGACATTGTGGAGTTTGTGGATGAGAGCGCAACACTTGGAAATTCATCTTATGTGTTCGTGAGTTTTGTATTGACTAGACGGCATGCAAAGTTGAGCTACCTATATTTATTACGCACACTCAACTTGTGATGGATTAAAGAACTTAAAGGATCTCAAATCTACACCATTTTTTGATCAACGACTAAGGAGAGCATAAGTCTGAAAGCAGAGCAATAATCTACCAAAGAGATTAATTTAGTGTTCATGTAAAGCAAAGCATCGATTTAGGCGTGTTAAGGTATTTAGACCTAATCTCTTTGAGAAGTCATGGATGCACTAGTAATATATGATGTTGTAGAAAGACCTAGGTATAAGTTCAAGCAGCATCCATACAAATCCTATGAGGATGATTCGGAGGGAGAATTTTCTTAAACCCTTGTAGGCATGTTACACATAGAAGACATTAGAACATACATTCATAATAAATATGAAATTATTGGAAAGGCTAATATCTATAGTGAATTAGATGGTATGGTTGAAGCAAATGGAACCATGGTAGAAGAATTCAAACACCTGCAAGATAAATTAGTCCTAAAGCTAACCCTAATCACAGAGTTTACAAAAATTGAATGGCTTAAGATCATTCTTAGCAGATTTCATGACCAATTCTTGTGGATTGGTGATCAGCCTGTAAAAATATGTGCACAAGTGATACATGAGATCACAAGTCTAGATAATGAAGGAGCCCTACCTGTGCAAGAAAATAACCTAAGAAATCTAGTTGAAACCCTAACGCATTCAAAGTGGGACAAGAGGGAAATGATAGAAAATGATATTTACTTGCAAGATGTTAGATTGGTAGCAATGTTTCTAGGCTACAAGTTGGTTTACAGTAGCAGACCTAATTCTGTATATGTTGGAATCATCATGATGACATACAGAATGGTGGAAGAGAACAAGAAGTATAATCTTTGTGAAATTCTAGCTCAATAGTTTATTGATAATGTGAAAGCCATTAAGAAGGATAAATCCAAGGCATTTAGGTTTGGTTCATTACTGATTCACATGTACATTCATATTATTCACAAATTTCTTGGCATGCATCCTAGAGCATGGAAAGTTAATGAACCCACTGGACTTCGAATATCCTCATACTATAGAAGACAGAAGAAAGACTGGGTAGATGGAGAGTTGTTTGGCATGATAAAGATACTACAAAGACAAATGAAAGAAAGGTACAAAATCCTTGAGAATTTAGTAGAAAAGTATGAGGACACTATGTCTTTGATGGTTGAAACTGATTGTGTTTTCTTTGAGGTAGTTGAACCTTGAACTAAGTGGTGCTATCCTATGGGATATGAGGTAAGTGATGAAGAGCTAACTATGCAAGTGGAACATGTACTGGTAGCAGAAAAGGATCCTACCCAAGAAAGATGGGGAACATAAAGGGAATAGTATGAGAAAGTCAAAGAAGAGCAAGAAAAGGTAACAAGAAAAAGGAAATTTAGAAAGATTGTTGAAGACATCATTGCGATGGTGGGTATCACAAAAGTGTAGTTAATAGATATCAGAAATAAGATGGAGGCATCTTCTAGCATTGCCACTGATGCATTTATTCCTTTAGAGTTAGAAAAGATACCAGCTCCTACTGTTGATATTGTTGATTTGTCAGCCCTTCAAGAGGATGAAACACAAGATGTGGTTCCTATAGTTATTCCTAGAAGATCCACAAGAACAAGAAAGTAAGACAGTCCCATAGAAAAAGAGACAAAGGTGGAGAGGAAGAAGAAGGAAGAAAAAGAAGCTAAGAAATAGGAAGAGAAAATAGTCCAAAAGAATCCACAAACCCTGTGGAAATCGGATCTTAAATCTCTACAAAAAAGAGTTATCAAAGATGGAAATCTGATATCAGTGAACAGATACTATGAAAGATATAACCCCAAGGACCAAGCAGTCATTGAGGACACTATCATTGAGCATCTGCTAGTTTTTAAGAAGAATTTGTTGGAGGTTGAAGCAAGCATCCCCAAAGGCCTGTATAGAAAACTAGAAATCAGGAAACAATTAGAACATTCAGAGGATGAGAACATAAGAAACAAAACAATTGATGATATGTTGTTGGTTGTGTCAATTCAAGAAAGAGATAGAACAATAAATGCACTAAAAAACCTACTACGGACAAAGGCCAGATTAGTCAAGATTATGGCTAGGAAGTATGATGAGGTGATTGAGGACACCCAAAAGGCATTAGACCAAGTTATAATGCATGACATGCCTAAGAAGGTTTCACCTCCCAAGGTCTCTAAAACTATATTTCTGGGTGTAGGAGAGAGTTCCAAGGCAGTAAATGAAAGTGCTCAAGTTAGCATGTAACCAGATTTCTTTGTCACCGGTGTGCCTATTAGCCTTGACACTTCGCGGGATGTAAATGATCCATTTTTGGACAATGTGGATAGTGTGATGGAGGTTGAAGATCAGGAGCAGACAAAGCAAGGGAAATAAGAAGAGAAACAAGAAAAAAAAGAATAGGGGAAGGAAATAAAGTAGGAGGAAAAGGAAGAAGATTAGTAAACATCAAAAAAAGTTGTTGAAGTCAGTATGGACACATCTTTATTGTTGGCAAGTATGGCCAAGCTAGTCAGCTTTGATGTGGACAGCATGTATGAAGATGAGCTAATGAGACTATCATTTTTGGCCTTCGCCATAGCTAAGGAGAGATTAGTTCAGAAAGGAGACAAAAGAGCAAAGGTAATGGTCAAGGCTGTAGAAACAGTGAACAAGCTACTCCCCTCAATGATTATCTTCAAAGACAAGGATGAAGTTGAGAATCTTGGTATAGTAATGGACAGCTTTGACAATCATTTTGACTCATTGCTAAAAACAACAGAAGAAAAGGCTGAAAAGAACTTCTTGGAGAAGAAGTTGAGCGAAGTTTGTAAGTCCATCTCATGGGACTTAAACATTCTTAAGGCTACCACTCTTAAGGCCAAGAATTGTATAGCTCAAGGTAGGAAAATTTATAGCTATTGCATAAACCCCTGCAGACATTTAAGGAACATTGAGGAGATCATAGCCAAAGATAGGGCTAACCTTAAAAACAACAGAAGAAAAGGTTAAAAAGAACTTCTTGGAGAAGAAGCTAAGAGAAGTTTGTAAGTCCATCTCATGGGACTTAAACATTCTTAAGGCTACCACTCTTAAGACCAAGAATTGTATAGCTCAAGGCAGGAAAATTTACACCTATTGCATAAACCCCTGCAAACATTTAAGGAACATTGAGGAGATCATAGCCAAAGATAGGGCTAACCTTAAAAACAACAGAAGAAAAGGCTAAAAAGAACTTCTTGGACAAGAAGCTGAGCGAAGTTTGTAAGTCCATCTCATGGGACTTAAACATTATTAAGGTTGCCACTCTTAAGGCCAAGAATTGTATAGCTCAAGGCAAGAAAATTTACACCTATTGCATAAACCCCTGTAGATATTTAAGGAACATTGAGGAGATCATAGCCAAAGATAGGGCTAACCTTGACAATCTAACAGATAGTTATGAATCATTTTCACAAGCTATGGGAGAAATAGATAAGGAATCATCTAGACTATTGGACAAGATAGGAGTATTGGAAATGGAGAAAGGGAGAGTTACAGATAGATTTGGCTTATTGAGAAGTCTATTGACTTCGAAGCTCATAATTTTGGAGACTCATCTCTCAGAGATGATAAAAGTTGAAGGCTCAATACCTACACCTACTCTTACTGACCTTAAAGTAGCAGAGACAGCATCATATGCATTGAATGGATTAATCCATGTCAGTGAACTGTTGATAAGTTCATGGGTTGAAGAAGTTAAGACCTTGGAAAACTCTTTCCAAGATGTCTTAAATCTAGTGAGTAAGCACTGAATCATTTGTGCTTAAGTTTTAAAATTTTGTGTATACCTTTGCCATTGATGTCAAAGGGAGAGGAAGAAAAAGGAAATATGAGGAAGAGAAAGAAAAGATGTAGAAAAGAAACAAAAAAATATAGAAAATAGAAAAAGAAAAAGAAAGTTGTATTGTGACACTTAGTCATTTTTCTAAGTGTTGCCATCAATGCCAAAGGGAGAGATTGTTGGCATGTGATGTTTTGGAGCACTAGGAATCACTTAAGGGTTGTCATTCATGGAAACACTCATGATGGAGTGATCGCATGTTGTGGAGATTGCCACTAGAGTCATAGTCATGAAAATGACTAAGTCCAGAATCAGGTTAACATGGTACAGTGCCACAGTTTGGGTCAATGACGAAGATATATAAGGTATTATGGCTTGCAAAGTTAACTAGAGGTATTTTAGGATATACACATGCTTCAGTTAAGATCACATAAGTTTTTCTTATTAGATATGTGAGATATAGTGTTCAGAAGGTATGCAAAGATAGTAAAATAGGGTAGCAGGGTATATGAACAGTTGTGAAGATTAAGGAAGGTAAAGTGAATATGTGATGCAGGAGCATCTTGGGTGTAAGAGCAATCTTGCATCACCCAAAAATATTTCTATTTGCTTTTCAATAAGGGCTATCTTGTGCAGTGCTGCTATTTATGCAAACTTACTATTTTTAGTAAGTTGGTCGTATGATCTCAGAATGTTTTGATTTCACAGTTGGAGGTTCATCCTAGTCATTTCAGCCTACCAGTTGAGTTTCAATGCCACATCATCAATATTGGTGAAATTATTGAGATTTTTGGGTACGAAATCTTTTAGGTCAATTTTGAAGGCCTTAGAGGCTCCAGATCGTGATCGACCCCTGGCTGATTGGTGCTGGCGCATGTTAGGTGTTGTAGATCTCATCATGGTGTATCCGAAAAGTGGTTACAATAGAAAAATGGAGCTACGGTTAGAAAGTTATGGCCTCCGAAAGTTGGGTTACCTAAAATCATATTTTGTATTTCTTTTGAGCTGACCCTATTGTAAAAATTGTGAAAATAAAATAATTCTATGTATAGTTGGTCTTAACGGCTAAATTTCTGGAACCTTCTCGGGTAGTGGAAATTGCCTATATAAAGAAGGCCTGTAGTGTTGTCTAGGCAGTTCTGGGTAGTAGATCTGGGTAATAATTCGAGGCTTTGTCCTACAGAATATTGTAAGGGAATGCCCATGTGGCTTTGCATATTGTAATTCTGAATGTTTGTAATTCCACATTTGTGGAGATAATAAGAAGCCAATTTTTTGTTCTTGCATATTGTTGTTGTTTCTCTATTTCTGTTATGTGTTTGTGGTATTAAGGGGAGCACCCTTCATCAATATGGTAACATGCTAAGACAAGTGAATAAAGTATATTGCTGACTCTTTGGTATTATAAAAGCGTCAACTCCATAGATAACATTTGCATGAGTTATTGTTATAATTGTGAAGCTGACTGGAAGGCTGATGTTGTATAAGTATGAAGTGTTTTTGTAAAAGCAAAGCATGGTATGAGTATGATGATGGAGTAAGTTTGTGAATATAAGAGCAGAGATCATATGCGAGATCAGTAAGAGGCTGAGCTATAACTGGAACTATCTAAGCAAGATAAGTGCTTGTATTGTTCCGCTTTTTTAGAACTCTTTTGAGAACAAATATTGATTGTAAGAGCAGTGAGCTCACCACCTTTAACCAAGTGTTTTGTTTAGACCTAATGGGGTTTTGTATTCCTCTAACAAGGAAATGCACTATGTAACAATCATCTCCTAACAAGGCTAGATCTCCTAACATGGATATTATATTTTAGTACATATTTGTGGGTACCATCCCCATCGGGGTTTTCCCTTTGGCCAGGGTTTCCTCGAGAACAAATCATGGTGTAATGAGTAATGTGTTATGCTTATATGCTCCTTTTATTTCTACATTACTTTGGATTGTTTATAATTGCTTGAAGTTGAAAAGATCAAAGTTTTGTAATACTGATTCACCCCCCGCTCTCAGTATTACCTAATCCTAACACATCTTAGATCTAGAAAATTTTGTGAAAACATAGAGATACCAAATATGCGAGAATAACAATTGTCATATGTGTCATGTAAGTAAACTTACATAACCTTTTTGAAAAGGACTTGAGTGATGAACTAACTAGGTAAACATCGCATTCCCATCAACACTTTCAGTGAGTCATTTACATGGAAACACATAACTAATTTTGAACAAGTTCTCTTTAAGTCTTGTTTTTGTCATTAACATGGAAGATCTTTTTAATCTTCTTTGTAAGTTGTTTTTAATTCATCTACAATCACCTTTTTAAGAGATATTTAATGAGATCTGAAATATGTACATTGCAATGGGTTTGAACAAAGGAAAGAAAAATCTACACATTGAGGATCAAAATCTTCAAAATGAAAGTTCGAATGAATGTGAGAACAAGAGACTAGAAACATGTCTATTGCAAAGAAAGACAAAGATGGTTTAACCACTGACTAGAAAGATTAGCATTGAAAGAATAGAAGAAGAAAAGATAAATTTTTGAAATGGTTTTAAAAATTATTTTAGAGGCTATTTTTTCTTGTAATTTTAGTAGCACCTGAGATTTAAAAATCTAGTAAAGGAACAATGATGGATCACGGAGTGTGATCCGAAACGTTGATACCAAAAATCACACACAATCAAATCCAGAAACTCATATACAGACAAAGGAACAATGGATAATTATATTTTTTTGTTGTTAAGATAACTATAAATTTGATATATTTTTAGTTTGTATGTGTGCGTATCTAGATGATTGCATTTAGTCTAGTGAAAAGGAAAGAGGCTTATTTTACAAAATAATTTGAGATTGCAAGAAAATCTTATCCCTTGACAAAAATCATTAAGAGTGTCATCCTATTTAATTATCCAAAATAATATATCGTTCCACAAAATAAAATTTAAATATCAATTATCTTTACATACATGAATGATTTCATGTAATCTAGTGAAAAAAGATAGAAATATATTTTATAAAATTATTTGAGATTCCAAGAAAATCTTATCCTTTCATAAAATTTATTAAGGCTGCCATCCACTTATCTATTATAATACTAGTCTCTTCTATTAAAAAAAAAATTAAACTTCAATTAATTATAAGAACATAAATGATTTCATATAATCTAGTGAAAAAGAAAGAAAAATATTTTATAAAATTATTTCAGAGTAAATCGAAAATTAATTGACAATAAAAATGTTAATAACCTAAAAAAATCCCACTAGGCTAATAAACCCAACGACCAGTTGACAAACCATAACAAAAAATCTTACTAAAAAACCCAATGACTACTTGACAACCCATACGAACTTTAAAGCGGTAAGGGATACATTCTTACTCCGCAAGATTCGAAATACCTGGCAATACTTAAAATACAAGCAGTGTAAAATGCACAGGTTTCCGACCGTAATGCCGAATAACATATGCTAAAATCCACCTCACGACGGCGATCAAAACTTGCCGGCGGGATCCCTTCCGGTCGACGACAAGCCATATGTTTATCGGTTAGTCGGCCGTGACAGTCCCTTTAAAAACTCTAAACAGAGCTCTAAATTCATCAGTCGTCCCGTGCATTTCTGCTCTTCCACTTGACAAACGTTCTAGACCAGATTTAGCAGAATCTGATTCAATTTGGGAAGGCTGAATATATCTCGTGCTGTAGCAGATTAAGCCAGAAACAGAGCATAAAGCCATAGCCCATATCTTGCAAACCCAAGCACGTCCGCAAGAGTTTTTTGTGGTGGGGCTTCTCTAAAATTCTCAGAGAAGACTTAGATTTTGTGGGGCTTCTTTAAAGTACTCAGAGAAGACACAGCTTTGCTGCTTCTTATCAAACATTGGTGTATTGATGGAGAGAAATCAGTCTGCTCTGTTCTCAAGGTCCTTTTCTGGGAAACATTTGTCTTTTAGAAGCAATTTGAATCTGGGCAATGTGAGGAGCAGAAGAATAAGTAACAGATCACTCTCTTTTTCTCATATTTTTTATCACAATGGGTGTTCAGATGACTTGAATGAATCTGAATGGGATTCTTGTCAAAATGAGTTCATTGAATGTGAATGGGATTCTTGTCAAGGGTGCAGAAACTGTGCATCAAAAGATTATGCATTAGAGAGGCTACAGAAGAGGCAAATGTTTCTGAGAAGCTACCAACTGAGAAGGAAGAAGAAGTTGTCCCAGAGGCTTAAAGCTTCTGTCCTCAAAGTTAAAGAAGAGCTATGGTCTAGTGTTGCTTGGAATTGTTCTTGTTGTTCCCATGGTTATGAACGTTTGAAGAAGATAAACGGGCGCTCCAGGTTTTGTATCCCATGTTGAAGTAACATTCAAAATGGCTGCTTTATCATATTGATGCCATTTTTTTCAATTTTCTGTATCCGAAGGGACCATACTAATAATATGAATTTTCCAGTTGAAAAAGTAGCAATTTAGAACATCAGCTCAATGTTTTGACCAATTTTTCTTTATGAAAAAAAATTCATTTACAAATTCGTCTAGCCTCATTCCTAACATTTAAAGAAGATAAACAAGCACTCCAGATTTTTTTACCATGTTGAAGTAACATTCAAAAGGACTGCTTTATCATATTGATGCCATTGTTTTTATGTTTGTGTACCAGAAGGGATCAATGCACGACATGATAATAATATGAACATTCCAGTTCAAAAAGTAGCAGATTACAACAGTCCAATGTTTTGAGTAATTTTTGTTATTCATAAAGTTATTTTTAATTTTGGCTGTTTATTCTGTTAAATTTGTTCGGAGTCTGATTCCGATCTTATTTCTTATAATATGGAAGCTTTTCATTCAGCAAGACATGATTTTTATTGTGTTTATTAAGAATCCTTTAACTTCATCAACAGATCAAGAATTTGCTGATATTTTGAATAATTTTGAAATAGATAATACATAACTTAATCAAAATTTTCAATTGTAAAACATTTCATTGAGTATAGAATTTTGCAATTTATCAATTTGACTTAAAAGATGCAGATATAGATTTTTTTTATAAATGTGTCTAAGTTATTATTTGTGAAATAATATTATACCTTAAAAAAATGTTGAGTGGGTGAATCACACTCTTAAAATCTCTGTGGGGTGCAATTTGGAACATAAAACAAAGAAACAAATACAAAGTCACTAGGCGGCAACTACATTAGCAGATGGCAGAGAAAAATCTCAGTCATCCTAGTTTCTCCATACAACAAGGTCCAAAGTATCAACGGAAGGATCCCATCCATCATGATTCATGTTTTAGTTTGATCTTTTTTTTTTCTCAGTGCCATGGACTAAGAAAATAACAAGAATCGGTCCAAAAAAAAAAATGTTGAAATCAAACAAAATGAATCCACCACCAATCTTCATCTATTAAATGTCTTCTACCTTCAATCAATATTCTTAGATAAAGCTATTTTAGAGATTTCTACTGCTACAGTGGATGATGTTGTCATCATAACTATTTAATTAATCAAATTAAGGATAATTTTCAACAACCTATAAATTAAAACTTCATTAGAAGATCAAGGGCTCATTGACATTTTGAGTGATTTTGAAATTAAGAAGAATTGATAAGTAGGAGATATTTTCTACAACAAGTCAAATTGTGATAGTACTATCAAGATTAAAGTCATTGACCCATGTTTCATGAGTAGTGGTTCACAAGAACCCATCTCTTATGAGAATTAATCGAACACTTAGTACTCATTGCATGTTGGTGATGCTCACAGAGGTGAAGCATCAAGACTTCTCGGGAGTTCAACCATCCTAATGCTACTCTAGCTCAAGAGCACTTAAGCATGAAGTTTCCTCCAAGATTAAACCCACTTTTCTTGCAACCTCATTTGCAAAACCTTCAACAAGTGTTGTACCTTATGAACCATTCATTATAAAGCCCTTTATACTCGTCAACTGATAAGGAGATTTTCTCCACAACAAGTCAAATTGTGATATTGCTATCAAGATTCAACTATGTAGTTTTTGAGACAAACTAATTAACCCATGTTTTAGTAGAACTGGGATGGGTGAGCTCCTGGGAAGTCCCAATTCTTCACCTCTATGAGCATCACCTAGATGTAATGAGTGTTAAGTGTTCCATTCATTCTCATGAGAGATGGGTTCTTGCAAACCACTACTCATGAAACCTAGGTTAATGAGTTTGACTCAAAAACTAAATAGTTGAATCCTGGTAGCAATATCACAAATTGATTTTCTATGGAAACTATCTCCTACTTATCCATTGATGAGCTTAAGGAGATTTATAATGAATGGTCAATAAGGCACAACACTTGCTAAAGGTTTTGCAAATGGGGTTGAAAGCAAAGTGAGCTTGACCTTGGAGGAAACTCTTTGGTTAAGCATGCTTTAGATAGAGTAGTATTGGAATGAGTGACCTCTCGAGAAGTCCTAGTGCTTCACCTATGTGAGCATCACCTAAATGTAGTGAGTGCTAAGTGTTCCATTCATTCTTGAATGAGAGATGGGTTCTTATGAACCACTATTCATGAAACATGGGTTAACAAGTTTGACTCAAAAACTACAAAATTGAATCCTGATAACAATATCACAATTTGACTTGTTGTGGAAAATATCTTCTACTTATCAATTGATGAGCTTAAGGCCTGAATTTATAATGAATGGTTCACAAGGCACAACTCTTGCTGATGTTTTTGCAAATAGAGTTGCAAGCAAAGTGAGCTTAACCTTGGACGAAACTTCATGGTTAAGCATGCTTGAGCTAAGTAGTACTGGGATGGGTGACCTCATGGGAAGTCCTAATGCTTCACCTCTATGAGCATCACTTAGATGCAATGACTGCTAAGTGCTCCATTAATTCTCATGAGAGATGGGTTCTGGTGGGCCACTGCTCATGAAACATAAGTCAATGAGTTTTACTCAAAAACTACATAGCTGAATCCTGATATCAATATCACAATTTGAATTGATGTGGAAAATATCTCCTACTTATTTAATTGATGACCTTAAGGGGCTTTATAATGAATGGTTCATAAGTTACAACTCTTGTTGAAGGTTTGGCAAATGCAGTTGCAAGAAAAGTGGGCTTAACCTTGGAGGAAACTTTGTGGTTAAGCACGCTTGAGCTGAAGTAGTACTGGGATGGGTGACCTCTCGGGAAGTCCCAATGCTTCCCCTCTATGAGAATCACCTAGCTACAATAACTGCTAAGTGTTTCATTCATTCTCATGAGAGATGGGTTCTTGTGAACCGCTACTCATGAAACATGGGTCAATGAGTTTGACTCAAAAACTACATAGTTGAATCCTGGTAGCAATATCACAATGATAAGAAATTACTTAATCAAAATTTTCAATTGTAAAACATTTCATTATGCATAGAATTTCGCAATAGATCAATTTGGATTGGAAAATGGTGATTGAGAATTTTTTATAAATGAGTGTCTAAATTATTATTTATAAAATAATATTACACATTTTAAAAATGTTGGTTAGATGAATCACACTTTTAGAATCTATATGAGGTGAAGTTTGGAACATAAAACAAAGAAACAAATACAGAATCATTAACTAACAACTATAGCAGCAAGTGGGAGAAACCTAACATCCTTCTTTCTCCATACATCAGTGGTGTACAAAGTATCTAGGGAAGGATCCCACCTATCATCATTAATTCTTTTAATATTAGAAATCTCTGAAACAGATACAAGATATTCGATAGATGAAAATTCACGGTGTTTTCAATTGATTTGTTTTCAACAAATTTATTTAAATCAATTTTTGTTATTTCATTAATTCATACTACTACAAAAAGAAGAACATATTTATATGAAAATTCATGGTATTTTCAATTAATTTGTTTTCAACATTTTTTTTCAAGTCATTTCTTGTTATTTCTATCAATTCATCCTACTAGAAAAATAAGAACACAATATAATAGATGATGTTCTCATACAACTATTGAATCAATCCAATCATGAGAGATGGTTTTTGACACTAGTACATTTGACCTTCTTTTTCAACTAAACAATTCAACCATCAAATAAAAATGTTTAGGTTGGTCGGATTATAGAGGGAAAACTTTTTTTTTTTTTAATACATACCCGTGTTGGTCGAAATTTCAACTAGCACCGTGTTGGTCGAAATTTCTACCAACATGGGCATAACATAAAGTAAAAAAAAAAGGTTTCAAACCTCATTTCATTATTAGATAATTGCAGCGCGTGCGAAGGAGGTAGAAGCTGGAACAGGTTTAAGACTTGAACCAGAGGTATGTCATGAATTACTCTCCATTGGATTTAGATGTATTTTTTTTGGCTGTAATCAATAAAATTGAAACCATTTCATTCAGCTAAAGAGGGTTTTCTTTCTTTCCTTAACCTTCCTAGTCTTGTTTGCATGGCTTATATAACCAACCAAAGGGATGTGTACCACATTGGCATCTCATTGGCTCGACAGATTGATGCTATTTGGCCAATGTCATATGTGGAGTCTTGAACTGTTTCTTAACCTTGCCCTTTGAAGTTTTGTAAGCTTAATTTTTTGCCTTCCAATGGTGACGCAAATTGCTCTGGCATTAGGTTAGATTTCAGATAACCCTCTCCTACCTACTTTCCTTCGATTAATGCAAATGTTTTGGGTGGCAATGGAGAATCTGGTGCATCACAGGGTCCCCTCTTTAGGGATGCAACTATCTGTGGTGCCCTAAGTAATTCGGCAAAACCCTTCGCATGGGATATGAGGCTAAAAAATGTTGGAATGATTTGGATATCATCGTATGTAAATTACAATACCAGCGTAGGAAGTTAGTTCCAAACCAGTGCCTTTGATCACGTAATAATCATATACGGTCTGAGTCTACAATGAATGGTTAACCTCAAATCAAGAGAATTAGTACTCGGAGCGATGAAGATAATACTCCTATATTTCATCAAAGGTTATAGATTATGCTAGGATTAAATACAGTCTGCAATTTAAATACCCCATCAATAGATTTAATACCCAAGTGAAAATCATTAAGTCATGTCTAACAATCAAGGAATTAGACGGCTTATCACACTTAGTATTCAGTGACATACTTCTGTGATTACTATTTAGGGATACGTAATCATACCAAATATACATTAGTAGGAGAGAAGTGTCTTCAAATAGTGACGATAAACAATAAGGGATCAGTCCATACATTTTAACTTGAACTGACTCTTACTCATGATATTCTCAATTATACTTGCCTCTAAGAATTGACTATTGAAAGGATCTCATTAGCAAAACTTTATTTTGATCTACTTTGCTATTCTCTGATATCTTAAGTACATATGTATGCACCCCTATGAGGTAAACAAATAAGATAAACAATTCATTACAATATTAATCATTGGGGAGAAGGGGAAACAAAAGTGATTCCAAATAAAAATAGGATAGATAAAATACTAATTGGGCACATGAGCAAATTGAGTAAGATCTCAACCAGTGACATTACAACATTCAAGTTGGAACTAAATTTTGGGTCCAAGCGTCAAGTATATTGAGGTCATTTAAGTAGAAGAAATCCATCACAATAAGAAATCAGTCACAATTCCTAGACAACTGAAAGTGGGACATTACAGTGGTTAATACAAACACTACCAATTTCACTCACACTATCTTCACTTGTATCCTTGTGGATTTGGATACTTCAAGAGATCTTCTAGCTATTATCACATTCAAGGTTGCTAAACAATAGTTGGTCACAATCTCTAGATTACAAAGTCTTGTTCTTTCAATACATTGTTATCATTGTTTGACCCCTCCCACCAATCACATTAGCCACAGGGTGGGAGAGTCAATCCATTTAAGGAGACTTCAAATCCCAAAGTGTTGATTGCAATCCAAAATCTAGAAACAATCAAACACAACTTTGTATTCTTCCTTCAAATCTTAATGAAACATGAAGATATTTGAAAGGAAATGTAAGTAAACCAATCTACAAACAATATTATTCCATTTCCAATCAAAGACATGTTACTTCAAGCATTTGAATTCACTGGTTTAATGACTGTGTCTATAGAACAGTGAACCATAGGGTTGCAAGAACATTTATCTTTATTGATTCAAAGCTCTCTTCATTGCCTTCCTCACACCAATCTCTACATACCTCATCCACTCACATGTTTCTCTTCTAAAAGACCCTCAAACACTCGACAACCAATCTATAACCAATTTCAAAATACCTACAACCATATCTATAACCAATCATTTAGAATGTGACAAATTTTTGGAAGTGCTTTTGATTGTGAAGTGTGTGAGAAAAATGCCAATTGATTATTGAAAGAAATGAGTTGAAGGTATCTACATTCAAAAGTGTTTGAAGTTTCAAGTAGTGTGATAAAGGCTGCTAATGGTACACATTTGTTGTGGTGGATATATTTTTTTGTTCTTCATGTAATATTTTAAGGTTGTAGCCTCGTCTAAATTTTATCATTAAAATTGAGTACTAAAATATCTTTGGTATAACCATAAAGCCATTATTTCAGGGAGTAGTTTCTTCCTTGTATTTTAGATGTATAATAATTTATGTAAATTATTCTATATTGTGGCTTTTCTCACTGTGGTTCTTCCCTAGCTAGGTTTTCCATATAAATCTAGTGTTCACTTGTGCAATTGTGTAGAATTCATTATTCTTTCATTGTTACATTGTTGCTGATTCATGAAGTAAATATTTTGACATACGAAGTAGTAAAAAATTTAAGGTTTTATCATACAATTTATTCAACTCCCCCCACTTTGTTGTCTTGTGTGCTCAAAAATAAAGAAATACTACAAGAAGATCAAAAGAGAGCTTGACAAGTGTCCATATTATAATGAATGAGACAACACATGTTGAATAAAACTCAATCTAAATTGCACTCCTATGTTCAAAGAATAAATGAATAAAGAACCTTTATATAACTAATTAGATAATTTGTCCTAATTACTCCCAACATATTTTATTCTTTTGGCTAGCCTCATACTTTACCTACATTATTTTATGATATGCTACGATATGCCATAAACTATTGATCATGCATTTACCATTATCTAGATACAAGGATGAATTAGGGAGTCTTTTGGGTTTCATTGCTCACAACAAAGTTATGTGGAATGATTATATGGATATTTTGACTAGAAAACATACATGAATATCAAAACTTAATATATTGGACTAATTTTTGTGTTAGTAAAGATTATTGATTGAAGTTTATTACGAAACTTGGTCAGGTAAATCTATATTATTTTTTATTCAATGGAAAGATATGTTGTGGTGGAAACAAATTTGGAAGGTTGACATTCCTTTTAAAATGACATTTTTTTGTGTCTCTCTCTTAATCGTAAAGTCTATTTTATCCTCCTACCATCCATATTAGATTTGACTTTGAACTAACAACATCATAAAGAAAACTTCAAACTACAAAACTGACTTTACCCTACCAGTCGTTGTCCTAGGAATACCAGTCCAATATTCCTAATTCAAAATGCAATGAAATAGTAAAAAGAAGGCGTGGAAAGGTAAGCAATAACTAATACAATGTTTTTACATTGAGAACCAATCCCAAACACGTTTCAATCCATCCTAGGAACTCACTGTTCTTGGACTGTACCGTGAGACAAAGAGTAAATTACAGAGAATAAATATAGTTTTATTGATAAAAAAACTTCACTACAATACTTTGTCTCCCAACACCAACTCTACATATAGCCTACCCATGCCTACGCCTAAAAAAAATGTGACGGTGATTGAACAGAGCATTTTCATTGTGTATATTCACAGCCTCAAGAAAATTCAAACTGACTAAGAAAGCTTCGTTTACTTACAGATTTGTGTGCTTGTCTGAGTTTGATACACAAATCAAGTTGTACGACCTTACTTGAATAGGATCTGTTCTGAAGGTTGTACAACTTGATCTACGTATCAAACTCAGACAAGCACACAAATCTATAAGTAAACAAAGCTTTCTTAGTCAGTTTGAATTTTCTTGAGGCTATGAATATACACAATGAAAATGCTCTATTCAATCACTGTCACATTTTTTTTAACCAAAAATTAGTATTGGTCAATTTTTCTACCTTTTAATATTAGTAGTTTCGACGAGAATGCTATGCATTCGACGTCAATTTCGATGAACGTCAGTTGCTTTGATAAAAGGTTTGATTTGCAATTCTTCCAGCTTCAAGCGATTACCTCGACAAAGATTTAGTCGATAACTAGACCACTAAGAAGGTCAAAATTTTGACGATGGGTTTCCCTGTAGAATCATCGACGAAAAAAGTTTGACAACAGTTTTAGTCATCTGTTCGACCAATTGGTATCAAAAATTTGACTAATCCTCATCGAAAAATAGGGTAAAATTTACTAGTGTGACAACCTATAAATCGATTGTAGGTACGTCCAAATCTCTTCAACCAAACGATCATCCAGTTTGCAGGCCATTATTCTCGGTCAAGTTCATCTTCCTCTTTTCTAAATAATCTTCTTCTCTTATCCTTGAATGGGGCAAAGAAAATTCTACCCAGAGACGATCTCAATGTTCAAAATTTAAAATCTAATAAATGCAAGAACAAGAGACTAAAAACATTTCTATTACAAAGAAAACCAAAGATGGTTTAACCACTAACTAGTAAGATTTAGCATTGAAAGAATAAAAGGAAAAAAAGGTTAGAAATTTAGAGGTGGTTTTAGAACATGTTGTACAAGGTAAATTTATTGTTTTAAAATTTTAATAGTATTTATGAGATTTCAAAATTTAGTAAAGGTAAGAGAAGGAATTAGTCATTATTTAGAAGAGAATGATTCATAAGATCTATAAAAAGTATACATGATTTTAATTGGTAATATTTATTGAAGAATATCTAAATGATTATTTTTGTGTTCAATATTTTTTATCTTTATTTTATTGAAAACAATAATAGAAAATTAGTGGATGGTATTTTTCTGTTTTGATTCCAATTCAAAGAAAATGTGTAAAAATTATTAACACAAAGAAAGCTACAAATCAAGAATAGCGAAAAGTCCAACAAAGAGCAACTAGTTAGCCATTCTTATTCTCCTCAACAAATTGCTCCATATGCAAGAAATTCAATTACTCTATCTTTTTTGCTCTCAACTATTGCTTCATCCTAGTGATGGATCATATAGTATATCTAAAATGTTGATCAAAACTTGACCACAATTTAAACTACAAATGCAAGAATCTAACATGATGGACCGTGGAAATTACTATGACTCTAATCCAAATGTAAGTTTCTCCTATCAACAACACTCTAGCCCTACTCTTGTTCAAATGCTCATTTGGCCAAACAATCCACTAATATGTTCCAGTCCATAGGAATGTAATAAAATATAACAGGTTCCAAAGACTCAACCTTAAAATATGTCTAACAACTACAACTAAGTGTCAATTAGCATCATCAAGATGCAACTCATTCAACATATTCACTACTATTTATGAATTAGATTAACAAATAATCATTTTCCAACCAAAAGCGCAACCCCACTACATAGCATATAGGATGGCAAGATCCTCCATGTAGTTATTTGTGTGATGCCCTTTGGTAATGGATAAGAAAATTTGAACATAACTAGAACTATCTCTCACAATTCCATGTATACCAACACGACGAGGATTCCCTCGAGAAGAGCCATCGGTATTTATCTTCAAAAATCCTCAAGGAGGAAGCTAGCGGCCAACATGACTAATATGCCTCTTGGCTTGTCTACATCTTGCAACAATATCCGAAGTAGCAGTTTCCCAAGCATAAAATCTAAGCCTTCTAAAAATATCCACATCACTAGGATCCATTGCATCAGAAACATCACATTTTATCAAAAGAGTCTCCTAACATTGATTCTTATTCCACTAATTTGATACGGGTGTCAATTTTTAATTACTAAAAGACCTCAACTTTTATATTATTTTTAAATTCAAATTAAATAGAGTTGTTTCTTATTAAGAGGATAATTATAGATTTGTTACTTTTTGTATACATGTGAATAGTTTCATTTGATCTGATGAAAAGAAAAGAGGTTTATTTTACAAAATAATTTGAAATTCCACAAAAATCTTATCCTTTCACAAAATTTATTAAGACTGCCATCCTATTTATCCATTATAATAATAAAACAAAAGTTAAATTCCTAACTTTTTACCTACATCAATGATTTCACATTATCTAATGAAAAAGAAATAAATTTATTTTATAAAAATTTGCATTTTATAAAATTTATCAAAGGATTTTTGTAAAAATAAAAATCCTATCCCCTAATAAAACCCAAAATTAATTTCCAATAAACTTTTTAATAACCCAAAAATAATAATTTCACTAATAAACCCAGCAGCACCTTAACAAATCATATAAATTTTTAAGCAGAAAAAATGCACTTTTTTTTCACTGGTAATCCCAGAGACTCCAAATTCGTGGCAAGATTCAGACATTAAGTAGTGTAGAAAGCACGGGTTTGCGACGGCAACGCCGACTGCCATATGCTCAAATCCACCTCACGACGGCGACCGAGAATTACCGGCAGGATTCCTTCCGGTCGACGACAAGTCGTATGTTTATCGTTTAGTCGGCCATGACACTCCCTTTTAAAGTCCTTAACAGAGCTCTAACTTCATCAGTTATCTCGTGCATTTCTGCTCTTCCACTTGAGAAACGTTTTAGGGCGGATTTAGCAGAATCTGATTCAAGTTGCGAAGGCTCACTAAATCTCGTGTTGTAGCAAAGGTTGAGCCTGAAACAGGGCATAAAGCCATAGCCCACATCTTGCGAACCCAAGCACACCACCAAGAGCTTTTTTTGGTAGGGTTTCTATAAAATACTCAGAGAAGATATAAATTTGCTGCTTCTTGTCAAAGATTGGAGTTTTGATGGAGAGAAATCAGTCTGCTCTGTTCTCAAGGTCCTTTTCTGGGAAACATTTGTCTTTCAGAAGCAATTTGAATCTGGGCAATGTGAGGAGCAGAAGAATAAGCAACAAATCATTGTCTTTTTCTCATATTTTTGAGCACAATGGGCTGTCAGATTACTTGAATGAGAATGAGTTTGAATGGGATTCTTGTCAAGATGAGTTTGTTGAATGTGAATGGGATTCTTGTCAAGGGTGCAGGAATTGTGCATCATTTGAATATGCATTAGAGAGGCTAAAGAAGAGGCAGATGTTCCTGAGAAGTTACCAACTGAGCAGGAAGAAGAGGTTGTCGCAGAAGCTTAAAGCTTCTTTCCTTAAACTCAAAGCGGAGCTATGGTCTAGTGTTGCTTGGAATTGTTCTTGTTGTTGTTCCCATGGTTATGAACGTTTGAAGAAGATAAACGAGCGCTCCAGGTTTTGCATCCCATGTTGAAGTAACATTCAAAATGGCTGTTTTATCATGTTGAGGCCATTGTTTTTTTATTTTTTGTGTACCAGAAGGGATCAATGCAGGACATGCTAATAATATGAATTTCAATTAATTTTTTTTAAAAAAGCAGCTCACAACTGCTTAATGTTTTGAGTAATTTTGAAACTAATAAGAAATTACTTAATAGAAATTTCCAAGTGTTAAACATGATATTGTGCATAGAATTTTGCAGGATTTACTGATCAATTTAGATTGAAAAATGGTGATAAATTTTGTTATTGTATAAATAGATTTTTGATGAATAGTTGTTTAAATATCATTTATAAGATAATATTATACATTTAAAAAGATGCTGGGAGGATGAATCATAAAACAAAGAAACAAATACGAAGTCACTTGGTGGAAACTGCAGTAGTAGAGAGGGGAGAAAGATCTTAATTATCTGGCTTTTTCCAATCATCAGCGGGTCCAGAGGGAGGATTCCACCCATCATCATTTTAAAATTTGTTCTCTCTCTTCTTCTGTAGCATGGATTGAGACTAAATAACAAGACCCAACTTACAAATTGAAAGCATCACAAATTTTCATCCATCGAAAATCTTCTACCTTCCATCAATATTCTTAAATAAAACTATTTCAGAGGTTCTAATGATACGGTGGATGATGCTGTCAGACCAGAATTTTGTTGAAATCAAACTAACTGAAAGTGCCACAATTTTTCATTTATTAATGTCTTCTACCTTCAATCAATGTTCTTTAACAAAGCTGTTACAGAGATTTCTAATGATGTGGTGCTATTTAATTAATCTGGTGAAAGATAATTTTCAACAAGAACCAGAACCAACCCAAAGTCTTTGCTGAAATCAAATTAATTGAAATAACAAAAACCAACCTAAAATTTTTGTTGAAATCAAACTAACTAAAAGAACCACAAATTTTCATCTATTGAATATCTTCTACCTTTAATCAATGTTCTTAGATAGAGCTATTTCATAGATTTCTAATGATATAGTGGCTGATGTTGACATTACAACTATGGACTGACAAAATAACAAGAACCAGCTCAAAATTTTGCTGACATCAAAGTTCAAACTAACTGAAAGCGTCACAATTTTTCCAATTTTTCATCTATTGAATGTCTTGTACCTTCAATCAATGTTCTTAGATAAAGCTATTTCACAGATTTCTAATGATATAGTGGATGATATTCTCATTACAACAATTTAATCAATCAAATTGTAAAAGATAATTTTCAACATCTTATAAAACAAAACTTTACCAACAGATCAACTGTCTATTGACATTTGAAGAAATTACTTAATCAAAATTTCTAATTGTAAAACATTTCATTGGACATACAATTTTGCAATAGATCAATTTTACTTGAAAAATAGTGATAGAAATTTTTCTATGAATAAAAAATATTGGATGGATGAATCACACTCGTAGAATCTATATGGGGCGAAATTGAGAGTATAAAACAAAGAAACAAATATGAAGTCACTCAGCGCCAACAGCAACTGCAGTAGCAGAGAGCCCACTTTTTCCATACATTGCTGTAATCCAGAGTATCCATGAAAGAGTCTCACCTATCATCATTCTTTTTTTAGTTTGTTCTTTTTTTTCCAGCAACATGGACTGATAATAACAAGAATCAGTCGAAAAACTTTGTTGAAATCAAATTAACTGAAACACACCAATTTCATCTATTGCATATCTTCTACCTTCAATCAGCAATCTTAGCTAAAACTATTTCAGAGATTTCTAATAGTATAATGGATGATGTCTGCCAGTACAACTATTTAATAAATCCAATCCTGAAAGATGATTTTCAACAGCCTATAAATCGATTGTGGGTACGCCCAAATCTCTTAAATCCTGAAGCCAAACGATCACCAAGTTTGCAGGCCACAATTCTCTTTGTCATGACCTTAACCTTCACAAAAGAAGGCTTAACATCTGTTTCTTCTCAAAATAGTCCGCTTCTCTTATCTTTACATAACCCACTTTATTTCTCTGATCAGATTTTATCCAGAGGTGAAATTAGAAATCTGACGGATGTTTCCCTCAATAAACGATTGAAGCTTCACTTATAATTTGTGCAATATGAGGAACTCCTCTGGCTTCTCAAAATAGGCCCATTTGAAGCCTCCATCGACATCTCTTCAGCCAAAAAAGAAATCTCAAAAATCAAACACGAGCTTAGATTAAAAATATGCCCAACAAAAGAATAAATCTTTGGAAATCTGATTCCTCCAGAGATTATAAGGGCCTGAAAATGGATAGAATTAGAATTAACTACGAAATCTGATTCCTCCAGAGATTACAAAGCCCTGAAAATGAATTATAAAATTAGAATTAATCCTTGGCATATAAAACTCGTGTACAGTTGTGGTAGCTTCCATGGCGAAGAATTCGGGGCTGTGTTTCAAGGCGGGAAGCTTCCATTTCGATTTTATATTTGTGCAAATATAACGTGATAAATCAACCTATATTTGTTGTTTATTGGAGAGGATGAATAACCCTATTGGCGTCTCCTCTACGAAAGAAGATGCCTCTGAACGCTGTTTTAATTCTTTCACGATTACTGTAAGCAGATGGAATTTTGCTTCATAGGTAATTTCTGTCAACATGCTCAGATGTCAAAAAAGGGCATACATTTAATTATAATTTTAGGGGTTTTGACCAAAATTTCATATTTAGAATCTTTTTAGCTTTTCACGGTCCTAGTTGGTTAAGAATTTAGGTTTCATTTTATATAGGACTTTAGATAAATTCTTTTCCTTTAGATTTGTTCTAGTAAATAAATTTATTTGAGTTTCCTAGTAGGTTATCTAGAACAATATCATTCTATTTTTAAACTTTTAAATTCAAAAAATATTTATGAGTTGTTGACTATTTTTATTATTGGACAAAGTGGTCTACTTTTCAACCCCCTCCTAGATAATATAAAGTTATGAGATTATTCAAAGATCTCATTTTAATAATTATTTTCTTGTTGAATAATAGATTAGAGTTTTTAGTGGTGACGCTGAGTTTTTTTTAAGGAGATTTGAAAAATATAAGGAGAACAAAACTTCTTATTTGTTTATTGAACAAAGTTAATTACAAAGGGGAAATGGTAGAGAAAAGATAAATTGAAAAGTCCATTTCACACCAAGCATTAATTAAATAGATCTTTTAAAAAGAAACTTTATTCGTTAAAAGGGAAAAAAAAAGCAACAAATTTGTGTCCTTACACATTTTTATTAAAAAAATAGATTTATCAAGTATTTTTAAATAATGTTGAGAATTAATAATTTATAATTACCTATTCATTGTAGTGGTGTATTTTTATATTAAATATTTATTGAATTATATAGAAAATAATAATTTATATTACAAGTTAAGGTATTAATATCATATAAAATATTTTAAATAATTTATCAATACAATTATATTATTGTAATGGTAAAATTTTGTATAATTTTTAAGTTTTGTGCTTGTTTTGATAGAATGACCTAATAAAATTGTATACCAATAAATGGTGCATTTTTATATCAATTTGGAATATTCCAATATTATTTCAATTATTAGGCTCGTTAATGGGCCTTACTGGGTAGCACCAAATTGTAGTGAAGCTATGAAAGGTGAGCTGGGAATGTCCAGAACTAGGATGGACAAAGTTGAATTTTTTGATGGGGTTTTCAAAGAGAACGGGAGCCCATTTGGGGTAGGATACAAAGTGAGGGACTAGAAGAACCTATTGACTATAGGGGCAAAGCACCTCAATGATGGTACCAAAAATGAGGCAGAATCTCAAGCAACATTGAATGCACAATGTGATGCAGCAACATCATGGCAAGGTACCATTTGAAGACAAAGAACCATGGAGGAACATAAAAGGATCAAAATCAATAAATTGGCTTGTGCTAGAGCCAATCATGGCATTTGAAAGCAATAAATATAATAAGTTTGTATTGAATCCTAAAGGGCCTAGTAAGGGCCTTAGGATCATCAATGATGTAATAAGGGCATACTATCAAAGTGGATTAGATTAAGTCTTTAGAGTGTTTAGGAGTGTTTAATAAGTTCATTTGGATCTAAGACTAAAGTTTCATCAAGTAATTAGTTGATTTATACAATATTTTGTAAAGTTGGAAATTCAAATATTTGAATTCCAACAGTCACTTGAAAATAGGTGGGAAAATGGTTTTAATGTGTTTTAAGATTAACTAAGCATGGTAACCAATCCAAATCAGTTGGTATGGTTGAGGAAAAGGTTTTTAAGATTGTCTTGAGTCATTGTACAAAATATGCAATTAGGGATTTCACTAGTGTATGCCTAAACATGGATTTGCCTAATAAAACTCAGAATTTTGTAATCCTTCATATGTTTCTTGACATAGTTTTGTTTATTATTGATCATTTTATGTTGGGAATGCATTGAGAATACATATTTCATTTTTATGAAAAGGTTAATGCCTTGAGGAAGGAGTTGTTTCAGTTTTACACCATTTTGTACTGACTGGTTTTTAGAGATTCCCTAATTTACCTTAACAGTTTGATTTTTTTTCCATGTAATGGATCATTCTATGAATGATAGCCACTAATTCTCATGGAATGATATAAACATAACATGTACAATACATATCTAACATGATTTTATGCATGTATGAGTGAAGGAAAGGTAGGTGATCATCGAGAGAGATGTGTCAAGGGTCATGCAATTGATTGCTAGTGAGCAACAACAAATAATCTACCTGAACAAAAGGTGTGTCTGAGAGTTTGGAGGGATTTTATATGGTGAATGAATGTTGAATCAACCATTTTTTGAGTCAGGAAAGGCTTGGAAGTAAAAGATTTGGAAAACCCTTGGTTTGAGGGTTTGATTGAGACCATTTTGGGGGTTTTGGGTTGCATTGGTCAAGGATCAAAGAAAGTTGGTATTCCTTGTATTTGAACCATTTATAAAGACTTTTGAGAGTCTTAGTGTTTGGAAGTGAGTAAAACTTATACTTGCTTTGGAAAATGACCACTTTCCATGCTTGAATTGGAGGCACAGTCAGAGTATCTAATAGTTGGTCTGAAACATCACATACTGATTCTGAGATATGTTAAAGTATGCTGAAATGGGTGTCTAAAAATGTAATTAGTTTGTTTTGTTTTTTGGGAAAGTTGCGAGAAAATTGTACTTCTATACTGTTGGAGACCTACTAGGAGGGCAATTAGGCATGTTTGCTAGTTTTGAGACTTTGGAGTGTTGGGTATTGCTTGGGAACCTATAATCTTTCAAAACCCTTTAAATCCAACTTAAATCATTTGAATATAACTATATTTTTCACTAGGAAGGTATTTGAGAAGTTTCAAGTCATTTGAGGCTTGAAAGCTATTTGGGTGTGGGCTTAAACAAATCAAATTTTGAACCTTTAAGAAGGTGTTCTCAATCATCCACCCAACCCTCTATATCAGGTAGTATCAAAGCCTAGGAGCATCCTAGGTGAAGAGTGTGAGGGGAGAATCTTGTGGTCTTTGGTGTATTGGATCCTTGGAGAACCCTTAGAGTTGAGTATATCCTTTGAGGTGAGTTCTCAAGTTGAGCCTTTGCATCAAGGAGACAAAGATTAAAGGTTGAAGATGAGAGGTTGAATATTTGGCAGCATCAGGGAAAGATTTTGAGGAAAATTCATGGCACCAAAGAATTAGTTGGTAAGAGAGATAGAAATGTTGAGAGAAGAGTTGGAAAAAGAGAGAAGGGAAAAGAGAGAACTAGAGCTTTCAAGGGAAAGAGAGGAAAGACATACAAGGATGGAGAGATTGTAATTGAATGAGAGGATAGAAGCATTGGATAAAGAGAAAAGAGAACCTAGGAGAGAAGAAAGTCATGAAGAGAATAATGAGGAAGAAGGAGAAAAAATGAGGGACAAGCAAATAGGGGTCATGGGGAAGAAAATAATCTTGAGGAGAGGAGATTCATAAGATTAATTAAAGAAGTGGAAGGTACTAGTCATAAAGGTACTACTTATTTACCTTTGTATCAAGGAAGAATGGAAATTGAAGAAGTCTTGGGTTGGTTAAAGGCCCTATAAATTTTTTTTGAGTTAGAGGACATGGATGAGAACAAGAAAGTCAGTTTTGCTAAGTCAAGGATGAGAGGTACATCATTGACACGGTGGAAAAATGCTCAATCAAAGAGAATGGCTAGAAGATTAGGAAGAATCACTAGCTGGGAGAGGATGAAGGGAATGGTCAATAATCAATTCTTGCCTAATGATTTTGTGATACAAACAAAGAGGATGAGACAAAATTTGAAGCAAAGAGAAATGGATGTGATGGCATATATAGAGCAGTTCCACAAGCTGAGTATCAAAGGAGGATATGAAGAAGAAGATGAAAAGATAGCAAGGTACATTAATGTGTTAAGACTTAATGTTCAAGATGAGATTGGGCTTAGTATACCACAAACAATGGGAGAATATTTTCAGCTTGTAGTGGGGGTAGAAGAGAAGATAAAGAGGAAGCATGAGAGGCAAAATAGAAATAGAGGAGGATCTTCTATGAGAGGAAGAGGTGGAAGGATAAGTTCTAATTATCAAGGCAGTAGGGATAGAGACAAGGATAAGGGGTCTACTTCATAAATAAGAGGAGGATATAACCATAGAGGTGAAAGATTTGGAGGAGGAAGACGAAGTGGAATCTTTATAGGAAATTGTTTTCATTGCAATGAGGTTGGTCATCAATCTTTTAGATGTCATAAATGGAATGATTCAAATCGGAGAGATAGAAGAGTGCTTCTAGTGGAAGAAGAAAAAGAGAAGCTTGAACCTAAGATACTACTACCAGAAGTAGGATAATGTCTACTTATGAGGAAAGGAGAGTCATTACCACAATCAATAATTTTTAGATCAAGATGTATGGTTAAAGGCAAGGTATGTACTTTTATTGTTGATTTAGAGGCACATACTAATATGGTTTCAATTGATATGGTGACTAAATTGGGATTGACCATAGTAGATCATCCTAACCCTTACAAGGCCACTTGGGTTAATCAAGTGATGAATGTAGAGGTTAGTCAGAGAGCTCTTGTTGATTTTTTAATTAGTCCTTATATTGATCAGGTAATGTGTGATATAATACCTATGACTTGTGGGCATATGATATTGGGTAGACCTTGGTAGTGTGCTAGGAGAACTTTTCATGATGGTGGATCATCAATCTTTTAGATGTCCTAAATGGAATGATTCAGATTAGAGAGAGAGAAGAGTGCATCTAGTGGAAGAAGAAGAGAAGCCTGAACCTAAGATACTACTACCAGAAGTAGGAGAATGTCTACTTATGAGGAAAGGAGAGTCATTACCAAAAACAAGTATTTTTATATCAAGATGTATGGTTAAAGGAAAGGTATGTACTTTTATTGTTGATTCAGGAGCACATAATAATATGGTTTCAGTTGACATGGTGACTAAATTTGGATTGACAATAGTAGATCATCCTAACCCTTACAAGGCCACTTGGGTTAATCAAGTGATGAATGTAGAGGTTAGTCAAAGAGTTATTGTTGATTTTTCAATTGGTCCTTATATTGATTAGGTAATGTGTGATATAATACCTATGACTTATGGGCATATGATATTGGGTAAACCTTGGTAGTGTGCTAGGAAAAATTTTCATGATGGCCATTCTAATACTTACATTGTGCATAAGGGTAAATAAAGGTATAAATTACAACCTTTAACTTGAAAGAGGAATGAGAATATTATCAATTATTTTGGAGATAATATTTTTCATGGTAAAAAGGAGCATGATACCGATTGGGTTCATCAAGAATTGAAAAAGAAAAGTTTGGTTATGAGTGGGTAGCAGAACAGTCCTATAAATCAGAATGGTTTAAACTTTGAGAGCATCAAAGTTGGGTATATTGATTGCCCTATTAAAAGGGTTAATAGAAGTGGTGTTTATAAGGTGTTGAAGAATCATAAAATTCAAGGAAATGAAATAAATGATAGGGTACGAGAAGCAAGAGAAATCAGGCAACAAGGTCCTAGAATAGGACAGTCAAAAATATGTTTTCAATCTGATGTTTTGTGTAATGATAATGCAGGTTGGCATAAGAGGAAGTAGGTAACTTTGGGATAATTCATATCCTATCCAAAGAATTAGAGTAGAGGAGGCAAGTGGCAAGATGACAAGGAAGATGCCTAACTCTTGGGACAAGACTTTCTTTCAAGGCGGGGAGAATGATGCAGGAGCCTCAAGGCATGGAAGGGTACCATTTAAAGACAAATAACCATGGAGGAACATAAAAGGATCAAAATCAATAAATTGGCATGTGTTAGAGACAATCATGGCATTTGAAAGCATTAAATATAATAAGTTTTTTAAGATTGGTAACTAAGCATGGTAACCAATCCAAATCGGTTGGTATGGTTGAGGAAAAGTTTTTTAAGATTTTCTTGAGTCGTTGTATGAAATATGCAATCAGGGATTTCACTAGTGTACAACTGAACAAGGATTTACCTAATAAAACTCAGAATTTTGCAATCCTTCATGTGTTTCTTGGCATAGTTTTTTTTATTATTGATAATTTTATGTTGGGAATGCATTGAGAATACATATTTCATTTTTATGACAAGATTAATGCCCCGAGGAAGGAATTTTTTTAGTTTTACACCATTTTGTACTGACTGGTTTTTAGAGATTCCCTGATTTACCTTAACAGTTTGAATTTCTTTTCCATGTAATGGATCATTACATGAATGAGGACCAATGATTATCATGGAATGATCTAAAAATAACATTTATAATACCTATCTAACATGATTTTATGTAGGTGAGTGAAGGAAAGGCAGTGATCACCGAGAGACATGTGTTGAGGGTCATGAAATTGAATTCTAGTGAGCAGTAGCAAATAATATACTTGAACAAAAGGTGTGTTTGAGAGTTTGGAGGGCTTTGATATGGTGAATGAATGGTGAATCAACCATTTTTTGAGTCAGTAAAGGATTGGAAGTAAGAGATTTGGAAAACCCTTGGTTTGAGGGTTCGATTAAGACCATTTTGGGGGTTTTGGGTTTGCATTGGTCTAAGGATCAAAGAAAGTTGATATTCATTGTATTTGAACCATGTATAAATACTTTTGAGAGTCTTAGTATTTGGGAGTGAGTAAAAATTATAATTTCTTTGGAAAATGACCACTTTTCATGCTTGAATTGGATGCATAGTCAAAGTATCTGATAGTCAATCCAAAACATCATATATTGATTCCGAGATATGTTAAAGTATGATGAAATGGGTTTCTAAAACTATAATTATTTTATTTTTTGTTTTGGGAAATTTGTGAGAAAATTGTACTTCTATACCACTAGAGACCTACTAGAAGGGCATTAATTAGACTTGTTTGGTAGTTTTGAGACTTTGGAGTGTTGGGTATTGCTTGGGAACCTATAATATATGAAAACCCTTTGAATCCAACTTAAATCAACCAAATATAACTATATTTGTCACTAGGAAGGTATTTGAGAAGTTTCAAGACATTTGAGTCTTGGAAGCTATTTGAGTGTGGGCTTAAACAAATCAATTTTTGAACCTTTAAGAAGGTGTTCTCAATCATCCACCAAACCCTCTAAATCACAATGGATGGAAAAAGAATTGAATGTATCATGCATTCACTTGGAAGGAGATTCACTCATTATTGTGAATAAAATTTCTAAAGGTGATGTGCAAGCATGGAACTTAAATAAATTTATAAAAATGATTAAATCAACCCTTGCCACCTTTGAAATTTTTTAAATCACCCATGTTAAATGAGGTGAAAACCAATTGGCAGACACATTATTAAATGTGGTCATGACTTTAATGTGAAATGATGGGGATGATATTTTTGAAGTTTTCAATGGGATTAAGGGAGAAGAGTTGGCATTGAGAACAACAAATGAAAGAACCATTATGTAGTGTGACAAGCTGTAAATTGGAGCATTGTTGAGTTGATTAAATACCATAACTTGGTTTGATTACCAATAGTTATGGTAATGGAAGAACCAAGGGTAGGGCTCTAAGCCCATCATGATTATTAGAGGTAGCTTAACACCGTGGAGAAATTGGTGTAGCCTTTTTGGGTTTGGAACATGTACAATGATAAGGAGGAATGTAGAGCCAAGACCCTTGTTAGTTGGGACTCTTTGAAGGACCTTCTCCAAGCTCAAGGTCTAGAGAATGTGAAGGAATAGAATGATCAAGAAAAGGTAAGTGGAAAGAAGGTAAATTTCAAAATGGAGAATTATTAGTTTAATGGGCTTGAGGGGAAGAAAAGGAAGCCCTAACAGGAGCGAATTTGATGGGTGGCCTCTTTGTATTTTTTCCATGGTTTTCATTGTTGTCTATATTAGAAATATAGGTAGTGATAAAGAGAATTTGTAAAAACTAAACACAAAATAATATGTGTTTCATCCCTCAATCATAGATTACACATAATGTATGGAATATGTTTTCTGGTAGTAGACTTGGTGGTCTACACGGAGGGAATGGAAAGTAATTGGTCTGGCATGAGCATTAATGAATCATTATAATGAGCATTGTCTTGTTCATACATATACAAATGCACATAGATATCTATATATAATTGTATTTATGTACATATATACATATATGTATATCTAGAAACATACAGACACACACATACATATAAATACATGTACACACATATAGACATGTACATATGTATATCTTAAACCAAACTCAAATTTGCAAGATTGCCTATATATAGAAAAGGCATAAATGTATCCTCTAATCTATAAGTTTAGTGTTCTCTAAATTTGTGGGAGCTTGTCCTATACATGAGAAAATTGTGACCACCTTCACTGAATCATCCTATTACATGTTGCAAATATCATTATAAAATAGGCTATTTGATGTTATACTATTGTGGAGCATTAAAGTTAGGGTGTGAATGGATAGGCTCCTTTCCCATGGAAGCTGAATTACACACACACACACACACAAAACGTGAGGATGTATAACAATAAGGGTTTACAACTTTATAAATGTGGAAGGGTATATATACATATACATACATACATACATATGTACACACACATAGAGCTATATATACATACATCTATATAGATATACATATTGACACACACACATAGAGGTATACACACACACACACACACATAGACATAGTAATGAGATGTGAAGAAGACATGCATCTTACGAATTGAAGCATGATAGAATTGGAGTTACTATAAAATGGAACAATTTCAGTGAAAATTAGGGGAAGGGACACAAAGTTAATGCTAGTGCAAGGTAATGGTGAAATCATTTCTTCATAGATCCTTATAAGTCAAAACAATTTACAAACATAATATTTTATAATGGACCACATAATCACATAGAAAAATTAAATTGATGAATTACACTTGTTGGTATAATTAAATATTACTAATTACACTTTACTTAAGTTTACTTAGGATAATGCATTTGCATATTAGTTGTCTTTGAGATACCTAGAAGTTTGCATTTCATTTTAGCACATGGTTAGGAGAAATTCCACTTTGCATGGTGATAGTTGTCATCTCATACCTATTTGTGTGTGAGATCCACCTTTAGTGCTTTTATCACATTATCATCCTCTCATTGTTACACATGTTGCACTCTATTTGATGTACAATGGAGGATGATCCACCTTTGGTGGACATGTGATTCCACCTAGTGAGATTGATAGCTCATCATCTCCTTCTTATGTAGTCTTATCACATTGCCTATATATTTAGGCACTCCTACATTGTATGTAAGGAATCTATTATGCATTCTATTAGATCATTATTAAATTATTCATTTGATCATCTTGTCTCTCTTGTGCTATCTCTTGAGCTTCTGGATCTTGGCATTTTATTCTTTTCCTTATGCAAATTCTTACAAAACTGATGACCAATTGATGAATTAAATTCCATGACACATCCACTTATGAAAGAGTGTTTTCTTATTTGTGATATTGATAATATCTTATGGATCACATGTTAATGTATGATAGGTAGATCTTACTAATCTATTTTGAAATTAATGTTGTCCTCACATTTAAGAACCATTGATGAGCTATCTCAAATATTGAGGAGGGTTGGAAGGGAGTTCTTTTCTATAAATTGAACCCCGATGAAGCACTCTGTATCTACTTTCCAGTCGACTATCCTTCAAGCTTTGAGATTGTCATGGATTCCCCTACTCGGCTACTGTGTGATAAACATTGAAAGTGGCTTTCATTGGGATAGTTTGAAACAAGAGGTTGAAAGTTATAATGAATCAGACTCATGGGTACAGTTTGCATGCAATGAGAAGGATAGTTGGTGGGGATTTTTTGCATAGTGACCACTGGTATCATGTGAAACAAATATTAGTGCAATTTTTTTGGCAACTCTTTTGGCGTCAGGGGAGCTAAAGGTGGCTGCCAAGTTGTGTAGGGCCCTCTTTTAAGGAGAACTTTTTTGGGAGAATTGGATTTGGCAGTTGATAATTTCAACAAGCACATAAAAATTTCATGTCTGAATGACTACATTAAAATTCACAAAGATATTAGAAAATGGACAATGCTCATGATTTGGAATTAGGCATCCTTTGACCTAAGAATTCCTTTGATACTAAGGAGTGTGGAATTTCTGTAAAAGTATCTTGGTTTGAAATTGCAATATGGAAAAAATTGGCGGGAAAACTACAAAAGAGAAGAGGGTTTGAAAAGCGAAGAAGATGACCATGAAGTGAATTGGGGAACAATTATTCATGAAGAGGTGGCAGAGGATGCAACAACAACGACTCTAAAGCCAAGTGACGGTGGTGCAAGATGATGACAGTGGTGGTAGTTGTTTAAGTTTCCATTTTTTGTTGACTATAGTAAAATCAGGTTGTATGGAATAGGGTTGTGAGAATGCTAGGCTAGTAAAAAGGGACACTTTTTCTTTTTTTATCTACCAATTTTGATGACATGTGAAGCCAATTTTGAAGAGATGTAATCATCAATGAAAATCCTCCTTTTCTGATTAATATAACTACCAAGCTAAGTATTAAATAATTATTAGCTCTTGCCTATATATAGGCAGCGAACTAATGTTTTTGTTTTCCCATATTTAATTAGTCTCCATAATCAAAATTATTGAAGTTCTAAAGTTTTGGAACAAATTGTCTTGTTTTATTTTTAAATTAATTTTTAATCATTAATTTTTTATTTTTTTATTATTGGCTAGTCCTAAATTTTGCCAGTGGTTTAATTATTTTTTCAATTAAAAAAATCACAATAAAAATAAGTTTCCACTGAATGTTCCTTCCTTCTAGAAGGCTCCATTAGATCAAGCTCCAAAATTTGAATCGCTCAAGTCTGAAGATGCCCAGCCTTCCGCTTGGCTTGACTCCCTTGCTCACTCCGCCTTCTGTCTACCCCAGCTTTACAGGAAAATGAAAAGGAAATCTGAGGCATGATGACAAAGCTAAAGAGACAAGTTGAAGTGACAATTTATTTTGTGGAGTGTAAGGAAAAAAATGCTTGATCAAAATCTTTCTTTCCACTAGAGAATCTTTTCTCCCGTTGTTCTTCCTTCGACGCTAATTACAATGTATGGATTCAAGCATTTTGCTTTTGCGGAAAGGAAAATTCTTTACGAGAGCAGCAAGATCATTCATCTAAAGAAAGCCCCTAGAAATATGACCAAGGACGAAAGAATCCGATGGTTCACAGAAAACTTGAGCAACTCCAATCTAGAATCAGATGCAATCTCAACTCAATTTTCATCAAAGGTGAACGATTTCTTCAAAAATTGCAAAATTCATTTCTTTATGACATGGATATCAATTCCTGAATCCTTTGGCCCACGAGAGTGGATTTCCATGGAAAGCCTATTCAAACTCCTTCCCTATGGACTCCAAAAGGGGCTAGGAAATTTTGCAGTCATTTCAGAACAGGGGATTTAGGATTAAAGGGATGGCTAGGCCTTTAAACAAAAATATACATTATACAGATGACTAAACAATCAATACTCAATTCAAAATCTAAAATAAATAGCTGAACAACCCAAACCAAGTTTAAATTTGAAAATCATATCAGTTGTGAATGGAAAACAATTGGAAGATGATAATCCTTTGCAACCTCACTCAAATTTGTCTACTTGCACAACCATCTACAATCCCATTGTGTTCTATCCACGCAAGCGCTAAGGCTCGTCCGTGCTTGTTTGCTCCATGAGTGTTCAATGGAAGATGGAGAGAATGGAGCACAATTGATTCATGCAGAACTTTAGAACAAACCAAAAACAAGGCTTTGGAGGATACCAATGTTTATCAAGTGTAGATTGTCATCAAAGGGAAGCACTACTACTTTCCACTTTGGTCAATATTGCCCTTCAAATCTCTTGTTAATGTTTTCATGAGTCAGTTTCACAATTAATTCATGTTTGGAAAATAATGCCCCCAATTCTTTCATGTGGTTTAAGTTAATTATTTCATTAAACTGATTTTTCTTTTTAACTTTTTCTTTTCCCCCTTCATCTTTCCTATTTTTGCTAGGCAGTTTCTAGTTTATATTTTATAGAAAACTTGGTAAAACAAGCTCCTAAGGCACACAACATTCTGCATTTACGTGTCTGGTTTGTGCTTCCACAATTTGCATACATGATGATGAGAGCACTGTAGATGGGCAATATGTATGTAAACAGAAAGAGCACGTGTGCAGTTGGTATTCTAAGAAAGGAATATGTGTTTGTATGCATTATTGCCATAATTTGTAGAAGAAAGTAAAGGAAGACTTCCTGTTTGAGGATTTTCTATTTTGGATATTTTACACACAGTTTGTTTACTTGATCATTTGCAACTCAATTTGGAAAATTAAAATCATCATTTCAAATGAATTTTATGAATACATGTGTAACCGTCCACTTGCTTTATCCCCATTTTGGTAACTTTCACTCTTCTAAACATGCCCTTATTAACAAGTTGCCATGTGGCAATTTATTGAGCTCAATGTTTTTCGGTTTCAATATGTTCTAAGATAGTTTGAATCATTTATATTGATATTTAAAAAAAAATCAAAATGTCTTTTGTGTTTTTCGTTTTGAATCATGTGTGTGCAAAAATTACATCCTCTTGCCAAAAATTGTGTTTTGTTTTTTTACATGCTTGTTGACACTTTTGCTATAGTTTGGAAAAGAGGCAAGACAAAAAGAAGGCCACAACAATGAGGGTTGATCATAGTCCACCAACTAATTAAATTCAATATTTTGAAAAAATATCTTGCTAATGAGAATGTCACTAAGAAATTATGCACAAAAGCATTTTTTATCGATTTAAATAACGCGTGGTGATGAATTTTGTCAACAATAGGACAATCACTCAATATTGGATTTCAGAGTTGAAAAGAGAATACAAAAAAGTGTATAAATCCTAATAGTAACATTGAATTTGAAACCCTATGGTTAGTATTAAACCCTAATAATAATTGTGAAACATTCATATGAAATTTTTTTTTGTAAACCCTAATATTGGCTGTGAATATTAAACCTTAATATTAGCAGTCAATATTAAACCCTAATATTACTATGTATGAATAGAGAAATTGGATAATGTATTTCATATATTATCTGATTAATAAAAGATGACATGACAGGGATTTAAATGTATTAATTGATGAATATTAATAGTAATGTCGGAGTAAAATTTTTTTGCAATGCCATGAAAATACCAAAGAAGCTTGAAAAGAATAGCACATTTCCCTTTGAGAGAGATGTGTGTTTATGAACACAAATTGGAGGGTTCATAAGCACAAAATCGATCAAAACTTTAGACCAAAAGAACCCAGTGACACAAGCTTAACTACAATGTACAAGACAAGAAACCACAAAATAATAGACCACAATAGAGCTAGAGATGATGGCAAAATATATAATTTCTTGTAAGAAAACTATAAATACTACGGAAAAACTGATAACCAAAGGCCTTCGTGAGGATTAATCACCGTCTGGGTCGCATTAAACAACCACTGACATATGTAGATGACATTGTAGTTACAACAAAATTAAAATCAAGGTATAATAACAAAAAATAAAATGCACAACATGGCCATGTCCAAAAACATAAAATGGAGGCCTTAATGAGGATTAATCCCCACCTCGGTCGAATAGTTGGTGTGGAAGTTGGCAAAACTCCTTCGTGTTGTGGCCTTCAAACCTTCCTCCATAGGCTTGTAAGTTAGATATGGGAAGAATCAATTGCAAAATGCAGACAATTTGAATTGAAGCATTAAAAAAACAATGAGTGAATGAAATTGATAAAACTTGCCTCAAAACTAGGAAGTAATGATGGCATGATGAGATAATCGTCAATAACAGGGAGTGTCACCACCGTCAAAAACCTGTTGAGAGTGCTAACGGTGGGAGCCATGCTCTAGTTTGCTAGCGAACCACTAATGGTTTTGCCACGAACACATTCTAGTACCCAATTTCTCGACGTCTGGAGAATGAATACAAGAGAGAGAAAGGAATGAAGGTGAGCTTGAACAACGGAAGATAAATAATTGAATGAGCTTGTGCTCAAAAATTAGGAGACTTGAAGTGGAAGTAAGGTGAAGTGACATGAAATGTCCCCTTTCTGATTTTTATATCATATTTAGATCCTCTAATCAGATTATTAAATCAAACAATCACACTTTGAAAGATTATGCAATTTCTCAATAAAATCCAAATCGGGTATGCCCAAAATAGTGCCAAAAACTTCACAGCTTCACATATTATTGATAAATCTGAAAGTAGACATTTTTACAGAAATTTCGCCAGCATAACGGCCTACAAAATGACATTTCCAGATCTTTATAGATTTTTCACAACAGCTCCTAAACGGAAGACAAAAACAATGCTCATCGGGCTCCCGAAAACAACACAAAATAGCCAGGAAACACCACAAAACACTAATAATCTATCACAGAAGTATAACCACGACCCAATACATATATTAAGCTCTATTTTAACATCAAAATGACTGCAATATAGCAGCAACCCAAACTGATATGAAAAACTCAACCAAAAACATCAAATTCTTACAAAAAGACACTCGAAAACTCACAAATCTGCACTGTTCAGCACAAGGGCAAATTCCACATGAGCTTGCACATGGAATGGCCTCAAACTCTCGTCTTTGGGTCTCCTTCTCCATAGGTTTGGCAGCCTCTGAAGAACAACAAAGCAATGAGCAAAAATCAAGTTCTCGAATGAGCCCGAAATACTTCCAAACCCCTTTAAAAGAGGGCATAACCCTAACTTACGACCAAGAAGGTTCAATAATACATATTTTAATAATAATAATTATTTATTAATCCATTGGTTTCCAAAGATTAGCCCCTTTTCCCAAAACTTCACTTTTTGAGCCTACCAACCTTAACAAAAGTTATTATTTTTAATTATTTGAAAAAGGGACATGACATGACATACAATAATGCCACTACAAGGAAGAGTGATGGGTGCCAACAACTCGAAAATGTGGCCATGTTGGTTTGAATGGTAGCCACACAATTGAATGTCATGCGACCACCATTGCGGTTTTACGTCACACCAGCCAGTGTGACGAGGTGGCTTAGCACATGTCTCGGTGAGCCATTAAATGGCAAAATTTGAACACTTTGGATGTCAACATGTCGCACATGTGGAAAAGTTAATTTTTTAAGCAATTTTTAGTGTTGGACAACGTGGCAGTCTACTTGAACAAGGCTAAACAAAAATTCTGAATCCATATGGCACTCCACATGAACCCTGAAGTTAAGGTGCACACGTTTGACATCCCTGCCTTGTAAATTTTTAAGCAGATAGAATGCACTTATAATCCCAGATTCCAAATACCTGGCAAGATTCAAACATTAAGAAGTGTAGAAAGCAAGGGTTTCCGACGGCAACGACGACTGCCATATGCTCAAATCCACCTCACGACGGCGACCAAAACTTACTTGCGGGATCCCTTCCGGTCGACAAGCCCTATCTTCATCGTTTAGTCGGCCATGACACTCCCTTTAAAATCTCTAAACAGACCTCTAAATTCATCAGTCATCTCGTGTATTTCTGCTCTTCCACTTGAGAAACGTTTTAGGGTGGATTTAGCAGAATCTGATTCAAGTTGCGAAGGTTCACTAAATCTCGTGCTGTAGCAAAGGTTGAGCTTGAAACAGGGCATAAAGCCATAAGCCCACATCTTGCAAACCCAAGCACACCACCAAGAGCTTTTTTTGGTGGGGTTTCTATAAAATACTCAGAGAAGACATAGATTTTGTGGGAGTTCTTTACAATACTCAGAAGACAGATTTGCTGCTTCTTATCAAAGATTGGACTTTTGATGGAGAACAACCAGTTTGCTCTGTTCTCAAAGTCTTTTGCTGGGAAACATTTGTCTTTCAGAAGCAATTTGAATTTGGGCAATGTGAGGAGAAGAAGAATAAGCAACAAATCATCTCTTTTTCTCATATTTTTGAGCACACTAGGTTTTCTGATGACTTGAATGAATCTGAATGGGATTCATGTCAAGCTGAGTTTATTGAATGTGAATGGGACTCTTGCCAAGGGTGCAGAAATTGTGCATCATTTGATTATGCATTGGAGAGGTTGCAGAAGAGGCAGATGTTCTTGAGAAGCTATCAACTGAGCAGGAAGAAGAAGTTGTCCCAGAAGCTTAAAGCTTCTTTCCTTAAACTTAAGGCAGAGCTGTGGTCTAGTGTTGCTTGGAATTGTTGTTTTTGTTGTTCGCATGGTTATGAACGATTGGAGAAGATAAACAAGCGCTCCAGGTTTTGTATCCCATGTTGAAGTAACATTCAAAATTGGCTGTTTTATCATATATGCTATCGTTTTCCCTTTTAGTGTATCAGAAGGGATCGATGCAGGACATACTCATAATATGAATATTCAAATTTCAAAAAGTAGTAGATTACAACAGCAGCTCAATGTATTGAGCAATTTTTCTTTATGAAAGATTTTTTATTCACAGAGTCACTTAGTCTCATCTCCAATATTTAAAGAAGATAAACAAGCACTCCAGATTTTATAACCCATGTTGGAATAACATTCAAAATTACTACTTTATCATATTGATACCATTGTTTTTCATTTTTTTTTCCCCAAAAGGATCAATGCAGGACATATTAATAATATGAATGTTCAAGTTCATAAATCAGCAGATTACAACCGCCCACTGCTTTCAGTAATTTTGAAACTGATAAAGAAATTCCTTGATCAGAATTTCCGAGCGTAAAACATTGTATTGTGAATAGAATTTTACAGGATCTACTGATCAATTTGGCTTGAAAAATTGTGATAGGTTTTTGTTGTTGTATAAATAATATTTTTTATAAATAATTGTTTAAATATCTTTTATAAATTAATATTACACAATAAAAAAGATGTTGGGTAGATGGATCACATTCTTAAAATCTATATGGGCTAAGTTCCGAGCATAAAACAAAGAAACAAATATGAAGTCACTTGGTGGCAAAGATCTTAATCATCTGGCTTTTTCCATACATCAGTAGTTCACCCATTATCATTTTTAATTTGTTTTTTTAGTATGGATTGACAAAATACTCATAAATTTGTTGAAATCAAATTAACTAAAAGTACTACAAATTTTCATCTAGTGAATATCTTCTACCTGCAACCAATGTTCTTAGATAAGGCTTTTTCATATATTTCTAATGATATAGTGGATGAGGTTGTTGTTATAACTATGGACTGTTGAAATAACAAGAATTGGCCCAAGATTTTGTTGAAATCAGACTAACTGAAAGCACCACAAATTTTCATCTATTGAATGTCTTTTACCTTCAATCAATGTTCTTAGATAAAGCTATTTCAGAAATTTCTAATGAAATAGTGGGTGATGTTCTCATTACAATTACTTAATGAGTCCAATTATGAAAGATAATTTTCAACTAAAAAACAAAACCAGCCAAAAGTCTTTGCTGAAATCAAATTAACTGAAATAAGAAAAACCAGTCCAAAATTTCTGTTGAAATCAAACTAATTAAAAACACCACAATTTTTTATTTATTGAGTATCTTCTACCTTCAGTCAATGTTCTTAGATAAATCTACTTCAGAGAATTCTAATGATTTAGAGAATAGTATTTTCATTACAACTATGGACTGATGAGATAACAAGAACTGATGCAAATTTTTGTTGAAATTATACTAACTGAAAGTGCCACAATTGTTTATCTATTGAATGTTTTTTAACTTTAATCAATGTTTTGTAGATAAAGCTATTTCAGGAATTTCTAATGATATAGTGGATGATTTTCTTATTATAACTATTTAATCAATCAATCAGTTTATAGAAAATAAAATTGAAACTTCACCAATAAATCAAAGACTTGTTGATATTTTGAATAATTTTGAAATTGATAAAAAATTACTTAATGAAAATTTCCAATTGTAAAATACTTCGAATGAAAAGTGGTGATAGGAATTTTTAATAAATAAGTGATACACATTTTAAAAACAAGTTGGGTGAAGTCCAGAACAAAAAATAGAGAAACAAATATGAAGTCACTCAGAGGCAACTGCAGTAGCAGAGAGGGGAAAAAGATCTCAATCACCCCCATTTTTCCATACTGAATGAGTGCAGTCCAGAATATCTGTAAAGGGGTTCCAGAAACATGGACTGATAAATAACATGAGCCCCTGAAATTTTTTTGTTAAAACCAAACTAACTGAAAGTCCAACCAATTTTCATGTATTAAATGTCTCCTACCTTCAATCAATTTTGAGAGATTTCTAATAGTATAATGGATCATATTCTCATTGCAACTATTTAATCAATCGAATCCTGATAGATGATTTTCAGCAGCCTATAAATCGATTTTGGGTACGCCCAAATCTCTTCAATCCTGAAGCCAAGCGATCACCCAGTTTGTAGGCCATGATTCTCTTTGCCATTATCTTAACCTTCTCAAAAGAAGCCTTAAGTTTCTGGGCAACTGTCTTCTCAGAGGTAAAATGGTAGCTTGTCAAGAACATCTGCCTCTTTTCTAAATAATCCGCTTCTCTTATCTTTAAAAAACCCCCCTTTTTTCTGTGATCAGATTTCTCATCTCTGGGCTTGTGGGTTTTGTCCAGAGGTGAAAGCAGAATTCTGACGGATGTTTCCCTCAGTAATCGATTGAAGCTTCGCTTATAAGTTGTGCAATATGAGGAACTCCTCTGGCTTCTCAAAATAGGCCCATTTGAAGCCTCCATCGACATGCTCTTCACCCAGAAAAGAAATCTCAAAAATCAAACACGGACTTACATTAACATATATCAACAAGAAAAATAAGTCTTAGGAAATCCGATTCTTCCACTGATTATAAGCGCTTGAAAATTAATAAAAAATTAGAATTAATCCTTGGCTTGTAAAAATCGTGTACAGTTGTGGTAGCTTCCATCGCGAAGAATCCGAGGCTTTGTTTTCAAGGGGGAAGCTTCCATTTCGATTTTATATTTGTGCAAATATAACGTGATAAATCAATCTCTTGGGCATAGATATTTGTGATTGTTTGAAGAGGATGAACAAGTGTATTGGCGTCTCCTCTACGAAAGAAGATGCCTTTGAATTGTTCTAAGACTTCTGGAACCAGTTGGACTTTTGTTTCATACTTTATTTGGTCAACATTCTCAGATTTCAAGAAAGGGAAAAATATCATTAATTAAATATTTTATTGAGGTTTGGGAGAAATTTTATATCAAATCTATAGAATATTTTGAGTTATTCAATATGGGAGAAAAAAATATAGGTTAAATGTATTTGGTTAAAATTTGAGGTACTTCAATATGTATATTAGGAAAATCGAGAGTTTTACAAAAAGTTTGGATGATATCGTGGACTATAAAATAGAATTTAAAAATAAAATAAAATTATTTGTCAATTATCTAAGGCACAACTTCATTATGATTTGTTAAGATAAGACTTAATTTCTAGTGGGTTCATCTAGAACAATTAACTTTATCAATAGACTAAAGATCCATTTATAATAATTATATTATCAATTTTTAAATTCAAAACATATTTATTACTTTTTTGACTATATTTTATTATTGGAAAAGAAGTCTACCTTTAAACCTCACCACTTAGATCATGTAAAATCATTATGAGATTATTCAAAGATCTTATATGTATGACTATATTCTTATTGAATACTAGTTTGAGTATTTAGGTCAAGAGAGATTTTATGGGAGACTTGAAAAAAATTAAGGAGACCAAAATTAAGTTGAATAAGTCTTTTTAAGAGAAACTTTATTCAATGGGAGGAAGAAATAACAACAAATTTTTGTTCCCACACATTTTTATAATATTTTTTTGAAAAATTGATGTATTACATATTTTTTAATTACTTTGGGAGATAATAATTTATAATTAAATTCATTCTAGTGATATATATATTTTGTTTAAGTTTAATTTTTTAAAAATATTTATTGAATTATATAGAAACATAATAATTTATAATTACAATTGAAGTTAGCAATATTATTTAGAATGTTTTTAATGATTTGTAAACATTAATATGTTATTGTAATCGTGAAATTTTTATCTATATATTTCTTTTGTATTTAGTTTTTGAAAAATGGCTTAATGAAAAATATATATCAATAAATGGTACAATTTTATTTAAATTTGGATTCATTCTACACTATTTTAACTATTTTTATTTATATACATTCTCATGCATATGATCTTATTTTGTTCGTTTTTATATTTTTTCTTGTGGACTTTACATTTATTGTAGCTTAGTTGAGCAATCAAGATTAGAATGCAAGACCAATGATAACTTTCACAAGTAAATTATGAGCATAAAATCATAAAATGAGGGTGTATAAAATATGCAATGAGGCTTCTTGTTTAAATAAGACAAGGAGAAAAGAAGAAAGGTACCACTAATATATCCAAATATGCAACACATTTTAAACCTCTTGGGACAATTTTGATGACGTATGTAAAGTCCTTATGACATGAGACAAAATGACAAATAACATCTAAGTCAACATCTTATTTAAATGTAACTAAGAGAAAAGAGATGTGGTGATATGTCTCAACTACCAAGCCATGTTATTGTGGGAATGTGCATGGAAATGGGAGACCAAAATGAAATCCTAAATGGTAATTTTTTTAATTAGTAAAAAATACCTTGTCAATGAGAAATTGAAGATAGTTATGCTAAAAATTTGATGATGTCACCATAGCAAGATTCTAGTGATGTGAAGAGGATGAACAGGTGTATTGGCGTCTCCTCTATGAAACAAGATGCCTTTGAATTGTTCTATGCCTTCTAGAACCATTTGGACTTTTGTTTCATAGTTTTTTGGTCAACATTCTCAGATTTCAAGAAAGGGAAATATCATTAATTATATTTATTTTTGACGTTGGGGAGAAATTTTATATCAAATCTATAGAATATTTTGAGTTATTCAATATGGGAGAAAAAAATATAGGTTAAATGTATTTGGTTGAGTTTAATTTGCATGATATGGTGGACTATAAAATAGAGTTAATTTTCTATTTTTTTAAAATGGCAATTATCTAAGGCACAACCTCCTTATCATTTGTTAAGATGTTGGGATGTTGTGCTCAATAAGACTTAATTTCTAGTGGGTTCATCTAGAAGAATTAACTCTATCAATAGACGAAAAATCCATTTACAATCATTATATTATCAATTTTTAAATTCAAAACATATTTATTACTTTTTGACTATATTTTATTATTGGAAAAGAAGTCTACCTTTAAACCTCACCACTTAGATCATGTAAAATCATTATGAGATTATTCAAAGATCTTATATGTATAACTATATTCTTGTTGAATAATAGTTTGAGTATTTAGGTCAAGAGAGATTTTATGGGAGACTTGAAAAAAATTAAGGAGACCAAAATTAAGTTGAATAAGTCTTTGTAAAAGAAACTTTATTCATTGGGAGGAAGAAAGAACAACAAATTTGTGTTCCCACACATTTTTATAATATTTTTATGAAAATTTTGATGTATTAAAAATATTTTTTAATTAATTTCGGAGATAATATTTTATAATTAGATTCATTCTAGTGATATATTTTTTGTTTAAGTTTCATTTTTAAAAATATTTATTGAATTATATAGAAAGATAATCATTTATAATTATAATTGAAGTTAGCAATATTATTTAGAATGACCACCACACTTACCTTTTCCTAAGAGGGGGTTTCTTAAAGTTATCCCTAGTTAATGGCGAATAGAGGGCAAAGTGGAAGGCAGAGTGGTGGGCAGATTTGGCAGTCATACGGCTGTAGATAGAGGCTGGAATCCCAGAGCCAACTGTTTAACCAGTACTGTTATGAACAGGGAATTCAAACCTGGAATGAGAAAGGTTTTGAGATAGGATGCAAGCTTTAGCTGTAGAGTCAGAAAAATGCACATTTTGACCCGGGACAAGGGTTTGCAACGAATAAGGAAATTTGATTCTGACAACCCAAATAGTCACCATCGAATTTTCCCTTCTGGATTGCAGTCGGTTCCCTTTGCTCAGAAAAACTTGCTTAAAGGAGACACAATGCCCCATTCTAGTATGGATGATTTCATGAAGATTTTTAACGGGAAAGTAACAGTCTAGCCCGCGAAACCCTTTTTTGTTAACCCCAGGTTTCACGTCAAAGCACCTGCTATTAAACACCGAGGGGTACAACATCATCAAGACCACAATATGCCCATCATATCAAAGATTCACCCACAAGATAAGGTTTCCAATCTATCGGTAAATCCTCCTAGTTTCAATGGCATTGCTACTTTTGAGGTTGGGGAGTCGACGAAACAAGCGGCCAGGAGACAGGCAACATCCTTCAAATAGGTTCTCACTTCTTCAAATCGGGGTTTTTCAAAAAGGGAAAAGAGCGGGAAAAATTGTCAAATTATATTCGGCTCCAGTTTAATAGATCACATAAATTTCTCAAGCAACAAGGGCGGGGTAAGAGGCTTATTAATCAAGAGAAACCACTATTTGATATCTATGAAGGCACGCCACTTGGATCCCCTGCTAAGATCAGATATTCTCCTCGTACTACTTTGGATCATGTTGATTTAAGTAAGGTTGACCTAGTGGATAGTAGAGCACCCTTCAATCCAAAAAAGCCCTCTCAAGTTTGGCAGGTCAAACAGTTGCAGATGCCTTCAGCATCAGTGTTCCTCCACCAAAGCAACGATCCTCGCTCCTCGTCGACTATTATTCTTCTTGATCATTTACTTCAGGAACAAGTCCACCTTTTCTGTGACAAAGCACTAATAGGTAAGTTTGTCAAATCTGATCTCTCTATTGAAGTTATTAAGTCTTGGGCCTTACAAAACTGGCCAGGTTTGTTAGATATTTTCTGGTTGAATGTTGAGCTGGGATATTTTCTTGCTAAATTTGAATCTACTGATATGAGGGATGCTATTCATAAGATTAAAAGTTGGTTCTGCAAAGGTTTGGGTCTTTTTACTTCGGTATGGACTCCCAATGTTAAGCTACATGGTAGATCTCCTTTACTCTTTCCCATTTGGGTCGCGTTTCTGCATTTACCCTTAGAATATAGAGATCTGGATATTATAGAGATCATTTCCAATAGGCTTGGAATATTTGTGAAACATGATTTAATCCCTTATGAGCATCCGCATCAAGAAGTTAGAGTGTGCATTCTTCTTGATCCAACTAAGGGTTTAACAAAAACCATTTCCCTAAAATCAAAATGGGGACATTGGGAGCAGGAAATTGTTCTTCAAGATGAGGATTCTATAATGTTATTCCAGCACCAGCTAGGGCATTTCACAACCCAGTGTAACCCACATTCTCTTCCACAGTTGGTGGTGTGTGAGGACCACTGCACAAACCCTCTTCATTGTTCAAATCAATCATCCCCCCATTGCTCTTGGCATACAAATGTACAAACTCCTCCAACAGATTCTATCAAATCTATGAACACAAAAACTCCTACAGTGAATTCTGGCAAAGCTATACCTTCGGTCTTTTATTCATATGAGGCATCCATCTCCTTCTTTTTGGCGATTAGATATATCCTCTCGTGTCTAAAGTATAGCAACAAGGTCCTTTTATTAGACTGGAAACTTGAACAATCGCATAATCTAGATATGGATATCCTAGTTCAACAGATTATGTTTCGTGACTCCCCAATTAAAATGCCAATTACACATGATATGCTTGACAGAGAGGCTCTACTGAATCTTCGAGCGAGGAATCTATTAGATCAACTATTGACAGAGTTAGCTACTAAAATTATATATGAAATAGCAGAAGAAGAGGAAGTTCTATTTCATGTAGTAGACCACAATCCAATAGATCTTCAATCAGTAGCCAAGGATGCCACACATGCACATATTGATCTTTTTACCATTGTGGATGGGCAGTCACATGCATATGATCAGTGGCCCTTCTTAGAGGAGAGTGATAATAATTTCAAGGATGTCTCAGACAACATTGTTTTAGTAGAAGATGAGGCAATGATATTCCCAAAATTGGTTCATATTTCAATAGATTCTCAGCAAGCAATCAAGGGGGACACATATGTCCAAACTGATCATCCTCTCATTGAGGTAAGGCAGGCACAAGTTTATGAAGAGGAGAGAGGCATCTCTAATATGGATGGCTTAGACAACAATGGGATATTTAATTCGCACGAGAACCTGCTTAAACAAATCGAAGATGTGGATTCAATAAATATTAATGGGTGTCTCCAAAATAACAGTTCGGTTCTGTCCCCCATACTTGATGACGATGTAACTAACAAGATCAGAGATTGGATCCAGAATAACACTTTTCTTGACTCAGAAGAGAGTTAAGTAGAAAACATTAAGGACAATAACATGGAGTTTGAAACTATTGTATTTGAGCCAAAGACACATCATTTGACATATGGTCATAGCCTTACTCTCTCAATTGAGAAAACCCCTCTTCAACATTCACAGATTAAGGCTACGCCAAAAAAGCGAGGCAAAAAACCCAAAAGTAATCTAATCAAAGATGAAATAGCAACCAATTAACATTGGATGGAAAATTCACACCCTCTAAGCAATTGACGAGGAGAACCAAGGGTTCTCCTTGTCATCAATGAAGATAGCCTCTTGGAATGTTAGAGGTTTAAATGCCTCTGACAAAAGGAACAGAATCAAGCAAGAGCTGGATTCTTTGAAAATGGATGTGATACTCCTACAAGAAACAAAGATGTCAATAGAGTCCTTTGACAAGTCAATTGGGAAGTGGTCAATGTGGAAATCTGCACATAGCCTGACAGTTGGTGCTTCAGGGGGACTGGCGGTCCTTTGGGATCCGAAATCAATCCAAGGGAAGGTACTCCACCTGAAAGATAATTGGCAAGCCATCAAGTTAGAATGCCTTGGCTAAAATTTCTACTCTTTAATGTCTATGGCCCCACGTCTACACTGGATACGCAAAGTTTGTGGAGGGAATTAACCCCTATGATCAAACTTCAGTCAGACCACTTTATCATCATGGGTGGTGACTTTAATGCTATCCTCAAATTGTCAGAAAAAAGTGGCAACATCTCTCCTCCATTGAGAACTATCCAAGACTTCTCTAATTTTGTTGAAGATAATAGTTTTATGGATATATAACCATCCAATGGGACTTTCACATGGACTAACAAAAGGTCTGATTTATCACATATTGCTGTCAGATTGGATAGATTCCTCCTATCACAGAATTGGAAACTAGCAAATGTTACATTTCAATCACAAATCTTGCCTTGGCCAGAGTCAGATCACTTTCTGATATGCTTGCATGTGTCTTCGATAACAACTAATCAAGAATTTTAGCATAGACCTTCTTTCAAATTTGAAAGAATGTGGCTGCGGCACCCAACTTTCTTGCCATTACTTAGACAGTGGTGGGTTAGTGCACCAGATACTAAGGGCACTAAAATGTATCAGTTTGCACAGAAGATGAAACTTATTAAAAGTTTGATTAAAAAAAGGAATGAAGAGGTTTTCAAGAATATTTTCAAGGAAAAAGAAGTAGTTAAGTAGAAAATGGAAACCATATATAGTAATATTATTAAACAAGGCATGGACAAGGATTCATATACCACCCAGAAAATCCTTACGCAGGATGGGAAGAAATATGTAGCAGAGAAGAGGAATATTGGAGACAAAAATCAAGGGAATTATGGCTACGGGAGGGGGATAGAAACAACAAATACTTTCATGCTTCTGCAAAACAAAAAATAGCAATTAATCGTATATTCAATATCACTAACACTGAAATGGGAATCCTTCTATCTGAACCCAAAAGCATTCAAGAAGAAGGAGTTAGATACTTTCAGTCCCTGCTTGCGCCCGCCCCTCCCCGCCCCCCCACTATACCTGGTTCAGTAGCCCCACCAGTGGATGAACTGCTAGAGGCAATTCCTACACTAGTAATAGAAGTTGATAATCTAAAACTCATGACTCCATTCACTATTCAGGAGCTTAGAAGTGTGGTCTTTTCCCTGCCCCCAGACAAAGCACCAGGTCTAGATGGATTTACAATGCTATTCTTCCAATCATGTTGGGATTGGATTGAGTGGGATCTATTGGATGTAATAGAAGAATCTAGGACCAACAAATCCATGTTAAAAAGCTTTAATACCACAAATATAGCCATCATCCTGAAAGTCAAGACACCTAAATCCTTTGCATAATTTCGCCCAATCTCCTTATGCAACACTATTTATAAGATCATTACAAAGGCTATATATATCAGAATGTAGCATCTCATTCCTAGCCTTGTCTCACAGCCACAAGGGGGTTTTGTACCAGGCAGAGAAATAATGGAAGGTTCTTTAGTGGCACATGAAGCTCTCCATTCAATTAATAATAGTAAAGCATCACACTTTGTCATCAAGTTGGACATGATGAAAGCCCATGACAAGGTTAATTGGGTGTTTCTAATTAAAGTTTTGTAGAAATTCAGGTTTTCAAAAGGTTGGTGTAAATGAATTAAGGCCTGCATATCGGGTGCTGGATTTTCAGTATTGATAAATGGGGTGCCGATGGGTTTCTTTTTGTCCACACAAGGTATCAAGCAGGGTGATCCCTTGTCACCAGTGTTATTCATCCTCATGGCAGAATCATTTAGTAGGCTCATTCAGAGTATGCATGCTTTAGGTTGGAAAGGAGTTCAGATTGGTCAGACAAACATCTCAGTGACACATTCCCTCTTTTTAGATGACACACTCCTCTTTGGGGTGTCTAATATCTCGGAGGCTAGGCAGATTAAACAAGCATTGGATCTTTATTTAGCAGCCTCAAATCAAAAAGTTAACCCCCTTAAGTCTAAAATCTATATGTTTAACACTAATCAGATCATATCCAATAAGATTGTCAATCTTCTTGGGTTTTCAGTTGACTTCCTTCCATCAGTATATCTTGGAATTCCATTCTTTATGGGGGCTAATAAAGTTAGCTTTTGGACACCTATCATTAATAGGATAAAATCTAGAGTAGCAGCTTGGAAAGCAAGGTGGTTGTCTCTATCAGGCAGAATTATACTTATCAAAACTGTTCTATTTGCTATTCCAAACTACTATTTATTAGTTCTTAAAGCGCCCCCATCGGTTATTCAAGCCATCCAAAAGTTGATGAGAGAATTTCTTTGGACAGGAAATATGAATGGTGGGAAGAAAATTCCCTTGGTCTCTCTTGAAAACATGTCACAAGTAAAGCAATTAGGTGGAGCAGGGATACATGATCTTCAAAAATGAAATAAGGGTTTTGGGGGTAAATTAGTCTGGCAATTGTACACCAAACCTCATAACATCTGGTGTCAAATTATGCAAAAAAAGTACCTAGATGATACTAATCCAGCCAGAATTCTCACTGTATCAGACCCTCCAAAAGGTTCAGCCATTTGGGACTTCATGATATCTTCTAGAGAAATAGTTGGTAACTATATTACTTGGGAGGTGAACAATGGCCTAACAGTCAAATTTTGGCGAGATTCATGGAATGGTGCACCTCCCTTAGTACAAATGGATGATATAGAGGCCATAGTTGCTACTACAGAAAATGAATGGGGTCCCTATCTCTGTGACTATGTTTCAACAGTCTACTTATTCTCAAGAAAAGTGATATGGAAAGATCCTCATGAATTATCACTATCCCCACAAGAAATTCATTGTTTGGAGAATATCTTTTCAAAAAAATTGGTCTACCTATCAAATTTGGAGGATAAACTCATTTGGGCTCTAGGGAAAGATGGGAATTTCACAATTAAAGAAGGGTATAAACTTATCCAACAGAGGGATACTATCATAAAACCATCCCGTGCCTACACATTCTGCTAGAATCACCTGACACTTCCTAAGGCTGGATGCTTTGCCTAGATAGCACTAAAGAATAGAGCACTAACCAGTGAGCATTTAAATAGACTCAACATAGCCCAACCATTCAACTCCCTCTTGTGTGGTAGTCAACATGAAGACTCAGATCATCTATTTCTTAATTGTTAATTTGCACAAGATTGCTAGCTTTTTGTCCTAAGGAAACTTCATTAATCCACACCACTTCCATACAAATTATGGGACTCGTTTGAGTCTTGGCCATAAATGTACTCCACTTCCCTATTTTCTACTATCTGGAAGTGCATACTAGCTATAGTAGTGTGGGCATTATGGTGGGAGAGAAAAAAAATAATTTTCCATAGAACTTCGCCAATCCAAGTAGTTTTATTAGAGCTAGAAAGGTCTATATCTGAACTAGTAGATGCTAGACACAACAAACTTTGATATAATCTAGTCATGACACCTTGGGACTCTTCTATATTGCGGGAATGGAAAAGCATACATGTTCCTTTTGGTTGGTGCCACCAAACAACATCTTCTAAGGTAAATATCAGAGCCTCAATAAAATGGTTGCCGCCATCATCAAGGGTTGTAAAAATTAATTTTGATGGCTCTTCAAGAGGAAATCCAGGGAATTCAGGTGCAGGAGTATGCATTCAGGATCATCGAGGCTCACTACTAGCACTCAAATGTTGCCCACTCCCATTTGGAACAAACAACATGGTAGAAGCCTAGGCACTATTTGTAGGATTAGCCCTGGCTAAATTTGGAGGTTTTCAGCATATCCATATAGAAGGGGATTCGATGATTATTATCAAAGCATGTATTAACCATGTATCACACAATTGGAGACTTTCATACATTTTGCATCAAATTTGGAAACTATTAGATTCATTCCAAGAAGTATTCATCTCACATACATTGTGAGAAGCGAACATGCTGGCAGATCACTTGGAAAATAAAGGGTGTGATGGGCATGATGAAATGTCACTCCAATCGGATGAGATCATAAAGCAAGATGCAAAACTTTCAGACATCCTCAGAGTGGACAAGACATCATATGATGGTTCTAGTTCAAACGTGTGGATGTGAGGCTCTCCTTAGTGCAGTCTGCCACTTGGGATTATTACTTGGTGGGTGTAAGTGACCGCACGAACTATCCATCTATCATAAGTACCGTGTTTGTGTGTATGTGCAGTTGGCTAATGCTCCAATGAATGCATTATCTGTGGTGTACTTATTAAAACTCTACCCCACATTTGTATGCCCTCATTGCTAAATTTTAGTTCAGCTAAAGTACACTGCCCCAGTTAGTTTCGTATGTATTCACATAGAGGTTATGTGTGGCTACTTTGACAAGCACCTTGATTTATAATGAGTTTTGTCCTTCTTCATCCTCAAGCATAGATTATGGGAGATTTTCCATAAATGGCTCCAATTTCAAATTCACATTTGCTGCCTTCAAATACCCTACATTCTTGTGTGAATGTTCATTCGATGCCTTCATCTCCCCTGCCCTTTACTAATGCTGTGTGTTGTGAGATTTCTCTCAAGGCTGGATTTTGTTGTAAATGGAGTTTCCTAATTGTGATGCCTGTGGAACTCTACATGCCGAGCTCCTGCCCAGAAACTATCGGGTCTCCATATCCCCCCTTTCCTCTGAGCTTCCATTCCCCCACAGAATTGATGGCCCAAAGCTTGAACAAGTGTTCATTTGCAACTCTATGCTTCACTATAGGGCAGTTCATCATGTAATTGGTGAAAACATGCTCACTCCAAGGACAAAACTAGTTGTTTTCCCTTCACAACTGGTATCAATCTTCCTTTCCAACTTGATGGACCTGTTGCAATTGGTTGAGCTAGTGCTTTATATAGCGAACAAGGTGGTTCGTCCCCAGTTTATCTCAAGCTCTCAGCTTATGGTGACACTTCAGAAATATGATTTTTGGTCAAGTAAAGTGTTGATCGGTGGTCTATTTTCACATCATGACCTCATGATAAGCCACAAACACCTCATGGCATATGATTGTTTTAAATGGGCTATGGAGAAAAAGAGTTTTCGTATTATTAGTAACAACTTGCATATTGTGTCCCAGTTATTGGAAAGGAGCTTGCGGATAATATCAGGAGGCTTGCACATGCAGTGTTGGATCTCTTGATCTCACCACTACCTCTGGTTCAGCCACTGACAGTGAACTCCTCTTGCAAGGTGCTTCTTCCTAGTTCCACTAAACCGGTTCCAGACTTGAATGTTCCACTCTCTCCTGTTCAATCTTCCACAATTCCACCTATTGTTCAATTTTCACTTGATGGTTGGGATGCAGTGCCTGCTTTGGCTCCGCCAGTTGGATGGGAGTAGGCTTGGGATTTCATGCACCACTCATCCTCCCCCATGGATGAGCAATAGACTTGTGCTTTTTTATGGGAATTGTATAGGGATGTGATAAATGTGTTTTTCTTGGGTCTATGGGGTTTTTTCATTAGTAGCTCGTTTCTGTTTTGTATCTACCCTCACAATGGGTTTTTGAGCTACTGTAGCATCCTGTATGGACTTGTGGTTTTCGGAAGGAAAACCTATTGTAAATACATTTTTATCTTCATTGCATGTATATGACTGTGATTCCGGGGTTTCTTCCTGATTCTTCCATGGATGAGTCCTTGAATCAACTTTTATTAATATAAATATGGTGGCTTGTCCACTTTGGCTTAAAAATAAATAAAAAATATTTAGAATGTTTTTAATGATTTGAAAACATTAATATTGTATTGTAATCGTTAAATTTATATATATATATTTCTTTTGTATTTAGTTTTTGATAAAATGACTTAATGAAAAATATATATCAATAAATGGTACAATTTCATTTAAATTTGGATTCATTCTACACTTTTAAAAATATTTTTATTTATATACATTCTCATGCATATGATCTTATTTTTTTCTTTTCTATATATTTTCTTGTAGACTTTATATTTATTGAAGTTTAGTTGAGCAATCAAGATTAGAATGCAAGACCAATGATAACTTTAACAAGTAAATTATGAGCATAAACACATGTCTATTATAAAATGAGGGTTTATAAAATATGCAATGAGGCTTCTTGTTTAAATAAGACAAGGAGAAAAGAAGGAAGGTACCACTAATATATCCAAATATGCAACACATTTTAAACCTTTTGGGACAAGTTTGATGACATATGTAAAGTCCTGATGATGTTCAAGACAAAGAGGCAAATAACATCTAAGACAACATCTCATTTAAATGCAACTAAGAGAGAGAAGAGATGTGGTGATATGTCTCAACTACTAAGCCATATTATTGTCAGTATGTGCATGGAAATGGGAGACTAAAATGACATCTTCAGTGGTCATTTTTTTAATTAGTAAAAATATACCTTGTCCATGAGAAATTGAAGATAGTTATGCTAAAAAAATTGATGATGTCACTCAAGCAAGATTCTAGTGATGTGAATCTACTTTCTAAACTAACATTTCTTTTGTAAAATAGTGGAGATTAAGAGGTTCAAATGAGAAGACAAAGTGCTCTTGTTTTTATCAAAAAAATATAATATAGTGTTTGATGTAGTCCGCCTAAAATATCACATTTTAAAAATATTTCAAAGATCTCTTTGATGAATAGTTAATTAACCTCATGTAGCTTGTGGTTGATTTTTTTTAATTTTTAAATCAATATATATTTTTTACTATTTTAATAAAAAAAATATTAAATAAATTATATTAATAGTATTTAAATAATACAATTTTTAGAAAAAAATAGTTAGGATGATAGAAAGAGACACCCACAAAGTCTAACATAATAACACTAAAAAATGTTGAAAACAAACAAAGTGAAAAAATCAAAGAGAACTAAGTAGTTAATGTAATGCCAATAGAGAGAGGATCATGATCATCGAGTTTTGCCCAAACATCTCCAAAGGAAACATCATCAATTGTCTCTATCTAGTGAGAGATACATCTTCTTCTTTAGGATTCTTCTTTACATAGTTGATTGGGCATGAAGTAAAGAAAGGTGGGCTATAAATAAGGGAACTTTCTTAAGGTAGGTCAATCAATTCCACACATGGGAGTATAAGCATAGGGGTACCTAAAGTGTTAGGTCCATCCTCCATAGGCAATAAAACCCTTAGAATTATGGGATGGGAAAGTATGTGAGTGAGGGCTTCACTTACCAAGTCATAATTGGCAAAATGGATTCACCCATGTTGATGTTCTCTATTAGCTTGGTATTTTAGTAGCTCTTGAAAGTGAGCAACCTCTAGTGCAATGTTATATATATATATATATATATATATACGTGCACACACTCACACACACACACATATATACATATACACACACATACACATACATACATACATACATACATATACATATACATACATATACATATACATACATACATATATACATATATACATATATATGTGTGTGTATATATACATACATATACATATATATGTATATGTATATTAGAACATTGGAATAAATAATAAATTTAGTGTATACAAAAAAGTTCTTATCAACAACTCATGAAGTAAAGAGAGCAACATTCCTATTTTATTATAGGTTAAAACAATTTCACCCAAAGAGCATACCAAATCTAGGTATATTTGGTCGATAGATAGGTCTAGTCTACCAAAAAACCCACATGCCAAGAAAAAAAGGGTAGATCAAAAACCTATAAAAAGTCATGGATCCAATTTAAAGGTTCCCGAGCTTTAGAAAAAAACTAAAATAGTTATTTGATTATCTCAATTTGTCTACAAAATGTACTTTGAGGGTTGGAAATGCCCATATGAGTGAGATTTGTCCCCATTGGAAGTTCTTGGTAAATCAAATACATTGGAACCATCTGTGCCAAGTTCTATGAGATGACTAAAGCTATAAGTTGTGATTAAGTTGACCCATCATAAAATAGGGAAACATACATGAATGTCCCTTAAATGGACTATAATTTTGAAATAGGTGTATAAATACCACTTTCAATCTTGTCAAGAAGGCTTGAGAAATAACACCTCAACTTTATGTAGCTAGAGAGGAATAACATCAGTAAAAGTATTCCCATTTTGGTTGGTGAGCCTAAACTTAAGCTTGAAGTTATCCTAAGATAAGTATTTATTAGTGGCATGACGAATGAGGTCAAGTAAAAATCACACTCATCATTTAAGAAATATCAAGGCAACATGACTAGAGGGTTGCATCCAAAAAGATTTGTCCCATAACAAGCCTAATTATCACAGAGAAGAAAGACCTCAAAGATTACATGATCAACCATATAACACCACCTGGCATGATGGTAAACTAGTGCACAACAATCAAAAGGTTTCTTCTAATAAAGAGACCCCAACTAGCCCTTTAAAAAGACTAGATTACATGATCATCCATATAACACTACCTGACATGATGGTAAACTAGCACACAACAATCAAAGGGGTTCTTCTAATAAAGAGACCCCTAGCCTTTTGAAAAGACTAGATTACATGATCAACTATATAACACCGCTTTGACATAGTAGTAAACTAGCACACAAAAATCAAAGGAGCTCTTCTAATAAAGAGACCCCTAACCCTTTAAAAATGTGCAAATATGGCTGAAGATAGTCAATGTTGTGTGGTATGTCAGTTGCCCACTCACCAATGCAATGTATGGTGATACAATCAATTGAACAACCCGAAGTGCAATGTGATGAATGCAATACCACTAATTGCATTGAGGATCACGACATCAATATGATGTCCACTAGAACCTATCTAGTAGAGGGAGAATATTTATATTTTCATATGAATATTTATATTTATGAGAATTATTATAAATGAATGAATTATAAAAATAATTAGAAACCTTAAACAGGAAAAAGTTCAGGATAAGTCGTCAATATTAAAAACTAGTTATAAATTATCTGAGAGATCAAATCCCTCAAAAACGATACTTACAGGAATATTAAAAGAGCATGGATTAAAAAATACGATTTTTTTAATAGCAAGAAGATCATACTAGAGAGAAATTGAAAGGAAAAAAAATCATACAATTTTCTTTATAACTCTATGTATGTTATGCTTGCTTTTTACTTGTGGACAAAACTTACAGAGATATAAAGGGCACTGGTAAAAAGCCCTTAGAAGGAGGATCCTACAGAAACGCCTAAAAATGAAAAACTGATTTACAGTCCCCCACATGGATTCCCAACCCGTCTAAATCTGTTGAATCCAGAGGCCAATCTCTCACAATATCTGTATGTCTTAATCTTCCATAAAATCCACTTCACCTTCCCAAGCGAAACCCTAAGTTTCTGACCGCAAGTCTTCTTGACCGTAAACTGAAAACTCCTCACAAAAAACTGCCTTCTCTTGGAATAATCACCATATCTGTACAACTTGTGCTTTTCATTTCTAGGGCTGTAAGCTTTATCCAGCGGCGAATATGGAACTTTGACAGAATCTTCCCTCAATAAGCTGCTGAAGCTCCGCCGATAATTTCTGCTAAATGACGAACTTCTGCCGCTTCTGTTCGTAAGCCCGCCTGAAGCCCCCGTGATCATCGCTATTATAATAAAATAACAAAAACAAATTCTATCAAATTTAGGGCTGCAATGAAATGTTTTCTCGGCCTTAATCTTTAACAAATCTGATTACGCATTTGATATAATCGCACAGAACGGAGTTTTAACATTGCACGGAATTTGTCAGTGGGGAAAGATTAAACACGTGTCGTAGCTTCCACGGCTGAAAATCCAAGATTTAATTTTCAAAGTGAGAAGCTTCTTCCGCGATTCCAAAATATTTTTTATTCAAATGGAGCCGTCTTTCAACACTCGCGTATTTCGCCGTATTTCGAGCCTTCAAAAATATCTGGATATTTTGTTAAATATGAGTATTTTATTTAAATATTAATTTTTTAATAACAAACTTAAGTTTTATATTAAAAATATTTGATTTAGTTTCAAAATCTTAAACAATAACTTTAATCTTTTAACTTATTATTTTTTTCTAAAACTTTTACCCAGTCTATGTAAACTTGTAAAAATTATTTAAAAATTACTCTTGTAAATCCTCTCCACCTACTCTATTACAATTTCTAGTCGTACCTTATTTCCTTGACTTTCAAGTTTTTTTTTAATCACCGAAAAATTTTTCTTGCCTTTTTCTCAAAGTCATCATACCTTGTTACCCCACTGCACGCCAATTTGAAGTCTACTAATGTGCACTTGTCATCCATCACGCTATTTCAAGGTTCAACGGCTTTGCCACTTAACAAAGGATTTTTTTAATCTACAATTGTGCCAATGAGAAAGACGTCCTTCAAATTTATTTAATATTGAATTATTGCGGCGCACGAGGAGACGGGAAAATAAAGAAATAAGATAAAAGTCAACTACCAAAACTAAATCAAAATCTCAATTAAAGGATTTAGAATAAAATAAATCAATCTAATAAAAGTAGAAAGTAGAAAACGGAGATTAAATATATCAAAAGTAAACAAAAAAACTAAAAACAAGCTAGAGTAGTACTGGGATGGGTGACCTCCCTAGAAGCTCTCCTTCACTTATGTGAACATCACCTACATGCAATGAGTGCTAAGGGTTCCATTCATTCTCATGAGAGATGGTTTGTCTCAAGCACTACTCATGAAACATGGGTCAATGAGTTTAACTCAAAAAATTACATAGTTGAATCTTGATAGCAATATTACAAAATAATACATGTCAAATATAAACACAATAAGATATGTATGTGTGTGTGTGTTATATTTATGTTATTGCTTCATCTTTCCTCCTCTCCCATTCTTTCTTTTCTCCTTTAGATTTGTCTTGGTATGCATCCAAACAATTTTGGATCTCTTTAAACTCTCTTTCATCCTATTGAATGTCATGGAAAATGTTGACTCAAAAAATTCATATATATAGTCAAAATCTAGAAACAAAGAAATTATAAAGTGACACATTGTTTGTTAAGTTTGATTTTTTTTTTCAATTCTTTGTCTATTTCTCTTTGCATGTACTTTCATATAGTTGATTTTATCTTACTATTAGTTGCAATTTGAAAAGATGGGATATAATTATTTGTAATTATTAACATATTTTATTATTAATATTTTAAAATAGTTTATATTTTCTTATATGAATTTAGAAACTTGTCATAATCGATAAAATTTAAGATTTTAAAATTGAGCATTAATAATTTTTAGTGGATTATCATTTAATATTAATATATAATGTATATCAATATGTAACATCAATAATTAATTATATACTCCCTCTTAGGACATCTATGATTGAAGATTATCTCATCAACAATTCAATCATAAGGAGCCTCCCCTAGTTGTATCAAATGCTCCACACACTGGGGGCTCTATAGAGAAGGCGAAAGAACATGTGGCAGTGGCCATTTATTCTAATCCTAGGAATGTCAATCCTACAGTGGATTTCAAAAATTCTGAACCTATACACAAAAAATGATGATCAATCCATTGAGTGGAAGAAGGTGCTCATTGGTGAAAACCTTGAATAGGCTAAACATGAATTATTTCATGATTGGTCATAAATAGAGGAAGACACTACCATTTTGTTGCCCAACCCAGTGGTGGATCATATTGTTTCCTTGATGAACAATATCTTGGTGGTGATTCTTCTCCTTTAGACCAACCATTGATTATTAGGATAGGTTATCCTATACCTAGGAGCCAGTCTACAAACATCCTCCTGAATAGAGAGATATAACACATGAAATGTATTGTAATGAGGTGGATACAAGGGTACAAAGACTCTTCTTAAATAGGAAAGAGAAAATAAGAAGAATGGACAAGGTTGAGACACGTGGATCTCAACTTGGAGGAAGCATAGTTCTGATAGAACTCAACAATATCCTCTAGGATGCATTAGTGTCCAAATAGGACTCAATAATATCCATCTACCTAATAAATGAGTGTACCTAAGTAAATTTAAGTAAAGAGTTAACTAGTAAAACACCATTTGCTCCAACACCCCCCATTAGTGTAACTTAGGGAGTGCAACAATGCAATAGAGATGTTTTATGGGTCTCGATAACAAAGCCATGTTAGATACCCATGTACAACTACAATACAATCTCTCATAACCAGAGAGAAGGAGAAACCCCAGTGGGAGAAAATTCCTCTCCAAAAGAGAGAACATGAAGGTTTGACAAGCCTTCAAAAAGACATCCCAAAATCATGAACATGAACATCACTGAAGCATGAAGAATCTTTAGACTATTATCGATGACTGATATGGTGCTATATATGATGATCTCCTCTGAAGAAGATAATGATCAGAAAGACAAAAACCTGTATGAGTGCTCTAAATGACACTTCTTGAACAATGATAATATGACAACAATGACAATAAAATTTGTCAATTGAAGATACAGATGACACATGAATCTGCATGAGTGACCTGCACTACACAACCAATAAAGTTGTTTGAGTGATAGTACCATCATCACTTCTCAATCAAGTTAAAAATGTAGGTGCAATAGTCTAAAAGGAATCCAAGAGTGTTTCAACACACTTCAAAAAAAACCAAGTAGCCTCCATAAAAGAAATACAAGAGTATCTCAATGCACTTTAATAGAAACCAAAGAAGCATTAGCATGTGAACAATAGGATACTCCTATAATGTTGACTTGACTGACGCATGATAGATCCACATAAAACACGTGTTTCCATGCTACACATAAGGGATCAAAAGAATATCAACAACTGAGAAAAGGGTGTGTGTCAAGATATGCACTCACATGAGGAAAGAATATCAAGGAGATTCTTCTATTGTCATGGACGAACTCTCACTTTAACAAAGCTATGATTGGAAAATAAAGGCTCTACACAACTCCCATGACACTTTATCATTTAGTGTGAGTAAATATAAATAAAAAATCATGTGTACAGAATCCCTAAAAGACATGGATGGACACTGGATCTAATATGTTTACAATAAAATCTCTTAGTTAGATGCTTATATGATTCATAAGGAAAAAAATCAAAACCTTGCACCAATGAATAGTGCATGGAACTACCTTTGTGATGATACACTGGTTGGCAAAAATGGACTTCGAATGTTCAACCTATGGAAATTAAGAAAATGTTGCCTATTAGGGATGAAAGGGGAAAAAATGACCTACCTCTCTTAAGTACTTGGGGGTAAGGGTTTGGTCCTCCATGGGACCATCAGTTCAGCATGGTCCTCCATGTGAGATCCATGGTGGTGATGAAGTGGTAAGGTTAGGTGGTGAATTAGAGAACTACCACATACTCACAACAAAGCTTACACCATCCATCAAAATTCATCTTGCTCAATTCCAAAAAACTGATATGAGCCATCATTTGTTGGCAGACCTAAGTAAACAACTAACCTTTGTAAGAACCTATGGATATTATTAGCTTTGATACCATGTTAGGATATGGATTCTGTACCTAGGAGCTAGTTTACAAACATCCTCTAGAGTAGAGAGATATAACACATGAAATGTATTGTAATGAGGTGAATACAAAGGTACAAAGGCTTTGCTTAAATAGGCAAGAGAAAATAGGAAGAATGGTCTCAACCTAGAGGAAGTAGAGTTCTGATAGAACTCAACAATATCCTCTAGGATGAGTTAGAGTCCAAATAAGACTCAATAATATCCCTCTACCTAATAAATAAATGTACCGAAGTAAACTTAAGTAAAGAGTAAGCTGGTAAAACACCATTTAATCCAACATTAATATGGTCAATAACTAGGCATCACATAAATAGAGGCTTAAACAAAGTGTTCCAATCGGTTCTATGTTATGCATGCTCTATTTTTGTTTAAATTTACTATAAAGGATGATCTAGTTGGTGTCCTTTTGGGGTCATAGACCTATGGAAATCACTCTCTCTTCCTATGTATAGGTGAACAATAACACCCAAGTTTGTTCCTATGACAGACTTAAATATGATCACACTATTGTGCATTCTCATGTTGGGACTCCCAATAGAGTTTTGGGTATGTGCAGGATCATGGTATGCCAAACTAGGCCCTTAAAAGGCAATGAAAATTCAGAAAATCAGGTTTAGGCAAGTTGATATAAAAATTTGAACAAGTTATAAATATTATATCAAAAATATGTAAGAAGATAATCTATAGAAAATTGAATTTAGTTTCTAAGATACTAGTGTTGGAAAGTTATCTATACTGAAGTATATGACTAGACATAGTGTTCTCATTATGGCAACAAAGTCATATAGCAGTTTGGAGCTAGCGCACTTAGTGTAAAGATCAGAATTCAGTTAAGTGTTAAAGATTGGACAGTGTACAAAGTTCTTGTAGCTCAGAGCATTAGCGCACGTGTCAACGGATGAATTATGGTATGTGTCCTGAAAGTTAAGCTTGTTAGACTATACTTATGCTTAGTCTATGAGAGCATAAGTAGATATGCAAAGATGTGAAAATTACAGTTAGTTGAAGTTGCACAGCCAGTGTGTGCCAGCAGAGAACAGAGCTTGGAGCTGACAGTTAACATTTTGGTTTGTGATTGTAATGTAATATTGTAAAGGCTATGCACCTATTGTATTTAGGTTGCCGACATGTTTATTTGTATAATTGTAAGCACACTTAAGCCAATTCAATTGGAAGCATTGTTTGTAATTAGTTATAGGGCCGACCTAATTGTATAATTTGTATGAGTGCATAAATATAAGGTGCGCCCATTGTATTCAGTATGGAAATTAAAATAGAGTTGTGAGAAGAAGAGCAGAGGTATGCGAAGATAGCATACGATGTATTAAAGCTTTGCTAGAGGTCAAAGCATTAGCACACCAAAGGAACTGATTTGACAAGCAGTGTCACAGTGACAGTTCACCTGCGGATATAGTGTGTATCTGATTTAGAAGGTTGTAGCCTTCACCATTTGAGCAGTGAGCTCTAGGATAGTGAGTCCACTCCCCTAATAGGAATCATTGTAAAAGACTCCTAACAAGGTCCGACCCTTAACAAGCTGTACTATACTTAAAGCATTGTAAAGTTACTCCTAACAGGGTAAAGGATCTTCTAACAAGGATCACAAAACACTAGTGTAGAATATTAGTTGGTATCAAGTCCCACTGGGGTTTTTACCTATTTGGGTTTCCCCATAACCATATTGGTGTCATGTGTTGATTTCATGTTTCATGTTTTTGTGAATGTTTAATTCAATTCTTAAGCATTTATGTTCTGCATAAAGATTAAAGTAAAAAGTTAAATTACAGTGAACACTAATTCACCCCCCCCTCTTAGTGTTCCCATTCCTAACAATTGGTATCAGAGCTCTGGTCCTCAGCACATAAGTTTAACCACTTGAGGAGATCATGGACAAAGTAGAAATGAAACATCTGAAAAGAAATCTTGAAGTTGCTCTTGAAGATCTGGACAAGTCAGAAAGAGAATTTAAAGAACTAAAGGATAAACTCAGTGATGCTCAGTTAGTCATCAAAAATCTAAGCAATGATTTGAAAGAATGCTCTACCAGTGATCTAGGGACAATGGTAAAGAAGCTCAATGAAAAAAACAAATCCTTAAAAGAAAATCTTGAAGAGGTTGATGATAAGCTGACTAATAATCAGGCAATCCTTGATGAACAGATCAAAGAAAACCTTCAACTGAATGAAGAACTAAGGAAAGAAAAGATGGAAATCTTGGAGCTAAGAAATTGCAAAGAAAGCTTGGAATCTGAATTGAAAGAAGCAAAGAATCATATTGACAAATTACACACCAGTGCTAATTTGGTAGAATCTCAGTTGTATGCAAGAAGAGCCAAAGGAGACACTAGCTATATTGGATACAATGAAGCACAAAATCAGATTGAAAATATGCGAGCAAGAAAGGATTCACAAAAGGACTCTATTGATGCTAAAAAGACTGAAGATCAAACCATAGATAATGGTGAACCACCTAAGAGCGCAAGCAAGTAGAACACACCTGTTTTGCTTGTAACAAGCATGGACACATTGCAAGGAACTGTACAGAGGTAAAACCTTTTAATGGTTATTGTTATTCATGCAAAAAGTTTGGTCATAGAGCTATGAATTGTAAGACTAGTAAGAAGAATAGAATTAAGGAAGATCAGAGAAATCAAAACCAAACAAATGTAAGGAGTCCTCAGAACGTTACATGCCAGATATGTAACTACAATGGTCACACAACAAAGAAATGTAGAATGGTGAATCATGTTAATGTGCCGAGGAATAATAGACCTCCAGTTATTTGTCACTCTTGTAACAAGGCTAGACATATCTCAAGGTTGTGTAGATCAAGAATGCAAGGTCAAGGAAGCCCTAAAAAGGCTGAAGAAATAGTTTTGGATCCCGTAGGAGAAGTTAACTTTGTCAAAACCTTAGATGATGCAAGCATGATTTGGTCATAGAAAAAGCAGGAGAAGACTGATGAGAATGTATTGGATGCATCCCAAGTGGACATACCCTCTAGATCTGCACAAATGGCCCTAACACTAATAAATTTGGGGCCATTTTACGATGGCTATGTGTCGCTATTGCGACGGCTATGTGCCGCTATAGTGACAGTGATAGATGTCGTAGTTTTTTAGTCGCAAATCATGACGTCTATGGGTTTTCGTCGCAATTGCGACACCCTGCCGTCACAATGTCACTGCTTCACCCATTCAGCGCCTCCGTCGCATTGCGACGGCAGGGTGCCACAATTGCGACGGTCCTCCGAGGCAATTGCGACGGGCTTGGGCGTCGCCAATACGGCACCGCCGTCGCATGTCTTGGGAGGACCGTCGCAATTGCGACGGTCCTCCGAAGCAACTGCGACGGGCCTGGGCATCGCCAATACGGCACCGTCGTAGCATCTCTTGGGAGGGACGTCGCAATTGCGACGGTCCTGGGTAGAATTTAAAAAAAATAATTATTTAATACATTGCTAATGAACCACATTAATGCTTTTTTCCTTCAACAAATGAGGACAGTCACTCTAAAGACAACATGATAATGTACACTCACTGTAAGGACAGTCACAAATGAGGACATCTCACAGTGACTGTCCCTTGTGTGATTGCCACTTGAATGTATTGCTATTCAGCCACATTAATGCTTTTTTCCTTCAACAAATGAGGACAGTCACTCTAAAGACAACATGATAATGTACACTCACTGTAAGGACAGTCACAAATGAGGACATCTCACAGTGACTGTCCCTTGTGTGATTGCCACTTGAATGTATTGCTATTCAGCCACATTAATGCTTTTTTCCTTCAACAAATGAGGACAGTCACTCTAAATACAACATGATAATGTACACTCACTGTAAGGATAGTCACAAATGAGGACATCTCACAGTGACTGTCCCTTGTGTGATTGCCACTTGAATGTATTGCTATTCAACCACATTAATGCTTTTCTTCTTCAACAAATGAGGACAGTCACTCTAAAGACAACATGATAATGTACACTCACTATAAGGACAGTCACAAATGAGGACATCTCACAGTGACTGTCCCTTGTGTAATTGCCACTTCAATGTATTGGTATTCAACCACATTAATGCTTTTCTTCTTCAACAAATGAGGACAGTCACTCTAAAGACAACATGATAATGTACACTCACTGCAACTGTACATTATCATGTTGTCTTTACAGTGACTGTCCTCATTCAAGTGGCAATTACACAAGGGACAACCACTGTGAGATGTCCTCATTTGTGACAAGGACAGTCACACATGAGGACATCTCACAGTGACTGTCCCTTGTGTAATTGCCACTTGAATGTATTGCTATTCAACCACATTAATGCTTTTCTTCTTCAACAAATGAGGACAGTCACTCTAAAGACAACATGATAATGTACACTCACTGTAAGGATAGTCACAAATGAATCTCACAGTGACTGTCTGATGTAGAGGGAAGGGTGGTGGTATCAAATGCACAAGTAGGTTTAGAAATTTCAGAGGTTAGACACTTGGGCTTATTCAACAATCTTAAATACTTCAAGAATTTGACTATCAAGGCTATCCTAAAGGATGGATTTGAGTTTTAAGGCTTCACTTTACTTGGTTTCAAGATTCTGAGACTCTCACTCAATTCCCATATCCCATTTCACCAATGTTCTCACAAACTGGTCACAAAAAGCTTAACAGGCTGTCTAAACCCTGCAGCAGACTTAAAAAGGGAATAATTCTAACTTTTCTCAAAACATTTGATGAGGTAACAACATTTATGGATACCCTCTTTGGAGTTCAACAACATATCAAAAGTTTTTATACTGTTGCTTTGGACAAACACCCTTTTTCGGCACTGCTACCCTGTTTCAATGCACTAAAATCTACTAAATTTTCAAAGGAAGTATGGGTTAAAGATCTCCTGGCTCCCAACTCCTGGACAGTGTCTAGTTATGTCTCCAATTGCTCAATTCCAAAAGGAATTAGACACAAATGCTCTGCAACTACAAAACCCCAATTTGTTGTCTTCGAACCCTGTCAACTAGGGCTTCCTCAATCTACTGTCTCCACACGACCCTGCAATGAATTGGTGGCAGATTCACCATCAAATGAACATTGTATACTATTCCCAAGCATTAAACATATGCCTTATGTGGACAGATCGCCCACTGCTACACCTTAGCACACTTCCAATGCCGTTTTCCACTATTCTTGTTTGTGATCACACTGTTCTCCCACGTGGTTCTGCATATATTTAGATTAGAATCATATAATACAGGTTAGCAAATGTCATTCCATGAATTAGGCCTATCAATTCATGGAATGACCTCAATCGCCCCTAAACTTCTACTGTAACAGAAAACTAAGATATAGAACGTTGTTTCAAGACAACTTGTGCGACAACAAACTTAATAGATTGTAACACTCATCAATCTACAATTCGAAGGATAACAAATCTCCCTCAGAGCATATGGAATTCGATCAATTCAAAATGAGATTCAAAATGAATTAGTTTACATAAACTAGATGCTTTATTGCTCACTGTTTCCCCAAAATGGTACACACAGGTTCACTACAATGTTTGGAAACATAACAAAAGCAAATGAAATGATTAAAGAACCCTGTCAAAGCATTTCAATTTCAAACCAAGCCAATAAAGTTTCAAAATAGAAATCGAATTGCAAGAAACAATAGTCTTGTATTGCTTGTCGAGCACAAATTAATACACCAATCTCCTCTTTGTTTAGTAACAGAGCCTTTATCTAAATATAAAGGATTCTAATATAACTTCTTCTAATAGATTCAACTATCGACCAAGTGTTACAACTCGAAACACAACTAACTAAGAACTAATCTTCAACCAACTTTCGTTGAGTTGAATGTTTAAACTTAACACATACCAAACTAAAACTAGCCGTTGGATTTTGAAAGTTCAAAATTCCAACTTACAATTTATTAAATTCTTTAAAACAAAAGACCACTAACTTACTAATTTGGATCTTTTATGATCATTAAACTCTTCTAGACTCCAATTGTAGTGCTTGGACAATCTTAGTCCATTATAATTTGTCTTTTAGTCCTATTAAGGACATTACAATTTAATTGAAGAATTGCGATATTTTACTAACATTATAGGTGCTAAGATCCACCAAGTGATCTATTGTCCTTGATTAAGCATTCCATCCTCCTGTTTAGCCTTGATGTTCTTTGAAGTCTCCTTTATCTTCGACCATGGATTAAATGTTGGAGGTGCTCCTGCACCACTGTCGTCCCTTGTGTAATTGCCACTTGAATGTATTGCTATTCAACCACATTAATACTTTTCTTCTTCAACAAATGAGGACAGTCACTCTAAAGACAACATGATAATGTACACTCACTATAAGGACAGTCACAAATGAGGACATCTCACAGTGACTGTCCCTTGTGTAATTGCCACTTGAATGTATTTCTATTCAACCACATTAATGCTTTTCTTCTTCAACAAATGAGGACAGTCACTCTAAAGACAACATGATAATGTACACTCACTGCAACTGTACATTATCATGTTGTCTTTACAGTGACTGTCCTCATTCAAGTGGCAATTACACAAGGGACAGTCACTGTGAGAACTTCTCATTTTGTGAAATTACACAAGGTACTTTCTTGTCAACATATGTTGTATACTGAACTTGCAACTCTATTCTCTGATTATGCATTATAGTTGGGTGTTTTCTTATGTTGTTTCGTGATTGTTTTGTTGGTATTTTTAGGTAATTCAATGGATCTCATTGATGATATTGATGATGATGATGATGATATTGAAATTGAAGGAGAGATTATGAGGAGGAGAAGACTCCTGCCTGTTATTGTAGTTGTTCTTGCCACCCTTGTCACGGCCATAGGGGAGTGTATAAAAGAAGGTAGTCAAAAAATGCGTAAGCGCACAAGAGATGCAATTCCTTTTTATAAGCGTGTTATCAACTCCAATGAGACGGATTGCCATGACCAAATACACATGACTAGATGATCTTTCTTTAAACTAGCCAATATTCTAAGGCAAAAAGGAAGCATCAAAGATACAGAATTCCTCACGTTAGAAGAACAATTAGTCATGTTCCTCCATACTCTTGGCCACAATCTGAGGAATCCTAAGATTGCCCATAACCTTGGGCACTCTGGAGAGACAGTAAGCCGATACTTCCACAAGGTCTTGAGGGCTATCTTGGTGCTCCATTCGGATTATTTTATACCCCCTAGTCCAAACACTCCTCGGGAAATTACTGGGAAGGCCCGTTTTGATCCATACTTCAAGGTATATCTCTCAGTGGTTTAAGTTTGTTTAGAGTTTTAATCCTATTATTGTTTGATTAGACCTATGATTTATTTGAGTACAGGATTGTGTGGGAGCAATGGATGGATCCCATATACCAGTCACTGTGGATATCAACTTGCAAGCTAAATATCGTGATAGAAAAGGCAACTTGTCGCAAAATGTTATGGGAGTGTGTTCATTTGATTATAAGTTTCAATACATCCTTGTTGGTTGGGAAGGGTCTGCTGCAGATAGCCGTGTTCTAGCTTCAGCTCTATCTAGAGCTGATCCATTGGTAGTTCCCCCAGGTTTGTAAAATATGATTATATTATTGAAGCATACGAAAAATAAGACAACGTTATGACAATGACATTTTGTTTTGTTTAGGTAAATATTATTTGGTCGATGCTGGATATCCTAACGTACCAGGATTTCTCACGCCTTATCGGTGCACACGCTACCACCTAAAGGAGTTTTCAAGAGCAAACCCAATAAACACCTCACACGAGTTGTTTAATCATCGACACTCCTCGCTTAGGAATGTAATAGAGCGTACATTTGGGATATTGAAGCAGCGTTTTCCTATAGTGAAGCATGCGACATCTTATCAAATCAAGACACAAACACATATTGTTTTGGCATGTTGCATACTTCACAACTTCATTACGATAGAGGACGGCCTTCCATCTGAGGTAGAATTTGAAGAGGAAGATGGTCGTGATGGGATAGATGTACCAGTGCTTGAGACATATGGGTTGAGCTAGCGTGAAAGAGATGATTGGGCCAATTTTTGAGATGAAATAGCAAGAAGGATGTGGGAAGACTATAGATCTCGATCTTAGTTGGTTGAATAACTATTATGGCAATGTTTAAACTAATGTCAGATTTCATAAATTTCACAAACTGACACTATACATTAATAAAAGCCGTTATGCCATATTTAGTGTTGTCATGTTATATTCAATGTTGTTATATTTAATGTTGTCATATTATATTTAATATTCTCATGTTATGTTTAATGTTGCTATATTTTATATTTAATGTTAAGTCATGTTATATTTAATATTTTCATGTTATGTTTAATGTTGCTATATTATATGACAAGGACAGTCACACATGAGGACAGTCACTGTAAAGACAACATGATAATGTGCACTCATTGTAAGATGTCCTCATTTGTGACTGTCCTTACAGTGAGTGCACATTATCATGTTGTCTTTAGAGTGACTGTCCTTACAGTGAGTGTACATTATCATGTTGTCTTGAGAGTGACTGTCCTCATTTGTGACTGTCCTTACAGTGAGTGTACATTATCATGTTGTCTTTAGAGTGACTCTCCTCATTTGTGACTGTCCTTATAGTGAGTGTACATTATCATGTTGTCTTTAGAGTGACTCTCCTCATTTGTGACTGTCCTTACAGTGAGTGTACATTATCATGTTGTGTGTGCATCAGATATGTCTATGGATGGTGACGTTAAAGTTATCCAAGCAACTTCTTCTTCCAAGAAGGTGTTCTGGACAAAAGAGATGGAACGCAAGTTGCTAGACTTGCTACAGGAGCAAGTGCAGCTTGGAAAGAAAGCTGAAGGGGGTTTCAAGAAAGAGGCTTGGATAGTCACTGTAAAGACAACATGATAATGTACACATACAATGAGTGTACATTATCATGTTGTCTTTACAGTGACTGCCCTCATGTTGTATATTCTTCTCTGTAGATGCTACTGTGTGCTAGGGAAATTCTTAGAATTGTTGGTATATTCTTAGAACTTGTTACACCTGGGATATTCTTCTCTGTAGATGCTACTGTGTGCCGTGGTCCAAACAGGCCCATAAATGTGGTTGAATAGAAATACATTCAAGTGGAAATTACAAATATTATAATGTATCTATCTAGTCCTCATGACTGCTCATGACAGTACAAGTGATATTTTTTTGGGGGTGGGGAAAGGTTCGAGACTTTTAGCTGTATGAAGAATCCTTTCTACCTAATACAAAAATGCACCCCATAAAACATCTGATTGGTTCAAGTATCTTTGAACTATTTGGGTCTGTTGACAACACTAGACCAGTGTCTACAGAATGACTAATTTCATGCAAGACAATGGCTCTATCTGACAGAGAGTCCATGCTAGGCTTCATGACTTGATGCATTTTACGTTGCCTTTGGGTGAAGATAGGGAACTGTAACTAGTATCAATATTGAACATGCTTTTACTAGAACTGCTTGTGCTAATGAATTAGAGCAAAATTACCTTTGTCCTTGTTGAAATACATGTTGCATATATATATATATATATATATATATATATATATATATATATATATATATATATATATATATCTTGACACGTACATATGTGTTTCTCAATCATGAATTGGGTGTTTGCCTGTCAAGCATCAATTTGGTCTCTAGGAATTGTGCACTCTCTCTTACTTTTGAAAAAGCATTTGAGCACTGTGCTAACTAATGAAAACTCTCTGTTTTGAGGCCCATAAACTGATCTTTTTACAGAATCTTGACCATAAAAAAAGAGAGTGATGGAACTCAATCCTCTTTGAATGAGGTCCCACCTGCTCTGCTTTTGGGTCACCGCACTATATAATGAAAGTGCTCATTATTGGCCACTTCCTTCACTGTTGTTTAGGATATGCTCAAGAGACCTACTGCCATTTTTTGGATACTGTCCAAAACAACACCCAAATCAAGGGGAGCAGTATGCAGCACAAGGGGATGGGAATAATATGAAAAAGAGTGAATTTAGTACAATGAGGAGGACAACAAAGATGCCTTTAAAGGGTAAAACAACAAATATAAGATTTTATAATACCATTTCAAATATGATTTGTTTTATTACAAATTAGAAGTATCAGGCTTGTCATGTTCATCTTTTTCTTCATTTCCTACAAACTCCATTTGAAAAGGAACACACCCTTCCTCCATGAGATAACTTTTCCACCAATCCACTTCTGAAGCATTCACAAACCCTATCCACTTTTGGAGAAAGGATCACTAGTTTTACAATGTCTGACCCAGAAGAAAGAGCATAATTATTCTCATTTGCATAGCCCACTAGATAAGGAACAAAAATTGTGGCTTCAACTAAACCATTATATATCTCTTTCGAAGAGCTATATAACAAGGGTGTTTAGGAATACATACAATATTGAATGCTTGGAGCAAGGAAAAAGATGAAATGGATACACTAGTGATAGATAACAAGGTGTTGACATTTTGGTTTGCCATGGGAGACAAAGTGAAAAGATGTATGGTATGTGAGGCAAATTCATCTTCTACCACAAAGTCCCTATTTAATTCAAAACCAAATATAACACAAAAGCCATTCCTATTTTGTATAGTTTCTCCACACATATTTAGCACAGAAGTTTCTAGTTTAATTCTAGAAATAGTTTGTAAAGTGTCTGGTTCATGTGTGTGAGCCTACTTCATGTGTGTGGATTATAAGCATGCGCTGTCAGAGTGTCTGAATATTGAGTGTCTTATTGCTATTGCTATTGTTTAATTTTGGGATTGTTGATATAGGTGCATTATTGAAATCGGTTTGATGGCTCTGATCAATGTGCCAAGTTGTCGATGTGGTGGTGGGCAGTGCCAGTTGAAGATTTCACGGTCAGTGGAGAACCCTAGACGACGATATTGGTGTTGTCCAAACAAAAAAAAGGTTGCTAATGTGTATATATTTAATGTTTGTAATGTAACTACTATTTATTATATTTAATGTTTGTAATGTAAATAGTATTAAATACTAATGTAGATTGGGCATCGCAGGGCTATCATGATTGTGGGTACTTTAGATGGGTCGATGACAACCCATCTACATCTATTCGCCCATCTCCAGTTATCCATGATCCAGACATCCACCCATCTCCACTCATCCACAATCCAGGATTTGAGTGCAATAGTTGTCAAGCTAGGACAAACGAAATTAAATTTTCACACATCTACTTATATTGCTATAAAATAATGTGCTATAACCCTACAACAACTCAAGAAACTAAAAATAGGTCCAAAATCCAAGGTAATATAATTTGGTTGTGAGACACCTGCCTATAAATTTTAGACCTTATAAACTTTACAAAATATCCTTAAAGAGTGAGAATCTTAGTAGAAAATATTGCAAGGTTACATATAGAAATGTTCATAACACACTTACCTTTTACGAATCTAATATTGTGTCACTAAATAGGACTGTATACATAAGAGGCATTCAAGTTTTTATGAAATGAGATTTTCTTAGCCAACACAAACTTAGCTTAAGACAGATTCCTTCTATTACAAAGCATCTCTCTACTTCATACCTCCATATTCCTGCTAGCAATTTCGTCCATTTGTTGAAGATGTTGCTGCCTCCCGTGCTCATCTTCCTTGAATCAAAGATGAAGCTTGACCACTGAGCAAATACACCGATTTTGCAAATGCCTCAATTGTTTTTGAAATTCTAAAGCTTCAGCCCTATATGTTGTTGTTGCTTCCCTTCCATGCAAGAAAAACAAGACAAAATAATTAATATGCATTAAGCTAGTGACACAGCTAAGTATGAAAAATGCTCCAAGTTATGATAAAATTGTGAAAATAATTTAAACTTCAAAATTCTACGTCTCTAACAAAGAGCCACAATGCAATGATGGTTGTATATAAATTTTCATGCAAACTAGTTCATTCAGAGTGGTAAAATATGATTGCATCCACATTAGTTAAACTACCTACAGTTTTTGAAATCTATGCTAGATCAATCATCTTGACTTTTTTGGAGAAATTTTTGCTTCAGTTCTGAAAATAAGACTCAAATAACAAGTTCTGTACAAAATTTGAGACATTACTAATTGAGGACAATGTGTATTTTTATGGCACTGAAAGTTTGTGTCTTACAGGCAATGTGCAAGACTATTTATCAAAATGGTTTTATGAAAGCTCCAGGCTATATATGTTATAGTGGAGAAAGTTCAATATGTTCCAAACTTCCAACAAAATAATCAGATGCAATATTTCTTTAGTGTTAGTAATTTATAGTAGCTCCAATGGCATCCAAGACCTTAAAAAATAAAAGAAATTTTTAAAATTAATATCACTAGAATACTTCCATTTTCACACACCAGCCTTTGCATTATTGCTTGTTTGTTTCAGGTATGCACCTTATTTTTATTGGCATATAGAAAGGCTAAAAAACCAACAAGGATGAAGTATCAAAGCCACAAACTCTAGCCACTGGAACTTCTAACTTCATCGTGACTACATATCAACTATCAGATACACCAATGACCCAATTATATTTAACATTTATGAAAATCAAATTAATTTGGAATTGAATACTAAGCACAATTCCATTAGGAACATGATAACATATTCTTAAGAAATAATGCTCTACAATAAAAGTGGCTATTTCTGCACCAAACACTCTAGTAATAGGGGTCTCATGACTAAACTGGACAAGAGAGCTTACATCTGAATGTGTGAAATATCTAGAGTTTCATGTGTGAAGTCTGATAGAAGCTCTTTATAACAGGAAATAAAAAGGTAATAGCAATTAACCAATCAACAATACACAAAAATCAGAAAATAGCAATTATCAAATCATAAACTTATAAAGAAATGAAATGATCAGAAAGAATAGAGTGCTCTATTTATTATTGAAGGCTCTATTTCCTTTACAACTTGCATACCACAAAGAAATAATCTCAATATTAAAACCTTGGTACCTAGAGATTGACGATGGTGAAAACTACATTTTACTGATTGTACCGTTAATTTTCTTTATTCGAATTAAGTCTAACGAGCTAAAGGAAGCTATTAGAGCATGAATCTATGTTTTAGTTACAATAATCCATGCAAGCAATTTATTATGCAAACAAAGTGACTAAAATAAGACTACTATTTGATTGGTCATTTCCATTTTTGTCAGTGGTTTTTCGATCTGGGTGAAAAAAGAAATTCCCATAATTAGTCTCTCATCCAAGGTGAGCGGTATACCTTGCCTAGAATAGTAGGGCATTCAGGTAAGGGAAACAATTGGATTTGGAAAAATTAGGTTTCTTAATGCATGGTGATCTCTCTCTGGTTAATGACCATCTATCTTTTGAATCAAGTTGATTAGGTTAATATCTAAATGCGCAAATAGTAGATATTTGGGCAACCTACTAAATTGTCTGGGATAGCTTTTTAGTCCCTTTGGAAGGTTGTCAGTAGTGCCTTGACGACCTTCACGATCATCAATTACATAATTAGTAAACAAAAATCACAATAGAAATATATAAATTACAAACATAAACCATTAGGTGGAACGACATTACCTCGACGATTAATTCTATTATATTCCAACTTCCATAGGAGAGGTGTCATTCTTCGTGGCTTTGATGTAGTCTCTTCTTTCCCATTGAAAAGATGTTTTTCCATACTTCGATACTTATGATTCCTGTGGAGGAAGTGTCTGTACTCATCAAACACCTGCTTTCCTAAACTTTTTGAATGACGAGATTTCATCTTTGGACCACAAACTGGACATGCAAATTTTCCCTTTGTTTGAAGACCTACAAGATAATGATATAATTGGATTATTAAATATGTTGATTTTTATAATTAGAATTATCATGCGCAACTTGAATTCACTATAACATACCACAAAAATGTGTTAGCCCTGGGGCATCATGTATTGTCCATACAAGTATTGCATGGAATTGAAATTGTCTTTGTCCTATTGGTCTAGACACGTCATACATAGTGACACCGTTCCATAACTCCACCAACTCGTCAATAAGAGGCTCAATATATACATTCATATCTTTAACTTGATATTTACCTACTTGAATGAACAGTAACATTACATAATTATTGTGACCATTTTACTATAAGATTTGTAAGTACATGTAAATTAATAACTATCAAATGATAAAATACCTGGAACAATCATTGCCAACATAATGTGCTCCCTCTTTATTGACATCCACGGAGGAATGTTATTGTTGATAACAAAAATAGGCCACACCGAGCAAACAGATCTCATCTCTCCAAATGGATTGACACCATCCGCTGCCAATGAAAGCCTGAGATTACGAGGTTCTTCTTTGAAGTGTTTCCACTTTTCCTCTATGTGCATAAATGCCGAACCATCCCCAGGGATTCGAATAATGTCATCTCGACTTCTATTGCGTGCATGGTAATCCATAAATTGTGCCAAGCTAGTACACCTGAATAATTGTCGCATCCGTGGAATAATGGGGATGTAATGAAGAACCTTGTGAGGCACCTTTTTTGTTATTCGATCTGTTCGATATCTACTCGTATGACATACAGGGCATTGTGTTGCAAATTCATGTTCTTTATAATATATAATATGATCATTGGGACAAGCATGTATTGCTTGATACTCCATTCCAATATCTTTCATAATAGCAGATAATTCTCGATATGAGCGAGGTAGAATATTTGATGGTGGTAACAAAAACTCGCCTATCAATCTACAGCAAAAAATATAAGTTGTTAATATAAACAATATTAGTGGTACATTATTCACCCTTTGTTAACTATAAAGACATATATGACATACCTTAACATACGTGACATTGTTATGTTGGATAAACCATTCATAACCTTCAAGTTCAACAATAACAACACAGCAGAGAGAAGAGTTGTTTGGGAGTCTTTGTATAGGGGCTCGTATGCCTTCTCAAGTAGAGGTACATCGAGGCTATCATCATCATCATGATCAGATCCGCTTGGACTAAATGTGTCATGGATCAATGTATTTATACCATCATCTTCAATTGTGTTTTCTGGTGCATGATCGTCATCTTCCATGGGATCATTATCTTCACCTTGGATATTCGCACCCCCATGTTCCTCCATATCATGTACTTCCCTGGGGAGATCAACCTATATAAAATTGATTAACATAAATAAACCATGATCTTCAACTCATCATCAAGTGATTTCATATGTATATAAATTGTTAAAATGATATAATGAACAACTTACCAGTGGATGATAGTCATGCCCCCCTTCAATGTGACCATTCTCCCTACAATGTCTCTTAACTGTTTTGATTAGCAGTCTTCTACGGTTTAAGCCCTTACAAATTTTGCAGGGACAATAACATTTTCCATCACCTTTTCTTTTCAAGTTAGACCACAATCTAGCGATTGTCTCCCTATTTTGTTCTTCACTTATATTATCTGACATGATCATTCTTCGCAGGAAGCAAAAATTGGGCTATGAAAACTTCGGTCTACAACTTTCAGTGACTAAGCAAAATTGTCAAAAGTACACAAATCTTCTTAGACCTAGTTAAATCCTTTAATATTTTAAAAGTCTAGTTAAAATATACATTAGATTAAAAAATATACAATTTTCATGCCTGAGCGCGCGGCTACGACTAGTGCAATGGTCTTCTTGCTTAGCTCTAGAAGCTCTCTAGCAATCAAAACATATAAGCTACAAGGCCTAACAGCAATTTCAAAACATATAAGCTACAAGGCAAGACATATTACATGACATGGCAAAAGGATTAAAATATACATTAGATTAAAATATATACAATTTTCAAACCTGAGCACGCGGCTATAACTCGTGCAATGGTCTTCTTGCTTAGCTCTAGAAGCTCTCCAACAATCAAAACATATAAGCTATTAGAATTCATTAACTTTCTGTAATTGGAAAACTCTATTTGATATTAGACCGTAAACTACTACTATTCTCTCCATAAGAACTAAGTACAAAATTCTTTCAAGTTCACATCCATGATTCCCTTTAGATTAAAATATACAGCAAAAATAAGCTAAAAGTCTAGTTAAAATATACATTAGATTAAAAAATATACAATTTTCAAACCTGAGCGCGTGGCTATAACTCGTGCAATGGTCTTCTTGCTTAGCTTTAGAAGCTCTCCAGAAATCAAAACATATAAGCTACAAGGCCTAATAGCAATTTCAAAACAAGGGTCATCAAAAGAACCAAAAACAATGTGTGCAAACAATACCTTGTGAAGTGGTATAGACAATTAGAAGATGCTACTATGTGCTAGGGAACTTCTTAGAACTGTTGGTATATTCTTACAACTTGTTACACCTGGGATATTCTTCTTTGTAGATGCTACTGTGTGCCGTGGTCCAAACGGGCCCATAAATGTGGTTGAATAGCAATACATTCAAGTGGCAATTACACAAGGGACAGTCACTGTGAGATATCCTCATGTGTGACTGTCCTTGTCACAAATGAGGACATCTCACAGTGACTGTCCCTTGTGTAATTGCCACTTGAATGAGGTCAGTCACTGTAAAGACAACATGATAATGTACACATATAATGAGTGTACATTATCATGTTGTCTTTACAGTGGCTGCCCTCATGTTGTATATTCTTCTCTGTAGATGCTACTACGTGTTAGGGAACTTCTTAGAACTGTTGGTATATTCTTACAACTTGTTACACTTGGGATATTCTTTTCTGTAGATGCTACTGTGTGTCGTGGTCCAAACGGGCCCATAAATGTGGTTGAATAGCAATACATTCAAGTGGCAATTACACAAGGGACAGTCACTGTGAGATGTCCTCATGTGTGACTGTCCTTGTCACAAATGAGGACATCTCACAGTGACTGTCCCTTGTGTAATTACCACTTGAATGAGGAACAAGGAGGAAGTGATACAATAATAGGGGGGTGATCATTTTAAAATGTGTTGGACAACAAAAAATGCTATGCACGGGGTAAAACATGGGCTCAAACCTTAAGAAAACTAGAGACTAACAACAAAGAAAATGTACCTCATGATACTTATTGAGCTTAAAGCATAAATAACCTACTATGTACAAGAAGGAAGGATAAACTATTAATAGAAATGTTTAAGATGGATCCTATTTATCAATATATCAAAAGGATTACCTTCCATGTTTTCCAACTCAAAAACATAATTTTCTTTGTAGCGAGAAATATAAAAAGGACCCTCCCATAAGGCATCAAACTTTGTATGTTGACTTGGATTGGCTGCTCTTTCATTGTACTTCAAAATCATATCATTTTTCTTAAGAGGGGGATTGCATACCTCTTGTCAAACCCACATTATACTATTCTTTGGTGATGTGTCAAGGCATTATAAGCATTCTCATAAGCTTCTTGTAGATTCAACAATTTTACTAATATGACATTCATCGCACCATATTCCTCTACTTCAATTAATGTTAGAAGTTGTAGAGCTAGGATTTCCATTGATATAGGAAGAACAACTTCTATTCCATTGGCGAACTGGTGCCGGAGCACCTCACACAACCAATTTGGAGACAGAGATTATACAGACTTTCAGGACAAATCAGAGGGATGGAATACATAAATAGGGTCAACAGGTCAATTGGAGGATCTTAGCACCTTTATTGTTATTAAAATAATGCAACACTTCAATGAGTTTGTAATGATGTCCTTATTAGGACTAAAAGCTTGTTTACAATGGACTGAGATTGTCCAAAGTTCAATAATGTTCTAAGAATCTAGAATAGGCTAGTGCGGAAGTTTAAGTCTTTTGGAAAGTTTAATAATCATAAGAGATCAAAGTTAGTGAGTTTAGTGGTCTTTGGATTAAAATAATTCAATTAATTATAAGTTGGAATTTTTGAATTTTCAAAATCCAACGGTTAGCTAACAATGGAGGGAGTTAGTATTTAGGATTTAGTTAGGCTCAAACTAAGCTCCAACCGATGAAAATTGGTTGGATTAGTTTTTGAGAAGTTATAAAGAATCTTATATATATCTCTGTTACGACAAAGAAGGGAGATATATACGGACTGCAACAGTAAGAAATATAAAACTCTTAGTTTTTGCAACTCCATTTATCTTGGAAGTCTTAGTTTGTTTGAACTAACACATACATGAGTTAGAAGGATTTCTTTCATCCATTCTAAACCGTTTTGAATGAGTTTACTTTGAATTTGCTGTTGCGCAGGTGTATGGACTGGTGAAGGAAACAACGAGCAATAAACTTTAATTTCTGCAAGTTCCTTGATCTTTTAAGTCTCAAATCATTTGGTTTGATTATTCAATTATTCTTGTTATTGAATGAGTTTACTATTATATTGAGACTACTGTCGCGCCAGTCACTGCTGAAACAGTCATTCTTTTGTCTAGACTTGTCATTGCAGTAGAGTTTTAGAGATAATGAAGATCATCCCATGAACATAGAAGGCCTAATATTCATGGGATGACAATAACTAACTTGTATTATGAAGTACTGACATTGCATATGCAAAGTTTTGTGGAAAACAGTGTGATCACAGGATAAACTGTGGGAAATTACCATGAGTTGAATGCTAATGTATAGCAGTGAGTGATCTATCCAAGCAAGGGTGGATTGTTATAATGTGGAACATTGTATAATGTTTGTGAGATGGTGAATCATCCACTAATTTGGATTTGAAGGGTGTAGAATCGGGTGATTGCGAATGCCCTAGTTAAGAAGGGTTTAGAGCCAAGAATTGTGGGTTTGGGTGTTGCAGAGCCCTAGAGGCTAATTCCCTTTGGAATTGTTTGTTTCAAAGTGTAAGAAGACACTGTCCAGGGATTAGGAAGTGTTAGGTGGAATTTATCATATACTTCCTTTGAAATTTGGGTCATTTTTATACATTAAAACCAGAGGTACAGTCATAGAACAGGGTAGGGAAATTCACCAAAAAGTAATTGAAGATGGGTTTTTGTCAAATATAGTGGTGGTGACTACCCTGATGGACATGTATATAAAATGTGGAAGCATACAAAAGGCACGTGATTTGTTTGCGGAAACAACTGAAGCAAGGCATGTGAAAGTCTCAGAATCTTGAATCCAAGTCAGTGAAAGCTTTGAAAACCAAATGCATCCTATTAAGTATTGTGGGGAAGCATTCTAAATAACCAAAGCTGCTAACAATAAATTCAACACAGATATGTCCTCATTTCTGGGTATTTTAGCTCTCTAACAGCTGAATACCAGATTAAATAATAATGACAAAAGAAAAATAAACCCAACGTACTCAAAAATTGTAGCTATGATTTTGCGGAGAGAATCTCTCTCGGCGCTGTTGAAAACACAAATGACAACCCGCTTGATTTCGCGGAGGGAATCTCTCTCGGTGCTGTTCAAAACACAAATGACAACCTGCTTTGTTCAAAACACAAATGATAACCCGCTTGATTTCGCGGAGGGAATCTCTCTCAGCGCTGTTGAAAACACAAATGACAAAGTTCCTCTACATTATCATGTTGTCTTTACAGTGACTGTCCCTTGTGTAATTGCCACTTGAAGGAGGACAGTCACTATAAAGAAAACATGATAATGTACACTTACAGAATGAGGACAGTCACTCTAAAGACAACATGATAATGTACACTCACTGTAAGGACAGTCACAAATGAGGACATCTCACAGTGACTGTCCCTTGTGTAATTGCCACTTGAATGTATTGCTATTCAGCCACATTAATGCTTTTCTTCTTCAACAAATGAGCATAGTCACTCTAAAGACAACATGATAATGTACACTTACTGTGAGTGTACATTATCATGTTGTCTTTAGAGTGACTATCCTCATTTGTTTGAACTAACACATACATGAGTTAGAAGGATTTCTTTCATCCATTCTAAACCATTTTGAATGAGTTTACTTTGATTTTGCTGTAACATAGAAGGCCTAATATTCATGGGATGACAATAACTAACTTGTATTATGAAGTACTGACATTGCATAGGCAAAGTTTTGTGGAAAACAGTGTGATCACAGGATAAACTATGGGAAATTACCTTGAATTGAATGCTAATGTATAGCAGTGAGTGATCTATCCAAGCAAGGGTGGATTGTTATAATGTGGAACATTGTATAATGTTTGTGAGATGGTGAATCATCCACTAATTTGGATTTGAAGGGTGTAGAATCCGGTGATTGAGAATGCCCTACTTAAGAAGGGTTTAGAGCCAAGAATTGTGGGTTTGGGTGTTGCAGAGCCCTAGAGGCTAATTCCCTTTGGAATTGTTTGTTTCAAAGTGTAAGAAGACACTGTCCAGGGATTAGGAAGTGTTAGGTGGAATTTATCATATACTTCCTTTGAAATTTGGGTCATTTTTATACATTAAAACCAGAGGTACAGTCATAGAACAGGGTAGGGAAATTCACCAAAAAGTAATTGAAGATGGGTTTTTGTCAAATATAGTGGTGGTGACTACCCTGATGGACATGTATATAAAATGTGGAAGCATACAAAAGGCACGCGATTTGTTTGCGGAAACAACTGAAGCAAGGCACGTGAAAGTCTCAGAATCTTGAATCCAAGTCAGTGAAAGCTTTGAAAACCAAATGCATCCTATTAAGTATTGTGGGGAAGCATTCTAAATAGCCAAAGCCGCTAACAATAAATTCAACACAGATATGTCCTCATTTCTGGGTATTTTAGCTCTCTAACAGCTGAATACCAGATTAAATAATAATGACAAAAGAAAAATAAACCCAACGTACTAAAAAATTGTAGCTGTGATTTTACGGAGGGAATCTCTCTCGGCGCTGTTGAAAACACAAATGACAACCCGCTTGATTTCACGGAGGGAATCTCTCTCGGTGCTGTTCAAAACACAAATGACAACCCGCTTTGTTCAAAACACAAATGATAACCCGCTTGATTTCGCGGAGGGAATCTCTCTCGGCGCTGTTGAAAACACAAATGACAACGTTCCTCTACATTATCATGTTGTCTTTACAGTGACTGTCCCTTGTGTAATTGCCACTTGAAGGAGGACAGTCACTGTAAAGACAACATGATAATGTACACTTACAGAATGAGGACAGTCACTCTAAAGACAACATGATAATGTACACTCACTGTAAGGACAGTCACAAATGAGGACATCTCACAGTGACTGTCCCTTGTGTAATTGCCACTTGAATGTATTGCTATTCAGCCACATTAATGCTTTTCTTCTTCAACAAATGAGCATAGTCACTCTAAAGACAACATGATAATGTACACTTACTGTGAGTGTACATTATCATGTTGTCTTTAGAGTGACTATCCTCATTTGTTTGAACTAACACATACATGAGTTAGAAGGATTTCTTTCATCCATTCTAAACCATTTTGAATGAGTTTACTTTGATTTTGCTGTAACATAGAAGGCCTAATATTCATGGGATGACAATAACTAACTTGTATTATGAAGTACTGACATTGCATAGGCAAAGTTTTGTGGAAAACAGTGTGATCACAGGATAAACTATGGGAAATTACCTTGAATTGAATGCTAATGTATAGCAGTGAGTGATCTATCCAAGCAAGGGTGGATTGTTATAATGTGGAACATTGTATAATGTTTGTGAGATGGTGAATCATCCACTAATTTGGATTTGAAGGGTGTAGAATCGGGTGATTGCGAATGCCCTAGTTAAGAAGGGTTTAGAGCCAAGAATTGTGGGTTTGGGTGTTGTAGAGCCCTAGAGGCTAATTCCCTTTGGAATTGTTTGTTTCAAAGTGTAAGAAGACACTGTCCAGGGATTAGGAAGTGTTAGGTGGAATTTATCATATACTTCCTTTGAAATTTGGGTCATTTTTATACATTAAAACCAGAGGTACAGTCATAGAACAGGGTAGGGAAATTCACCAAAAAGTAATTGAAGATGGGTTTTTGTCAAATATAGTGGTGGTGACTACCCTGATGGACATGTATATAAAATGTGGAAGCATACAAAAGGCACGCGATTTGTTTGCGGAAACAACTGAAGCAAGGCACGTGAAAGTCTCAGAATCTTGAATCCAAGTCAGTGAAAGCTTTGAAAACCAAATGCATCCTATTAAGTATTGTGGGGAAGCATTCTAAATAACCAAAGCCGCTAACAATAAATTCAACACAGATATGTCCTCATTTCTGGGTATTTTAGCTCTCTAACAGCTGAATACCAGATTAAATAATAATGACAAAAGAAAAATAAACCCAACGTACTCAAAAATTGTAGCTGTGATTTTGCGGAGGGAATCTCTCTCGGCACTGTTGAAAACACAAATGACAACCTGCTTGATTTCGCGGAGGGAATCTCTCTCGGTGCTGTTCAAAACACAAATGACAACCCGCTTTGTTCAAAACACAAATGATAACCCGCTTGATTTCGCGGAGGGAATCTCTCTCGGCGCTGTTGAAAACACAAATGACAATGTTCCTTTTTTTTTTTGCACTTATATCCCGACAACGTCGCAATTGCGACGGTGTCGGGCTATATTTGAAAAAAAAAGAAGCCAAAACCGCTTAACATTTCCCTGTCGTCACAAATTGCCGTCGCAATTTCACCCCAAATGTATTAGTGTGAGGGTCATAGGGGGAGCTAATTTAGCTCTAGACCCCTGTGTGGCTGGTATACTCATCCTCAGAGTATGCACCTTTGGACTTAAGATTTTGGAGTGTATAGGAACCTTCGTGCAAGAGCGCACATGCTAATTGTTTGCAGAGCTCAAGTTTGAAATTTTGAAGTGACAGCCTGGTTTACGCGACATGCATTAATGGTTGATTTTTCACTTTAAAGTACACATAAGTCATTTGATTGCTCATTGCATTCAAATTCAGAGTGATAGAGAGTAGGAGCCTTGGAAGTTGTGAAGTCTTGGAGATTGAATCTATCAGAGATTTGCTGTAGTTATCAGTGCATTTGATCGATTGCAGTAACCCTAGCTCGTTGCGCTGATTCGGAAGCCATCAAATCATCTCTAAGTTCAGTTGGAAAGTGATTAACAAGTAAGTCATGGCCACTCCCATAGTTTTTGATGTTGCTTAAAAGAAGAGATACATTTTCAAGAGGCACCCATTTAAATCAACCCTAGATGATTTAGAGGGAGCATTCTCCCACACGCCGATGGGCGTCATGCATGTAGAAGACATAAGGGCTTACATCTATTGTAAGAAGGAACCTATTGGACTAGATAGGTTAAGGGCACACATGGACACAATGTTGAAACTAGACAAAACATTCATGGATGAAAACACCAAATGGAATGGTCACCCCATTATTGAATATCTGTATGTCTTAATCTTCCATAAAATCCACTTCACCTTCCCAAGCGAAACCCTTAGTTTTTGACCGCAAGTCTTCTTGATCGTAAACTGAAAACTCCTCACAAAAAATTGCCTTCTCTTGGAATAATCACCATATCTGTACAACGTGTGCTTTTCATTTCTAGGGCTGTAAGCTTTATCTAGCGGTGAATATGGAACTTTGATGGAATCTTCCCTCAATAAGCTGTTGAAGCTCCACCGATAATTTCTTCTAAATGATGAACTTCTGGCCACTTCTGTTCATAAGCATGCCTGAAGCCCCCATGATCATCGCTATTGTAATAAAATATCAAAAAAAGAAAACTCTATCAAAACTAGGGCTGCAATGAAATGTTTTCTCAGCCTTTATCTTTAAGAAATTTGATTACGCATTTGATATAATCGCACAAAACAGAGTTTTAAAATTGAACGAAATTTCTCATTGGGGAAAGATTAAACACGTGTCGTAGCTTCCACCGCTGAAAATCAAAGATTTAATTTTCAAAGTGAGAAGCTTCTACCGCGATTCCAAAATATTTTTTATTCAAAAGGAGCCGACTTTCAACACTCACATATTTCACTGTATTTTGAGCCTTCAAAAATATCTGGATATTTTGTTAAATATGAGTATTTTATTTAAATATCAATTTTTAATAATAAACTTAAGTTTTATAATAAAAATATTTAATTTATTTTTAAAATATAACTAATAATAATTTTCAAAATCTTTAATAATAACTTTAATCTTTTAACTTGTTATTTTTTTCAAAAACTTTTACCCAGTCTACGTAAAATTGTAAAAATTATTTTAAAATTACTCTTGTAAATCCTCTCTAGTCTCCACCTACTCTATTACAATTTCTAGTCATACCTTATTTCCTTGACTTTCAAGTTTTTGTTTTTTATCACCCAAAATATTTTCTTGCCTTTTTTCTCAAAGTCATCATTCCTTGTTACCCCACTACATGCCAATTTGAAGTCTACTAATCTGCACATCTCATCCATCATGCTATTTCAAGGTTCAATGGCTTTGCCACTTAACAAAGGATTTTTTTAATCTACACTTATGCCAATGAGAAAGACATCCTCCAAATTTATTTAATATTGAATTATTGCGGCGCATGAGGAGACGGGAAAATAAAGAAATAAGATAAAAGTCAACTAAAATAAATAAATCAAAATTTCAATTAAACTTAAAAATAAGGATTTAGAATAAAATAAATCAGTCTAATAAAAAGTACAAAACGGAGATAATCTCTATGGAAGTTCTGGTACTTCACTTTGAGCATCACCTACATGCAATGAGTGGTAAGTGTTCTATTCATTCTCATGAGAGATGGTTTTGTGTGAACCACTCCTCATGAAACATGGGTGAATGAGTTTGACTCAAAAAACTACACAATTGAATCTTGATAGTAATATTAAAAAATAATACATGTCAAATATAAACACAATAAGATATGTATGTGTGTCTTATATTTATTTTATTTCTTCATCTTTCTTCCTCTCCTATTCTTTCTTTTCTCCTTTAGATTAGTCTTGCTATGAATCCAAACATTTTGGATCTATTTAAACTCTCTTTCATCCTATTGAATTTGGATCACTTTAAACTCTCTTTCCTCCTATTGAATGTCATAGAAAATGTTGATTCAAAAAATTCATATATATAGTCAAAATCTCAAAACAAAGAAATTATAAAGTGAGACATTGTTTGTTAAGGTTGATGTTTTTTTCCAATTCTTTGTCTATTTCTCATTACACATACTTTCATATCTTTGATTTTATCTCACTATTATTTGCAATTTGAAAAGATGGGATATAATTATTTGTAATTATTAAAATACTTTAATATGAATATTTTAAAATATTTTATATTTTATTATATGAATTTAGAAACTTGTCATAATCGATAAAATTTAAGATTTTAAAATTGAGTATTAATAATTTTTAGTGGATTATCATTTAATATTAATATATAATGTATATCAATATGTAACATCAGTAATTAATTGTATACTCCCTCTTAGGACATCCATGATTGAAGATTATCTCATCAACAATTCAATCCTAAGGAGCCTCCCCTAGTTGTATCAAATGTTCCACAAGTGGGAGCTCTATAAAGAAGGCGAAAAAACATGTGGCAATGGCCATTTATTCTAGTCCTAGGAATGTCAATCCTATAGTGGATTTCAAAAATTCAGAACCTATACACAAAAAATGATGATCAATCCAATGAGTGGAAGAAGGTTCTCATTGGTGAAAACCTTAGATAGGCTAGACCTGAATTATTTCATGATTGGTCATAAATAGAGGAAGACACTACCATTTTTTTGTCCAACCCAATGGTGGATCATATTGTTTCCTTGATGAACAATATCTTGGTGGTGATTCTTCTCCTTTAGACCAACCATTGATTTTTAGGATAGGTTATCCTATACCTAGGAGGCAGTCTACAAACATCCTCTAGAATAGAGAGATATAACACATGAAATGTATTGTAATGAGGTGGATACAAAGGTACAAAGACTCTTCTTAAATAGGAAAGAGAAAACAAGAAGAATGGACAAGGTTGAGACAAGTGTATCTCAACTTGGAGGAAGTAGAATTCTGATAGAACTCAACAATATCCTCTAGAATGAGTTAGAGTCCAAATAGGACTCAATAATATGGACATCTACACTAATAAATGAGTGTACCTAAGTAAACTTAAGTAAAGAGTAAACTAGAAAAACACCATTTACTCCAACACCCCCTTAAGTGTAACTTAGGGAGTACAACAATGCAATAGAGATGTTTTATGGGTCTCAGCAACAAATCCATGTTAGCTACCCATGTATACCTATAATGCAATCTCTCATAACAAGAGAGAAGCAGAAACCCCAGTTGGAGAAAAATCCTCTCCAAAAGAGAGAACATGAAGGTTTGAGAAGCCATCAAAAAGACATCCTCAAATCATGAACATGAAAATCACTGAAGCATGAAGAATCTTTAAACTATTATCGATGACCAATATGGTGCTATATCTGATGATCTCCTTTGAAGAAGATTATGATCGAAAAGATAAAAATATGTATGAGTGCTCCAAATGAAACTTCTTAAACAATGATCATATGACAACAATGACAATAACATATGTCAATTGAAGATACATACGACATATGAATCTACACTAGTGACCTTCACTACACAACCAATAAAGTTGTTTGAGTGATACCATCACTGCTTCTCAATCAAGTTGAAAATGTAGGTGCAATAGTCTAAAAGGAATCCAAGAGTGTTTGGGCACACTTCAAAGGAGCCTCCACAAAAGAAATACAAAAGTGTCTCGATGCACTTCAAGTGAAACCAATGAAGCATTAGAATGTGAACAATAGGATACCTCCCAATATGCTAACTTGAGTGATGCATGATAGATCCACAAAAACCAAGTGTTTCCATTCTATGCATAAGGGATCAAAAGAGTATCAACAACTAAGAAAAGGATGTGTGTCAAGCTATGCACTCCCAAGAGGTAAGAATATCAAGGAGATTCTTCTATTATTGTGGAGGAAATCTTCCTTTAACAAAGCTATGATTGGAAAATAGAGGCTCTACACAACTCCCATGACACTTTATAATTCAGTGCGAGTACATATAAATGGCACATCATGTGTGCAAAATCCCTAAAAGACATGGATGGACACTTGATCTAATATGTTTACAACAAAATTTCTTAGTTAGATGCTTATATGCTTCATGTAAGGAAAAAAAACCAAAACCTTTCACCAATGAATACTACATGGAACAGCCTTTGTGGTGATACATTAGTTGCCAAAAATGGACTTCAGATGTTCAAGATATGGAAATTAAGAAAATATTGCCTATTAGGGCTGAAAGGGGAAAAAATGACTCACCAGCTCTTAAGTACTTGGGGGCAAGGGTTTGGTCCTCCATGGGACCATCAATTCAACATGTTAGAAAAGAGTGCCCCCTCTTAGATGGAGGGACACCTATGAAGCTAACGAAGTTGTGATCTCCATGGTGGTGATGAAGTGGTAAGGTTAGGTGGAAAATTAGAGCACCACTCACATACTCACAACAAAGTTTACACTATCCATTAAAATTTGTCTTTCTCAACTCCAAAAAACTGATATGAGCCATCATTTACTAGTTGACCTAAGTAAACAACCAACCTTTGTAAGAACCTATTGCATATGATGAAAATCCACCTGTTAAGAACAAGTTCAAACATGCAAATATTAATGATAAAGAGCATATTCAAATCTATTTTAACATGTTCATAAACTTATAAAAAACACTAATTTTCACCACAACCTCTGATGAGCAATAAGAAAGTGCACCAAAGACTTTCTTGATTTCAGCTCTTAGAGAGATTTGTGGGTGTGCTCTCCCAACACAAGTATAGATCCCAATGTAAATGAAAGGTGTAATGAAGATGGAAATGCTCAAGAAGAAGCTATAGAAGAAACTCTCAAGAACTCAATGTAAGAGGCCAAAAGAAGCTTAAGGAGGAGCTATGAAAGAAATCCTCAAGCTCTATGGCATGGAAGTATGCAAAGCAAATAGATGAAGCTAAGTCTACAATGAAATCTAGCAAATACCAAATGGTTAGTAAAAACTCTAAGAACAATTCTAAGCATATACTAGCATAATAACTCTAATGCAAAAATGAATGGATTTTTCTTGAGACAAGGGTCCTATTTATAGGATTTTGGAGGACTAGGGTGAGGTGGCATCTTTGTGGAATCCACATAGGTGCCACCAAGGAGACACATAAGTCATGCAAAGTCCAAGACTTGCGCACACATGTGTGAGAAACTTGGGATGTGAGAGGTCAATGTGTACTTCAAGTACATGTGTAAGTGTGTGTAAGAGATGTGTAAGAGAAAAAGTCCATTTTCACCATTTTAGAAGGTGTACGAGGTGCCAAAAAAAATGTAAGAAACCTTGTTTGTGTATTTTTAGCAATTTTTGAGAAGGCAATTTTTGGAAATTTGCTAATACATGTGTGAGAAATTAATTAGGACTAATGGATGTAGGAATCCAAAAATTAGCCTAATTAACTATTATACACTAAGTTTGCACCCTTGTTTCAAACTCTCTTGGTCTTGATAACTTAGTATAACATGGGAATCATCTCCAGGTGTGGGACCTATGCTAACTAAGATGAGACCTCCAGGTTCTAGGTTGGTTCCTCTTGGATAATCACCTTAATTTGCTCTTTGACAGGAAAGTAAATTCTTAAGGGGAAAAGGGATAGAAGGAATGCATGAAAGGGAAATAGCTAAAAGAAAACTATCCTACTAGGTGAAACACAGAAATGATGGTATGAATTATAGTATAGAGGATGAAATCAGTGCACAAACTTAGGTCTAGGAGATCACAACTCACTAAATAGGCTTGCATCAATATTTCATAGAAGGGTCTATAATAGAAAGAGGCTATTCAGGGAAAGAGAGGATTTTCACAAACAATAGCATTCCTAAGAATTTAGACACAATCTATAACCTGCAAACAAACATTCACCTCTGCAACTAGGTATAGGAATGAGACAAATTATCAGGGGGTTGAAGTATACCCACAAGATCATTCAAATCAAATCATCCATAGGAATACACATGAATTGCAGAAAGAAAGAGGGATCAGGAACCTTAAGATATTACTGAAAACATGCATATACTTAATCCATTAAGAGAAAATTTAGACAAGAAGGCATAGGGACAAAAAGAATGTCACAAAATACCTTTGCAATATCTAAACCTCAATGAAAGGTTACAAAAAGCAGAAGCTAGAGGGCAAAAAGAATGCCACTGATAACTCCTCAAAAAGAAAATCTCTCTTTTACAATTGTAAACTCTGAGCTTCAAAAGGCTCCAAAAATGTTATATACATTTCCTTTTGCACACAAGCAGGAGCAACATATCTAATTAGGGTTACATAGATTTTCCTAGAATAATGGAAACCCTAACTCTATCATTTCTGATCATAAATGCCCATGAAAATATCCTGACCGATCAGATATCTTATGTGTCCATTTCATCTCTATATCTACCTGCAGACAAGCCGCCTTGATCCATCTACCTTTCTGCAACTCGGCCTCACCATAACTGCTCAAATATGATCTTTTGAGATATTTGAATTTAAAAATATAAATGGTCACAGGTGGCACCAAGCCTTTATCTTTATCAACGACTGATATTTGAAGTTGATCTCATTTTAAATCATGGTTGTAGATCCTTCCATTTACCCGAGCACTGCTTTTGTTCTTAACCCTAACTCTACCTTCACCTTAGGTTCTCTTTTCCCTTTAGTCATTGAATCTCCTAAACTTTTCATTAACTTTGGCTTGATCTAGCGATTACACAACAAGTGTTGATCCTTACTTGATTTGACAGTGGTCGCTGAGTCTCTTGATAGCTTCAAAATATTCCTTCTACATTACGAGATTTCTCGACTGAAGAGAACCTCATAGTCACTAGATAAAAAAGAATATTCTCCTTTTCATTAGGTGATCACCTGACTAAGCTCACAAACCTAGGCCCACCCTGCCACTTGTCATTCTTTTATTTGCTTTCGACTGCTTTATCATCTCTGACAACTACCAACCATTCTGAAATAGCTCAACCTATAATTGACCACTAGAGATCTAGAGATTGGGTGACTGTGTATTCACTAAAGGATTTTCTTAACCTTAGTCAAGTTTGGAGATCACGTGAATACTGTATTCATGAGGTCGCCAGATAAAAGTCTAACCCTTGAGTTACATCTAGAGATTGGGCAAAAACCGTTGATTTTCTTTCATCTTACGGTCCTCGCTAAGTCACTTGATCTTTTCTAGGCTAGCCGCTACATTATGAGACTGAGAGATAACTGCGTCGCTGAATCTCTGAAAGTTTGGAACATAATTGCTAGGAATAAGAGATCTTGCGAACACATAGTCGCTCAGTCGCTGAATAAAAACTTAACCATCTCAAAGAACTGGAGACCTAGTGACTATTCAACTTTAACTCAATTCTCTTTTGACCAGGGTATATCTGGAAAATGGTCAACTAAAGAAACTCAAAGTCACGTGAACCTTTGCTGACTCTGGGTTAACTCATGAGACTCCTCGACTGAAGGAAATCTAACTCAGTTGTAAACTCTACCTTTAATCAAGTGATCATGCGACTATGCCTTTGATCTCCAAGTCTCATAAGCTTTTGAAATATTCCCTTTGTGTTGAGTGATTACCCAACTAAGGTAAATCTTATTGTCACCAAATAGGAAAGAATATTCATTCTGTACTATGAGATCACTCGACTGAAGCCTTAGTCGCTAAATTGCTGAAAGATTTTTTGGAGATCTAGCGACAATACTTTAACCTCCAAGTCTCGAGACATCTTAACTTAACTCATTACCTTCCTGAGACTTCATGACTGAAGGGATTCAAAGACCCGACATAAACTATGGTCAAATCTGGAGAATAAGTGACTAGAGTATTCTCATGATCATTGAATAAAATCTTTAACCATGAGTTAGATCATGAGAATACGAGACTGCCTTCAGTTGCTTAATCGCTAAAAAAAACTTAAACTCTCCCAAGACCTTGATTACTGACCATCTGGAGATCATGCGACTGCACAAAAATATCTAAGTCACCAGACATCAAAGAATATTTCCTTTCTGTTCCGAGATCACCTGATTGAAGAGAAATCGCTAGGTCGCTGAATGGGAATGGAATATGCTACCTGATCGGGAGATTAAGAGATATAAGGTAGTTGTGGGATCGGGAGGTAAGAAGGAATATTCTTTGAGCTTAAGAGATCTTGTGACTAGCCTTAGCATGGAAAAGCGCACATGGGAGAAAGAAGACTTAAGTGGATGAAAAAGTAACAACGAAATAGAAAAGGCCATAGGGCTTTTAGGGTTTTCTACCTCCAACAGTCATATTTTCAAATAAAGACTTGCAGACCAGGGAGAGACCAGATTTGTAGAGACCAGAAGAGGAGAGGGAAACCACAGAAAATTCTCAGAGTGTTCAACAGGATTAAAATGCAGACCCTTGGATAGAGCCCAGCCTATAGCCAAATTTGTATGGAATCAGGAAAAATTGGGTAACATTAACCTAAGCTAATTAGTGAATAGGTTTATTAGATAGAAAGTGATGTGTGTAGGATAGCATCTAGGTTGGATTTAGGATTAAATAAAATAAAATTTAATTTAATCATGGCTTAGTAGAAATAAAGAATGTTAAGGAATTAAATAAATTAAAAATTTATTTAAAAGGGGAATATGGAGGAACATGTATTAAATTAAATTTAATACATTATGAAAGGTAGTAATTAAAAATACTATAATTAGTGAATTTATTTAATTAAATAAATACATGAATTTAACAAATATGATTAATTAAAAAATTAACTATAATGTTATTTAGGGTCATTAATTAAATTGAATTTAATTAATGTTGAAAGGATGAATTTAGGTGTCTACATTTTGCCTCTCTTTGAGGTGGTGTCAGAAATGACATCATGTCAAAGAAAAGAAAATATAGATGCCCTATAGGAAAAAAGGGACCTAAAAGGTGCACGGAGGAAAATTCAGTAGGAAGATGTGCCCCCTCGAGAAAATAGGCCAAAAAATAAAATTTTTGGTCAATTTTTGTGAAAGGAAAGAAAAAGACTTTGCATGACTTTGACAGAAAGGAAGGGTTGACCAATGGGCAACATATAGGAGTGATCCAGTGAGGTAAAAAATCCACCTTCATTGTAGCTCCAGTTGGTTGTGTTGGGAGGGGGGGGGGGGACGATGGCAAGAGAAAAGGGAGAAGGGGGCATATGACAGAACAGGCATTGCCACTTGGCAAAGTGAAACGTCCAATGGTAGTGGAGCCATTGACTACAAACAAGAATGGATGCATGATGAAGGAGAGAGCCACTCATTCAGAGACGGGGTCCCCACTCAGGGTGGAGCCAACCATCAATGGGCAGAGCCAACGGATAAGCATCTTCACCGGAGTGGAGCCGCCTGTCTATAGGCGGAGCCGCCCATCCCCAAATGGGTGTCTCTACTTGGGTGGAGCTGCCCATGCCTTGATGGGCATCTCCACTTGGGTGGAGCCACTCATCACTAGATGGGCATCTCCGCTTGGGAAGAGTTGCCCATCCCTTGATGGGCATCTCCACCTGGGCGGAGTCACCCATCCCTAGAGGGGCGTCTCCACTAGGGTGGAGCCACCCATCCCTTGATGGGCATCTCCACCAGGGTGGAGCCACCTGGGAAGAGGGAGGGAGGGGGACAGAGAGAAAGATGATAGGGAGAGAGGGAGAGGGAGAGAGGAAAATCATGATGGAGCCTTTGGTTGCCAGACAAGCATATCCACCTACTAGAAGAATGAGGGTGAGGAGAAGTGATCCACTTACCGAGGGGGAGCCGTCTAGAAATAGGATTCATAGGGATGAAGGCAAGGAGGAGATGGGAGGTTGGATTAGATGAAAAAGGGGGGAGGGAAGGGTGAATAAATAGAACCCTTGGCTCAAACAATAATGCAGAAAAATGAACTAACTAAAATGCAACCTGACTATATGATTTAGTGGGATCACTTGTGTTCATGTTGGAGAGAACAACCTAGTTTGATATTGCAATAGGAGGTATGCATCATGTGTTATAAAAGCACATATGATATTGTTCCATTGCATGGACTAGACTCTTGAATATTTGTAGAAACATAGATGTAGATTTTTAGACTATGATAAAACTTATGACATATACTTATTGGAGAGGTTTGGGCACACTTAGGTATTTTAAGGGACATAAGTATGCTAACCCATTTCCCCCATTAAGATACACATAATCATAACTAGAAAACCAACAAAACATTCTTAAAGTATCCACAAACAGATCATACTACAATCGACACTTGCATCAGATTTCACCAATCACAATATACCAAGATATGGAAGATCGAGATAATCATGAGTAGGATCTACTGATACGAAAAGATAAAATCAACAAAGAAGGCCTCCTAACCAAGTGGTCATTCGGTCCACAGTTCTTACCATGAATGGGATAGGATTGATGAGATTGATTTGAGCCGACTGAGGAAGGATGCATCCTGTAGGACAAAGATTGATTGATTGAAATGGATATTTGCTGGCAATAGATGTGAAAGGAACAATAACTTAGAGATTTGATTTTGATGTTGATTTTGATAAACACTTTTGCAATCCTTGTGTTTGGGAAAAGCGCAGTGTGATGGGGTTAAGCTTAGCTTGCTGGGAAGTGCAGTTGGATCTTTATGGCCATGTGGGAAGCGATGACTGAAAACTAGGACTAGGATGAGGATGGATATTTATAATGAACAGGAAGACAATGGATCCAAATCTGCTATCATGGTGCCTGAGACAGGTTTTCACCATAATACTTGTCCAGAGTGCTTGTTTGCCAAGTTTTCACTATTGGATGAATTCTTTTTTTTTTTTTGTGTGTGTAAGGTGCCTATTTACCAGTGTGTACCAAACAATGATTTTTTAAGGAACATTTTCTACTTTTTAGGATTTTTTATTTTTTTAATGTTTAGGATTTCTTCAGGATCTTTTTTGATTTTTAGGATTTTTTGTTGAATAACACTATACAAGAATTGAATGCTGAGCTAGGCATAAAAGCGCTTCAAATGTAGAATATTTACAAGATCAAGGAGCGGATCTCCCTCAGGTGTTGCAATCTGATATGCCCCAGAACTGATGCCACTATTATTTTGTTCACCAAGTAGCGCAAGTACTTGAAGTTGGAAGATTTTGTAGTCATCATCACTAAGAAACATTTGCAGAGATACCATAAGTGAATTTCTTGTATCTAAGGAAAGACCATTCTAGAGAGATCCACAAATACTCTCTTGAACCACTCATAATGCCTTGTCAAATTCCTCGTGTTCCACACACCTAAGGAAAGTACTATCTCGATGTCTCTTGAACAAGTCATTAGTGATGAGGAGATACAGGGATGCACTTTGGATTGTAAAGGAACTTACAGGGGTGATTTGGTTTTGGAGAGAGTGGTAATGGTAGCAAGGAGTAGTGGAGGTAATGATGGTGCAAATAATTTGGGAGTGAAGTGAGTCAGAGGAAGGAGAGGCGAGCTTGAATGTCAACATTTAATTTTATTCAGACTGAGGAAGGCACTGAACTCTCGCTTCCTGATTCGGTGGTTAACAGGACCATGGTTGATTTCCAATTGGCTCTGGTGGGTTGTTTCTTCAACTTTTGACCTACCATTGAAATGGTTAGAAATTGGGTGGCTACCCAGTGGAAAGTTAAGGGCTATGTCCTAACCTCTTCTATGCTTGGAGGACTCTTCCTTTTCAAGTTCAACACTTTGGAGGATCTGGCCTCTATTTTGTCAGGCTTGTGGGTCTATGGTAAGTATTTCCTCGCTCTGGCAAAATGGAAACCCAAGTTTAACCCAGCAATAGAGCTGAGTAGGATGGCTCCTATGTGGGTGCGCCTCCCTGGACTTCCCTTTGAATATTGGGATGAATAGGTGTTTAGGTAGATTGGTGACTCCTTTGGCACATATATTATGGTGGACCAGGTAACCCACTCTAAATCTAGGCTGGTGTTTGCTAGGTTTTGCATTAATGTTACCCTAAATAAAACCCTCCCTAACTTTGTTATTTTGAAGTCCAAGATGGGCAGATGGACTCAAGTCTTGGTTTATGAGAATGCTACCCTCTTTTGCTAGAAATGTGACTCTAGGGGCCACATTGGTGAAGCGTGCAAATCCTCTAAGTATGAAGGAAAAAATAAGAATAAGGACAAGGGCACCTTTAAGGAGCCACCCTTGGCTACAGGGGAAGAGAAAGAGAAGACCAGCCCCCCAAGGTGGCTGAAGTGTTGGAAAACCAAGAACTGGAAAACCTAGACATGGAAAAAGATGAGATTGCCACCCCTCCAGAGAATGATGGGTTAACCATTGAACCTAAGGGCCCCAAACCCCTTCCAGAGGTTTTTTCATTTGAGAAACCCCTAGTGATTACTCCGGAGACAAGTTTGATCACTGTTGTGGATGCGGAGCAACCTGCTATTGTGGTCTCACTCAAAATAAAATCCCCTAAGGGTGCTGCAAATATTCTTTTACAGCCGGAAGAAAGTAACTACCCTCCCTCACCTAGCTCCCTGGATGATGTCCACTACGAGGAAGATGATGGTGGAGAATGGAAGATGTAGGAAAAGAAAACTAAACCCAAAAAGGAAGATGTAGGATTGGAAACACCTAGAGGCAAGCCATCAGAATGCACCAGGAGATCAAGGGGGACTACAAGGGATGTTGCGGCAGGTAGGCAACAAACCTTAGAAACAAGTTTTAAAAATAAGAAATGATTTTCCTTTCTTGGAATATCAGAGGTCTTAACAACCCCCTCAAGCAATGTGTTGTTAAACAATAAATTTTTTCTCATAAGATGGATATTTTGCTCATCCAAGAAGTTAAGATGTCTTTCAATAATTTTTCCTCCTTGGCTAGTAGTCTCTGGCTGGGTGCTGAGTTTACCTACTTTGAGGCCTCGGGTGCTTCTAGGGGTATAGCCACCATTTGGAATCCTAACACTATTATTGGTGAACCGCTAGCCTTCTCCCTGAACTTCCTTGCTATTACCTTTAGGAAAAATCAGATGGTCTGGCACTTGTTCAATATTTATGCCTCTAATTTACTTGGAATGCCAGGTTGTCCCTTTGGAAGGATATAATCTATTGTATGGATCGGGATACCTCTGCTAATTATTCAGTGATTGGCGATTTCAATATGCCCCTCAACCTCTTGGAAAAACATAGAGGTCTAATGGACTATTCTGATAGTATGGGGGACCTTGTAGAATTTATCTCTTGCTTTGGTCTTATAGACATTGATCTCAAAGGAAATCCCTTCACCTGGTCCAACAACTAGAAGGGCTCACATCTTATACAAGTGCGGCTGGATCGGGTCTTGACTACCTCCTCCTGGGACCTGTGCTTGACCTCCACCCTGTCCTCCCTCCCCAAAACTACCTCTGATCATAACCCCCTCCTCCTTTGCTGGTATGATTCTCCTAGGATTGGTCCAGCCCCTTTCAAATTTGAGATTATGTGGTGCTCCCACGCCTCCTTTAGGGACCAAATGAAATCCTAGTGGGCCATTGCTATAAAAGGCACTGCCATGTTTAGGATCGCCTAGAAATTGGAAATCATCAGGAAAGAAGTTAAAGGTTGGAGTAAGCATAATTTTGGGAATCTTTTCAAGAAGAAGAAGGAGCTCATGGGGACCTTGGAATCCCTCCAGCCCTAGCTGGCCACTTGTAATATCCACCCCCAATTGCAAATTGAGGAAGAAAAGACCAGACACAAGTGGTAGGAAACTTTGCAGAATGAAGAAGTCTACTTGAAGCAACGCTCCAGGATACAATGGCTTTCTGAAGGGGACAAAAATACTGCCTTCTTCCATAGATCTACTAGCAATCACAAAAGAAGAAACACCATCAATGCTATTAAGGATGAAAGAAAAAATGAAGTTACCAATAAGGAGAAAATTATGCAAGTTGCAGCCAACTACTTTAAAGGTTTGTATTCTAATGATGGTCATGCTTGCCCTATTATTGTGCAAAATTAGATTCTGGAACACATCTAATGTACTATTACTCATAGTGATAATGATTGCCTCATTGAACGGGTCTCTAATGAGGAAGTTAAAGCTACAGTCTTTGCTATGGGTGCTTATAAAGCTCTGGGCCCTAATGGTTTCCCCCTAATGTTCTTTCAAGAATATTGGGATATTGTTGGATTAGATGTCTCCTGTGATGCCAAAGATTTATTCAGAATGGGATGGCTGCTAAAGCATCATAACAAAACCTATATTGTGCTAGTCCCTAAGAACAAAAACCCCACCTCTATGTTGGATTTTAGACCTATCAGCCTTTGTAACACTTTTTACAAAATCATCACTAAGATCTTGGTCAATAGAGTGAAGCCCCTCCTAGACAAGTTGATCAATCCTACTCAGAAGGGACTTGTTTCGAGAAGACAGATCCTAGATGTGGCCATATCTACTCACGAAATCATCCACTCCATGGATAGGAGAAAAGCACTAGGTATGGCTTTCAAACTTGATATTTCTAAGGCTTATGATAAAGTTAATTGGTCCTTCCTACATAAAATTCTTTTTAGAATGGGCTTTATGAGAAAGTTATTTGCATTATCCAAGAATGTACACAAAGTGTTAGCTTCTCTATTTTGGTCAATGACTCCCCGGGTGGCTTCTTTCAACCTGAAAAAGGTCTTCGGCAGGGTGACCCCCTCTCCCCATATTTATTTATCATGGTGGTTGAGGTTCTTAATAGGAATTTGACTATGCTCTCTTCCATGGGAACAATAAAAGGAATTAAACCTGCCTCCACTCTTCAAAAAGCAGTGCTAGAGCAATTTGTCGATGATACTTTCCTCTTTGAGTACTCTTTGGTTGTTGAAGCTAGACAGTGGAAGTATCTTTTGGAGAATTATGCCTCTGCCTCAAGACAAAGTATAAACTATCAGAAAAGTAGACTCTTCTTCTTCAACATGCCTATCAAGATCCAAACCAGAGTGCTTCAAATTTTGGGCTGTCAGTCAACTTTTCTCCCCTCTACCTACCTAGGCCTCCCTCTCACTATCAAAGAGGTCTCCTAGGACTTCTGGAATTCCATCCTAGAGAGAACTCAGAAAAAAGTTTCTGGTTAGAAGGGGAAGAGCTTGATCAATGCTGGTAAATTCTAACTGGTTGCCTCTACTCTCCAAGGGATTCCTGTCTATTTCCTTTCCCTTTTCAAGATCAATAACAACATGGCTGATAGGCTCAAAAAGATCTAGAGAACCTTTCTGTGGGCTGGCTCGGAAGAGAATAGGAGGATGTCCTTGGTCAATTGGGAAATAATTTTCCTTCCTAAATGGCTAGGTGGATTGGGCCTTAGACATATTGGCTTGCTGAATAGAGCCCTCACCACGAAAGTGGCTTGGAAGCTAATTGAAAGGAAAGCAGATTGGTGCAAGATAATGGAAGAAAAATACCTTAAGAACACCCTTATGGGATGTTGTACCAGGATAATAACCTTCCCATTGGGTCCAAACTATGGACTAGCATCTACAAGTGCAAAACCATGCTGTCTAAGAGGGTCTTTTGGCAACTCAGAGATGGGAGATCCATCAAATTTTGGCATGATTCTTGGATACAAAACTGCACCAACCTTGGAGGAAGGTTTGACCCCCTCATGAACTACATCAGACCTACCCTTGGTAATAGAGTCTCTAACTACATGTCTGATAGGAATTGGAAGGATTTAGCTATTTTGGTAAGGGATAGACCTGAATTAAACAAAGTGGCTTATGAGCTTATGGAAATCCTGGGGAATGTCAAGATACTTGGAATTACTAGACAAGACTCCATTATCTGGGCTCCCACTCAAGTGGGCACCTTCTCGGTTAATTCTGCTTATAATCTTCTTCTAAAGGAGGAGAATAATCCTGAAGATTGGAGTAAGGTTTGGATCCCTCAACTTACTCTGAAAATCAATTTTTTCTGGTGGACGCTTATGCACGTAAAGTTTTAACTTAGGATAGCCTCATGAGAAGAGGATTCTCCATTGATAGCATATGTGTTCTATGCAAAAAGGAAGAGGAAATGGTGGATCACCTGTTCATACATTGTGAGTACTCTGCTACTATTTGGCAGGGAATTATTGAAAAATTGGGGGTCCCCTGGGTTATGGGAAAGGATGTTCACCAATTCACTAGCTGGTGATCCCCCTCCAATCATCCTCTCCTCTAGCTCCTATGGTAGATTCTTCCTCCACACATTTGCTAGACTATTTGGAAAGAAAGGAACAAAATGATATTTAGGGAGACTGAGTCCACTCATGTGGCCTCTCTCCATTTGGGCACCAAGATCCTATGTGAGAATGCTGGTTCAGCTAGTTGGAAACTCCCCTCAGCACCCCCCACTGCCTGGGAAATCAAAACGGTGGATAAATGGAACTTATTAACTGGCTTCACTAGGTTTGACAACTCCAGGATAATGGCTAGAAATGACACTCGGTGGGTTGCCCCGCCCATGGGCTAGACCAAACTAAACTTTGATGGTGAGGCTAATAACCTCAATCAGAGTGGGGGTTGAGTGCTAAGAGACCACAATGGCGATTGCATTCTAGCTTACGCTGGCTTGCTCAAAAATAATATTTTTGACCAAACTGAAGGAATGACTCACCTTTGGGGCTTAAAATTTTCCATCACCATGAATATTAGACTAGTGATGATTGACGGGGACTCCAAAGTGATTGTGGAATCCATAAAAAAAGGGTCAAGTGTGGGATGGTGGGTGAACACCATAATAGGGGAAATTTGAGAGCTTCTTATCAATCTCCAAAGCACGACTATAGCCCATAATTATAGGGAAGGTAATGTCATGGTAGATTCTCTGGCTACCACTAGACTTAAACAAGCCAGGCTGGCGAATTGGAAGATGGTTAATGAGCTATCAAAGGAGACCCAATGGCTGATTGGGTGGGAAAGGCACGTCATCAACAATGTTTGAAATGAGCCAAGTTGTCGCCAATATTGTTGAGGGCCCCACCGTGTGGTTGTGTTGGCTTAATTTGATAATTAATATAGTGATGGTCCTATGTATGCACAAAACTCCATAAAAGTTCATAACTGCCTTATGTGCAAGTACATGTGGAGAGATAGCTATCTATATCACTAGGTAATCTTGGTTACCAAGGACACTTAGGGAAAATTTGGCTTAATTTTTAATTATTACGCCTAGAGATCCACTAGATTTTATTGTACAGAGATCGATTGCCCAAAAATCATCCAAGTCCTGCCTTTTATGAAAGATATTCTCTTAAAATAGTTATCTCAAAAAGACCTAGCCTTTACGCTGGTTTGCAAAACTCAGCTCTACAACATCCAGAAAATTATTGTGGTTGATACTGGTCTAGCTACCATGGGAGGAAAAATGTTGTGCATTGATCCAGACAAGATTGAGGAGGAGTTCTCCTTTGAACCACTACCTAGTGACCCACAATGACATCTGGGGTTTCATGGAAAGAATGAAGGGAGGCCACGATGAGCAAACATCCAAGCAATTTGTGTCCTCATCGGATAACAGGAAGGTGTCGGTTGGGGGCTTGCACTTTCATCTTAATGAAGAGGTCATTGCTTAGGCTACAGGGCTATATATGGAGGGTAGGAAGTATAAAAAGACCAACTGAATGCTGGACTTAACCAATCTAAACCAGTTCTTCAGGGTGGGGGAGAAACCTATCAAGAAATCTGGTGGCTTTAACCGTGAACAATTCCCTAAATTTTGGCCTAAGGTATGCCATATAATCATGAAATACTTCACCCTCAAAGGTAAATTCACTGTGTTTTACTACTATCACCTGTCATTTCTCAACCATATTAGGAATAGAGACCTCATCTCCATCCCCTTCTATCTCCTTCACTCGATTGAAAGCAACATTCTAGACATTAAGGAGAATAAAAATATTGAGAAGCCGGTCCCTATCCTGCACCAGGGCCTTTTACTTTGCCTCTAAAACTTCCATAAAGCTATTTTACCTCCTCCCCAGCCTCCCTTGATCATTAAGGAGGTAACCTAGGAAGTCTCCCCTTCAGAAACCAACAACCCCACTTGGTCCCCCTCTCAGTCCTTACAGGAAATCCAGGAGACTGACCTTGTCCCCCAGGATGGGAAAAACTGCAAAAGGTGTGTGAGGAACCATTTTAAAAGGGGGGAGGACCTTGAAGAATCCCATGTCTCTAAGACTATGGAAGCGAAGGAGAAGACAGAGATTGACAACACCCCTGAAACCGAGAGGAAGCCTAGGAAATGAAAAAATTTGGACAACCAAGTTGATCTGGAGGTGGATTTGGGGGGATTTGTTTGGCATTCTAACAGACTTGCCAAGGAGAAATGTAGGAGAATCCTCAGGGAAATGGCTTCAGAGGACAAGTCTCAGTCGGAGGATGACACCTCTACTTCCACTAGTTCGATTGAAGGATCCTCAGCTGAACACTTAAATTTTCCCAGGTCTGGCAATGCTCCCCCCATGAATCCCCTGCTGGAGATGGAGGTTAAGCCTCACATCATTACCCCACCTCTGCTCTGTCCTCACAAACAATAGGCTAAATCCCCTCACATTGAGCACACTATGGTGGCAATGGAGGAGATTGAAAATTTTAAAGGATTTCTCAAGAAGAAGCTCAACGAGCTGGATATGGATATTCTCGGCCTCAAGCAGCACATCAGAGAGATTAAAGCTAGGGTTGCTGATTCAAACAAGTTTTCCCTCAAGGTCATGCATGCTTTAGTTTTGAACTGGTGCAACATGCAGAAGAAGATGGCTGGTGGTAAACTGGAAGCCGATGAGGATAACAAAGACCTTTTTCTACTCCTATAGGAAGAGTGGGCCATGACCCTGATGTCCAAACATCTGGGTGGGAGATCCTAGTTGCTGCGGTCCATGAGGTGGTTGTGCTGGCATGGGTCTGTTTATTCCAGGTCCCTTTTGTTGATTTCCTATTTTATGGTTAAGTTCTTTAAACACTGGTTTAGCCCTACATGGATTGTTATTGTTAATACTTGGTCTACTTATTGGTTATGCTACTTTGGTTCACTTTTTGTGAAAAGGATTTTCATGTTTGTTTTTTATAGAGGCAGACTAGACAATTTTATTTCTGCTGATAAACTGCTATGCGACTAGTGCTATTAATATGCTATTAATGTGCTTCTAGTCTTCCTGTACCACGAGCCAACACCCTCTTACTGCTTTTTTCTATCAAAAACATTGAATTTTCTTTTATATCCAAGTCTTTTAAGAGAGACATGGGAATCCATATAGCCTTTGATATTTCTTTTCTTTGAGATACATTTGATTGCAATTCTTCTAGGATGGATTTATGAATCCATAATTTCTTTGTTTTTCTTCTTTTCTTGAAGGACCCTTATAGTCTCTTGAATATTTCCTATGTTTTTGTAGTCACATGTCAATTAGATAGGACATGGTGACCTTTATATGTGAGTGAATTCTTATATTTCTTATTTTTATGTTGCACATTCAAACTGATTCTGTAAGAAGCAAGAATTATGGATGAATGAGGTTGACGTGATAGGTTTAAATGGATGGATGGATGGAAGAGAAATGGTCCAACCTCTTAACTTAGGAAGGATGAGAGATAAATGTTCAACAGGTTCAAGTGCAAAAACACTAGTATCATCCTCATCATTCATGAATGTCTCAGATAGATCTAGAAAGTTATCCTCCATAAAGTGTCATCGATTACAAGTCATCCTAGAAGAGTTAGAGGAGTTTAGAGAAGTATTTTGTAAATCTAACCAATATGACCTAACCCTTGAACTATTGTCCCTCTTCTCATGATCGAGTAGCCATTTGTTCCAAAATTATACGAACAAGAACCATCCCAATTTGAGACCTCCCTAAATTCCATGTTTCTATCATAGAATGAGGTCTCATGTATCCATGGTTCATTTGATCAACTGGAGTAGAAGTAGATGACCTAGACACCATAGGGAGGATCTCTACAAAAGGGTGAGAGCGATCCTCATCATCTAGTTATGCTTGAGAACTAGAGCTTTCTCCCCTTTTAGAATTTTTGACAGTAGCATACTTGTGCACAACATCAACTTGAATCTCTATTGTAGCATTTGACTGTGAGCCACATTCATACTCATTTAATTCTGTGTCACTATTTTGATATTGTATGATGGAATCAACAAGAGTGATTGTAGGAGGGAGATTTGCATCATCATCACTATCTGTCTTAGGAGGTGTGTCCTCAATAGAGCCTTATGACTATGTAGTAGTAGGATCTTATATAATCATAGAAGTAGTGCCATCTATATTAGTAGGAGCATAGTCTATAATAGACAGAAACATATCTAAGATGCGGGGGATATCAACAATTTTCCCCCAATTCAAATGCATGTGATCAAATTCAACAATGTGTTCAACCATAAGAGAAATAATAGAGGCACTATTTGTAATAGTAGGAGCTTTCTTAGTAGATGGGATAGGATCTCTCTGATTAGGACCAAGATCATGTTCTTGAGATAGTTGTGATGGCACATAGGGTTCCCCTTGATAACCTAGATTAGAAGTTTGAATTTGGAGAAGTCTTGCATAGATCATCGGTTGAATCTCTTCTTGTTCTTCCTTAGATGAGTCCTCAAATGTAGGAGTACTATTGCTAGGTTGGTCAGCTTCAGGTGTATGATTGCCTAGACTAGTCTGGTCTTTGGGAGCTCTGAATTCAGCATGAAGAGGTTCTAGGAAATCCTTTCCTTTTCGAACTGGAATCTGTCTATCATATCCCATGTTGTGCATAAGTTGGTAATCCATATCATATTTGTTAGGCAATATAACAACATGTTTTATTTGTTTAGCCTCTTTATGTAACACAACATTCTCTTCCTTTTCTAGTTCTAAGGGAGCTTTAGCCTTGCCCATGCCAGTGTCATCATCAGGTTTGACTAGAATTCCCTTGCCACAAGGTTCTTTTCCCCTATCTTGACGATACATATTTTATTTAGAAGAAGTGTGCTGGGTGGGCATTTCTTATGGAATAGGATGAACATATTCATTTAGTGGACTATAGTTTGATTACTTTCCTTCTAGTCTCTTGCAATACTTGAAGGGTTCATGATCTCCTGGGATGGTTATTTCAGCTCCATGATGTGGGAATTTTAAACACTAGGAAACATGGATGGGATACCTAAGATAGCATATATCCACCGTCTACCCAAAAGGATATTGTAGGGTAGATCTAGATCAAGAACTTGATAAGCTATTTCAATAAGGGTTGGACCCACTTGTAAGGGGAGTGCAATGAGACCTTTACTCACCCTTTCTCTATCATCATATGCTTTTATTTTTATTCTCTTATTTACATCAATGAGATCCTTAGAAAGTTTGATATTGCAGATCATGCTTAAAGTACAAAGATTCAGACTAGATCCATTGTCTATAAGGACTCTTTTGATTTGGGTGTTATGGATGGTGACTTGGATATGCAGGGGTTAATTATGATGGGGATCAGGACCTCAAAAATATTTTTCAGTGAAAACCAAGAGTTGTTGGGCAGCCAAATTTATGATCATTTCTTGGAATTGTGAGGCATTGATATTTTATGGGATGCAAGACTCGGTTAGGGCATTCTCAAGGACCTCTTTATGAATGGGAGATGTGTGTAAAAGCTCTAGCATGGATATCTATGCTGGGGTCTTCTTCAATTGGGAAATCAAGTCAGAATGTGATGTTGGTCGTGTCGAGGTAGATGGTGCTGCAGGTGGATCTATAACATGCGGATTGGAAGCATCTTGTACAGTTACACTAGGATGACGAGTAGTAACATTACAATCTGCACTCTTTAAGGTCAATGTGTTTACATGAGTTTCAGATTTTTCAATATGGCCACATAGTGAGCCAAAGCCATATACATCATTTTCAGCTAATTTTTTACAAGTGCGTTCATAACCTGAGATTTTATTTGTTGAATAATCATAAGAAAAGCCCTTGGATGTGGATGAATTGTTTTGATTATGTTCTGGAAAAGATTTAGAATACATTTTTAGCTGGGCGTTAGAAGTAGAGGCATTTTATCCTTCTACTTCAATTTTACCATCATCGATCAAATCTTGCACAAAATGACAAAACTTCATGCATTTTTTAATCTCATGCCCTTTTATGTGATGATAATCATAGTATTCGTTATCCTTATACCAGTTGGGTTTGGGTTGATTTTCATTGAAAGGCCTGGTGTTAGGGTAAACCATTATCCCTTGATCGACTAGACATCGAAAGATCACATCAAGGGAGTTTGCCAGCTGTGTAAATTTTCATCGTTGTTGTTGTTATTGTTGCCATTATATCATGAGAATAGAGAGCCCCGATAACCAGATCCTTGATTCTGACTCTAGTTATTAAAATTATTCTGATTGCTTTGATTATTTGGATTAACTTGATTATTGTTGCGATTGTTTTGATCATTGTTGTTGTGATTGCCTTGGTTACTATTGTTGGATGCTTGAACATTTTGGACATGTTTAGCATCTGTCACTCCATCATTAACAACACCTTTGTTCTTAGACTAGAACTTGGGTTTATCATTAGTATTGTTAGATGAATTAGGGGTATATTGTTTAATTGCTCCTTTCATCAAAATTCCATCTTCAATAGACTTCCCCTTTTTAATGAGTGCCTCAAAGGAATCCGGGGCAGCCATCTTCATCTGAAATGACATTTCTGTAACCAAATTTTTAGTAAAGATATCAACTAGATGTGAATCTAGGATTTTCCAAGGCATGCGATTGGCGATATCTCACCATCTTTGGAGAAAACTAGCAAAGGTTTATCCATTTCTTTGTTTCATGTTACACAAATCACCGAGGGATGCTTGTTGTTCCATGTTATAAGAATATTATGTAACATATTTTTCAGCGAGATCATGGAAGGTGGAAATGGAACCTGGAGGGAGGTTCAATAACCACTCTAAGGTTGGTCCTCCAAGACTCCTAGTGAAGAGTCTTAGGAGAAGATGATCATTGTGGGAAACTTCTTGTGCCGCTACATAAAATTCCTTGATATGTTGTGTAGGGCATGAGTCTCCCTTGTATTTATCAAACTTTGGCATTTCAAAATTGGTGGGGAATGGTTGGAGAGTGATTGATTTATCAAAAGGATAAGGACATATTTCTGCAAAAGAAAATTCCTTCTTCCCGCCTTTCTGCATAGCCAACATCATGCCTTTGAGCTCATCAATTTGTTGGATTAATTCAGGAGGATTAGTGCTGATCATATGAGCTTGATGTGTTCCTTCTCCCGATGATGCATTATGTCCTCCCAGAGGGGGAAGATTGGTGTTATGTCTCTGATTGGTTTTTTTGTTTGTGTGGAGTTTTGATTTTTTAGGACTCTACTAGGCTTCAAGAAAATAGAAGCATAGTGTCATCCTGAGGACCCTGGTTGTTGTTTAGGTGCACGACGCATATTTGAACCATTGTTACTCACCCCATTTCTTGAGTTAGGTTTGTTTAGAAGTTTTTGGATTAATTCAGGCGTATCAAGGGAGGTTGAGTTGTGTTATCATATGTTGATGGCATTATAGGCACTACTTTTCTTTTGTTGGTTCGAATCAAGTTGTTCTCAAGAAAAGTTTCATCGAAATTATCCGAGAGGGTAACACCTCTTTGGACAAGATTCATGAAGATATTGGCACTGTTGTCTTGGATTAGGTCTTACAATAAGCTTAAATTGTTAGGATCATCAAAGAATTTTTTAGCTTATGGATTGGCACTGAAACTTTCAAGTATTACTGTGTCAGATTCTGTGTGGGGTTCTTCTTCGTCATTAAAGTCTTCTTGATAGACAGTTTCCTGATCCTTATCCATGATGAGAGATTCTTGTCTTAGCTTTTCTTGTGATCGGGTAAGTACCATGCATGAGTGACCTTGGAATAGTTGAATTGAAGAAGGGTGAATAGTTGATGAGGTATGGAAAGAAAAGGATTTGGTGAAATAAGAGCAACTTGGACTAATGATTAAGTCTTGATGATTGATTGGATTGATTGATTGATGAGATTGGATTAAAGAGGAACTAAGCCTCAAGGATTGATTGGATTTAAAGGTTTGGAACAAACCTAGGTGAAACAAGACCTTGTGATTATGCAAACATAAGGTGGTTTTGATTTAAAATCTTCTTTTTCTTGGGTGATAGACTGATGATCCCCAAACAAAATAGGACTAGATTACGACTACTAGAGAAAGACTCAGTTCTCAAGGTAGTAAGGGATTAATGTTTGCTTTGGAATTAAGTTCTATGCGACACTATTGGAATGATTCTTTCAACCTATGGCTTGATGAAGGTGTGAAATATGGATTGATATGATTTTGCTTTAAAGTCCAAGATTTTGATTAATGCTCCTAAAATTTTGGGATGTGGATGAAGAAAGGGGTGTTAAAAGATAAGAGAGGGATGAATGACTTTAAGAGGATGAAGAATGAAGGTCAAAGGTACTTAGTCATAGGATTCCCAAGTGACAAAGGCCATGTTCACTTTGTTCTTCACAACAAAATTAGCAACTCAATTGTTGTAGATGATTTTATCTGATTTCTCAACAACCTCTAGAAATTCTCAAATGGGTTTTAAATAAGATTGGTTGGCTTTAGTCTTTTGATCAATGGTTTTCTTCTCTCTATGGACTTGTGCAACTAGAAGTTTTACTTTCTTATGTTTAACACTATCAATCATGACTTGAGGATACTATCTTGATAAATCAACAGGCTTTCATGGCAAGAACCAATTTCATACATACATCATTTTTCTTTTTGGATAGTTGAAAAATAGATCATACATACATCATTTTGCTTTTGGGATAGTCAACAAACAGTCCCACAAGAGACAAATCAATCTTGTGGGAGAACAGGCAGATGATCTCTTTGGTAAAGAACTTTTTAACCTTCAATTTGTGTATGTTCGAACAAATATTTTTACGAGGTTTGATAACTTTGAGAAAACACACAAGTACTTTCTATCTTAAGGAACTGGCATGACTAAAAAACCCTTGCTCATTGATTTAGGCACACATACAAGAGCTAATTGGAATATAGCCACTACTGAACACACAATAGATCAAGCAATGCCATATTATCTAGTTCCAAGCGTGCAAGGATGGCACGATATGATGAGTTTCTTGGGGAGATTACTATTCTCCTCACACAAGGATTAGAAAGCCTTCAGGGATGAATCAGGTAGGCCTCTGATTTAATTGGTGTCTAGTAAGGTCTATGGCATCTTCCCAGTCAATTTGTATGTGCGTGACTCACTTAAGAGCCTAGTTGACCATGCCAAAATCATAGGGATATTCAGCTACCTCAGACTACCATCAACATGCCTCGCCTGAGCTTGAGAGGATAAGGAAGATTTTTCTCAACACCTTGTTTCTATACCAATTGGGGAATTACCCATTTGAGGTCATTTTCTAAAGAGGAAGCGCTTCTCTCTAGACATGCCTCGCTAGAAGTTAGTCAATTAGACATGATCTTTCTCTTCACCCAAGATCCATAAAGGTGAGGGGAGAGAATACAGATACAAGTGGATTGCTTCCACATCACTTATTTTACCAAGGCTTATGCAAGAATGGAAAAGCTCTAAGGAAGTTTTGAAAAACACTCCTTCAAACATGCCAAGAAGTATTCATTCCAAATTAAACCTAGTTTAGACTAAGTGTTTTCTATCATAGAACATCAAACACTCATTTTATTAACATACAAGGTTCTTTGGAAAGGAAATGACAATGCTTGAAAATGAAATTCGAGACTTTGCAAAAGCAAAAAATTGTTACTCCACTTTAGCATTCAAGACTTTGTTTTGATTCATCACATTGATTCATTATCCCTTAAGCATTCAAGATTGAATTTTGGATTGATTTTAAAGCACCAAATCAAAATGTTTCATCGCATTGATTTATTGTCCTTTAGGCATTCAAGATTGAATTTTGGATTGATTTTAAAGTACCAAATCAAAATGTTTCATCGCATTGATTTATTGTCCTTTAGGCATTCAAGATTGAATTTTGGATTATTTTTAAAGCACCAAAGGAAATGTTTGATTGTTCATTTTAAACCCAAATCTAGATATGAAGTGTTGTTTGCACATACAAGGTTCTTTTCAATGCACCAAAAGGAAAGTGTGTTAATCTTGTTTTAAAAATTTAAACCAACGTTCCCGCCAACACCTACAAACAAAGAAGAGATTTCAAATCTTAGAATGTTCAAATCTTGGTCAACGTTCTGTAAAATCACTGTTAGAAGCCATAGAATGTTAGTATCTTCCAAAAAACTTAGATCAGTAAACTTAAAGGACAAGATATTATGAGAAATGCTAAAATCAGGCAGAGATGCCTATGTATAGGCATAGACACCTATTTCTAGGCATAGACACCTATTTCTAGGCAAAGACGTCTGTCTATCAGAGATGCCTATTTTCAGGCAGAGACACATGTCTATCAGAGATGCCTATGTGCAAGCAGAGACACCTGTCTACACAAAAATAAAGATTAACCACCAATATTTAAAATTTTTATGCTCCCATTAAGTATCAAAGGCATAAAAAAGGTTTCTTATGGCAAAGACAAAGTGATTTTCAACCTTAATATGTCAGAAAACTTTACTTAATCAACTTAAAAAGATAACACAAATGAAACTCCCTTTTCTAGCAGAGACACTTATGTGTATGCAGAGACACCTATCTGCAAAAAATAAAGATTTTACGAGTTTCATGTATTTTTCTTCATTTGCAAACACAGTTAGGTATTTTACTAATGATTATTAGTCTTAATATGATTACCAAATACAAGTTTTGCTGATTAAAATAAACTAGAATGAGAGAAAAACTCTTTTCTGGCGGAGACGTCTGTCTGGAGGTGGAGACACCTGTCTATAGGCAGAGACACCTGTGTGCAGAGATGCCTGTTTCTAGGCGGAAATGCCTTTGGTCGGGTGGAAATGTCTGTCTGGAAAATTCACGGGAAACTTTAACAAGATCAAGAAAAATAGTTAGAAAATGGGATTGTGGGTCCCACCGGGTGTGCCAAAATGTATATGATGAAAATCCACCTGTTAAGAACAAGTTCAAACATGAAAACATTAATGATAAAGAGCATATTCAAATCTATTTTAACATGTTCATAAACTTATAAAAAACACCAATTTTCACCACAACCTCCGATGAGCAATAAGCAAGTGCACCCAAGAGTCAAGACTTTCTTGATTTCAGCTCTTAGAGGTATTTGTGGGTGTGCTCTCCCAACAAAAGTATATATCCCACTATAAATGCAAGGTGTATTGAAAATTGAAATGCTCAAGAAGAAGCTATAGAAGAAACTCTCAAGCACTCAATGCAAGAGGCCAAAAGAAGCTTAAGGAGGAGCTATGAAAGCAATCCTCAAGCTCTATGGCATGCAAGTATGCAAAGTAAATGGATGAAGCTAAGTCTACAATGAAAATCTAGCAACTACCAAATGGTTAGTAAAAAATCTAAGAAAGATTCTAAGCATATACTAGCATAATAGCTCTAATGCAAAAAGGAATGGATTTTTCTTGAGACAAGGGTCCTATTTATAGGATTTTGGAGGACTAGGATGAGGTGGCATCTATGTGTAATCCACATAGGTGCCACCAAGGAGACACATAAGCCATGCACAATCCAAGACTTTCTCACACCTGTGTTAGCAACTTGGGATGTGAGAGGTCAATGTGTACTTCAAGTACATGTGTAAGTGTGTGTAAGAGATGTGTAAGAGAAAAAGTCCATTTTCACCATTTTAGAAGGTGTAAGAGGTGTCATAAAAATATAAGAAACCTTGTTTGTGCATTTTTAGCAATTTTTGAGAAGGCAATTTTTGGAAATTCGCTCACACATGTGTGAGCAAATAATTAGGACTAATGGATGTAGGAATCCAAAAATTAGCCTAATTAACCTTAGTTAATTAGTGAATAGGTTTATTAGATAGAAAGTGATGTGTATAGGATAGCATCTAGGTTGGATTTAGGATTAAATTAAATTAAATTAAATTTAATCATGGCTTAGTAGAAATAAAGAATGTGAAGGAATTAAATAAATTAAAAATTTATTTAAAAGGGGAATATGCAAGAACATGTATTAAATTAAATTTAATACATTATGAAAGGCAGTATTTAAATTTAATTCAAATACTATAATTAGTGAATTTATTTAATTAAATAAATTTAATTAATGTTGAAAGGATGAATTTAGGTGTCTACACCTATGTATATTAATGTCTCTAATACCATGTTAGGATATGTTATCTTGTATCCAAGAACCAGTCTATAGGCATCCTCCATAATAGAGATATATAACACATGAAATGTATTGTAATGAGGTGAATAAAAAGGTACAAAGGCTCTGCTTAAATAGGAAAGAGAAAATAGGAAGAATGGTCTCAACATAGAGGAAGTAGAGTTCTAATAGAACTTAACAATATCCTCTAGGATGAGTTAGAGTCCAAAAAGGACTCAATAATATCCATCTACCTAATAAATGAGTGTACCTAAGTAAACTTAGGTAAAGACTAATCTGGTAAAACACCATTTACTCCAACATTGATATGGTTAAGAAATGGGTGTCACATAAATAGAGGCTTAAACAAAGTGTTTCAATCAGTTCTATGTTATGCATGCTCTATTTTTGTTTAGTTTTACTATGAAGGATGATCTGGTTGGTGTCCTTTTGGGGTCATGGACCTATGGAAAGCTCTCTCTCCCTATATAGATGAAAGCTCAAGTTTGTTCCCATGACAGACTTAAATAGGAATATGATGTTGTGCATTCTCATATTGGGATTCCCAATAGAATTTTTGGATGAGAAAATGTTCCAATATATTGGAAGCACATTTGGCCACTATGTCCCTATTGACAACGTGACCAAGGTGAAACACAAACTAGTGTTTTTCCACTTCTGCATTAATGTTGTTTTTAATAAGACACACTCTCTAATTTTATTACATTACAATCTAAGATGAGTAAATGGACACAAGCATGGGTTTATGAAAATTCCACAATATTCTACCAAAAAAATTTTAAATCAGGTAATTTGATTTCTAATTATAAATCCCTTGCTTAGCCACACCTTAAGTAGAAGAAGATTTCCTCTTCCTTTTGTTACAAGTAGTAGTTGTCGTTGCACCAAAAGACTGACCTGTTAATTCCTATTACAACCACTAGACTTATAAAAGACACCAAAGGCAATTAAGCCATGTCATGAATCCTGAGGCGAGCACTGACCATTTTTCCAACAATCTCCCCCTTAGCATTACCTGAGGGGATTTGAACCCATGATTAAGCTTTGATACCACTTGTTACAAGTAGTAGTTGTCGTTGCATCAAAAGATTGACCTATTAATGTCTGTTGCAACCACTAGACTTATAGAAGACACAAGAGGCGGTTAAGCCATGTCACAAACCCTGAGGGGAGCGCTGACCATTTTGACAACACCTTTATAGTGGATACAACTCCTAATCCTGATGGGGAAGGTTCATAGGCTGAGAGTGATGAATAACCATTCACTAATCCAATGGGTTATTGAAGATGATGCAAACCCTAGAAAATAATAGAAGCAAAGAAATATTTTAAAACTCTAGAAAAGACAACTATGCTAGAGGAAGAAAACTACCTCACCCTACTACCTCAAACACCATAAAGCTATAAGGGGAGGTCCCCATACCCACAGCCTAGTTTTTGTAAGAGTAGGTGTGAACATGGTTCAACTAAACTCCCTTCTACAAATTATGTAGCTCTTTCCCCACTCCTTAAGAAAACTTTTTCCTTGTCAAGTGTTTCAACAAGCAACTATCCTCAAATAGTTAAGGAAGGTTGAATGACCCAGAAAAGAAAGACAATAAATAAGAAGATAGATGTGGGGTTAGAACTTAAAACTAGGCATTTATCTCAACAATTCATCTAACATATAAGGACATTATAAGGGAAATTATTAACGGAAGGAAAATGACCCTAGATTAAATAACTAAAGCCAAAAAATGAGGTTCCTTTCATGGAACATGAGGGGCTTAAATGCCCCCCCCCAAAAAAAATAAAAATAAAAATAAAAAAATAAAATAAAAATAAAAATAAATAAATCTCTAAGGAATTGCATTTATAAAAACATGATTGCTATTTTATTGCTACAAGAAGTCAAGATGGAAAAATCCTCCTTTAGTACAATTGCATGGATTATCTAGCTGGGCTCCTTTTTTTCATTAGTGAAGCTAATGGTGCTTCTAGGGGAGTGGTTACAATGTGGGATCCACTGAAGGTGATAGATGCTTTTTGATTTCCCCTCTGCTAGTTTCTGGATAGTTAAATTTTCCTCCCAGAGAGATTATTGGTGCCTTGTTAATGTTTATGCCTCCAACTCCCATTTAGGTAGAAATACAGTCTAGGAGGATATTTTTTCCTGGTATAAAATGATAATAATTCCCACTAGTTAGGCACGAGTAATTTTAAGTCACCTATTTTAACTTCTAAAAATAATGGGAGGCTTCTCTGATTACTCTGAGAGCATGGTTGACCTAGCCAACTGTAGAAATCATGCTAGACTACTTGATATTGAGTTGATGGGGCAATTCTTCTCTTGATCCAATCAATGGAAGGTGATCCACCTCATTCAAGTTAAATTAGATAGATTCTTGATCTCCTCTACTTGGGATGTTGGTTACAACACCATCTTAAGAGATCTCCCTAGGATGGTATCTGATCATAACCCTATTCTCTTTGAATGGATTGGAAGGATGGATAAGGGTCACATCCCATTTTATTATGAAATCAAGTAGAGAAAACATCCTGAGTTTCATGATTGAATTCAAAATTGGTGGAATACTCCTATCTAGGGGACCCTGTTAGCTGTTTTTCTTGTACGGGTAAATAACTAGATCATAACCCGATCTCTCCCCTTTGATGCTCTTTTCCTGGCAAGAGAAATGCTAATTGACAAGGATTAAATCCTTCTTCACTTCGGGCTCCACAGACCCAGGCGGGTGTACCTCACTTCTCTGCTTATGCAAACAGATATAAACTAATACAAACACTTAATAAGCAGATTTCACAAATGGATTAAATAGAATAAATAGGTCCTGCAATAGGATTCATAACTAAGATGAACCTCTGTTATGGGAAGCCTACCCACATGCTCAATCTATCTTTCAAACTCATCAACAGAAAGGGATAGTTGATTGATTAAATTGATGCTAGTTTGGCAAATGACTTCTAATAGTAAAGATCAGTGCCTTCAATCCGGGCATGGAGTCAAAACTAGTAAATATAAACCCAAACTACAAACCATGTTTCATTGATTAATATCCCTACATTAATGCCTTACATTAACACATTTCCATCTCTCAATATGAAGAATCATACAAATTCATAGCACTGATTAATTTTCAATCTGCATTTAAGGATTTACAATCCTTCCTTGAAGGATGTCCAAATACAAACAGATACATTCTCCCTTGGAGAAGACAAATTCAATATCCCTTGAACACTGAATTCATACTGAAATTGAAACTCAATACAATGAAGACAATTCTCTGAAAACCATACATGCCTTACATGTATTTTGATTTGCAATCAAACTTACAAACACTTGTATTGAATCTATGACAGAAAATGAGACACACAAAAACCATTATGCTAGACAATCATAAACCAAAATTGGAACTCAAACTTGTAGAGCTCTGCTCATGCAAAAAGATTGGAACCCCTACAAAAATATCAGAAATCATAATAAGGAGAGTAGAAAACTCAAATTCATCCACAAACTGACACTTGTCAAACTCTGAACTACTCATAGGATGAATCATTACTCTGAACTGAAAATCTGATCTGCATCATTCTCCTGAGAACACCTCTTTTCATCCTCTCAAATTGACTGAGAATCACCGAATTGACAAAATAGATATTTTCAAAATATCTTCTCGGCCCCCTTGTAACATTCAACTGGAAATATCTCAAAACCAACATGACCTGCACTAAAATTGACTCCAAAAATGAAATCCTTGGGTCGAGACCTTTCCGACGGTATATGATACTTGACATCCGGGGGAAAAATAAAGCCCCCAGCAATTAATTCTGTCTCCCATGCTCTGCAACTTCAAATTTTGAATTCGTTATATAGTCAAAACTATATAAGTTAACAATTATAATTTTTATTTTTTGAACTCTTTGAGTCTGCATAGGAATTTTTAATTCATTTTATGAATCCACTTGTGCGGGACCCACTTGCCACATGGCAGGCCCGGATTGGCCGGCTTGCCACCTCACCTGCTAACTCATCACTGCCAACTTACCAACCATGCTCATTCTCCAATTCGCCAAATGCTATCCTTAACTGCCAACTTACCTAGCGAATACGCGACTGCACATCTCTGAATCACGGAATAAATTGAGCCTAACCGCCAGGATCTGGCGAACTGGCGAACGCGGTCATCTCGGAATCGTGAAACATTTTCTTAAATGCTCATTTTATTATGTGAATACACGGGCGCTGAATCGTGGAATTATTTTACACGCAATCACTAAATAATTTTTACTTACTTTATTTATTCCACGAACATGTGACCATAGCGCTGAATCGTCGAATAAATTTGGCTTTTACCTTTAAAATGCGCGATTCGGCGAATGAAGGGTTTGTGAACTGGCATCAAAATTTATAAGGACCCTACCACGCATAGTCTTCCAGCCAAGAGGGCCCGCCAAGAGCCTCTGAGATCTTTCTTTGCATTGATTGTGAGTGTTTGTGTATAAAAACACCAAAAATAACATCCACCCGCTCAATGTGGGATATACCCTTTTATGATTTTCAAAAGCGTGAGCGCTGCCTTCTCCTTTTCTCTGCTGCAACCATTAAACTCTCCAGATCTCCAGCAAAGGAGTCTAAATCAATGTTTGCATCAAAATTACTTTCAAACATCCTCATTGTCGGCAGCTAAAAGACTTTGAAAATGGCAATCCCTTGTTTAATGTGTTGGGCAGATGCAGTCCCCTTTATGCTGAAACGCTGGTCATTATATTTAAAACAGTTGGCCTCCTTGTTATTAGTCTACATCAAGAAATAACAAAGGTCTTTTCTCCCTCATCTTTCAATTAGTCAAAGAACAGGAACAACAATAGAGTTTTTTAAGAAGCATGGATCTGCTTTGTTCTTGTGCGAAAATCACCACGATAGCTAAATATGGCGTTCATATTGTATGAAGAAACATTCTCACTGTCCCATTCACAGATAAAGCATTGCTCCTGTAGTCTGGAGCCATGCCTAAGTCTCCTATAAGACCAAGCATAGGCATGTCTGGATCTTCCCATGTTTGAACGCTGCTGTTGACATTTTCCTACCTCAATAAGATGATGCATAAGATAGCTAGGGGTTGCAATAATAATGTCTGGGCCTTTAGCCAGTTCATCAAACTAAGTCTCTATGCTATCCCCATCATTCTTAATTGCTGTGTACACCATACCCTTATCTCCTCTTATCACGTGGGCAGCCTTCTTGTTATTGTGTGAAGCATACTTTCATATGCACTGGTCTTTTCTTAACACTGGGCTTTCTGAATTTAGAAGGCTCCATCTCCCTTTCGTTAGCAACTTCCCTTTAACGCTGGTTTGTCTCCACATTGCACTGAGTGTTCCCTTTAACTCACACAGATCTCCTTTTGTTTACGCTGAGCGGTCTTTTGGACATTGGTCTTCCCATTTAGCGCTGGAGTTATTGTTCAACGCGCTAGGTCTCTTCATTTTTATTCATGCGTTGGTGTTTGTTTTGTGATTCACGTTACTCATCAAATGTTTAGCCTTCCTTTTATGTTTCAAACGCTAAGCCTTTTGAAGTGCACATGCTGGTTTATTTATTGCTTGGCGCTGGGCTTTGAACTTGCGTGAATTTCTATTGGAAATGTTGATTTTTCATCTTACCGCTGCTGTTTCCCCTTTCCTTTTAAATGCTGGGTCTTTTCCAACATTGGGCATCTTTCTTGTCATTGGCATGCTATTGACCACTGGTGCATTTGGTCACCATCAGTCATGTTACTATTTGGTTCGCGTGATCGGCAATGTGCAAGTCTCTTTGAAGTGTGCTTAGCTTCAAATCCCTCTTCAACCTTCATGTTAAAGCTGCCGATAATAAAAGTCACAATTGATTTCATCTGCATGAGGCCTCTATTTGAGACTGGCAAGTGTGATTATGGTATTGGCATTGTGTTATGTCATTTAATTCATGTGTCTGCACGAGCTCCCCTTGCAATCGTAGAGTAGCTGAGAGACATGACTATTGCAACCAAAGAAACACCTACCACTAAATTCGAATTGGGTAATTGTGCTAAGAAGAAATGGACAGAGCTACAAATCAATATCCAATAAGTCTGTCTTATTTTCCCACAACTATGGCATACTGTCTCATGAAACTTCTTCAACAATTGTCCTCCAGTAACCATGTAAACTATGTCCACACCCACTTCAACTGTCAAATTCAGGGGAACAAGAATCCATAGACCACGCGTTTCTCCAAGTGTGTACTTCAACATGAGCCGGAATGAGAACTTTTAATGTGTTCTGGATGTGCATCATCGCATATTGGATATGCATGGGATAGATTTTTTGGGAAAGCTGGACAAACCTTAAAGCAAACGTAACTGGATCGCGGCACTAGGCACACCTATCACTTTCAACACTACAACATGCTTATCAGAGGAAATTTCTAAGAGAAATTTGAGCCCCAAAAGATTGAACTAACCACAGTCGCCTGCTTAAAAACACTGCATAAAATCACTTAAGTTGGCTCTGGGACTGGCCTTGAAAATTGACATAATCACCTGACTGGGTGCTGCCACTGAACGAGCCTATTCTTTGTCATACAAACAAGCATTTTGCAAAATGGCATACCATGACTGTACCCAAGGCAAAATTTATTAGCCTCTGAAACTGCCCTTTCCATTTTGTTTCTGCAAACACACTGTCAGAACTTGATAAATTGCATCCGGAATCATCCTGACAAAAATACCAAACGAATTCTGGGAAGCCACAAACTGACACATAAGTTCATTGGGATGTCTACAACCGTAATCTATAGTTGATTCGATCTGGGCATTTTTTAGACAAAAGATATAGCTTTATGAAAATCAGGACTTGCAGAGACATACTCAGAAAATGCAGAAAACCCTTAAAAGTCGCACTTGGAATCAGCTTCAAAAACTGAGAAGGCAGATTGGTAGAGAGCCCAACTGAAACTGGAAGTAGTATGTTATGTCTACAATGCAAAGCAATAAAAATTTAAACAATAGGCCTGACTGGTCAAAAGTTATAACCTCGCAAAATTGACCTCGGGTAAACTGGTGCACTTCACAGTCTTTGCAAACAACAGAAACTGCAAATGGAATCACATTGGGAAACTCATCCAATGGATTCGTCATGAGCTGCAAATTGACAGGGATGAAGTAAAACTTGTTTAAAATATAGGGAAATAATCATCACTTCACTTCCAATCACTGAGAAAAAGATACAACTCCACAAACAGGGCCTCCGAGAATAACTAAACAAGTGTACAAGTGCAAAAACTGAGAAAACACCTCCGGAAGGGGAAACAAAAGACCTATCAAAACTCATCGCTGTGACCTAAAATCAGAAACATAGGTCAATCAAAATACACTGAAAAAGACCCCACTCCCGGATTTTCATGACACTTGTCAAAATTCATTATATTCAATCTCAAAGTAGTCCTTCCCGGTGAAATCTACACTTAGCAAATTCTGCATTTTGAGACCTCCTAGAAATGAATCGATGCAAACCCATTTCAAAATCCAAACTGAAAGCTCAAAATGACTCAACGGGATATATGAAAAGTGTCAAAACACTCTCCATTCATGACAGGACCTAGAAACATCCTTCTCACATGTGCACTTTGGACCAAAAGGAGCACTTTAGCAAGCATTTTACATGGTACCTCAAAACTACATTTTGAGTACCAAGATTGGCTCTGACTATGGATGCCTGATCGCAAGATCATGGTAAGAATACCAACATCTCATGGGTGAGCAGACCAATCCAAAACATCTCCTTATTACTCCAAACACACTTCATCTTCTTATTCCAACAACTCCTCAAAGACTTACTAAACTGGGTCCAACAAGCTCCTCAAAATTGGTTCCTTATTCAAAATCAAACTACACTACTGCAAAAAAAGCAACTATACAAATGTACAAACTTGTTACAAATGGAAAACATGGCTGGAAACTTCACTTACCCCGATCAAAAACATGATTCTCTTTTACACCATGCTTTGAAATCAAATTGAAAATGTCACTTGCATCTGCATGGCTAAAAACATGAATATTCTCCACAAGCACACTAGGAAACATATAATCCATATATTCAGATCCATCAAATGCCTGAGAATCAAACTCAATCTAGATATACTGATCATTTTCATAAATGTGTTGATCATTGTCGAAGAGATCACTAGTTTGCACACAAGAAAAAGAAACATTGTCCACCACATCCAACAAACTAATATGGGACTGATTTTCACAAAATGGGAGCACACAAACTTGCTGATTGTAAACCTCAAATTTATCATTATCCTCATCACATTTTTGCAAGTCAAAAATAAAATTCTGATACTCACACTCAAGCATAGGCAGCAAACAATCAGGAGGCTCCTCATATATTATTTCTTTTTCATCTGGCTGAGATGAGACCCAAGATTCACATTCATATCCAATTGTATTATCCAATGAATGTATCATTTCAGCTTCAGCATGAATTGGATCTTCAACAAACTCTTCAAACAGCGGGTTAGAAACCAAATGAAAATGTGAATCATAGAAGTTTCTACATAGTGTTGGCTGATCACAACCGATCTTCTTATTAAACAAAAGGATTTGAGGTATCATTATACTCATGTTCAAACTCACTGTCACAGACACTTACAGCACAAGAAAAATTTGAATCTGAATCATTTAACTTTGAATCCAAAACACCAACACATTCATAAGTGAAAGAACTACTATCTTCACTTACACCATCTTCATCTGGGTAACCAAACTCTGAACTGCATTCATTTTCGGATTGAGAATCATTATCCTTTTCAGAGTCATAGAAGTCACCATCAACAGATTCACCCCCATCACTCTGACATTCATCATCCGCATCATCATTGCATTCATCAGGTAAATCTGAAAACTGAGATACTTCACTTTTGAATGCAATAGGAGAAATAAATTTGTCCTCATAGATTTCCTTTTCAGATTCAGGATCACACTTGTTCTCATCTTTGACTGCAATACTTTCGCATTCATGTTCAAACTGAGATCCTTCTACCCACACAATGTACTTTTCTTTTGTTCTTTCATCCCAGTGAATCGATTCAGGAACACACAGTTCTAGAAACAAATCAATACGATACAATTCCTGAAATACACCTTTAATTTGAAGTTTGTTGAGTGCTGCAACAAATCTTTTATAAAATAGACACATTGATTCGTCTTTCCTTTTCCCTACTTCCATTTTCAGGAACATAATTTCCTTTTCCCAAATTTCTTGCCTAATCATTGCAAGATTATTTTCATCTTCTTCAAAACCAAACAAAGGAAAAGAAAATCTAGGAATAACATCTAGATTTGCACAATTTGTTGTTTCAGATGACATAACTTCTTGATAGTGCATCTTTTCTCTTCTACAACTTATGCAGTCACAACTTCATAACTAACATACTTCTCATCATGGATTTTCAACCGAACTTTTCAAATAGAGAGGCATACACCAAACTTACCAAAATTCCTTAGCTTGGTGACTTGTTCACCGAATAAGGATCTTATGAGATATCATAAACAAATGGGGAAATACCTAGACAAAAAATTTTGCTGTTGCTGTAGCTTCACCTTTTGATTTGAAATTTGAAGAACACCTTCAAATTTCAAGTTCGTTCTAACACAGAGTTGCCACCTCTTTTCGAAGGAATTAAATTTCCTTTCACTGATCTTTGCTCTGAAAATGTTTAGATTCTGGGCACTTCACACAACAACAGAGCCGCATATACTTAAACTTTGAACAACAACAAATCCAGGTAAACTAATCTGAAAAAGATTTTCAAAATTTTAAACTTTGAAGACTCTTTTCCCCAACTGAAAACCAGTAAGACTCTGGGATACACTTAATGGTGAACTTATTCGATCCCCAGCAGAGTCACCATTTTGTTAGCTATTTTTCTTGCACGGGTAAATAATTAGATTATAACCCGATCTCTCCCCTTTGATGCTCTTTTCTTGGCAAGAGAAATGCTAATTGACAAGGATTAAATCCTTCTTCACTTCGGGCTCCACAGACCCAGGTGGATGTACCTCACTTCTCTGCTTATGCAAACAGATATAAACTAATACAAACACTTAATAAGCAGATTTCACAAATGGATTAAATAGAATAAATAGGTCCTGCAATAGGATTCATAACTAAGATGAACCTCTGTTATGGGAAGCCTACCCACATGCTCAATCTATCTTTCAAACTCATCAACAGAAAGGGATAGTTGATTGATTAAATTGATGCTAGTTTGGCAAATGACTTCTAACAGTAAAGATCAGTGCCTTCAATCCGGGCATGGAGTCAAAACTAGTAAATATAAACCCAAACTACAAACCATGTTTCATTGATTAATATCCCTGCGTTAATGCCTTACATTAACACATTTCCATCTCTCAATATGAAGAATCATACAAATTCATAGCACTGATTAATTTCCAATTTGCATTTAAGGATTTTACAATCCTTCCTTGAAGGATGTCCAAATACAAACAGATACATTCTCCCTTGGAGAAGACAAATTCAATATCCCTTGAACACTGAATTCATACTGAAATTGAAACTCAATACAATGAAGACAATTCTCTGAAAACCATACATGCCTTACATGTATTTCAATTTGCAATCAAACTTACAAACACTTGTATTGAATCTATGACAGAAAATGAGACACACAAAAACCATTATGCTAGACAATCATAAACCAAAATTGGAACTCAAACTTGCAGAGCTCTGCTCATGCAAAAAGATTGGAACCCCTACAAAAATATCAGAAATCATAATAAGAAGGAGAGTAGAAAACTCAAATTCATCCACAAACTGACACTTGTCAAACTCTGAACTGCTCATAGGATGAATCATTGCTCTGAACTAAAAATCTGATCTGCATCATTCTCCTGAGAACACCTCTTTTCATCCTCTCAAATTGACTGAGAATCACCGAATTGACAAAATAGATATTTTCAAAATATCTTCTCGGCCCCCTTGTAACATTCAACTGGAAATATCTCGAAACCAACATGACCTGCACTAAAATTGACTCCAAAAATGAAATCCTCGCGTCGAGACCTTTCCGACGGTATATGATACTTGACATCTGGGCGAAAAATAAAGCCCCCAGCAATTAATTCTGTCTCCCATGCTCTGCAACTTCAAATTTTGAATTTGTTATATAGTTAAAACTATATAAGTTAACATTTATAATTTTTATTTTTTGAACTCTTTGAGTGTGCATAGGAATTTTTAATTCATTTTATGAATCCACTTGTGTGGGACCCACTTGCCACATGGCAGGCCCGGATTGGTCGGCTTGCCACCTCACCTGCTAACTCATCACTGCCAACTTACCAACCATGCTCATTCTCCAATTCGCCAAATGCTATCCTTAACTGCCAACTTACCTGGCGAATACGCGACTGCACATCTCTGAATCGCGGAATAAATTGAGCCTAACCGCCAAGATCTGGCGAACTGGCAAACGCGGTCATCTCGGAATCATGAAACATTTTCTTAAATGCTCATTTTATTATGCGAATACACGGGCGCTGAATCCTGGAATTATTTTACGCGCAATCGCTGAATAATTTTTACTTACCTTATTTATTCCACGAACACGCGACCACAGCGTTGAATTATAGAATAAATTTGGCCTTTACCTTTGAAATGCACGATTCGGCGAATGAAGGGTTTGTGAACTGGTGTCAAAATTTATAAGGACCCTACCACGCACAATCTTCCAGCCAAGAGGGCCCGCCAAGAGCCTTTGAGCTCTTTCTTTGCATTGATTGTGAGTGTTTGTGTATATAAACACCAAAAATAACATCCACCCGCTCAATGTGGGATATACCCTTTTATGATTTTCACAAGCGTGAGCACTGCCTTCTCCTTTTCTCTGCTGCAACCATTAAACTCTCCAGATCTCCAGCAAAGGAGTCTAAATCAATGTTTTCATCAAAATTACTTTCAAACATCCTCATTGTCGGCAGCTAAAAGACTTTGAAAATGGCAATCCCTTGTTTAAGGTGTTGGGCAGATACAGTCCCCTTTATGCTGAAACGCTGGTCATTATATTTAAAACAGTTGGCCTCCTTGTTATTAGTCTACATCGAGAAATAACAAAGGTCTTTTCTCCCTCATCTTTCAATTAGTCAAAGAACAGGAACAACAATAGAGTTTTTTAAGAAGCATGGATCTGCTTTGTTCTTGCGCGAAAATCACCACGATAGCTAAATATGGCATTCATATTGTATGAAGAAACATTCTCACTGTCCCATTCACAGATAAAGCATTGCTCCTGTAGTCTGGAGCCATGCCTAAGTCTCCTATAAGACCAAGCATAGGCATGTCTGGATCTTCCCATGTTTGAACGCTGTTGTTGACATTTTCCTACCTCAACAAGATGATGCATAAGATAGCTAGGAGTTGCAATAATAATGTCTGGGCCTTTATCCAGTTCTTCAAACTGAGTCTCTATGCTATCCCCATCATTCTTAATGGCTGTGTACACCATACCCTTATCTCCTCTTATCACGTGGGCAGCCTTCTTGTTATTGTGTGAAGCATACTTTCATATGCACTGGTCTTTTCTTAACACTGGGCTTTCTGAATTTAGAAGGCTCCATCTCCCTTTCGTTAGCAACTTCCCTTTAACGCTGGTTTGTCTCCACATTGCACTGAGTGTTCCCTTTAACTCACGCAGATCTCCTTTTGTTTACGCTGAGCGGTCTTTTGGACACTGGTCTTCCCATTTAGTGCTGGAGTTATTGTTCAACGCGCTAGGTCTCTTCATTTTTGTTCATGCGTTGGTGTTTGTTTTGTGATTCATGCTACTCATCAAATGTTTAGCCTTCCTTTTATGTTTCAAACGCTAAGCCTTTTGAAGTGCACATGCTGGTTTATTTATTGCTTGGTGCTGGGCTTTGAACTTGCGTGAATTTCTATTGGAAATGTTGATTTTTCATCTTACCGCTGTTGTTTCCCATTTCCTTTTAAATGCTGGGTCTTTTCCAACATTGGGCATCTTTCTTGTCATTGGCATGCTATTGACCACTGGTCCATTTGGTCACCATCAGTCATGTTACTATTTGGTTCGCATGATCAGCAATGTGCAAGTCTCTTTGAAGTGTGCTTAGCTTCAAATCCCTCTTCAACCTTCATGTTAAAGCTGCCAATAATAAAAGTCACAATTGATTTCATCTGCATGAGGCCTCTATTTGAGACTGGCAAGTGCGATTATGGTATTGGCATTGTGTTATGTCATTTAATTCATGTGTCTGCACGAGCTCCCCTTGCAATCATAGAGTAGCTGAGAGACATGACTGTTGCAACCAAAGAAACACCTACCACTAAATTCGAATTGGGTAATTGTGCTAAGAAGAAATGGACAGAGCTACAAATCAGTATCCAATAAGTTTGTCTTATTTTCCCACAACTATGGCATACTGTCTCATGAAACTTCTTCAACAATTGTCCTCCAGTAACCATGTAAACTATGTCCACACCCACTTCAACTGTCAAATTCAGGGGAACAAGAATCCATAGACCACGCGTTTCTCCAAGTGTGTACTTCAACATGAGCCGGAATGAGAACTTTTAATGTGGTCTGGATGTGCATCATCGCATATTGGATATGCATGGAATAGATTTTTTGGGAAAGCTGCACAAACCTTAAAGCAAACGTAACTGGATCGCGGCACTAGGCACACCTGTCACTTTCAACACTACAACATGCTTATCAGAGGAAATTTCTAAGAGAAATTCGAGCCCCAAAAGATTGAACTGACCACAGTCGCCTGCTTAAAAACACTGCCTAAAATCACTTAAGTTGGCTCTGGGACTGGCCTTGAAAACTGACATAATCACCTGACTGGGTGCTGCCACTGAACGAGCCTATTCTTTGTCATACAAACAAGCATTTTGCAAAATGGCATACCATGACTGTACCCAAGGAAAAATTTATTAGCCTCTGAAACTGCCCTTTCCATTTTGTTTCTGCAAACACACTGTCAGAACTTGATAAACTGCATCCGGAATCATCCTGACAAAAATACCAAACGAATTCTGGGAAGCCACAAACTGGCACATAAGTTCATTGAGATGTCTACAACCTGAATCTATAGCTGATTCGATCTGGGCATTTTTTAGACAAAAGATATAGCTTTATGAAAATCAGGACTTGCAGAGACATACTCAGAAAATGCAGAAAACGCTTAAAAGTCGCACTTGGAATCAGCTTCAAAAACTGAGAAGGCAGATTGGCAGAGAGCCCCAACTGAAACTGGAAGTAGTATGTTATGTCTACAATGCAAAGCAATAAAAATTTCAACAATAGGCCTGACTGGTCAAAATTTATAACCTCGCAAAATTGACCTCGGGCAAACTGGCGCACTTCATAGTCATTGCAAACAACAGAAAATGCAAATGGAATCGCATTGGGAAACTCATCCAATGGATTCATCATGAGCTGCAAATTGACAGGGATGAAGTAAAACTTGTTTACAATACAGGGAAATAATCATCACTTCACTTCCAATCACTAAGAAAAAGATACAACTCCACAAACAGGGCCTCCGAGAATAACTAAACAAGTGTACAAGTGCAAAAACTGAGAAAACACCTCCGGAAGGGGAAACAAAAGACCTATCAAAACTCATCGCTGTGACCTAAAGTCAGAAACATAGGTCAATCAAAATACATTGAAGAAGACCCCACTCCCGGATTTTCATGACACTTGTCAAAATTCATGATATTCAATCTCAAAGTAGTCCTTCCCGGTGAATTCTACACTTAGCAAATTCTGCATTTTGAGACCTCCTAGAAATGAATCGATGCAAACCCATTTCAAAATCCAAACTGAAAGCTCAAAATGACTCAACGGGATATATGAAAAGTGTCAAAACACTCTCCATTCATGACAGGACCTAGAAACATCCTTCTCACATGTGCACTTTGGACCAAAAGGAGCACTTTAGCAAGCATTTTACATGGTACCCTCAAAACTACATTTTGAGTACCAACAGACCCCATGTATAGAGTTTTCAAAAGTTGGATATTATAAGAAAGAATTTGAAGGGTTAAAATAAATTCACCTTTGGTGATATTTTTTCCAAAAAAAAAAGAAAAGTAATCAATTTGAGATTGACGATAATCCAATATCAAATGGCTCAAGGCCACCATTTGGAATGGACACATTACGATGAGAAAGCTCTAAGGAGAAAATATAAGTAGAATCTACATTAAGAGGAAATCTATTGGAAACAAAAATCCAAGGTCCAATAGCTGAAAGAAGTTGACTGTAATTTAACTTTTTTTCATAAATCTACCAACAAACATAAGAAGAAAAATCTTCCTTATTCTCAAGGATGATTCTAATTGTGAGATCAAGGATAATGCTCAATTAGATTTGATGACCTCAAATTGCATCTGTAATAGTTTCAAGGAAGACAATCATACTATTAACAAAATTTTAGAATGTTCGATACTTCATTGTCCACCCTGTTGGGTATCCTAAAATTTTTCGAGGTTTGAAGTCAAATTCATGGTTTAGGTCTCCATGCAAGTGTTTTTCCTGGACTAGGGTTTGTAAAGTGTCGTGAAAATGGTTTTGACATGTTCAGGAAAACCCTTACCCTAGGTTTTGTCTTCCAAAATGTTTCCTTTCGTTTCCAAACTTCATGTGGCCTTCTTGTTTCTTTTTCTTGGTTACCTTTAAATCACTTAAGTTGCTATTTGTGCACATGCGTATTTTCCCCTAGTGTTCGCTGAATCGGGAAATGTATTATCAAAGGTCAAAATCACTTAGCGATTCAGCGAATGAGTCATGTTCGTGTTCATTATTAATATCAGTCGCCAGTTCTCTAGATCCTCCAGCGGTTATCCAAAACATCCAGCGAATTGGCGAATGCATTAAAGCTAAGCATCTAACCCTTTGTTCGCTAAGTCTCCAAGTGTTTCGGCGGTTTCATTTTCTTTTCCGAGAACTAGCGAATGATGGTTATCTCCAGTTCTCGCAATATCTGGTGGTCTTTTGAAATAATCCAGTGACTCAGCGAACACTGTGTTCGCTTGTTCTCAGAATCTGGCGGTCAAGGGTTGTTTCAACTAGAGAATTAGTGAATACCGTCGATTGCTTTCAAGATCAACGGCCCTGTTTTAATCTCAAGATATCTGTGGGTCCTGCATATTTGATCTGGCGAATGAGCGACTAAATGAAAATAATGCTATCCTCTAAATTTGGCGGTTCTGATGGTTTGCCTAAAAGGATTTCAGCGGAGATAAGTTTTCTTTGTTCGCTGATTCTCAGAATAAGTTGGTGATATGCTAAACCATTCAGCGATTCAGTGAAGCCTTTGGTCGCTAGTTCTCTTAATAAAAAGGTAAAGGTTAAAGCAATCTGGCGAATAAGCGAATCAATGGATGATAAGTTGTAAGGCTTCAGTCGCTTATTCTCGAAATGAAATTGTCACTGATATAGAGTATTTGGAGAACTAGCGAATGGCTTTGTTCGCTGATTCTCGGAATAAAATGGTCAAGGGTTTTGTTATTTGGAGAACTAGCGAATGGCTTTGTTCTCTGATTCTCGGAATAAAATGGTCAAGGGTTTTGTTATTCAGAGAACTAGCGATAGCCATCGATTGATGAAGATCAACGGTCAATCTGGAATCCTGGTATAAAGTGATGATTAAGTTAAATGATTTAGCGACTCAGCAAAGCCAGTGTTCGCCAGTTCTCCAGACAGTCAAGCGGTTAAGTATATCTTTCAGCGAATGCGCGAACCCTTTGTTCGCTAGATCTCCAGGAAAATTGACCGTCAGTCATAACATTAAGAGAATGGGAGATGGTTTCGTTCGCTAGTTCGCCAAATGGTAATTGCAGGTTAACTATGTAAGTGGGAACCCTTTATTCGCTGATTCGCGAAATGCTTGGATGGTTAAGGTTAGGATTCTGAGAACCCGCGAAGCTAATAGTCGCTAGTTCTCCAGATGTGAACCAGGGTCAAACAAAGATTCAGAGAACTAGCGAAGCCGAGGTCGCCAGTTCTCCGGTTGATAGCTAGGGTTAGCATTCTATTCAGCGATTAAGAGAAGCCATCAGTCGCTGGTTCGCTAAATGAGCTCAGATGAAAAAGGTCATAAAGGAAAAAGAAAAAGGACCGTTGCCACATAGATAAAGTACTTTGTTGATATGGACATAAAACCAGTAAGCCATCAAATCAGCTTCAAGAAGAAAGATTGCATGACGCAAACAGTTTTAAAGTACAGAATCCTGATCATTCCCTCTTCACCTTGTTTTCAAGTAGTTTAATCTATCTGTCAACATCCGGACATGGCGAGCTCGAAATTTGAAATCTGGGGGTACATGAAATTGAATATGGGATCCATTAAGGAGATTTGCATTAACTGTGGTAGTTGCACACCTTGGATTCATATCGATAAATAAGTTGAAGCTCATTGTTTATTTGTTCAAGTTTCAGTCATTGAGAGTTTCCGTCTGTCCAGAGCATTTCCGAGCATAAAAGCATTTGAGATATAGAGAATTGAAGGTGTTCCTGTAGCAAAGATGAGTCAACCTGAGAAGAGTGCAGCGTCTTCTAGTGGTGAAGCCAAGTCCAAAGCTGGTGAGGACAAGAATAAGCCTAATTTTTCAGATGAATTCCTGAAACTGTTGCCGGGCTCCAGTCAGAACAAGAGGGCTGCTGATGACGTGTTTCAAGATCTTTTGGAATGGTGTAGAGACCCAATCACTCCGGAATTCACAGGTTACACCATTTTCAATTTCTTTTACGGCAATAGAAATAAGCATGTTCCTGTGTGTAATGGTTGGGTGCTAGGACTAGGAAAAATGGTTGTCCCTGACGTTTTCCTAGATATTGATTTAATTGTTTCCCTAGCCAGAAGATATGACCCTATCTCAAGGACAATCAGAAAAGAAGACCAATCACCCTTAGTTACTCTTGATAGGGGATCTTTTATGAAAGCTTTTGGTCTTTACACGTCCTTTTCCACTGAGATTGATTTGAACAAAGAAAAGGCAAGATATAGAAGTAATGTAGGGTCAGTAAAAGACCAATTGGTTAAGCATATGCCAAAACAGGACAAATATATAGCCCCCCTTCCTGCTAACATGAATGCCCCATACCAGTTCAAATCCCTCCATCATTATATGAGATATACTTGTTATGCATTATGTAGAGTTTTGGGAATGGATGGGAGTGCAGAATTTTTAGCAGCTGACTTGCTGATGATCATCCTGGATATTCAAAATCCTTTGGTAAACACTGACTATGATTACATCCAGTATGTGATCGATAGGATGCATCAGGGGCTAATGTCTGTCCAAGAAAGTAAAAGCCCTATTGAGTTCATGCATTACTCTCTATTAATGCATTTGATTCTGTTTTTCAACATCAACAGTTTTGATGCAAACATGCTAAAACCAAGATTCAATTTCAAGGATCAGCACAACCCAGTGCAGTTGTGGGTGAGAATATGGAATTCTACATCTAATGAGGCAGATTTTTGTGTTTTTCAGAATTTCATTGTTTATCCAATTATCAGGATGCTAGGTATCAATGTCACTAGGTTATCTCCTAGAGTCCTCAAGCTTTTAAGACCACTGCAGTATGTGGATAAATGGGATGGAAATCACAATTGGGGTGATTTCTACTTGGGAGATAATTCCACAATTATCAGAGTTTATGGCTATCCCCAACCCCCACATTTATTACCAAAGTATGTGCCTCCGAGGTTGGCTTGTTTGGAATTTGTTTGGCAGCTTATGTGTACAGATAAAGAGCTCCTGGCCCCTCACAGAAAGGGTACATTCACACCTAGGCAGTTCAAGGTAGGTGATTTCCTGATAGGAAAGAGGGCTTTTCCTCAAATCAGTGCATGGCTACAACAATTCAAAATGGTTACTGGTGCTTGTAGGCACATAGATCCTGAGGATTTCATCAAGACTGCCAGGATGACTTACATCCCAAACATTGGTGTGATCAAAGAGCATGAAGGTTTGGATGAAGAAGATGTGATCAGAAACATCTTAGATGAAGATGAAGTTAAAAGGAGATGGTACAGATTCTTTGATTTAGTCGATTTGTCCAACCAGTTGAAAGCATCTCAGATTCCTTTTGAGGGTTTTTTCCCTGATCTTCCTTATTTGAAGAGGATTGATGGGATGATTGAAAAGTATGACACCTTGGCAAATCAATTGGAAGGCTTGATTGATCAGAATGAGCCAGAGAAGAAGAAGAAGAAAGATTATTCATCTTCTGATGAGGAAGAATTCACTGATGAGTCACAAGAAGAAGATAGTCCTCCACAGGTTGAGAGACCACCAGTTGTTGATCTTACTCAAGATCAACCAGAAATGCAGGATATCTCAGAGCCACCATTTAAGAGACAGAGGCTTGAGGAAGGTGAACCTTCAAGGCATGTGAGGCAAAGAAGGGAAATTGACAGAGCATCTGCTCTTGTACGAGGTGATAGGCCATATCATCATCAATTGAGGAAAGCAATAAGAGCAGGCAAGAAGATAGCCATTGAGCAAGAAGACAGAGAAAAATCCTTATGGTTAGAGAAGGATATTAGAGAGGTCTATCAAGAGGAATTCTTGAGTGATGATCAGTTCATTAAGACTGATGAGTTCAAGAGTTTTCTCATTTGGAACAAGCAGCAAGAAGTGAAGAAAGCTCTGCCTGAAGGTATGGAGCCAAGTGAAGAAACTTTGAGAGCTCTTGCTTCATATGATCCTAGCCTTGATCCCATCACAGTGGACGAAGCCAGAGATTTGGTTAAATCAAGTGGAATGTTGTTAACCCCAGGATGGGATCTGACTTCTGCATTCCTCATTGATCAACTGAGAAAGCAACCAGAGGGTAGCCTCTCATATGAAGTTCACATTGGTGACATGATTAGAGGAAGTGGCTATGACCCTAAGTCCCAGGCTGTTGCAATGTGGTCCATGGCTCCCAAAACTCAGAAGCCATCTCTATTGAGTATAGAGGATAAGATGGAGGGGAATAAGATTATATGGACTGTACAAAATACAACAGACCTTGAGGTCTCCAAGGCAGTAACTCATTGGGCTAATCTGAATGAAGCCAAGACAGCTCAGCTGTCAGAAAGATATGCCAAATTGTTTGAGAGTTCAAGCATGGTAGCCAAGGACAGAGATATGAAAATGATGAGGATCAAACAGTTGGAAGATGAGCTGGCAGAAATAAATGTCAAACTTGAGGAAGCCTCAAAAATAATTCCTCCTCCTCCTTTGCAAGTTGAGGTACCTGTTCAGGTAAATTTGGAGGCAATTGAGGGACCTGCTGAAGACTTGGAAAAGGTGAAATTGGATGCATCCCTGGACACTATAGCCAAAATAGTGCAGTACAGGCAGGACAAAATAAAGGACAGGATGGATGCAGTTCATAAATCAGTCAGCCTGTTACATCAGACCAATCAAAAGGTGAATGACTATTTGGCCACCTTGGAACCACTCTATAGTATTTGGTCTGGGAGGAATTTATTGTTTGATAAGCTTGACAGTTTACAAGAACACAGGCCTGATATCCCAAACGTAGTAACTGAAGTGTTTGAAAGGATTGGCTTAATAAGTGCAGCATCAAAGTTTTTTAAAGGAAAATCAAACCAAATAAAGGCTAAGTTAGCCATGTTTGATAAAGATTATAGCAAGTATCTGCCCCCGGTATATGATGACAATGGAAATGTGGTTAAGCTGGAAGATTGGAAGCTGTCAATGGGTCAGTTGGTCATCAATCAAGATGCCTTCCTAAAAGACAATAAGGCTTTGGATGTAGAAGGAACTAACAATATAATTGATAGTTTATTCAAAGTTGAAAGTGATTGTATCAAGTTTATATCAGAAGTTAAAAATGTAACTGATTCTACATGGGAACGGAAAGTCAACTTGTTACAGGAGCTGCAGAGCTACAATTGGCCATCTGATGATGATGTGGCAGCTTGGGAAAAGCTAATCACAAAGAAGAAGAAGAAACCGGTCATCCAGCTGACGGAGGAGGAAGAAGAATAGATCGCACTTGGCACCTGATCCAGAATTTGAGGGAGAGCATGTTCAAACAGAGAATGATGTAAGTTAGCCTGTAATGGCGGTCATCATTCATATGACAAACTTGTTAACTGCTCTGAAAATATCTACAAACAAAGGTGCCAGCTGCGGAAGTCGTTCAGAACTGAAAATACGCCTTGCTGTCTTTGATTAAATATCTTTCTGTTTGTATTTTCTTTTGTTTTCTAGCGCAATTTTCTATCAGCCATCCAAAGCTTGTTGCATCCTTTCGAGGATTCCAGGATGGTTGATTAGTATAAATAGTCGGTTCCTATTGTTGATCAGGGTTGGAAAATATTTTGTAAAGGAGAGGTCTGAAATATAGAACCTGATTTTCTGTGAAATCAAGGAAAATTGTACGAATGCATTTTATCAATTAATACAAATACACTGGAGTTCTGTTATTACAATCTGATTGTCTTTACATGTGGAATGTTTTAGTTTCCTTATGCATTTAAATTGTAAGACAGTTTAAATACATCTTTCACAAGGTGAATGTAGGGGTTGAGCTTAAGTATCTTTCAAGGAAAGAGTAAAATCTTAGGGGAGGTCTCTGGGAATTGAATATCTATATGTGGATTTGATGACAGGTGTAGGAATGGAAACAATGATATGTTAGGCATGTTATTGGAGTTTCATTGTATTCGCTTTAATAGATATATGTGAAGGTAGAGTTCGACTCTGATGCCCAGCGGATAAGGGACTGGTTTTAGATCCACTTACAGTCGTTTACCATCCAGATATATCATTGATTAAAATTTTACTTCATATGCATAATTTCCAGACTTGAGTCATATTATGACAAGTTCATAACTATGTATTTCAGTGCTTTGTAGAAGCAATAAACGAGGTTAACCCTTCCCTGAGTTTAACTCTAAAAGGAAGAAGGATGAATATCCTTAAGCCATTGTATCGTGTTGCTGTTTTTATAGTCTGTATCATGATGTTGTGTATCAGGATGATTTGGGCTATACTCAGAGTTTTAGCAACTTATTGATTTGGATTTTGAAGGCAGTAACAGAGCAGTGAATGAGCTAATTCTCAATTCAGAGCTCAGCTGAACGTCGAATTGATAGAGGTACACCCGCCTGAGTATGTATTACTCGAAGTGAAGAAGGTTTTAACCTTAATACCTTAGTAGTTTGTAACTTGCTAGGTTACAGCCATTGGGATTATTTGAGTATTTGATTAATCTGCAGGTTCAAACACTAACACACCCAATGTTGTTAATGCCTAGTTTCTTGTCCCAGTAACTAAGGACAAGCTCAAAATGAAATTTTTTCTATGGGGGCCTATAAATTACCAAGGCCATATAGATTCCCCCCTAGTTTTCTTTAGGAATTATGGGATAATATTAGCTCTCATATCACCATGTTGACAACAGACGTCTTCTAGATTATGAAGTTATTAAAGAAGCTGGACATATCCTTCATTACTTTGATTCCTAAAATACAATAACCACAAAGACACTTGGACTTCATACAAATAAGCCTATATGTAATATTTTTTACAAAATTTTCTCAAAGGTGTTAGTCAATAGAATCAAACCACTTTTGGATGACATTATTAGTTGTAACCAAAATGGATTTTTCCCCGAGGAGTAGATCCATGATGTTATTATTACAACTCATGAGGTCCTCCATTCAATTGATAAATGTTGTCAACTGAGAATGGCCTTTAAGCTTGACATCTTAAAGGCTTATAATAGAGTCAGATGTGACTTTTTGTTCAAAGTCCAAGTAAAATTAAGGTTTGAGAGTAGAATGATCAATTTGATAGGGGAGTGCATTACCATGGTTCAATATGCTATTCTAGTTGATGGAGTTATAAGATTTTTCTTTGGAGTAGCTCAAGCAATCAGGTAGGATGATGCCATATCTCCTTATCTATGCATCATCCTTGGGGAGGTGTTGGAAAGAGATTTTTTAAGATTGGTTGAGGGGGGTAAATTTCAAGGGGTTGAGCTTGCCTCCACTATGCCTCTGGTGGTCTCGTTGTTCATTTTATTGATGTCTCTTCATATTTGAATAGTTGAACATTTGTATGAATCTAATTGAGATTGGATGTAATGTGTTGAACGATGAATAAAGTTATTGCCCTTCTTAAAGAGTGGACATAGCCATTTATCGTGAACCACAATAAAACTATTGTTTAGTGTTTTGTGTTATGTGTTCAAATCTCTATTTCTGTTTTGAATTTTGTTTCTAGGTTGCTCTTTTATTTCTTAACAGATCTAACATTCTAAGAAGACTTATTATTCTAAAAGTAACTACCAATCAAAACCACCTTTGAGATCCATATAAAGAGTATGAACTATCAGAAAATCTTTTGTTATTATTTTCTCCTTCAAATTAAAATTAATTTTTATATTTAAAAATAAATTTAACATAAAATACTTCTTTATAATTCTAAAATAAAATAAAACAACTCTTAAAATATAGTAAAAAATTTAAGGAAAAACAATCAAATAAAACAATTCTTCATTAAACAAAATAACTCTTAAATAAACAAAAGAAAAAAAAAGTGAACAATGTAATTAAAATAAAATAATTGTCAAATGCTAAAATAAAATGACTTTCAAATCTAACAATTTCTTAATAGACTAGATATTTCTAATTCTCAACTTGATGAACCATCTGAGTGAGTGTTCCTAATGTTTAAAACTTGAGATTTCTTATTTTGAATACATTTACTATCTTGAATCACAAATATAAATGAACAATCTTTTCAGTGTAAATATTTTCAAAAAATATTTTGTAATATTTTATAATTAAAATGATATTAACAAGATTTTCAATTAAAAATATTAAATAGACATAAAGAAATTGTTTATAATCTATACTAAATAATATTTATATTTTTCTAAAATATCATATAATAAGACATTCTACCAAAATAATAGCTTAATACTTGCATAACAAACAATGTAATTTTATATTTTTATTTTTTAATTAAAAAGGAATATTATGAACTAATTGAAAAGAAAGGTGGGCGGATTGATATCACACCTCAATAAATTTATATAAGAAATTATATACAAAGCATAGAAATGTGGTCAAACTTTTATGAAATCAGTATTATTCCAACTTGAAGAGGAGATAAATCTCTATTGGAAGAATAACTCCAACCATTTTGAGGGCTCAATCAGATCATCCTCTCACATCTGCAAAAATCATGTGAACAGGATAAATAACAAATTCAACCAAAGAAACTTAATAGAATCAAACCACACAAAAATTCCTCTACAATGAATCTATCATGCAATAGACCATGTATTTGGAGACGCCAATCACATCCCATATATAGCAAAGAGTCTCATAAACAAAGTCATAAATAAAATTTTGGTATCATCATTACAATTCCAACTATATCTACACCATGCAAACTTTCATTCCTTTCAATTATTATTTATAAATATCTATCTATCTATTTATCTATTTATCTATCTATCATCTATAATCTTTATTGAATCGAAGACAAACATTCCAATTACCTTTTCCCTTTCTTTGAGATTCAAGCCAAGCTTCAAATTCCTTGTGAGCCCAGGATTTCTCAGTTTTCCCACCAAAAGCCAAGTCAAAAAACACCCTCAAACTCAAACCAAACAAATACCCTAACTTCACTGCCCTTATTCCAGTGCCATCCTTTTTTAATACACTTTTACATTTCTCTGAGACCAAAATCTTAGAATCAACAATTTTCCTTAACACCACCTTAAACTTTTCAAAGGAAGGATTGATCTTAGCTGGTACAGATTCCTCAGTGCTGATTTGATAGCTCCTCACAAACATCTGCCTTTTCTTTGAATAATCTTCCTCTTTCCTTCTCTTGAATCCCCTGTAATCTTCGTCATTAGACGTGGAAACTTTCACCAACGGGGAGAAAGGAATTCTGACAGAAGTTTTGCTGAAAATCCCACTTCTGTCGCTTGAAGAACTAAAGCTGTTTCTGCTTTTAAGTTCATCATGTGAAAACTCCATTATGAAATTTGCAGCGGCAGAAATAGAGTTTGGGCCATGGTAGTTTATACTAAGAATGTTTGGGAAAGAGTTAACAGAGATTACAAAAACGATTGAATTATTTCATTGTTTTTGGGCATCATACCTTTCCACTAACTTTTGATTCTCTCAAGCTTCGAGGCTTTGATTTTTGTATTTTCTTTCAATGTTTCTTTTTGCTCTTTGTTGCAGATTTTATTTTATAAATCTAAGGGCTCGTCGATTTCTATTGTTTGAAGTTTTTGAACAGCGATATGCTTGACTTTAGCACAAGGCAACCGTGTTATTATCTTCATTTTTTAATGTTTGTTTTTAATTGTTGTTCTATTTAGCTAAATAGGCATCTCAGAATAACTATAGTTTTATGCTTTCCTACCTTGTTTTGTCTTTGTTCAATGATCTTGTTATTATCAATATGTCACATCAGAGCTTTGGGATATAGGTTAATAATGGCTGACTTTTTAGGTGCTCCACGACGTGGAATTGTCTATCTAGCATCAAAAGACCTATGATAAAGACAATTTTGTGAGATTTAATAATTAAATTAAAAATCAGAATAGAATTATATTTAAATTTTTGATATAATTATTAAATATAAAAAATAGTCATCAAAAGCTATTTTGATGTCTATATAGTCATTTCGGCTAAACGCAACACTCATTGTATTCGATGTGTCTTTAAAGATGTCTAGAAGTTTGGGATTCAATTTTATGGAAGTTTGGAATTCAATCTTCTTTCCAAAAGGAAAAGTTGATTTATTAAGGGTTTGGCTTAGCTTGGTCTATATATTGCTTTTGAGTCATTCTTTAGTCTTAGACAAACTCTTCACTCATTGACTTTTCAATTACTAATGATAACTAAAAGTCCATTAATAAATATATCATGTACCAATAGCCACCCTAGTAGTTAGAATTTTTTAGGGACTATTAGGACATCTATGCATAAGTATTGGCAACTTTTGAATGACTGCTCAACATTTGTGCATAAGTATTGACAAATTTCGAGGTGGTTGTAGTGCATGGTTATTGGGGCATCTTTATGTAGGTATGAGACAACCCTTTAAAATGACCACTTTTTGACCCTTGTGCACATAATAGACCTTGCATATAGAGAAAACGAAAATAAATTGTTAAAATCTGATGTACTGTTTAGAATATGTGAGTGTGCAAAATTAGCTATAATGATTGGTGATGCACTTCCCCTCTTACATCTTAGAACATAAGCACTCCAATTTTTTTGTTTCGTAATTTCACCCACTTTTGAATAATTATTTTTCCTTTTTAGATGGTTACTAGTCAATGTGGCATAAAATTTAGTATTAGGGTCGCTACATTGACAGCATGTAAAAATGGCTTTGAAATGCCCTATAGCTACATATGTTTGTCATTAATTACCAACCATTGGACCTTAGGGTTGAAGTTTAATGAGGTGAAAGATCACAACCTACATGGAGCTATTAGTTCCTGATAGCGGAGGGGTGCTCCTTGATCGGTGATTAAAAGAGTATTTACCAGTCAATAGAAATGTACAATTTTCTTGCTGCTAAATTTGTTAAGGAAAGTGATCGAATATTAACAGTTAATTTTGGCAGATTTCGGTTGGTCGATACAGAGGCGCTCCCAGTTTTTGGTGCAAGAGAACATATGATTACAGAGGACAGGGCTGGAAAAACAGAGGATAGCTTTGAGGAGGTGACCTCCGCACGAAATAGTCTTTTTCACAGTTTTCAGCCGATTTTTTTTCAATGTGTGTGATAATAGCCCATTTCATTCTCTCTTTGTAATTTGCACAATCCAAGCGTTCAATCAAAGTTAGATTTTACAAATTCTGTGAAGAAGTTGGTTCCTCGCAAGCCCAAATCGACCCATTTGTTAAATCCCTTATTTAGTTTGTCAATTTTGATTGGGACCCCTTTTAATAGGATCTCACGAGGAATCAATGATCTGGCCCAGTATAGATCCGTAAAATGATTTGGGTCACCAAAAGTTCCTTGTTGAAGCAGCCGCCACTGCCAACATTTGAGATCTATTTCATTATTCAAACTGGCTGGCATGTATCAGTGATTTAGTCATATCTATCCTATAAGTAGTTAGTTAGTTTTGAGTTTTTGTGGTTATGTTCTTGCAGAAGATGGTTGAATAGTATTGGTAATGAAAGCAAGCTTTCCGAGGAACTCAGATTGTTCTTATATGTTGGCACGGCAATCTGGTCGCTCGAGTTTTACATTTCCTTCAGCCAGCAAGGCTTTGGCAGATTATGTTCACTCCAAGGGTCTCAAACTTGGAATATATTCTGATGCTGGTTGAGTATACAGTGATCAACCAAAGTTAATCTAGCTTACACAGGTTTCAGTGTAGTTGTGTATATATATGAGCCTTTTCTAATTTGATTCCACAATTCATAATAAAATTGCATGATAATCTCTTAAAATAGATTGTGTTATTGTTTCAAAATGAAAATGAAAATGAGAGAGTTCAAAGGAAATGTAAGAATAAGTTGCAGATAAAGGTCCGTTTGGTTGCTGGAATTGATCTGGAATTGGAAAACTTTCCCTTCTCAAAATTGAATTCTCAATTCCAATTCCGTGCCTCAATTCTAATTACAGGTTCTGAGGTGGATTGGCACAACGCTCATTTTGGACCAAAATTAGAATTGGCCTATACCAATTCACCAAATGAACCCTGATAGAAGAAACGAGGATCAAGAAAACACAAAGATCAAGAATGAAAAAAAATAAATACTAATAAAAATAAAAAATAAAAAATAAAACAGTAAAATATAACAAGTAACAAAGACAAAAGATAAAAACTACAAAGAAATGCAATATAGTACAAAATATTAATATGAGAAACAATAGAAACTAATAATAAAACTCTAATATATGGAAACTATTAGAATAATAGGTATGATTAAATTAACCATTATGACTATTACATAGTAGGAGATGATCAAAGTAATAGCTACATATAATACTAAAAACAATAGTATAATACAAAATGGACAAGAACTAATACTTAAAAAGTTAAAACAAATAGAGAAAGTAAATTATCATATATATGGTAAAATATTATAATATTTTACAATATATTACAATAAGAGAATAATGAATAAAACAAAGCAAAAACAAATTAAGAAATAAATAAAATGAAAAAATTAAAATACAAGGGAACAAACAAGGGTGAGGAGAAATGAGACAAGAATAAGAAAGGTAAAGAATAGATAGAAAATAACAAAATAATGTAATTCTTACAATATGCAAATATACCTAAATAAAATCTATTGTGAAAACGAAGAAAAAGAAACTAAAAAACTAACTAATGGAATTATTGTATAACAATGTAATAAATATACTAACAATAAATATGTAAACTACAAGATATTAAGAAAAAAGTGACCTTTCCTTGATGTCTTAATCCTCAAAAATCCAGATGGCTCCCTTGGCCAATGGATATTTTAGAAAGCGACTCATACTAACCTACATCTTCACACCTCATCCCATAACCACCCTAGCCACAAAGTTGGGATCCTCAAAGCCCTTTCCTTAAGAGCTCACTATATTTTTGATAATGATAACTTGGACCAAGAGCTCACTCATCTTCAAAAAGTCTTCAAGTGGAATAGATATAGTAACAAACAAATCTCAAGATCCTCCCACCAAGTTAATTACTTTTTCCATTCCATATCCAATCCTCAGCCCTCCCAATCTCCATTGCTTCCTATGGTATCCCATCATTTCATTAAAGGCATTTCTCATAAGATTTCAAAAATCTTTCTTAAAAAGGGTCTTCGGTGTGCTTTCAAACCATGTTTGACCTTAAGGAAGTGAATCCATCCTATTAAGGATTCCATAGAAATTCTTTTAGAATCAAGAGTCTATAAGGTTTTTTTCTCTCGTGGTACCCCTTATATTGGTAAAACCGGTTGATCTTTTAACACTAGATTAAAAGAACATGGGGCCGATATTAAAAGCATGAGTGTGTTCTCAAATCATCCTTAGTAGAGAACTCTATTAGATAACTGAGAGGGGGGGGGGAGTGAATCAGTTATATTTAGTTATCCTACAGTCCTCTATTCATTCCAGATGTATAACATCAACTTCAACATAATACTAAACAACTCGGTAATAACTTGACTGTGCCTTACTGATTAATTAGCCGACTGTCAAATAATATAAATCAGCTAGTAGTTAACATATACCGATTTAACCAGTAATTGTAATGTGTAAAGTAAATATCAAAACATCACATCCATACACATTTAACACTTGATTTTTAACGTGAAAACCCTGTTAAGGAAAAAACCACCTGGGACCGATAACCCAAAATATTTTCACTCTTCTGAAGTGAGCTTAGTTAAGAGCCTACCTTATTAAAGGTTACAAACACACTGTAAGGTGTGATCTTGTTAGAGGATTTTTCACTAACAGTTCTCTGTGACCATACATTCACTTGGCTCAACAAGAAAACAATTTACATTTATAGAATGCCAATAGAAAAAGACAGTTAAGTCTCACTTGATTAAGAGATTTTGACTGTAGAAATGGTTAGAAAGAAACAATATATGACCTAATTCAAATGCAACTTCCTTGGCTCATATTTAGATCTATGCTAAGCTCAATATCATTCTGGTAATCATAATCTCTTCATTCTCCTTCTTCCTCCTACTCTGTTCTGGTTGGTTATCTCCTTCTATTACTCGGTTTGGTCTACAGAATCACTTGGTTCTCACTTCAATCTGTCTGACCAGCTTAACATGTATGCACCAACAATTTTCATAGAGATGCGATCTTCTATCTCTCTTATATATCTTGTTCATATTTCTTGTCTCCTTATATAGACATGTAAACCATTTTCATTTCAACCGTAGATTTTGCCTCTTAATCTCCATCGTTGGTTTTGCCTCTTTATCCTTCCTCAGAACTTATGTCTTAAACCGTTTTCAATCTTCATCATCCGATCATCCTTCCTTGAATTTTTCAAGTCATAGATCTTCATAACAAACTTTATCTTTATTCTTGGAATCTTTTAGATTCGTCCAGCTCATCATCACATGTCGACTATTACATGTTCTTCTTTATTTATCCTACTCGGTCAATACCATGATATGTCAGTTTCTTCCTGCTCGGTTAATACCGCACTCGGTGTATATTACATCTCCTCGGTGTACACTAAGTTCTTCATATACCGACCAAAGTAACTTGTACATTCTTGATCTTCAACACTTAGCAAAATCATGTAAGTCAATCAAATCACTATCATACTATCATAGACTCATCAATAAGTTTCCCAATGAATGTACCTTATTCATAACTTACTCATACATTTCATCTTCATGCTAATATCTCCTTTACCCAATATCACCTCCTTTAGATGTTTGCAACTATCATGATAAGTAAAGTCAAAGCTAGTTGAGATCAATGTCAATATAACAACTGATCTAATGTCTCACATATAGCTTAGCAGCTCGGTGATCATCATCACCTACTCCCATTTTCTTCTCCAAGTAGTCTATCAGTTGTAGTTCTAACACATTCCTCAACCACTAAGAATCATATTTGTTTAGATGACACAAATCTTGTCTAAGGAGGACAACTTCTTCGAAAGGAAACTTAAGGAATCCATCAAAATTAATAATCATCCCACCAACCTTTATAGTGGCAATGGTTGGTCCTTAAGGCTCTCTTGGCATCCACTTCTATCTTCACTCAAAAATCATAACTGAACCCCTATTTGACCTCTCTCCCTCTTGCATTCCTCATTCATCTCTTCACTGTCTTCCTCCTCTAGTTCTCTTGACCCTTCCAAACACCATTCTTAGGACTTTTCTTCCCTCTTGTCTCGCCTTCAATTTTCTTAGGGGTTCTTTATTTTGTCTTGTTTTCCTTGTTCTTTGTTTGTTTGGCTCTTAGTTCTTTTTCTCTCTTTTTTTGGTGTCTCTATTTGGTTTGCGGTAGAGTTCTTTTTTGGTTTGTTCATTTTGACACTACTTTTTTGTTGTTGTTTGGTTTCTTTATAGGGTGATTCTTTACAATATATTGCAGTAGTCGCAATATACTGGTAATTATTTTTTATATATTATTTTTAAGTCATTGCTTTATATTAATTATTTTATATTATTTTTGTTCTTTCTCCTTTCTTTATATTACATATTATATAGTATAATATTATATTTTACATTTTATTCTTTCTCCTTTCTTTGTTACATTGTTACATGTTTATTGCATTAGTTGGTTTTTTAGTTTTTTTGCTTCATATTTTCAATAGATTTTGTTTAGCTATATATATAGATATTGTAAGAATTACATTATTTTGTTATTTTTTATCTATTCTTTATCTTTCTTATTCTTGTATCATTTTTCCTCACCCTTATTTGTTCCTTTGTGTTTTAGTTTTCTTATTTTATTTATTTCTTAGTTTACCTTTGCTTCATTTTATTCATTATTCTCTTATTATAATATATTGTAATGGGTATGTGCAAGATCATGAGGGGCCAAAAAGTGGCGATGTGAAAAATATTCACTTTCCACTCGTCCAAAAGCACATGAAAATGCTTGTTGACTTTTTAGTAGGCTTGGGTGTCAGTACACCTGGGCAAACTTGCAATCAAAGCACAGGCCTAATCGGGTACCCGATACCATATCGGGTACTTGATATTTTATTGGGTACCTGATACCTGTGGCATAAATTTGAAACCCGCGAGCCCTTTTCCTCATTTCTTCACATTTTTGCTTGGGAAAATGGCTTGATATATCATATACATGATATATTTTCGGGTATCTGATTTTGGCAACAACAAATTTGACTCCCCAGCATATTTGGTAAGTAAATTTTTTATTTATTTTGATTATTTTCTTTAATTTTCATGCCAAATGTCATTTTTTTTGTTGAAATAGGGTTTTGTATTTATATTTGTAATAATATATGAAATTAGATTGAAATTTAGATTTTTTTAAAATTTAATCAGGCATGGCTAACAACAATGAAAAAAATAACCCTCCCGCACCAAATAACGATCCTAAAAACAATCCCCCGTGTCAAAACCCTTGATCTTTAGGAGATTTGATACAAGATAATTTGAACACAATATGAGGTTTCCAAAACACATATCAAAATATACCTACATTAGGTCCCATGCTTGCCACACTAAATATAATTGTTGAAAATATTGACACACTCTTGCAACAACATAATGTTGCTCTTCATTGGTGTGATGATATGAACACCCAATTTGATGATGGGCTTGACCATGATGGGATTGCAGCCCTTAATATAAGTAAGGCAGATATAGCCACCCTTTTTGTCAATCCTAAAACTGGAATACAAGTTGACCCCAAAAAGCCCAAATTATCAATAAAATGGTGCACAAATGAAGCAATGTGCACACACTTTTGGGATTGCTAGTGGATGGTTTTTGATAAAACACCCCATAGCAATTTGGAGGTCCCATTTTATTTCATAAAAAAATTGTATGCTGAGTTTGTGCTTGGTCACCATGTTGATTATTGGAGTATGAGGCCCAACATGGGCGTAGGCGGAGGAGCTCCTCAGACTAGGCCATTTGCCCAGCACAAAAAGGCCACTACCTTTGTCCCCTCCACTGATGTTGCACCCCCTCCTCGAGTACAGCATCCCAATATCATTGCAGAGGCTGCCTCACAGACTATTAGGGCCATTCATTTGCTGAGTGATTAGTTGATCACGCAGACCAAGTCAATGTTGCCTCTTGGTGTGGATGATGCTGGTGCATCGACATCTCGTCAGAGTTCACATGTATGCGAGCCCCATATTTGCATTATATGCAAGAATATGTGCCTCAGACCGCTTACTGATGCTGATACATATCATTATGTTATTGATGAGGATGATATAGGAGACATAGATGCAGAGACTGCAACACCTCATGGAGCATCTACATCTCATGAGAGTGCTTAGGAGGTGTACGCAGAGCCATGGACTCCTATTGATACGGTAAGAGTAAACATTATAAATAAATTTGTCGCATGACTTATTTAATTTATTCATTTAGATTAGTTTTAATGATTGCATGCACTTACGTATATAATTATTTTTTCCATTTATGTTCAGTTGATGACACAGGAGGAGTTGAGACAGGTGGATGAGTCCACAGCTTCGGCCATTTCATTTGGCCTTGATGCCTATATGATATATTGTAAATTATGTACCCATTAGTTTTTTTATATCATTTGGTGTACATGCTTAAATCTCTATCAATTAGAGAAATAAAATTCATACATTTACTAATATATTGTCATCTTATTGTACTCTTTCAGACTACAACCGATGTCAATGGGGGGCACGAGGGGGCTCCTTCATCAGGTGTCGACAAAGGAAAGGTAATTAATTGTTTAAGATTAATTATGCATGCATATGTATGCCACTTGTGTGTATGGAATAAATATTTTACTTGAATTTATTGTATAGGGTTTGGCTATCAATGATGTTCTGACATGGGTTCGGGAGCCTAGGCTGACAGGCATCTCGATTTGGAGTGATAGTCCGATTGTACATAGACTTTTACATATTGTTATTTATATTTTGTAACCAGGGTTGTTATGATGAAGTAAATTTTTATATAATTGACAATCTTTTTACTCTCATAGGTTACTCCTAGTGTGAGGGAGGGCCCACGAGAATCTTTCGTATCTTTGTTGACCCAACCCACTATTCCAGAGGAGGGATCACCAGATGTAAGTTTTAATTTTAGTTCAAATCATGTCCTATTTTGTAGATATATTACTCTATGATGCACCACTCTACTAATCTCATTATTGCAAATATATATTTATAGGTCAGAGTTGGTATTATTGGCATGGTCCCTTTGCTACCAAGGACTTATGCTAGGACACCTGATCATGGTAGGCAACCAAGAGGCCAAGTACATATATTTCTATTTAGTTATAATTTTAATTAAATTAGTGTTTGAATTATGAATTATACACACACACACACACACACAAATCATATAACATAAGCAATCTAACTTGGGTTTGAACTCATTTTTGTTGCAGGATCAATTAGAGCCTAACACTTCTTCAAAGAGGCTACATTTTGATGATCCCCCTATGACATAGGATGTAGTTTTAGTTTTGTGTTCATTTAGAGATGCCACTTGGCACATTTTGAGATGACATATATGCCACATTGTACACCTTGAAACATTAATTTTGTAGACATTTTGAAATGGCATGTGCCATATTTGTATATGGAGATACTTTTGATACATTTGATACTTTCTATATATAGAACATGTTCATTTTTATGTTATGTTTGCATCATCTTTTGTATACATATTTATTATCCATGTTAATGGAATTGAATGGTGAAGTTATATCTTAACTATGATTATCATTATGATTTAAATTAGATCTTGTTGAAGTTACATTTGTTTTTCTTTACTCTGGAATACCCTGTTCATGGAGCTTATTATGTTTGAGGTTTAACTTCTATAGATTTTCTATGTTCTTATGTTTCCTATCATTATATATACTAACTTGAGCCACTTAGTACTACATTGTTTCAATACTATTTATATACTCACTTTGTATATAACTCATCATATTGGGGTTTACTAAATGCACAGAGAAATGTAGCACTTGTGTTGTTAGGTCACTTAGGTTGAGCGTGGTCGCGAGCGTTCCAGTGACTTTGTGGGTGGAACGGGGTTGTCATTGGCGTTTACCCAGCCAATCAGAGCCTATAGAGAAGATAGTTTGATGCAATGTCGAACGGTTTGAAAGATATGCTGCTGAGTCGCTTTCAACTGACCCTCACTGCAAGTTTTGGCATCAACTGAGATCATCTTGCCAAATGCAAATGAATTCAAATTGCCAAAAACTAAGAGAATTTATAGTAGACCTCGAAAACATGATCCTGTAGCATCTAACAGCTTGTCGATACCTCTTACGAGGTCCGAGATATAAGCCCCGGAAGATCATTGCCCAATCGTGCTTAGTGCACCTTGGGGTCACTTGGGTTGAGTGTGGTCACGAGTGTTCCAGTGACTCTGTGGGAAGAACAGGGTTGTCAATGGCATTTACCCAGCTAACTAGAGCCTATGGAGAAGATGGTTTGATGCAATGTCTGATAGTTTGAAAGATACACTACTAAGCCGCTTTCAACTAACCCTCACTGCAAGTTTTGGCATCAACTGAGATCGTCTTGCCAAATGCAAACAAAGTCGAATAGCCCAAAAATGAGAGAGGTTATTATAGACCTCAAAAACATGATCCCGTAGCATCTAATGGCTTGTCAATACCTCTTATGAGGTCTGAGATATGAGCCTCGGAAGATCGCTGCCCAATCGTGCTTAGTGCACCTTGGGGTCACTTAGGTCGAGCGTGGTCACGAGCATTCCAGTGACTCCGTGGGTAAAATAGGGTTGTTAGTGGCATTTACCTGGCCAACCAAAGCCTATGGAGAAGACAGTTTGATAAAATGTTAGACAATTTGAAAGATACGTTGCTGAGCCGCTTTCAACTGACCCTCACTGCAAGTTTTGGCATCAACTGAAATCATCTTGTCAAATGCAAATGAAGTCGAATCGTCCAAAACCAAGAGAGGTTATTGTAGATCTTGGAAACAGGATCCCGTAGCATCTAATGGCTTGTCGATACCTCTTACGAGGTCTGAGCTACAAGCCTTGTAAAATCGCTGCCCAGTCGTGCTTAGTGCACCTTGGGGTCACTTGGGTTGAGCGTGGTAATGAGCGTTCCAATGACTCCGTGGGTAGAATGAGGTTCTCAGTGGTGTTTACCCAGCCAACCGGAGCCTATGGAGAAGATGATTCGATGTAATGTCAAATGGTTTGAAAGATACACTGATGAGCCGCTTTCAACTAACCCTCACTATAAGTTTTAGCATCGACTGAGATTGTCTTGCCAAATGCAAATGAAGTCAAATCACCCAAAACCAAGAGAGGTTATTGTAGACCTCTGAAACATGATCCCGTAATACCTAATGGCTTGTTGATACCTCTCATGAGGTCTAAGATACAAGCCTTGGAAGATCACTGCCTAATCATTCTTAGTGCACCATGGGGTCACTTGGGTCGAGCGTGGTCACGAGCGTTCTGGTGACTCCATGGGTGGAACGGGATTTTCACTAGCATTTACCTAGCCAACTAGAGCCAATGGAGAAAACAGTTCAATGCAATGTCAAATGGTTTGAAAGATACGCTGTTGAGCTGCTTTCAATTGACCCTCACTATAAGTTTTAGCATCGACTAAGATTGTCTTGCCAAATGCAAACAAAGTCGAATCACCCAAAACTGAGAGAGGTTATTATAGACCTCAAAAACATGATCCCGTAGCACATGGCTTGTTGATACCTCTCATGAGGTCTGAGATACAAGCCCTAGAAGATCGTTACCTAATCGTGCTTAGTGCACCTTGGGGTCACTTGGGTCGAGCGTGGTCACGAGCGTTCCAGTGAATCCATGGGAGAAATGGGGTTGTCACTAGCGTTTACCCAGCCAATCGGAGCCGATGGAGCAGACGGTTTGATGCAATGTCAAACGGTTTGAAAGATACGCTGCTGAGCCACTTTCAACTGACCCTCACTACAAGTTTTCGTATCGACTGAGATTGTCTTGCCAAATGCAAATGAAGTTGAATCGCCCAAAACTGAGAGAGGTTGTTGTAGACCTCAGAAATAGGATCCTGTATCACCTAAAGAATTGTTGATACCTCTCATGAGGTCTGAGATACAAGCCCCAGAAGATCACCGCCCAATCGTGCTTAGTGCACCATGGGGTCACTTGGGTTGAGCGTGGTCGCGAGCGTTCTCGTGATTCCATGGGAGGAATGGGGTTGTCACTAGCGTTTACCTAGCCAACCAAAGCTGATAGAGTAGATAGTTCAATGCAATGTTGAATGGTTTGAAAGATACGCTGCTGAGCCGCTTTCAACTGACCCTCACTACAAGTTTTGGCATCGACTGAGATCATCTTGCCAAATGCAAATGAAGTTGAATCACCCAAAACTGAGAGAGGTTATTGTAGACCTTGGAAACATGATCTTGTAGCACCTGATGGCTTGTTGATACCTCTCACAAGGTCTGAGATATGAGCCTCGAAAGATCGCTGCCCAATCATAGTTAGTGCACCTTGGGGTCACTTGGGTCGAGTGTGGTCGCGAGCGTTCCGGTGACTCCATGGGTGGAATGAGGTTGTCACTAGTGTTTACCCAGCCAACTGGAGCTGATGGAGTAGACAGTTTGATGCAATGTCAGATGGTTTGAAAGATACGCTGTTGAGCCGCTTTCAACTGACCCTGACTATAAGTTTTGGCATTGACTGAGATCATCTTGCCAAATGCAAACGAAGTTGAATCGCCCAAAATTGAGAGAGTTTATTGTAGATTTTAGAAACACGGTCCCGTAGCACCTAATGGCTTGTCGATACCTCTCATGAGGTCCAAGATACAAGCCCCGAAAGATCGCTGCCCAATCATGCTTAGTGCACCATGGGGTCACTTGGGTCGAGCGTGGTCGCAAGCGTTTTGATGACTTCGTGGGAAAAATAAGGTTGTCACTAGCATTTACCCAGCCAACCAAAGTTGATGGAGTAGATGGTTCAATGCAATGTTAGACGGTTTGAGAGATACGTTGCTGAGCCGCTTTCAACTAACCCTCACTGCAAGTTTTGGCGTTGACTGAGATCCTCTTGCCAAATGCAAATGAAGTCGAATCGCCCAAAACTGAGAGATTTTATTGTAGACCTCAGAAATAGAATCTCATAACACCTGATGGCTTGTCGATACCTCTCACGAGGTCTGAGATATGAGTCCTAAAAGATCGCTGCCCAATCGTGCTTAGTGCACCTTGGGGTCACTTGGTTCGAGCGTGGTCGCGAGTGTTCTAATGACTCTGTGGGAGGAACGGGGTTGTCATTGGAATTTACCTGACCAACCAAAGCTAATGGAGCAGATGATTCAATGCAATGTTAGACGGTTTGAAAGATACGTTGCTGAGCCACTTTCAACTGACCCTCACTGCAAGTTTTCGCATCGACTGAGATCATCTTGCCAAATGCAAATGAAGTCGAATCGCCCAAAACTGAGAGAGGTTATTGTAGACCTCAAAAACATGATCCTATAGCACCTAACAGCTTGTTGATACCTCTCACGAGATCTGAGATATGAGCCTCAAAAGATCGCTGCCCAATTGTGCTTAGTGCACCATGGGGTCATTTGGGTCGAGCATGGTCGCGAGCGTTCTGGTGACTTTGTGGGTGAAACAGGGTTGTCACTAGAATTTACCTGGCCAATCTGAGCTGATGGAGTAGACGGTTCAATGCAATGTCAGACGGTTTGAAAGATACGCTACTGAGCCGCTTTCAACTGACCCTCACTCCAAGTTTTGGCATCGACTAAGATCGTCTTGCCAAATCCAAATGAAGTCGAATCACCCAAAATTGAGAGACATTATTGTAGACCTTAGAAACAAGATTTCTTAGCACCTAACAGCTTGTTGATACCTCTCATGAGGTCTAAGATACGAGCCCTAGAAGATCGCTTCCCAATCATGCTTAGTGCACCTTGGGGTCACTTGGGTTGAGTGTGGTCGCGAGCATTTTGGTGACTCTGTGGGTGGAATAGGGTTGTCACTGGTGTTTACCCAGCCAACCAAATCTAATGGAGCAGATGATTTGATGCAATGTCAGACAGTTTGAAAGATACGCTGCTGAGCCACTTTCAACTGACCCTCACTACAAGTTTTGGCATCGACTAAGATCGTCTTGCCAAATCAAAATGAAATTGAATCACCCAAAATTGAGAGAGGTTATTGTAGACCTCAGAAACACAATATCATATCACCTGATGGCTTGTTGATACCTCTCACGAGGTCTAAGATACAAGCCCCGAAAGATCGCTACCCAATCATGTTTAGTGCACCTTGGGGTCACTTTGGTCGAGCGTGGTCGCGAGCGTTCCAGTGACTTCATGGGTGGAATGGGGTTGTCACTGGTATTTACCTAGCCAATTGGAGCTGATGGAGTAGATGGTTCGATGCAATGTTGGACGGTTTGAAAGATACGCTACTGAGACACTTTCAACTGACCCTCACTGCAAGTTTTGGCATCGACTGAGATCGTCTTGCCAAATACAAACGAAGTTGAATCACCAAAAAATGAGAGAGTTTATTGTAGACCTTAGAAACATGATCTTGTAGCACCTAATAGCTTTTTGATACCTCTCACGAGGTCTAAGATACAAGCCCTGGAAGAGCGCTGCCCAATCGTGCTTACTGCACCTTGGGGTCACTTGGGTCGAGCATGGTCATGAGCGTTCCGGTGACTCCGTGGGTGGAATGGGGTTGTCACTAGCATTTACCCAGCCAATCGAAGTTGATGGAGTAGATGGTTTGATGCAATGTCAGACGGTTTGAAAGATACGCTGCCGAGCCGCTTTCAACTGACCCTCACTACAAGTTTTAGCATCGACTGAGATTGTCTTTCCAAATGCAAATGAAGTCGAATCGCCCAAAAATGAGAGAGGTTATTGTAGACCTCAGAAACACAATCCTGTAGTACCTAACGGCTTGTCGACACCTCTCATGAGGTCTGAGATACGAGCCCCGAAAGATCACCGCCCAATTGTGCTTAGTGCACCTTGGGGTCACTTGGGTCGAGCATGGTCGCGAGCATTCTGATGACTCCATGGGCGGAATGGGGTTGTCACTAGCATTTACCCAGCCAACCAGAGCTGATGGAGTAGATGGTTCTATGCAGTGTTAGACGGTTTGAAAGATACGCTGCTGAGCCACTTTCAACTAACCCTCGCTGCAAATTTTGGCATCGACTGAGATCGTCTTGCCAAATGCAAACGAAGTTGAATCGCCCAAAATTAAGAGAGGTTATTGTAGACCTTGCAAGCAGTTGTATTTTACAGATTGAGTAAGTAGTCCTTGGGAACATGTCCTTGTCTTCAATGGAAATAATTAGGTTTTCAATCTGAAACAAGAGAAGAACCAAATGGGAAAGCATGCACACTTCTTTTCTTGACCCAGTTTCGTTGCAATGACTGTTAGTGGTATGTTTGAAATTTGAACTGTGAAACTAATCATGATTAAGCTTGTGAAATTTGAACTTTGAAGCTTATTATGTTTGAGGTTTAACTTCTATAGATTGTTTGAAATGCTAAAAAATAATATCCATAAAGCATTAGAAACAACAATCAAACATGTAAGAATTCAAACCATGCAAATGACATAAGTAAATGACATGTAAGATCCCTTCTTGGCACTATTGGCCACCCATACATGATTTTGGTCATAAGTCCTTATCAAGACTTCTAGGACATTTAACTTTTAAATCAAATTGATTGTTACAAATTGCCATTATAGGCTTCAAAAGATCTCAATTAACCATTAAGGATCCTTTTATCCTTCTATCTCTGATTGGATCCATGGTGACCATAGGTGTTTTCATAGGTGCTCCTGCACAAGTTACAATCCACATACAAAACCAATTTTATTGACTCAAAATACAATCTAAGAAAGGTGAAATTAATGTATTAAAATTAAGCTTAACAAACTTAGAAAACAATGCACTAAGTTAACTTATTACCTAGTCAAGTGTTCCTGAAGGGTCATCTCTTTGCTTCAGGGTCTCCAATAGTGCTTCATGATCAACAATACTAATAGTCCAAAGTTCTTTTGTCTTTGGTCTTCCTTGATGCTTTGACAACTTGACATTTGTTGCTATAACAAGGAGTGAATACATGAGAATAGTTTTGTGCTTCTCATTGTCTTCAAATGCGAGAATTCCATTCTTTCTCATCATGTATATTTGCAACCATGTTCTCACAACAACAACTGAACCAGTAGGATATGTGAACCCATCACCATCTTTCATCGATTGTACAAGCTTTTGTTTACCTTGTACACAACGTGCTAACCAATAATCTGACCTCTCATCATTCCCTTGCAGTGCAACCAATGCAAAAACATCTCCTGGCTTCAAAAGATTTGAAAGATGGTCATACTCAACTGAAGTGTCTATGTCATCATTTATTATAGAGAGTGTCAAAGATAAAGGAGTTAGATACTATGGAACCCATGTATCCACCTACTCACTTGACTCACAATGATCTTGTTGGTACTCAAAATGCAGTTTTGAGGTACCATGTAAAATGCTTGCTAAAGTGCTCCTTTTGGTCCAAAATGCAAATGTGAAAAGGGTGTTTCCGGGTCCTGTAATGAGTGGAGAATGATTTGATACCTTGTTTATGTCCCATTGTTTCAAATTGAGCTTTCATTTCGCATTTTGAAATGGGTTTTCATCATGTCATTTTTAGGTGGTCTCAAAAATCAGAAAATGCTTGTGTTAAACTCACCGGGAAGGGGTACTTTGTTGGCTTATATTTCACACCCTAAAGAGTGTCATGAAAATATGAGCTTGGCATCTTATTGTACACATTGCATACTCTCTATGTGTCAGGTTTTAGGTCCCTGTGATCAGTTTTGACCCTGTTTATTTGTCCCTTTCCAGAGGTGTTTTCTAGAATCTGCATTTTCACCTTTTCACAGTTTTGTCAGGAGCCCTGTTCGTGATCTTATAATTTGCACCTGATGGATTGGTGGGGAGATTTTAGTCATTTCCCTTCATTGTAGATAAGTTTGACTTTGTCCTTGTTAGTTTACAGCTCATGAAAAATCTAGTTGGATGAGTTTCCAATGCGATTCCATTTGCAGTTTCTGCTATTTGCAAAAATTGTGAAGTGCACTGTGCAAACTTTTGTCAGAAGCCTACTTTACTAGCAAATAACTTTTACCCAGTATTACCTATCAATGAATTTCTTTTTGCATTGCATTATGGACATAGGGTTCTTTCTCCAGTTCTAGTTAGGGCTTTCTGCTAATCCAGTTGGTATGTTTTCAAAGTTGATTCCAGATGCAACTTTTCATAGTTTTGTGCATGTTCTGAGTCTATCTTTGCAAGTACCAATTTTCACAGGGCTATATCTTTTGCCCAGTTTACTCCCGGATTGGGATGATGATTGAATCATGATGTTTGTATCTCAATGTACTTATGTGCCAGTTTGTGGCTTCCTAGGGATTCATTTGGTATTTTTGCTAAGGTGATTTCAAATGCAGTTTATTACTTGTAACATTGGTTTACAAAAGCCAGAATTAAAGGACTGACTTTGAGGATTAATATCTCTCACCTCAGGTACAGTCAAGGGATGTCATTTTGTAGGGTGATTCTATGTATCTCAAGGTTTATGTCAATCACACGGTGAGATTTGTTTAGGTGATTTTGTCAGTTTTTAAAGTCGGTTCTGGAGCTTACTTATGTTGTTTTGATAAGTGCAAACTGAATGGGTTTTCAAGTGGCCATGTTTGGTTACAAATATCTTCTAGCTTGAATCTTTTTGAGAAATCTCCTCTGGTCTGTGTACTGCAATGTTAGAGGCGATCATGTGCTCCGAATGGCGTGTTCTTGTAAGACCGTTCAATCAGTTTTAGAAGGCGCTCCCGGATGCCAAAAGATGTTGATTGATAACTTTGCAAAGTTTAAGAAAGTGAGCAGTATGTTAAAATTTCCAGTGCACCATGATGAATATTCTTTGAGAGACTCCTTATTGACATAGGGAAGATATTAGAAGAATTCCTTATGTGGTTGCCGATTAGTCCTCAATGGGATGTTGTCACAAATGAGATTTTCACATTTGGTTGATCAAAATCATTGTGTTCAGCCTTTCATACTTCTTTTTGTGAAGACTTCCAGGATCAATAAGGACTAAGATTAATGGTTTTTCTAAAAAGTATTCCAAGGAAGTGAATGGTGCACACAAGGGTGGCCAGGAGGTTTCGTCCTTACTAATAACTTTTGAAGATTTTTGTATTCCATATACTCCAGATGTCATAGTCCAGAACAATATTCTAAGTTTCCATGGAATTTAACCAATGAAGATATATGTTACAAAAAAAGAGTTGAACAGATCCAGAAGGAACAAGAGAAAGAATTATCAGAGGCGAAAGGTTTTGATTCAACAAATTAAAGAAGATCGATTTCTTGACTTCAAGGCTATGGATTTTGAAGTAGTTTCTGTATGCAAGGAGTTGTATAGCATGTACAAAAGGATTTTGGAAACAAAAGGTTTGATTAATGAAGTAAATGAAATAGCTCAGCTCTGAATAATATTGAAACCAAAACCAAGCAACAAGGTTGCATAAGTGTTATGCAGTGCACATCAGGTGTGCTCACAAAACTTATTCAACATATGCAAGTCAAAGGAGTTCAGGTTGAAGAGCTATATTCACTAGACTTGGAATCCCTAAGCAACCTCTGGCCCATTTATGGCTTAGTATTCTTTTTCAAAGTCGAGGCCAGGAGAGGAAGATGGTTCAACGAATATTTCAAGAACACATTGAAAAGTATTCCAAAGGTGAAATAAGATTCAACCTCATGGCAATCTTAAAAAATAGAAAAGATACATATACTTCAGAACTTAATGATGTACAAAGTAGGAAAGATCAGATTATACAGTAGTTGGTAGCCACAAAGTGCAATGGAGAAGATAGGATGGATGTAGATTCAGAACAAGGAAGACATAGTGCTACCATTGAAGTGTTTGACAGGTCTCTCATGGAAATGGATTCAGACAATGATATGTATAAAGATTAGAGGACACATTTGTGCTGGACGTAGGCATAGAAATGATTTCTTATACCCAAAATCTCTTCAACTTTCATTCCTTTCCAACTTCTGATGACTTCTAAAATTCCTGACAGGTTTGAGCAAGCATTTTAGTCCATTGTAAACACCTAGACGATAACAGAGAAGCAATTAGTGGTGAATTCCAAAATAAATTTAAAGGTTCCGAGCAAATAATCGACTGTGATTGGAAAAATCATAGCTAGAAAAGTTTGTGTAAGAGAGCTTTGTGTGATCTTACATATTGGTATTAATTAACTTAGGCTAGTTGTGTGCCCAAGAAGCCTGAGATATTATTGGGTATTGAAGTGATGAGTAAGGAGATGCTGCTTTTGGACGGCATGCCTGCAAGAGGAGGCAACGACACATCAAAGTTTAAGATCTGGAGGACTCTTCTCATTGTGGGTCTGATAAAAGGATCCATATATGAGCAACTCAGTCCTATTGTATTCAGAGCCTCTAGTTTTAGTTAGTCATTCTGGCAGATTATCAGGCATAGAGAAAGAACAAGGTCCCTCAAATATACACTGGGAGCAGCAAGTGAAGTCTAGTGCGAATAAGGAAGGGTTGTGCAATGTCAATTGCTGCTTGTGCTAAAGGAGGACACACATGAGTATGCTGGGAGGCCAAGGTAAACAGGGGTGCTCACGCTCTGTATGGAGGCCTCTCACAATTTGAAGAGTGGAGGCACATCAATATGGAGAAGATGCGTTGAAAGAGGGAATGGAAAGTATGGTTCCTCACACAATCCCTTTGACATATTTGAGTCGTTCCTTGGAGGGTCACCTTTTGAAGGCTCTGATTTTGGCGGAGGTAGTTCGCGGGGCAGAAGACAAAAGCAAGGAGAAGATGTTGTATATCCTCTCAAGGTCTCCCTAGAGGAATTGTACATTGGTATTTCAAAATGAAAATTATCTCTTTCCAGGAATATTTTGTGTCCAAAGTGCAAAGAGAAGGGTTCTGAATCAGGGGCACCTAGCCTAATGCAGAGACCCGCACAAATCAAGGCACCAGTGCTTTAAGCTGAAGTGCCATAGTTGTAAATACATACTGTGGCAAAGTATGGTGCCTGCCCAATTCGAAGGGTTTCCAGCACAAAAATGAAACTAGTGCCATGAAATTTGGAAGGTAGCGCATAAAGGAGTTCACAGCTGCGAAAACTGTAAAAGGCATATATCCCACATTCAGTGGGTGGGTGGTTGTTCCTATGTTTATATGCGCCAACGATCACATGCATTGTAAGCAAAGAAGCGCAGCTTCTCTTGGCGGGCCCTTGGTTGTTGGAAGTCTTAGTGCGAGGTGGGCCCCAATATTTTAACGCGAAATACAAAGGAGGTTTTAAAACTAAAATGGTGACCTCGAGATTTGTGTGACCATCAATGGTGGTCGCACAATCGCATGGGCCATTTCTAGCCCATGAGATCATGCGACAAGCTGCCATGTGGCACTCCGGTGAGGTGGAAATAAGTAGCTATTCAATGTGCCCAGTCAAAGATGCGACCCAATAGTATTGTGACATGTGGCGCCTAGTTGGAGAAATAAAATATTTCTATTATATTTTATTATGTTCTTTTCTATGCAAATCCAAGTAAAAAATAAAAGTTATAAATGTATTTTTATATAGTCTGAACTATATCAAAAATTCAAATATTAAAAGTTGCAGACATGGGAGACTATTTTAATGGCTGGGGGCTTCATTTTTGGGCCAAATATGAACTATTATATATCGCTGGAAAGGTCTCGACGTGTGGATTCCGATTTTGGAATCAGATTTTGCACAAGTGGCCATCTGCTTGCATTATTTGCAGTTTAAGTTTCAAGGGGGCCGGGGAGATATTTTGTGAAATCTAATTCTTTTCACCTGGCGACTCATGGATTTTGTTGATCTTGAGGGCAGGTGTTAGTCTGGAGAACCTGTTATGCTTTTCCCCCTCTTATTCCGATTTCAGATCTCTTTGTAAGGGTTCCAACCTTTTTGCACGAGCTTGGCTCTGCAAGTGTTTGAGTTCCATGAATGCAATTTCTGGTTTAAGTTTAGTGTCTACTTTTTCTGAGTTAGCTGTCATCTGAATGTATTGACATTTTGAAGTTTAATAAAAATACATTGAAGCCCCTTCTGGTGTTTGTTGATGTCTCTGTGTGTTATTTTAAATTTCTTGTGTGTCAAATTTGTAAGGCAAGGTCAACATACTAATTTGTAAGGCAGATTGTGAGGGTATCACTAAGCTTCTTTCAAGGAGAGTGTTAGTCTTAGTGGTGTTTTCTGAGAAATCAAAATGGCATAAGGATTTCATGTCCAAGTGTGAGAAAGAGATAGTGGTTTGCAAGGCATTCCATTTGGTTTTACCTATATTTGATTTGAAAATCTCTATGGATGTGTGTTTTTTTGACTCCTAGCCCAATGAACTAGGCACTGGTCTTTCTCAGGATTGCAACCAAAATCAATCAATCAATTAACTATTTCCCTTTCTATTTTTGGGTACTTTGATTGTTAAATCTAGCATGACGGGCTGGAAACCATCCAATGATTCACTTGAAAGGGTGAATCCAGTTGCAGGACATTAGTATCTTACTGATCCATTCTTATATTTTCTCATGTTGTGAGGAAGGAATAGTTTGCAGGTGTTGTGAGCAGATATCTTGAGGTACACCCAGTTGGGTCTGTGGAGCCCGAAGTGCAGAAGGCATTTGAAGCCTTGTCGAAGTTGGGTTTTCTCTTGTTGAGTCTATTTGTGAGTTGTGAAAGAATGTATGATTGGACTAACAAGAAAAAATGCTAACAGATCCCAATCATACTGAAAACACATGGGGCAGAAACAAGCCAACTCTCATGTCCAAATGGTCCATGTACTACTATTGGAGCTTTGGAATGAATGCATTTTTGAAGAGTCTTTCACTATTTGACAATCCAATCTATCTCCTATAGTTCCCTCCTCAACCAACCAAAAGAATCTACGCACTGTAGAATCAAGAGTCCCCCCCTGTGACAATACTAAAGTACACCAATCAATAATAGAACAAGCATCAAGAAGTACAACAATTGAAATCCTTAATTGCTCCTTAACTAGAGCTCTCTTCACACACACACCTACTCCGTCATACTCCCCTTTCCCATTCCCTGACTCAAAAAAATTCCAAATATGAGGTACACCTCTCTCCACATGCATTCTACACAACCAATAAAACATTCTGACATTCTTAAATTGACCAGTGCAATTATCCGACCAAATGAGATGCCTATCCATAGCAATACAATTTTCCTACAAGAAGTCAAAATAGTTCTGGAAACAATGTTGAATAAACTCATGAGAGTGAGACCTGTCATCGCTCATATAAAAATGGTACTCTCTGATTATCTTTTGCTCATCTTTTGTGCTATGAGGGGAATGTCTATATGTGATGTGTACAAAAATAGCAACCCAAACGGAATTGTAATATTGAGCTTGAGTCTCATTTTGGGGCTGCAATGTATAGTTCTCCACAAAGTCTACAATGGATATAATAGTTCCAATGGGGAAAGTGTCCTTACATGTCCTGAATTGTTGATCCAGCCATTGAAACTTGTGACTATGCCTTGCATACTTGTAAAAAAAAATTGTCTTGAAATCTAACATAAAATCAGCAACATTGTATTCTTCTGCAACTAACTCACATCTAGAGCCTTCACCTCCACTCTTCAATGTATATTTCACTGTTTCATATACCTTTTTTTGGACTAGTGTCTTTCCAAAATTGTGTTCCAAACCCTCATGAAAACATGTTCTAAACTTGGACAAGCCACCACATTCTAAGCACTTGGCATTTAAGCAATCTTTTTTATAAAATAAACAACCATCATCCCTATGACATAAAAATTGATCTAGCAAGTCTCTTGATGATTTGGGAAGACCACTTACACCACAATCCTCTAGCATTTCATTAGTATGAAAAGTAGAATGAATGGACCATAATAATTCATGATGCATTGAAAACTCAACATGATATTTGCAACATGTATTCCGAATCTTAAGGGGTACACAATAAAATGGCTTCATGGATTCAAAAGACCTTTGTGATATTTTCAATGTTGGATGTGTCTCACAAAATTTTTTATACAATATTGTTTGACTTACCTCCACATAATGTTTAGGATGTGGAGTGCGGTCTCGATTGCCAACTCTCAACTTCAAGACATCCTTCACATTTGGTGACACTCTTGAGTTAGCATCCCAAAATTGTTGAATTTCATCCTTGACAACATTTGTTAGCTTCTTATCGAAATGTGGAAGTCTCCCACCATAAGCCCATGTTTCAATTTGAAGTGGATCATCGAGTCTTTCTCTTCTTGCAAGTTTTCTACCCAAAGTTTTACAGTCTATATTGAAGTCAACACAAGTTTGTCTCATCAAATGAGCCTTTCTCAACTGATGACTTTCTAAGGAGGCTGTAATAACCCTCCGAGCAACTCTCTTGTTTTTTTCTCTGCTAGTCTTCCTAATGCTATTGAGAGCATTGAAAAGATTCTTCACAACAATGGAATTTCTATCCATTTTCTCGTTCACACGAATCTTCAATTTCACAAGCACATGTCTCATCTTTTGCATCTTTAACAACTGCACAAAAATTTGACATTGCTCAACCAATGTCTTGTTTCCAAAAAATTGATCATAAAGTCTTAAAGCCCACAACCTAACGGTTCTATGTGACCTCTTTCCTTCCCAATTATTCATAATGTTCTCCTTAATTTCAATTAACCATTTTGGTGTTCTTGAAAGCCCTGAATTTGAAGATTGATTATCTTTATTGCAAGGGACTTCATTTCGCATATAATTTGGAGATGTGTAACATTCATGTGGTTCTTGTGCAACATTTTCAGTCCCCAAATGTAGATTCTCAATCTCCATCTGTACATTTTCATCTTCATTCCATTCATTCTCATTCCCCAAATCTACGTTTTCATTCCCCAAGTCTACATTTTCATTCTCCATCTCTACATTTTCATCTTCACTCGATACATTGTGATTCACAAAATTAATTTCCATATTATTTTAAAATTCAACATCCTCTTCACTTACAACTACATTTACAGGGTCACCTTGATTAATGTTTAACATACCTTCTCTCCTTCTTCGGTGATTTTCCCTATCTTTTTCCCTATATGCTTGAATTTCTTCATTCGTCACCTTTCTCTTCCATTTAGCCTTTTGACGACTGTTGCTTCCCATGGTGACACCACAAGTTGACAAAACAAAAAAATGGGACTTAAATCACGTTGTGTTTTCCTGCAACCTGTGAAAAATTTTGAAATCCCGTGATTGTTTGGTTTGTGGGGACAGGGAATATTTTGGTCAAATATGACTAGTGACAAATCGGGTACCCAATTCTAAATTGGGTACCCGATATTTCCAAGCACATGAAAAAAGGGCGGGAGAAAATGAAAAAATCAAGAACTTTTACATATAAAATGGGGTATATATATATAAAATGTATATTATATATATACTAGAATGTATTATATACTAATGGATATAATATATATATAAGAGGCATATGATATATATAATGTATATTATATATATACTAATGTATTATAATATACTAATCTATTATATGTACTAATGTATTATATACTAATGTATATAACATATATAATATATTATATATATACTAATACATATTATATATACTAATGTATATAATATATATAATACATATTATATATATATATATATATATATATATATATATATATATATATATATATATATATATATATATATATATAATGTATTTAAATGCTCAAGTGTGTCCAAAGGGGCCATAGGACCCCTTAGGACACACTTGAGCATTCCAATGTGTCCACAGGCATACTGGGACTTCCTAGGGGTCCTAACTCATGATAAGGCCTATTAGGACCCCTAAGAAGTCCCTGTGACCCCTTTTGACACATTTGAATGCTCAAGTGTGTCCGAAGGCGTTGTAGGACCCCTTAGGACACACTTGAGCATTCCAATGTGTCCATAGGGGTCACAGGGACTTCCTAGGGGTCCTAACTCACGATAAGTCCTACATTGGAATGCTGAAGTGTGTCCAAAGGGGCCATAGGACCCCTTATGACACACTTGAGCATTCCAAGATGTCAAAAAGGGTGACAGGGACTTCCTAGGGGTCCTAACTCATGATAAGGCCTACTAGGACCCCTAGGAAGTCCCCCTGACCCCTTTTGACACATTTGAATGCTCAAGTTTGTTCGAAGGGGTCCTACGACACCTTCAGACACACTTGAGCATTCCAATGTGTCAAAAGGGGTCACGGAGACTTCCTAGGGGTCCTAGTAGGCCTTATCATGAGTTAGGACCCCTAGGAAGTCCCTATGACCTCTTTTAACATGTTTGAATGCTCAAGTGTGTCGGAATGGGCCGTAGGACCCCTTATGAAACACTTGAGTGTTCCAATGTGTCCATAGGGGTCACAAGGACTTCCTAGGGGTTCTAATGCGTGATAAGGCCTATTAGGACCCATAGGAAGTCCCTGTGACCCCTTTTGACACATTTGAATGATCAATAGTGTCTGAAGGGGCCGTAGGACCCCTTAGGACACACTTGAGTGTTCCAATGTGTCCACAGGGGTCACAGGGACTTCTTTGGGGTCTTAACTTGTGATAAGTCCTACATTGGAATGTTGAAGTGTTTCCAAAGGGGCTGTAGGACCCCTTATGACACACTTGAGCATTCCAATGTGTCCATAGGGGTCACGAGGACTTCCTAGGGGTCCTAATGTGTGATAAGGCCTATTAGGACCCCTAGGAAGTCCCCATGACCCCTTTTGACACATTTGAATGCCCAAGTTTGTCTGAAGGGGCCGTAGGACCCCTTATGACACATTTGAGTGTTCCACTATGTCAAAAGGGGTCACAGGGACATCCTAGGGGTCCTAATATGTGATAAGGCCTATTAGGATCCATAGGAAGTCCCCATGACCCCTTTCAGCACTGTTGAATTCTCAAGTGTGTTTGAAGGTATCCTAGGACCCCTTATGACACACTTGAGAATTCCAATGTGTCAAAAGGGGTCACGAGGACTTCCTAGGGGTCCTAACATGTGATAAGGCCTATTAGGACCCCTAGGAAGTCCCCATGACCACTTTTGACATATTTGAATGCTCAAGTGTATCCAAAGGGGCCATTGGACCCCTTATGACACACTCGAGTGTTCCAATGTGTCAAAAGGGGTCACAGGGACTTCCTAGGGGTCCTAATGCATGATAAGGCCTATTAGGACCCCTAGGAAGTCCCCGTGACCCCTTTTGACACATTTTAATGCTCAAGTATGTTTGAAGGTGTCATAGGACCCCTTAGAATACACTTAAGCATTCAAAGGTGTCAATAGGGGTCACAGGGACTTCCTAGGGGTCCTAACTCACGATAAGGCCTACTAGAACCCCTAGGAAGTCCCCATGACCCCTTTTGACACACTCGAGTGTTCCAATGTGTCAAAAGTGGACACAAGTACTTCCAAGGGGTCCTAACATGCAACAAGGCCTATTAGGACCTCTAGAAAGACCATATGACCCCTTTTGACACATTTGAATGCTTAAGTGTGTTGGAAGGGGCCGTACGACTCCTTATGACATAATTGACCATTCCAATGTGTCCATAGGGGTCACAGGGACTTGTTAGGGGTCCTAATGTGTGATAAGGCCTATTAGGAACCCTAGGAAGTCCCTGTGACCCCTTTTGATACATTTGTACACTCAAGTATTTCCCAAGGGATCCTACAATGATTTCAGACACACTTGTGCATTCCAATGTATCAAAAGGGGTCACAAGGACTTCCTAGGGGTCCTAATGTTCAATAAGGCCTATTAGGACCCCTAGGAAGTCCCCATGACCCCTCTTCACACATTTGAATGCTCAAGTGTGTCCAAAGGGGCCGCAGGACCCCTTATGACACATTTGAGCATTCCAATATGTCAAAAGGGGTCAAGGACACTTCCTAGGGGTCCTAATGTGAGATAAGGTCTATTAGGACCCCTAGAAAGTCCCCATGACCCCTTTTGACACATTTGAATGCTCAAGTGTGTCCTAAGGGGCCATAGGACCCCTTATGACACATTTGAGCATTCCAATGTGTCAAAAGGGGTCACGGGGACTTCCTAGGGGTCCTAACGCGCAATAAGGCCTCTTAGGACCCCTAGGAAGTCCCTATGACCCCTTTTGACAAATTTGAATGCTCAAGTTTGTCTGAATGAGTCATAGGACCCCTTAGGACAGACTTGAGCATTCCAATGTGTCTACAGGGGTCATGGGGACTTCCTAGGTGTCCTAATGCATGATAAGGCCTATTAGGACCCGTAGGAAGTCCCCATGACCCCTTTTGACACATTTGAATACTCAAGTTTGTTTGAAGGTGTCATAGGACACCTTATGACAAACTTGAGGATTCCAATGTGTCAAAAGGGGTCACGGGGACTTCCTAGGGGTCCTAACATGTGATAAGGCCTATTAGGACCCCTAGGAAGTCCCCATGACCCATTTTGACACAATAGAATGCTCAAGTGTGTCCGAAGGGGCCATAAGACCCCTTATGACACACTTGAGTGTTCCAATGTGTCAAAAGCGGTCACAGGGACTTCCTAGGGGTCCTAATGTGCGATAAGGCCTACTAGGACCACTAGGTAGTCCCCATGACCCCTTTTGATGCATTTGAATGCTAAAGTGTGTTTGAAGTGGCCGTAGGACCCCTTAGGACACACTTGACCATTCCAATGTGTCCATAGGGGTCACGTGGACTTCTTAGGGGTTATAACTCTAGATAAGGCATACTAGGACCCCTAGGAAGTCCCCATGATGCCTCTTGAAATATTTGAATGCTCAAGTCTATCCAGAGGCATTGTAGGAACCCTTAGGACACACTTGAGCATTCCAATGTGTCAAAAGGGGTCACAGGGACTTCTTAGGGGTCCTAATTAGGACCTGTAGGAAGTCCCTATGACCCCTTTTGACACATTTGAATGCTCAAGTAGGTCGCAAGGGACCATAGGACCCCTTATGATACACTTGAGCATTCCAATGTGTCAAAAGAGGTCATAGGCACTTCCTAGGGGACCTAATGCATGATAAGGCCTATTAGGACCCCTAGGAAGTCCTTGTGACCCATTTTGACACATTCGAATGCTCAAGTCTTTCCTAAGGCATCCTATGATGCCTTCGGATAGACTTGAGCATTCCAATGTGTCAAAAGGGGTCATGAGGATTTCCTATGGGTCCTAATGCGCAATAAGGCCTATTAGGATCACTAGGAAGTCCCCATGACCCCTTTTGACACATGAATTCTCAATGTGTGTCCGAAGGGGCCGTAGAACCCCTTATGACACATTTGAGCATTACAATGTGTTAAAAGGGGTCACGGGGACTTCCTAGGGGTCCTAATGCGCGATAAGGGCTATTAGGACCCCTAGGAAGTTCCTATGACCCCTTTTGACAAATTTGAATGCTCAAGTGTGTCCGAATGAGTCATAAGATCCCTTAGGACACAATTGAGCATTCCAATGTGTCCACAGGGGTCATGGGGAATTCCTCGAGGTCCTAATGCGCGATTAGGCCTATTAGGACCCCTAGGATGTCCCCATGACCCCTTTTTTCACATTTGAATGCTCAAGTTTGTTTGAAGGCATCGTACGACCCCTTATGACACACTTGAGCATTCCAGTGTGTCAAAAAGGGTCACGAGACTTCCTAGGGGTCCTAACATGTGATAAGGCCTATTCGGATCCCTAGGAAGTCCCCATTACTCCTTTTGACACATTCGACTGCTCAAGTGTGTCCAGAGCGGCCGTCGGACCCCTTAGGACACACTTGAGCATTCCAATGTGTCCACAGGTGTCACGGGGACATTCTAGGGGTCCTCACATGTGATAAGGCCTAATAGGACCCCTAGGAAGTCCCCATGACCGTTTTTCACACATTTGAATGCTCAAGTGTGTTCGAAGACGTCGTAGGACCCCTTATGACACACTTGAAAGTTCCAATGTGTCAAAAGAGGTCACAAGGACTTGCTAGGGGTCCTAACATGTGATAAGGCCTATTAGGGCCCCTAGGAAGTCCCCATGACGCCTTTTGACACATTTGAATGCTCAAGTGTGTCCGAAGGGGCCTTAGGACCCCTTATGACACACTTGAGTGTTCTAATATGTCAAAAGGGGTCACGGGGGCTTCCTAGGGGTCCTAATGCACAATAAGGCCTACTAGGAACCCTAGGAAGTCTCCATGACCCTTTTTGACACATTTGAATGCTCAAGTGTGTTTGAAGGGGCCGTAGGACCCCTTAGGACACACTTGAGCATTCCAATGTATCCAAAAGGGTCAAGGGGACTTCTTCGGGGTCCTAACTCGTGATAAGGCCAACTAGGACCCCTAGAAAGTCCCCAAGACCCTTTTTGACACATTGGAATGCTCAAGTGTGTCTGAAGGCATCGTAGGACCCCTAGGAAGTCCCTATGACCCCTTTTGATAAATTTGAATGCTCAAGTGTGTCGGAAGGGGCCGTAGGACCCCTTATGACACACTTGGGGGTTCTAATGTGTCCACAAGGGTCATGGGGACTTCCTAGGGATCCTAATGCGTGATAAGGCCTATTAGGACCCCTAGGAAGGCCCCGTGACCCCTTTTGAAATATTCAAATGCTCAAGTGTTTCCTAAGGGGTCTTATGATAGCTTCAGACACACTTGAGCATTCCAATGTGTCAAAAAAGGTCATGGGGACTTCCTAGGGGTCCTAACGTGTGATAAGGCCTAATAGGACCCTTAGGAAGTCCCCATGACCCCTTTTGACAAATTTGAATGCTCAAGTGTGTCTGAATGAGAAATAGGACCCCTTAGGACACACTTGAGCATTGTAATGTGTCCACAGGGGTAACAGGGACTTCGTAGGGGTTCTAATGCGTGATAACACCTATTAGGGCCCCTAGGAAGTCCCCATGACCCCTTTTGACACATTTGAATTCTCAAGTGTGTCTGAAGGTGTCGTAGGACCCCTTATGACACACTTGAGAATTCTAATGTGACAAAAGGGGTCACGGGGGCTTCCTAGGCATCCCAACATGTGATAAGGCCTATTAGGACCCCTAGGAAGTCCTCATGACCTTTTCACACATTTGAATGCTCAAGTGTGTCCGAAGGGGCCGTAGGACCCCTTATGACACACTTGAGTGTTCCAATGTGACAAAAGGGGTCATGGGGACTTCCTAGGGGTCCTGATACACAATAAGGCCTATTAAGACCCCAAGGAAGTCCCCATGACCCCTTTTGACATATTTGAATGCTCAAGTGTGTCTAAAGGAGCCATAGGACCCCTTAGGACACACTTGAGCATTCCAATGTGTCTACAGGGGTCACGTGGACTTCTTAGGGGTCCTAACTCATGATAAGGCCCACTAGGACCCCTAGGAAGTCCCCATGACCCCTTTTGACACAGTTGAATGCTCAAGTCTATTTGAAGGCATCGTAGGACCCCTTAGAGCACACATGAGCATTCCAATGTGTCAAAAGGGGTCACAAGGACTTCCTAGGGGTCCTAACGCGTGATAAGACCTATTAGGACCCTTAGGAAGTCCCTATGACCCATTTTGACACATTTGAATGCTCAAGTGTGTCACAAGGGGCCATAGGACCCCCTATGACACACTTGAGTGTTCCAATGTGTCAAAAGGGGTCACAGGGACTTCCTAGGGGTCCTAATGCACGATAAGGCCTATTAGAACCCCTAGGAAGTCCTCGTGACCCCTTTTGACACATTCAAATGCTCAAGTGTCTTAAGGGGTCCTACAATGCCTTTCGAAAAACTTGAGCATTCCAATGTGTCAAAAGGGGTCACGGGGACTTCCTAGGGGTCCTAATGGGCGATAAGGCCTATTAGGACCCCTAGGAAGTCCCCATGACCCTTTTTGACACATTTGAATGCTCAAGTGTGTCCGAAGGAGCCATAAGACCCCTTATGACACATTTGAGGATTCCAATGTGTTAAAAGGGGTCACAGGGACTTTCTAGGGTTCCTAATGCATGATAAGGTCTATTAGGAACCCTAGGAAGTCCTCATGACCCCTTTTGACACATTTGAATGCTCAAGTGTGTCCGAAGCAGCCATAGGACCCCTTAGGACACACTTGAGCACTCCAATGTGTCGACAGGGGTCACAGGGACATCCTAGGGGTCATAACTTAAGATAATGCCTACTAGGACCCCTAGGAAGTCCCCATGACTCCTTTTGACATATTTGAATGCTCAAGTGTTTCCAAAGGCGTTGTAGGACCCCGTATGACACACTTGAGCATTCCAATGTGTCAAAAGGGGTGACGCGGACTTCCTAAGTATGATAACACATGATAAGGCCTATTAGGACCCCTAGAAAGTCCCCATGACCCCTTTTGACATATTTGAATGCTCAAGTGTGTCAGAAGGGGCCATAGGACCCCTTATGACACACTTGAGTGTTCTAATGTGTCAAAAGAGGTCAGGGGGACTTCCTAGGGGTCCTAATGTGTGATAAGGCCTATTAGGACCCATAAGGAGTCCCAATGACACCTTTTGACACATTTGAATGCTCAAGTGTGTCTAAAGGTGCCGTAGGACCCCTTAGGACACACATGAGCATTCCAACAGGGGTCACAGGGACTTCCTAAGGGTCCTAACTTGTGATAAGGCCTACTAGGAACCCTAGGAAGTCCCCATGACCCCTTTTGACACATTTGAATGCTCAAGTGTGTCTGAAGGCATCGTAGGAACCTTTAGGACACACTTGAGCATTCCAATCTATCAAAAGGGGTCACCGGGACTTCCTAGGGGTCCTAATGTGTGATAAGGCCTATTAGGACACCTAGGAAGTCCCTATGATCCCTTTTGACACATTTGAATGTTGAAGTGTGTCAGAAGGGTCTGTAACACCTTATATGACACACTTGAGTATTCTAATGTGTCCATGGGAGTCATGGGGACTTCTTAGGGGTCCTATTGTGCGATAATGCCTATCAGGACCCCTAGGAAGTCCCTGTGACCCCTTTTGACACATTTGAATGCTCAAGTGTGTCCTAAGGGGTCCTACAATGCCTTCAGACACACTTGAGCATTCCAATGTGTCAAAAGGGGCGGGGACTTCCTAGGGGTCCTAATGTGTGATAAGGCCTATTAGGACCCCAAGGAAGTCCCCATGACCCCTTTTGACACATTTCAATGCTCAAGTGTGTTCAAAGGGGCAATAGCAAATCTTATGACACATTTGGGTGTTCCAATGTGTCAAAAGGGGTCATGAGGACTTGCTAGGGATCCTAATGCATGATAAGGCCTATTAGGACCCCTAGGAAGTCCCCATGACCCCTTTTGACACATTTGAAATCTCAAGTGTGTCCGAAGGGGTCGTAGGACCACTTAGGACACACTTGAGCATTACCATTTGTCCATAGGGGTCACGGGGAATTCCTAAGGGTCCTAACTCATGATAAGGCCTACTAGGACCCCTAAGAAGTCCGTATGATCCCTTTTGACAAATTTGAATACTCAAGTGTGTCTGAAGGCGTCGTAGGACCCCTAAGGACAAACTTGAGAATTCTGATGTATCCATAGGGGTCAAAGGAACTTCCTAGGGGTCTTAACACTCAATAAGGCCTATTAGGATCCCTAAGAAGTCCCTATGACCCCTTTTGACACATTTGAATGCTCAAGTGTGTCCGAAGGGGCCGTAGGACCCCTTATGACACACTTGAGCATTCCAATGTGTCCACATGGGTCACGGGGACTTCCTAGGGGTCCTAATGCATGATAAGGCCAATTAGGACCAATAGGAAGTCCCTGTGACCGCTTTTGACACATACAAATGTTCAAGTGTGTCCTAAGGCATCCTACGACACCTTCGGACACACTTGAGTGTTCCAATGTGTGAAAAGGGGTCATGAGGACTTCCTAGGGGTCCTAATGTGTGATAAGGATTATTAGGACCCCTAGGAAGTCCCCATGACCCCTTTTGACACATTTGAATGCTCAAGTGTATTTGAAGGGGCCTTAGGACCCCTTATGACACATTTGAGCATTCCAATGTGTGAAAATGTTTCATGGGGACTTTCTAGGGGTCCTAATGTGTGACAAGGCCTATTAGGACCACTAGGAAGTCCCCATGACCCATTTTGACATATTTGAATGCTCAAGTATGTTTGAAGGGGCCGTAGGACCCCTTATGACAAATTTGAGCATTCCAATGTGTCAAAAGGGGTCACGGGGACTTCCTAGGGGTCCTAATGCATGATAAGGCCTATTAAGACCCTTTGGAATTCCCCATGACCCCTTTTGACACATTTGAATACTCAAGTGTGTCCGAAGAGGTGGTAGGACCCCTTATGACACATTTGAACCTTCCAATGTGTCAACAAGGGTCACGGGGACTTCCTATAGGTCCTAACACATGATAAGGCCTATTAGGACCCCTAGGAAGTCCCTATGACCCCTTTTGACACATTTTAATGTTCAAGTGTGTGTGAAGGGGCTGTAGAACCCCTTGGCACAAACTAAACCATTCTAGTGTGTCCACAGGGGTCACGGGGACTTCCTAGGGGTCCTAATGCGCGATAAGGCCTATTAGGACCCCTAGGAAGTCCCTATGACCCCTTTTCACACATTTGAAAGCTCAAGTGTGTCCGAAGGCATTGTAGGACCCCTTATGACACACTTGAGTATTCCAATTTGTGAAAAGGGGTAACAGGGATGTCCTAGGGGTCCTAATGCATGATAAGGCCTATAAGGACCCCTAGGAAGTCCCCATGACCCCTTTTGAAATATCTGAATGCTTAAGTGTGTCCGAAGGGGCTGTAGGACCCTTTATGATGCACTTGAGTGTTTCAATGTGTCAAAAGGGGTTACGAGGACTTCCTAGGGGTCCTAATGTGCGATAAGGCCTATTAGGACCCCTAGGAAGTCCCCATGACCCCTTTTGACACATTTGAATGCTCAAGTATGTTAGAATGGGCTAGAGGACCCCTTAGGACACACTTGAGCATTCCAATGTGTCAAAAGAGGTCACATGGACTTCCTAGGGGTCCTAACACGCGATAACACCTATTAGGACATCTAGGAAGTCCCTATGACCCCTTTTGAAACATTTGAATGCTCAAGTTTGTCGGAAGGGGCCGTAGGACCCCTTATGACACACTTGAGCATTCTACTATGTCCAAAGGTGTCACAAGGACTTCCTAGGGCTCCTAATGTGTGATAAGACCTATTAGGACCCTTAGGAAGTCCCCGTGACCCTTTTTGACACATTCGAATGCTCAAGTGTGTCCTCAGGGGTCCTACGACACCTTGAGACACACTTAAGAATTCTAATGTGTCAAAATAGGTCACGGGGGCTTCCTAGCGGTCCTAATGTGTGACAAGGCCTATAAGGGCCCCTTGGAAGTTCCCATGACCCCTTTTGACACATTTATATTCTCAAGTGTGCCTGAAGGGGCCGTAGGACTCCTTATTACACATTTGAGCATTCCATTGTGTCAAAAGGGGTCATGAGGACTTCCTAGGGGTCCTAATGTGCGATAAGGCCTATTAGGACCCCTAGGAAGTCCCCATGACCCCTTTTGACATATTTGAATTCTCAAGTGTGTCTGAAGGGGCTGTAGGACCCCTTAGGACACACTTGAGCATTACAATGTGTCCAAAGGGGTCATGGGGACTTCCAAGGATTCCTAACTCGTGAGAAGCCCTACTAGGATCCCTAGACAGTCCCCATGACCCCTCTTGACACATTTGAATGCTCAAGTGTGTCTGAAGGAATCATAGGACCCCTTATGATAGACTTGAGCATTCCAATGTGTCAAAAAGGGTGACAAGGACTTCCTATGGGTCCTAACATGTGACAAGGCTTGTAAGGACCCCTAGGAAGTCCCCATGACCCCTTTTGACACACTTAAATGGTCAAGTGTGTCCGAAGGGGCCGTAGGACCCCTTATGACATACTTGAGTGTTCTAATGTGTCAAAAGGGGTCACGGGGACTTCCTAGGGGGTCTTAATGCGCGATAAGGCCTATTAGGACTCCTAGGAAGTCCCCATGACCCCTTCTGACACATTTGAATGCTCAAGTGTGTCCAAAGGGGCCATAGGACCCCTTAGGACACACTTGAGCATTCCAATGTATCCACAATGGTCACGGGGACTTCTTAGGTGTCCTAAGATGTGATAAGGCCTACTAGGACCCCTAGGAAATCCCCATGAACCCTTTTGACACATTTCAATGCTCAAGTGTTTTTGAAGGCGTCGTAGGACCCTTTAAGACACACTTGAGCATTCCAATGTGTCAAAAGGGGTCACAGGTACTTCCTATGGGACCTAATGCGTGATACGGCCTATTAGGACCCTTAGGAAGTCCCTATGACCCCTTTTGACACATTTGAATGTTCAAGTATGTTGGAAGGGGCCGTAGGACCCCTTATGACACACTTGAGTGTTCCAATGTGTCTACAGGGGTCATAGGGACTTCCTAGGGGTCCTAATGCATGAGAAGACCTATTAGGACCCCTAGGAAGTCCCTGTGACCCTTTTTGACACATTCAAATGCTCAAGTGTGTCTTAAGGGGTCTCGCGATGCCTGCAGACATGATTGAGCATTCCAATGTGTCAAAAGGGGTCACGGGGACTTCCTAGGGGTCCTAATGTGTGATAAGGCCTATTAGGACCCCTAGGAAGTCCCCATGAGCCCTTTTGACACATGTGAATGCTCAAGTGTTTCCAAAGGGGCTGTAGGACCCCTTATGACACATTTGAGCTTTCCAATATGTCAAAAGGGGTCACAGGGACTTCCTAGGGGTCCTATTGCGCAATAAGGCTTATTAGGAGTCCTAGGAAGTCCCCATGACCCTTTTTGACACATTTGAATACTCAAGTGTGTCCAAAAGCATCGTAGGGCCCCTTAGGACACACTTCAAAATTTGAATGTATCCATAGGGGTCACGAGGACTTCCTAGGGGTCCTACTGTGCAATAAGTCCTATTAGGACCCCTAGGATGTCCCTATGACCGCTTTTGACACATTTGAATGCTCAAGTGTGTGCAAAGGGGCCGTAGGACCCCTTATGACACAGTTGAGTGTTCCAATGTGTCTACAGGGGTCACAGGGACTTCCTAGTAGTCCTAATGTGCGATAAGGCCTATTAGGACCAATAAGAAGTCCCTGTTATCCCTTTTGACACATTCGAATGCAAAAGTGTGTCCTAAGGGGTCCTACAATGCCTTCAGATACACTTGAGTGTTCCAATGTGTCAAAAGAGGTCACGAGGACTTCCTAGGGGTGCTAATGGGTTATAAGACCTATTAATACCCCTAGAAAGTCCTCATGACCCCTTTTGAGACATTTGAATGATCAAGTGTGTCCAAAGGGGCTATACGACCCCTTATGACACATTTGAGGGTTCCATTGTTTCAAAATGGGTCACAGGGATTTCCTAGGGGTCCTAATGTGTGATACGAGTTATTAGGACCCCTAGGAAGTCCCCATGACCCCTTTGGACACATTTGAATGCTCAAGTGTGTCTAAAGGGGTTGTAGGACCCCTTATGACACATTTGAGCATTCCAATGTATCAAAAGCGGTCACAGGGATGTCCTAGGGGTCATAACATGCGATAAGGCCTATTAGGACCCCTCGGAATGCCCTATGACACCTTTTGACACATTTGAATGCTCAACTATGTTTGAAGGGGCCGTAGGACCCCTTAGGACACACTTGAGTATCCCAATGTGTCGACAGGGGTCACGGGGAGTTCTTAGGGGCCCTAATGCACTATAAGGCCTATAAGGAGCCCTAGGAAGTCCCCATGAACCCTTTTGACACATTTGAATGCTCAATTGTATCCGAAGGCATCGTAGGACCCCTTATGACACACTTGAGCATTCCAATGCATCAAAAAGGGGTCATGGGGATTTCCTAGGTGTCCTAACATGTGATAAGTCCTATTAGGACCCCTAAGAAGTCCCCATCACCCCTTGTGACACATTTGAATGCTCAAGTGTGTCTGAAGGGGCTAGAGGACCCCTTATGACACACTTGAGTGTTCCAATGTGTCGAAAGGGGTCACGGGGACTTCCTAGGGGTACTAATGCCCCATAAGGCCTATTAGGACCCCTAGGAAGTCCCCATGACCCCTTTTGACACATTTGAATGCTCAAGTGTGTCAGAAGGGGCCGTAGGACCCCTTAGGACACACTTGAGCATTCCAATGTGTCCATAGGGGTGACGGGGACTTCTTAGGGGTCCTAACTCATGATAAGGCCTACTAGGACCCCTATGAATTCCCCATGACCCCTTTTGACACATTTGAATTCTCAACTATGTTCAAAGGTGACGTAGGTCCCCTTAGGACATAATTGAGCATTCCAATGTGTCAAAAGTGGTCACGAGAACTTCCTAGGGGTCCTAACATGCGATAAGGCCTATTAGGACCCCTAGGAAGTCCCTATGACCCCTTTTGACACATTTGAATGCTCAAGTGTGTTAGAAGGGGCTGTAGGACCCCTTATGACACACTTGAGCATTCCAATGTGTTTATAGGGCTCATGGGGACTTCCTACGGGTCCTAATGTGTGATAAGGCCTATTAGGACTCCTAGGAAGTCCCCGTAACCCCTTTTTAGACATTTGAATGCTCAAGTGTGTCCTAAGGGGTCCTACGATACCTTCGGATGCACTTGAGCATTCCAACATGTCAAAAGGGGTCACTTGGACTTCCTAGGGGTCCTAATGTGCAATAAGGCCTATTACGACCCCTAGGAAGACCCCATGAGCCCTTTTGTCACATTTCAATGCTCAAGTGTGTCTGAAGGGGCCGTAGGACCTCTTATGACACATTGGATTTTTCCAATTTGTCAAAAGGGGTCATGGGGACTTCCTAGGGTTCCTAATGCTCGATAAGGCCTATTAGGACCCCTAGGAAGTTCCCATGACCCCTTTTCACACACTTGAATGCTAAAGTGTGTTCGAAGGGGCTGGAGGACCCCTTAGGACACACTTGAGTGTTCCAATGTGTCAAAAGTCGTCATAGCGACTTCCTAGGGGTCCTAACTGGCGATAAGGCCTACTAGGACCCCTAGGAAGTCCCCATGACCCCTTTTGACACATTTGAATGGTCAAGTGTGTTTGAAGGCCTCGTAGGACCCCTTATGACACACTTGAGCATTCCAATATGTCAAAAGGGGTCCCGAGGGCTTCCTAGGGGTCCTAACACACAATAAGGCCCATAAGGACCCCTAGGAAGTCCCCATGACCCCTTTTGACACATTCGAATGCTCAAGTGTGTCTGAGGGGGCCGTAGGACCCCTTATGACACACTTGAGTGTTCTAATGTGTCAAAAGGGATCAGGAGGACTTCCTAGGGGTCCTAATGCATGATAAGGCCTATTAGAACCCCTAGGAAGTCCCCATGACCCTTTTTGACACATTTGAATGCTCAAGTGTGTCTAAAGGGGCTGTAGGATCCCTTAGGATACATTTGAGCATTCGAATGTATCCAAAAGGGTCACGGGGACTTCTTAGGGGTCCTAACTCATGATAAGGCCAACGAGGACCCCTAGGAAGTCCCCATGACCCCTTTTCACACATTTTAATGCTCAAGTGTGTTGGAAGGCGTCATAGGACCCCTTTGGACACACTTGAGAATTCTAATATTTCAAAAGGGGTCACAGAGACTTCTTAGGGGTCCTGACATGCGATAAGGCCTATTAGGACCCCTAGGAAGTCCTTATGACCCCTTTTGATACATTTGAATGCTCAAGTGTTTCGGAAGGGGCTGTAGGACCCCTTATGACACACTTGACCATTCCAATGTGTCCACAGGGGTCACAGGGACTTCCTAGGGGTCCTAATACATGATAAGGCCTATTAGAACCCCTAACAAGTGTTCGTGATGCCTTTTGACACATTCAAACACTCAAGTGTGTCCTATGGGGTCCTACGATGCTTTCAAAGACACTTGAGCATTATAATGTGTCAAAAGTGGTCACGGGGACTTCCTAGGGGTCTTAATGTGTGATAAGGCCTATTAGGACACCTAGGATTTCCCCATGACCCCTTTTGACACATTTGAATGCTCAAGTGTGTGTGAAGGGGCCATAGGACCCCTTATTACACATTTGAGCATTCCAATGTGTCAAAAGGGGTCACAGGGACTTCTTAGGGGTCATAATGCATGATAAGGCCTATTAGGACCCCTAGGAAGTCCCCATGACCCCTTTTGACACATTTGAATGCTCAAGTGTGTCCTAAGGGGCCATAGGACCCATTGGGACACACTTTAGCATTCCAATGTGTCCACAGGGGTCACGAGGACTTCCTAGGGGTCCTAACTCGTGATAAGGTCTACTAGGACCCCTAGGAAGTCCCCATTACACCTTTTGACACATTTGAATGCTTAAGTGTGTTTGAAGGCATCGTAGGACCCCTTAGGATACACTTGAGCATTCCAATGTGTCCTTAGGGGTCACAAGGACTTCTTAGGGGTCCTAATGCATGATAAGGCCTATTACGACCCCTAGGAAGTCCCTATGACCCCTTTTGACACATTTGAATGCTCAAGTGTGTTTGAATGGGCCGTAGGACCCCTTATAACACACTTGAGCTTTCCAATGTGTCAAAAGGGGTCACTGGGGCTTCCTAGGGGTCCTAGCACGTGATAAGGCCTATTAGGACCCCTAGGAAGTCCCCATGATCCCTTTTGACACATGTGAATGATCAAGTGTGTCCGAAGGGGCCGTAGGACCCCTTATGACACACTTCAGCATTACAATGTGTCAAAAGGGGTCACAGGGACTTCCTAGGGGTCGTAATGTGTGATAAGACCTATTAAGACCCTTAGGAAGTCCCCATGACCCCTTTTGACATATTTGGATGCTCAAATGTGTCAGAAGGTGTCGTAGGACCCCTAAGGACACACTTCAGCATTCCAATGTTTCCATAAGGGGTCCTACGGCCCCTTCAAACACACTTGAGCATTCCAATGTGTCCATAGGGGTCACGGGGACTTCCTAGGGGTCCTAATGTGCGATAAGGCCTATTAGGACCCCTAGGAATTCCCCATGACACTTTTTGACACATTTGAATGCTCAAGTGTGTTTGAAGGGGCTGTAGGACCCATTAGGACATACTTAAGCAATCCAATGTGTCCACAGTGGTCACGGGGACTTCCTAGGGGTCCTAACGCAAAATAAGGCATACTAGGACCCCTAGGAAGTCCCCATGACCCCTTTTGACACATTTGAATGCTTAAGTGTGTCCAAAGGCATCGTAGGACCTCTTGGGACACACTTGAGTGTTTTGATGTTTCAAAAGGGGCCATGAGGACTTCCTAGGGGTCCTAACACGTGATAAGGCATACTAGGACCCCTAGGAAGTCATATTATTTTCTTGCATTACTTCATTTATGTTTTCTCTGGGAGGAAGATTATAATTTCCATATTTTGGCAAGCCCTAAAATATTTTCATCATTATCACTCTTCACCTCTACTTTCTCAATTTAGTTCTCTCCCTCTCTGCTGCACTCAGCTTAGCCATGCTTACGTTCTCTTTAACAGAGATTTTCCAAAATTTGGTAAATCCTCACCTGTTGTCAAATCATGGCCTAGGTTGTGAAAAATGAGCAACGCAAGTGAAATGAAAGGGAAGTATGGATCAAATAGCGAAGGTGCATCAAATCGGATCAATATCATAATATGTGCAGAAAATATTGTTACAAAAAAAAATATTTGTATATAAATTAATGGGAAAGAGTGGGAAGATCTTCTTGGACCCATGATAGAAACTATTAAGGAATTGCATGATATATTACTCAATGGTGCAAGGAATATTACTGATGAACACGGGATTCCAGCTACATCTATTTAATATACATAGGAAGATATAGAAAGTCTTCTTAATAGAGAGATTAATGTGAGAGAAAAGGACATTTCAGAAGAAAATGGTTATCTTGGTGCCATCCATGGTATGCCAATTACTCAAAACGAAGAGACAAAGTCCACCGTTAATGGGAAAGAATGGGAAGAGCTTCTTGGACCCATGATAGAAGTTATAGATAAGGAGGAAGAGGTAGGAAGGGGAAAACAACAAAGGAAAGAAGTAAGATATGGACATGTGAGCCTATGTCAGATGATGATGATGAGTATTCACCATCTGCTAGTAGCTCAAGTAACAAGTGTTGTGGAATTATCCACAGAGCAATGTGAAATGAAGCCTCAAATTGGTTTAGCAGGCAAAGAATTTGGTCATGCACTTCATTCTAGCACCACAAATATTTCTATTAGAAATGCATATTCATTAATGACCTTGCATTTACGGGACTTGGGAAACCAGGTTACTCATGTTGGGCATTATCCCTCAAATGTAAGTTCATTGCCACCTTTGGCAAGGCAGTCTCAGTCCTCATTTTACAAAAAAGGGTAGCCATCTATGGTCCAAGGTTTTAATTCAGCTGAAAGTGGAGAGCTTCTCAAGGTACTGATCTCTTTTGTAGAGAAGTTCCTGATTCATTTCAAGGTTCTCGTTTAGGTGATCAATACCTTGGAGGTCCACAAATAGACCCATTGATTTCCCAAATTGGTAAAAGGGTAGATGCAATTTTGGAAAGAGTATCCCAATTGAAGAGAAATTGAAATTCTAGTGAGCATAAAGTTATTGCAGATCCAATGGGTGTATCTCCTCCAATGAAAAATATAACTGCTTCCAGAGACTTGAGTTTAAATGGAGACTGTCTATTCCCAAACATGCCCCAGTCGAGCAGATGAACCAGATGTTGCTTGAGTAAAGAAGATAGTGGTTTATTAAAGCATCTACAATAACCCACTTGCTATCAATTACTACTTTTTGAGCGGCTTGCGAGCTACTTCTCTGCATGATTTCTGTAATATATAATGTCGTCATGCAAGTACATGAAAGTTTTTGTAAATATTTTTAGTTGTAAAGGGTTAGTGAGCAATATCAAAGAAAAGGTTATTGCATGTATTATTTAGACACATATCGATTAGGAAACATTTTTCTCCCATTACATGGCAGAAATGCCTAGATTAACTTTGTGGGTATCAATAGGCAGCAAGATGAGGGAAGAACTATTTGAGAAGAGGAAGTACAAATATGACTATCCAAAACCATTTCGAGAGTAATATTCTTCTCCTGATTGTAATAAGAAACTCAAAATGCAGAAGACAACAAATAGTTGGGGCATTTATTTCCTATGACCTATGCCAATTTTAGTTCAATTCCTATTGATGATATTCTCAATGTGTAAAAATAAACTGATGTGTTATTTTAAAATGGTGTTGACTAGAATTTATTAACATATGTCAAATATCCATTTTTTCAAAAATTTGAAATAGAACCAGTGGTAATATAATCAAATTTGTGAATTTCACATCCAATCATTAAATGTTAATCAAAAGTACAACACAGTAATATTTTTGAATTGATAAACAATTTTAGTCTTACTTCAAACCTACTCCCGTGCATGTGGGTTCTTGGAGGTATCTATGGAGCAATGTGTGGATCTGTAATGTCCCTATCCAGGACCTTACTCACTTTGCTTAAAACTCCTAATTAGAATTTGGATTTCTAATGCCTATTGTGATATTATTTAAGTTTGCCTTGCTCCTTACTAATTAATATTGTAATGAATTGGTTATCCTTCCCCTTCTCTCTCTCTCTCTCTCTCTCTCTCTCTCTCTCTCTCTCTCTCTCTCTCTCTCTCTCTCTCCCCTTCCCCTTATCTCTATCTCTCCTACTCTCTCCCCTTCCCCTTCTCTCTCTCTACTACTCTCTCCCCATCCCCCCCCCCTCTCTCTCTCTCTCTCTCTCTCTCTCTCTCTCTCACCTTCTCACTCTCTCTCTTCCTCAATGGCCGCCCATGAATTTTTTAAATGGCTGATTGATTTCCTTTGCTTCTTTCAATGGCCATCGATGATTTTTCTGCAATCTTCCAACCTTTCGTACATAGTTGTAAAATACATATTAATATATATTATATACATATAAAATAATATGTAATATATGATATATAATGTAACATTTAATATTAATATATATTAAATAATAATATTTAATTTAAAATGTATATTATATAATATTTAATATATATAATATATAATCTAATATATAATCTAATCTAATATAGGATGGAGAAATGGGAGGGAGAAAGGGGAGGGAAAATTGAAAAATCAAAATTCTGCTGGCCATTTCGGGTACTCGAAAATATCGGGTACCTGATTAGGCTCGATATTGCTTTGTGCACCAAACCTACATGGTCAACTATTGAAATGTCTCAAAAACCTATTTTTCCCCTATTTCTCTAAGTTCTAGACTTCAACCATGTAGCTGACGACTTTTTTTTCACCCAAATTTGATGAAATGAAAAGGGTATCTTAAGGAGATTATCAGCTTTCTATCGATATAATTGCTGTCAAATTTTGAATTCGGTAAGTAATTATTAGTTATTTTCTAATTGAGTTACCTCTAAAGTGTTGATTTATATACTAATTGAAAAATCACTATAACTTTTAGACGGTATAACATCTTTGAAATCTGAAAAAGGTGTCACATTCTATGCTTCGCCTACTATAAGGAAAAAAAATAAAAATTGAATTTTGTAAAGTTTTGAATGAGTTAAGGTGGTCAGACATGAGAGTTTTTTTATTCTAAAAATGTTGTAACAAAAATTCATAATTAATTATTTTATTGGAATAAAATTACAAAAAATTATGCGTCACATCCGGGCATGAGTCTACTACTTATATATAAAATCTTATAATAAAATATTATCATTTGATTATGATTAAGGTGGTCAGACATACAACTACTTATTTTTTTCCTGAAATTTTTGTACTGCTGCATTGAAATCTATACTTTTCACCAATCATACTAACTTTTTTTCAAAAAAGGCCTAGTAGTTTAGAAACTACATTCAATTTTCTACAGATTCTATTCTTACAACTTTTTGATATTAGGTTGATAGCTAGTTGAAATTTTCACGTCAAGTTGACTAACCCTGATTTGCTGATTTTTCATTACCACTTAAGGGCATAGTTTGGCCCCTCATGATCTTGCACATACCCTAATATTTTACTATTTATTGTAATTTACTTTCTCTATTCATTTTATCACTTTAACTATTAGTTGCACTCATTTCTATATCATACAACTATTTGTGGTCTTATATATAGCTATTATTTTAATCATATATATTATTCTTATAGCTTCCATATATTATAATTATATTAGTTTCTATTGTTTCTCAGGTTAATATATTGCATTATATTACATTTCTTTGTAGTTTTTATCTTTTGTCTTTATTGTTTGTTGTTTTTAACTATTTTCTTTTGTTTTCTTGTTTTTATTAGTTATTTTTTCTTTTCCTTTCTTGGTCTTTGTGTTTCCTTGGTCCTTGTGCTTCTTCTATCCATCAAATTTCTCTCAACTCCTTTATATAATCCAAATCTACAACTTATTCTTAATCTCCTTTGAACTCTCTTATTTTCACCTGAATGATGAATCACATAAAGTGTGATTCAAAACATTGATTTAAAAAATTCACACGCAATCTATTCTAGAAATTATCATGCAACAATTCTTTTTGTTCTACTTCTTTCACTAGGACTTACACTTGGAGTAAAACCATGGTAAACTCCCTTGCACATGTAGAACAAGATGACAAAGCATTTGCTTCTTTTTAATATGATTCTCTATTCTGGTAATCAAATTATAGTATATTTACCAATTACTACTATCAAAGTTGGTGTACTCATTTGATGAATGGGTAATGATAATTGCAATAGTGGCATGAGAAAACCTCAACAAAGGTATGGATGATCCCACAAAGTTGTGTCCCACTTTTCAGGATGAAGAAAATCAGCACCTTGCAAAAAAAATTTTTTTTGGAGTCTTCGTGTGAAGTAAATACTTCACACGAAGTGGTAGACCCACTTTGCACGAAGTACCCTAGATGGGGGCCTTTGCGTGAAGACCTCTCTTTGCACGAAGTACCCTGCATAGGGTACTTCACGCCAAGAGGGGTCTTCGCACGAAGGCCCCCCAAAATGGATTTTTTTATAAATTCTAGCAATTATTATTTATTTTTCATTCTTACTATTCAAATTTTGTGGACCCCAGGGCTTAGAGCGAAGCAGTGACGTCGAGTACGACATCAACACCTCCTGAGCTTCTTCGACATCTTCAGATTGTTACTAGGATTAGATACATGTATTTTTCTCATTTTTTATTGTAAATTATATGTTTTATATCTATTTTAGCTAGTTATTTGTTTTAAATAATTTTTTATTTCTAGAAATTTTAGAAAAACGTAGTTAAAAATTAGAATATGTTAGAAAATGATAGTAGAATGTTAAAAAAATGTAGTTAAATATTAGAATATGTTAGAAAATGATAGTAGAATGTTAGAAAAATGTAGTTAAATATTAGAATGTGTTAGAAAATGATAGTAGAATGTTAGAAAATCATAGTTAAATATTCTAGAATATCAGATCCATTATATTTCCACAATCCATAATATTAAGTGCTAGTTTCTGGATTCAATTGTGTATTCCTTTTTTCCATCAACGTTTCGGATCATACTACATGATCCATCATCAGGATGCTAGAGAGAAAAGAGACATGAAAATGATGATGGATCATGTAGTATGATCCGAAACGTTGATGGAAAAAAGGAATAGACAATTGAATCCAGAAACTAGCACTTAATTCTAGAATATGTTAGAAAATCATAGTAGAATTGTTAGAAAATATTAAAAATCATAGTATAAATGTTAGAAAATCTCATTAATATTAAAAACTGTAGTATAAATGTTAGAATATGTTAGACAATGGTAGAAATTCGTAGTAGTTTGTTAGCAATTGTTAGAAAATATTTACAAAACATTGGAAACCGTAGTAGAAATGTTAGAAAATGTTAGAAAACATTAGGATCTTATAGAAATTATTAAAAATATTTGTTTTTAAATTTCAAGTTTAAAGTTAGTAAATATTAGGAATCTCTCTCTCTCTCTCTCTCTCACATGTACACGCATTTTTATTAAAGTTAGTAAATATTAGTTAGTTATTTGTTTTAAATAATTTTTAGTTTGTAGAAATCTTAGAAAATCGTAGTTAAATTTTTGAAAATGTTCTAGTAAGTTATGTTAGAATATGTTAAAAAATTGTAGCACAGTAAGTTTCTAGGACCCTTATCCCTCCCTTGTGACATATTAAGACACTTAGGATCCCTTAGGAATCTCAAGACCTTATAATACATATTAGGATGTCCTATGACCCATGGATGTACATGTGTTAGGTTCCATTAATACATACAAGGACTCATTGTTTCCCTCAAGGCTCCTTAAGACATATTATGATGAATTAATGTAACCTATGATCTCTTAGACCTATTATGATGCCTACAACCCCTTAATACATTCTAGAACCATTATGCAATGCTTATGACATCTTAAGACACATAGTACCCCTTAGGACCCATACGACCCATTATTATATCTTAAAATGTCCTAGGACCCATTCATCTATCTTAGCTTCTATTAATACATATGTGAACCCATCGTTTCATGCAAGAACCCTTAAGACATACTAGTATCAATTAATGTAACCTAAGATCCCTTAGATCACTTATCACATCTACAACCCATTAACATTATTGGACCATTATACATCCCTTATGACATTTTAAGACATATATGACCCCTTTAGATCATCAAGACCCATTAACATATATTAGGTTGTCCTAGGACCACTTAGAACCTCTTATGCTACCCATGACCCCTTAAGATAGTCTAGGACCCTTATCCATAGGTTACACTATCTTAAGACACATCTAGGACCCATTGTTTCCCTCAAGAAACCTTAAGACATACTAGGATCAATTAATGTAATTTAGGATCCCTTAGGACCACTTATTGCACCTATGACCCATTAACAGTCTAGGACTCTTATCTGGATCCCTTATGAAATTTTAAAACAAATATGAAACCTTAGGACCTCCAAGACCCATTAAAGAAGCTTAGGATGTCCTAGGACCACTTAGAGCACTTATCACATCTATGACCCATTAATATTATTGGACCATTATACATCCCTTAGGACATTTTAAGACATATATGACCCCTTCTGATCCTCAAGACCCATTAACATATCTTAGGTTGTCCTATGACACATTTATGTATCTTAGATTCAATTAATACATACGAGGATCCACTAATGTAACCTAGGACCTCTTATGTTACCCACGACCCCTTAAAACACTCTAGGACCCTTAGATCTATTCCTTATGACCTCTTATGTTACCCACGACCCCTTAAGACACTCTAGGACCACTTATTGCACCTACGACCCATTAACATTCTAGGACTCTTATTTGGATCCCTAAGGACCCCTTAGGACCTCTTATGTTACATACAATCCCTTAAGACACTCTAGGACCCTTATCTATACCTTAGGACCTCTTATGACCCCTTAAGACACTCTAGGACCACTTATTGCACCTATGACCCATTAACATTCTAGGACTCTTATCTGGATCCCTTAGGACCCCTTAGGACCTGTTATGTTACCTACGACCCCTTAAGACACTCTAGGACCCTTATCTATACCTTAGGACCTCTTATGTTACCCATAACCCCTTATGACACTCTAGGACCACTTATTGCACCTATAGCCCATTAACATTCTAGGACTCTTATATGGATCCCTTAGGATCCCTTAGGACCTCTTATGTTACCTATGGCCCCTTAAGATAGTCTAGGATCCTTATCTTTACCTTAGGACCTCTTATGTTACCCACGACCCCTTAAGACACTCTATGACCACTTATTGAACCTACGACCCATTAACATTCTAGGACTCTTATCTAGATCCCTTATGAAATCTTAAAACAAATATGAAACCTTAGGACCCCCAAGACCGATTAAAGAATCTTAGGATGTTAATCTAACCCATTGATGTATCTTACGTTTCATTAATACATACAAGACCCATTGTCACCCTGAATATCCCTTAAGAAATACTAGGATCCCTAAGGACCTCTTATGACACATACGAACCCTTATGACATTCTAGTAAAATTATCCATCCCTTACAACATCTTAAAAGACCTATGACACATTAGGATCATCCCTTAGAAGCATTTATGATAGGTCTACGAAGCTTTACGACATTCTAGTACATCATAGAACCCTTGAGACCTAATAAGACCACTTACTTGACCTAATAGGACCTATTAATACCAATTAGTACATCCTAGGACCCTTAAGACCTAATAATACCACTTACTTGACCTAATATGACCTATTAATATGAATTAGTACATCATAGGACCCTTAAGACCTAATAAGACCACTTACTTGACGTAATAGGACCTATTAATACCAATTAGTACATTCTAGGACCCTTAAGACCTAATAAGACCACTTACTTGACCTAATATGACCTATTAATACCAATTAGTACATCCTAGGACCCTTAAGACCTCATAAGACCTGATAAGACCTAATAGGACCTATTAATACAAATTAGTACATCCTAGGACCCTTAAGACCTGATAAGACCACTTACATGATGTAATAGGACCTATTAATACCAATTAGTACATCCTAGGACCCTTAAGACATAATAAGACCACTTACTTGACCTAATAGGACCTATTGATACCAATTAGTGGGTATGTGCAAGATCATGAGGGGCCAAACTATGCCCTTAAGTGGCAATGAAAAATCAACAAATCATGGTTAGTCAACTTGACATGAAAATTTTAACTAGCTATCAACCTAATATAAAAAATTTGTAAGAATAGAATCTATAGAAAATTGAATGTAGTTTCTAAACTACTAGGCCTTTTTTGAAAATAAAATTAGTATGATTGGTGAAAAGTATAGATTTCAATGCAGTAGTACAAAAATTTCTGGAAAAAAATAAGAAGTAGGTGTATGTTTGACCACCTTAATCATAATCAAATGATAATATTTTATATATAAGTAGTAGATTCATGCCCGGATGTGACGCATATTTTTTTGTAATTTTATTCCAAAAAAATAATTAATTATGAATTTTATGCTATAATGTTTTCATAATAAAAAAACTCTCGTGTTTGACCACCTTATCTCATTCAAAACTTTACAAAATTTTAAAAAAATAAAATTCCTTATAGTAGGCGAAGCATAGAATGTGATGCATTTTTCAGTTTTCAAAAATGTTATACTGTTTGAAACTTAAAGTCTTTTTTCAATCATTATATAAATCAGCACTTTAGAGGTAACTCAATTAGAAAATAACTAATAATTACTTACCAAATTCAAAATTAGACAACAATTATATCGATAGAAAGCTGATAATCTCCTTAAGATACCCTTTTCGTTTCATCAAATTCGGGTGAAAAAAAAGTTGTCAGCTACATGGTAAAAGTCTGGAACTCAGAGAAATAGGGGAAAAACAAGTTTTTGAGACATTTCAATAGTTGATCATGTAGGTTTGGTGCACAAAGCAATACCGAGCCTAATCGGGTACCTGATATTTTCAGGTACCCGAAAAGGCCGGTAGAATTTTGATTTTTCACTTTTCCCTCCCCTTTCTCCATCCTTCCTATGATATATTATATATCAAAAACTATATATTATATATATATATATTAGATTATATATTAAATATTATATAATATACATTTTACATTAAATATTATTTAATATATATTAATATTAAATGTTACATTATATATCATATTATATATTATTTTATATGTATAATATATTAATATGTATTTTACAACTATGTACGAAAGGTTGGAAGATTGCAGAAAAATCATGGATGGCCATTGAAAGAAGCAAAGGAAATCAATCAGCCATTTAAAAAATTCATGGGTGGCCATTGAGGAAGAGAGAGAGAGAGAGAGAGAGAGAGAGAGAGAGAGAGAGAGAGAAGGGGAGAAAAATGGTTTCCTAATTGATATGTGTCTAAATAATACATGCAAGAACCTTTTCTTTGATATTTCTCACTAACCCTTTACAATAGAAAATGTTTACAAAAATTGGCATGTACTTGCATGAGGACATTATATATTACAGAAATCCCACACAGAAGCAGCTGGAAAGCCGCTCAAAAAGTAGTAACTGATAGCAAGTGGGATAATTCAGATGCTTTAATAAACCACTATCTTCTTTATTCAAGCAACATCTGGTTCATCTGCTTGACTGGGGCATGTTTGGGAACAAACAGTCTCCATTTAAACTCAAGTCTCTGGAAGCAGTTATATTTGTCAGTGGAGGAGATACACCCATTGGATCTACAATAACTTTATGCTCACTGGAATTTCCATTTCTCTTCAACTGGGATACTCTTTCCAAAATTGCATCTACCCTTTTACTAATTTGGGAAATCAATGGGTCTATTTGTGGACCTCCAAGGTGTTGGTCACCTAAATGAGAACCTTGAGATGAATCAAGAACTTATATATGAAAGAGATTAGTACCTTGAGAAGCTCTCCACTTGTCAGTTGAATTAAAACCTTGGACCATAGATGGCTGCCCTTTGTTGTAAAATGAGGAGTGAGACTGCCTTGCCAAAGGTGGCAATGAACTTACATTTGAGGGATAATGCCCAACATGAGTAACCTGGTTTCCCAAGTCCCGTAAATGCAAGGCCATTGACGAATAGGCATTTCTAATAGAAATATTTGTGGTGCTAGAATGAAGTGCATGACCAAATTATTTTCCTGCTAATGAACCAATTTGAGGCTTCATTTCACATTTCTCTGTGGATAATTCCACAGCGCTTGTTACTTCTCTATCTGAATTTTTTGTGTCCTGGTGCACATGTGCACTAAAGATCTTCTCTCACTACTTGAGCTACTAGTAGATGGTGAGTACTCATCATCATCATGTGACATAGGCTCACACACATATCTTACTTCTTTCCTTTGCCGCTTTCTCCTTCCTATCTCTTCGTCCTTATCTGTAACTTCTATCATGGGTCCAAGAAGCTCTTCCCACTCTTTCCCATTAATATGAAAATATTTTTGTCCATAATAGTATTTTTTGCATATATTATGATATTGATCCAATTTGATGCACCTTCTCTATTTGATCCATACTTCCCTTTCATTTCACTTTCTTTTCTCATTTTCCACGTCATAGGCCAGGATTTGACAGCAGGTATGACCTTGGTATTGCCAGTGTTAATGATAAATTTTACCTTTTAGCTATTAATTTTTTGTCATTTTTCCTGTATGATGCTTTTGTATATGAATTGTGGATATTCTCTGTGAAACTTTTCATTTTTTCCTATAGGATGCCTTTATATACAAATTTTGGAGATTCTCTGTTAAAGAGTAGGTAAGGATGGCTAAGGTGAGTGCAAGAGAGAGGGAGAGGACTAAATTGAGAGAGTGGAGGTAGAGAGCGGTAATGATGAAAATATTTTAGGGCTTACATAAATATGGAAATTATAATATTCCTCCCAGAGTAGACATTAATGAAGTTCTTCGTGCCTTAGCAGAGGAAGTTGACTGGATTGTTGAAGCTAACGGTACTACATACAGAAATGCGGTATGTATTTTTGGCCTAAATTTTATTTTTCATTGAACTTTTAGGTCTTTAAAGGTGGCTGGCTAAATCTTTGTATTAAATGTCAGGGAATGCATGAAAATAATATGATTCCAAGCACAGGCATGAGTCCCTACAGGGGCATAGTTGTGCCTTTTACAGGCACCGTAAACCCTAGCTACATAGAAATGGAGGCTTTGAAGAATAGTTCACTAGAGGTGGAGAGAGAGAGAGAGAAGGAGAGAGAATGGAGAGAGAGAGAGAGAGTCCCCATGACCCCTATGGACATATTAGAACCCTTAAGTGTGTCCTAAGGGGTCCTATGACCCCTTCAGACACACTTGAGTGTTCAAATATGTCAAAAGGGGTCTTGGGGACTTCCTAGGAGTCCTAGTATGCCTTATCATGCGTTAGGACCCCTAGGAAGTCCCCATGACCTCTATGGACAAATTGGAATGCTCAAATGTGTCTTAAGGGGTCCTACGACCCCTTCAGACACACTTTAGCATTCAAATGTGTCAAAAGGGGTCATGGGGACTTCCTAGGGGTCCTAGTATGCATTATCACATGTTAGGACCCCTAGGAAGTCCCCATGACCCCTATGGACACATTGGAATGATAAAGTGTGTCTTAAGGGGTCCTACGACCCCTTTGGACACACTTGAGCATTCAAATGTGTCAAAAGGGGTCATGGGGACTTCCTAGGGGTCCTAGTATGCCTTATCACATGTTAGGACCCTTAGGAAGTCTACATGACCCCTATGGACACATTGGAATGCTCAAGTGTGTCTTAAGGGGTCCTACGACCCATTCAAACACACTTGAGCATTCAAATGTGTCAAAAGGGGTCATGGGGACTTCCTGGGGGTCCTAGTACACATTATCACGCATTAGGACCCCTAGGAAGTCCCCATGACCCCTATGGACACATTGGAATTCTCAAGTGTGTCTTAAGGAGTCCTACGACCCCTTCAAACACACTTGAGCATTCAAATGTGTTGAAAGGGGTCATGAGGACTTCCTAGGGGTCCTAGTATGCCTTATCACATGTTAGGACCCCTAGGAAGTCCCCATGATCCCTATGGACACATTGGAATGCTTAAGTGTGTCTTAAGGGGTCCTACAACCCTTTCGGACATAGTTGAGTGTTCAAATGTTTCAAAAGGGGTCATGGGGACTTGCTAGGGGTCGTAGTATGCCTTATCATGCATTAGGTCCCCTAGGAAGTCCCCATGACCCCTATGGACACATTGGAATGCTCAAGTGTGTCTTAAGAGGCCCTACGACCCCTTCATACATAGTTGAGTGTTCAAATGTGTCAAAAGGGGTCATGGGGAATTCCTAGGGGTCCTAGTATGCCCTATCACGTGTTAGGACCCATAGGAAGTCCCCATGACCCCTATAAACACATTGGAATGCTCAAGTGTGTCTTAAGGGTTCCTACAACCCCTTCAGACATACTCAAGCTTTCAAATTTGTCAAAAGGGGTCATGGGGACTTCTTAGGGGTCCTAGTACATATCATCACACATTAGGACCCCTAGGAAGTCCCCATGACCCCTATGGACACATTGGAATGCTCAACTATGCCTTAAGGGGTCCTACATCCCCTTCGGACACACTTGAGCATTCAAATATGTCAAAAGGGGTCATGGGACTTCCTAGGGGTCCTAGTACGCCTTATCACATGTTATGACCCCTAGGAAGTCCCCATGACCCCTATGGACACATTGGAATGCTCAAGTGTCTCCTAACAGGTCTTAGGACCCCTTCAGACACACTTGAGTGTTAAAATGTGTCAAAAGGGGTCATGGGGACTTCCTAGGGGTCCTAGTACGCTTTGTCACGTGTTAGGACCCCTAGGAAGTCCCATGACCCCTATGGACACATTGGAATGCTCAAGTGTGTCTTAAGAGGTTATATGACCCCTTTGGACACACTTGATCATACAAATGTGTAAAAGGGGTCATGGGGACTTCCTAGGGGTCCTAGTACGCCTTATCACACGTTAGGACCCCTAGGAAGTCCCCATGACCCCTATGGACACATTGGAATACTCAAGTGTATTGTAAGGGGTCCTACGACCCCTTCAAACAAACTTGAGAGTTCAAATGTGTCAAAAGGGGTCATGGGGACTTCCTAGGGGTCCTAGTATGCCCTATCAGGCGTTAGGACCCATAGGAAGTGCCCATGACCCCTATAAACACATTGGAATGCTCAAGTGTGTCTTAAGGGTTCCTGTGACCCCTTTAGACATACTCAAGCTTTCAAATGTGTCAAAAGGGGTCATGGGGACTTCCTAGGGGTCCTAGTACGTATTATCATGCATTAGGACCCCTAGGAAGTCCCCATGACCCCTATGGACACATTGGAATGCTCAACTATGTCTTAAGGGGTCCTAAAACCCCTTCAAACACACTTGAGCATTCAAATATGTCAAAAGGGGTCATGGGACTTCCTAGGGGTCCTAGTATGCCTTATCACATGTTATGACCCCTAGGAAGTCCCTATGACCCCTATGGACCCATTGGAATGTTCAAGTGTCTCCTAATGGGTCTTGGGACCCCTTCAGACACACTTGAGTGTTCAAATGTGTCAAAAGGGGTCATGGGGACTTCCTAGGGGTCCTAGTATGCTTTATCACGCGTTAGGACCCCTAGGAAGTCCCATGACTCCTATGGACACATTGAAATGCTCAAGTGTGTCTTAAGGGGTCCTACTACCCCTTCAAATACACTTGATTGTTCAAATGTGTAAAAAGGGGTCATGGGGACTTCCTAGGGGTCCTAGTATGCCTTATCTTGCGTTAGGACCCTTAGGAAGTCCCCATGACCCCTATGGACACATTGGAATGCTCAAGTGTGTTGTAAGGGGTCCTACAACCCCTTCGAATACACTTGAGAGTTCAAATGTGTCAAAAGGGGTCATGGGGACTTCCTAGGGGTCCTAGTACGCATTATAACATGTTAGGACCCCTAGGAAGTCCCCATGACCCCTATGGACACATTGGAATGTTCAAGTGTGTCTTAAGGGGTCCTACGACCCATTCAAACACACTTGAGCATTCAAATGTGTCAGAAGGGGTCATGGGGACTTCCTAGGGGTCCTACTACACCTTATCATGCATTAGGACCCCTAGGAAGTCCTCATGACCCCTATGGACACATTGGAATGCTCAAGTGTGTTTGAAGGTCAATCTCTCCAATACATTTGGTATTGGGGCAATCTAACCCTAATTCCTGAAGGTCAAGCTCCATTCTAGAGATGGCTTTTGAAAGCTCTCTTTTGGACCATTATCTAGGCAATCTAACCCAGGTCTCAGAGGGCTAAGCTTCATTCTGGAGATAGTCCTAAATCTGCATCCGTCATCATTTAGTCAATGGGCACTGGGGCAATCTAACCCTGACTCCTAAAGACTAAATCTCGTTCTGGGTATTGGGGCAATCTAACTCTCATTCCAGTTTTCTCTCAAGTGGTAATCTGACCAAGGTCTTCGCAATCTAACTTAGGCTTCGAAGAATCATGCTTCATTCTGGAGATTATTCTGCATCTTGATCTGATCGGTGTCTTGGCATTCTAACCTTGACTTCTAAGGGTTAAGCTCCTTTTTGGGGATAATCCTGAAATCTCATCATCTATCACATCAGACTATTCTTTGAATCAATGCGCTATTGGCACATCAATTCAAAGAGGGGAAAATGTAATACCGCAAAATTGGCACCTTACAAATCTAATCAATTTTGGTGCATTTCTTGAATTTCTACATCTTTAAAGTCCTATTTTACTAGGCAATTTTCTCTCTCCTACCTGACTTTATTTGACTTGGTGTCAAATGTAGAAACCCTAATTTGCATTAATCAAACATTATAATTAATTCCTACATATTTTACTTTATTGGCGAAATAATCCCTATGATTAATTAATTTAATTCTAAAGTCCTAAGTGCTTTAAATTAAATTAAACCCACTCCCTTTAGCTAATACACATAAAATAAATTAATATTATTTGGTTATTTGAATGGATTATCTCTCATTTGAATTTAATATTTCAAATAATTCAAAAAGTCACCCATGTGGCAATAATTCATTCTTTTAATCAAATAATTCCTCATATTTGTCTCACCTTCCTCCATGGAAGTGAAGAGTCAGCCGTTTCATTTCAAGAAACTCTTCATCCTTTCCTTAGGCTCTTCTATATTATGAACCTTCTCTCCTTCATTCTCAAGAGGCTATTGTGAGAGTATCCAAACTATAGTCAATTTTTGTCTCAATTTTCATGCTTTCAAGCTTTCATTGCATATTTAGATTAATTATCATTCTAGTATAATCTTGCATTCTCATATTAATTAGTTTGCTTATATGTTTTAGCTTAATTCTCACATTTCTTTCAAGCTCTTTAGACTAAATCTGCATTCTCATTTCTAGATTACAATTGCATCTTCATTTAGATTAATTGCAATTTGATTACCTTTCATAGCTTTCAAATCCTCCATCTTAGTTTGGTCTTTTCATTGTTGGCTCTCATTCTGAGAGTAATTCAAAAACCCTAGCTAATTAGGAGGCAACAAGTCAAATCGATTGATATTGTGAAATGAGTAATTCATACTCACCTTCGTGATTCAATGATCGAGCAATGACTATGTTGTGTATATGGCTAAATTCTGAGGTCTATATTCAGGCATAAACACTATCCTCCAAAAAAAGCCTTCAATAATAGAAAAAGAGAATTTATTAATTGCATTTCGGTATAAAATAGAAACAAAATGTTTTAGTTTTATACCATTCTAAATTTTTTTACAAAACAAATTAACTAGCCGACTTCGCTCGAAGTACCCAAGGAAAAATTCTGGCAGGGTGTTTGTTCGCTGGAATTTTTCCTCTTTGGGCTTCGCACAAAGACCCCCAAGAGGCTTCGCCCGAAGACCCCAAAACAAAAATTTTTCCCTCAGAAAATAAGTGAACTTCAAAAAAATAGTCTTTGGAGGCTTGAAACAAGAAATAAAGAAGATGATTTTTTCAAATAGATAATGTCAAACAATTCTATTCGGAACAAGATTTCTAATGAATGAAATTTTAATACATATTGAATTCATTATCACTTTTAAATATTACTTTAACTAAACATAGGTTGTTAGGTTATTCAACAACCTGTCTGTTCAAGACTTCGGGAAAAATAGTAAATTATTCAAAAAATACGTAGGAAAAGCGTATTTGTGTTACTTTTCTATGAAAAAAAGGAAAAAATAAATTTCGATATACAAAGATCAAGTTAGAGCGATCCAAGTGACCTTATGTCTAAATTACAGTTACTGTCACTTTAGAACTTAATAAAATATGAAATATTGACCCAAAATGAATAAAACCAATTGCATCCTTTAGATATTGAAGTTAAAAATATAATCTCGAAATAATTACATTGTTATCATAACTTGAAAAAAAGTTATGCTAATCCAAGTGACAATAACTCCTTAAAAACATAGTTTTTTCACACAACCACTTTTTGAAGGAGAAGGAAAAATGAATTTAAATGATTTTTTTTATTCTTTTAAAAATATATTTAAAAACTAGAAAGAAAATTCTAAAAGACTCTAGTTTACATCATCTTCAAATTCCTAATAGTTTTGTGGCAACATGTGTTTGAAAGTGAATTTTTTTCTCAGAATGTTGATCTCTGTGTCAAAGTTGGCCAAAAAGTGGGACTCACTATTGTGGGACCACCCGTACATAATATTGGTTCATAGCTATAGACAAAAAAAAATTCATATATGCGAGTTTACTATTTGTCTGGATAACTAAATTAAATTTGTATACAAATACACAAATACCCAGTAATGTATGCAACATTGATAAATTTGGTTGTCCTATATTCTATTTAATGTTTAGATGGAGAGGAATCTTTGCAAATAGAAATGCTTATAACTCTAGAATAATAAAGGGCCTTCACAAACTAAGTTCAATAGAACTTAAAAATGATACCAATAGCTTCTATTTGTGGAGTAGGGGTGATCAAAATCCTACCACATAAGCACCCACCATTGCAAATTTCTAGAGAACTATAAGAGAAATCCCTCATTAGCTTATTACAACACCTTGATACATCCCTCTTGAACTTATTGGTTCTATATATAGTATTATCTTGAAAATCTCCTTTAGCCCCAGGTTATATATATATATATATATATATATATATATATATATATATATAGTCTCATCTAAAAGAAATTTTACCTTCACTTTGCACATTTTTGTATCAATCTATACTTTTTCAAAGACATTCCTCCAAAACATCTAACTATAATCAACAACACTTTCCTACCATCATATTGTCTTGCAACCTTTGACCTTCAAATTTGATTTGTTCTCTATGTACTTTTTCTAACCATTCTTCAATTATTAAAAAATAAAAAATATATATAATAAAAGTAGTTATTTTACTTATAATTATTGAAAAATATAGCATTCATAAATATATATACACTTTAAACTTGTCATGTAGAAGTTTACCACATTACAACAATTTATCTGCCGTAGACTCTGAAAGTCTTTGATTGTTTGCTTGCCTATTATTAAATACATCTTTTAATGAGCTTATCATTTTTACTTTTTCTTTGAAGTACATGACTAACACTACTAGGAACATCAGTTTCGCATTGGAATCATTCATATCTATGAAATTCCCTCCAAGAAAGGCCGACTTCCCATTCAAATTGCATCCCATAATAGAGGAAAGTCAAACATTTATAAAATTGACAACGGGGAAAAGTGTATAGTCTGACCAAATTCGCAATTTTCTTACATGTTAATGTTCAATGGAAATTAATGGGTAAGCCTTGAGCCCATCTCTCTAAGCATTAAATTGAATGACTTTGAAATTTAGTGTTAAGGTGGCAACATTGACAACATAGGAAAATGGCTTTGAAATGCCCTTTTAGATATCCAATTATTTAAGTTCCAACCCAACCAATTATCCCAAAAAGAGGGACAAATAGACTACAATGAGCAATACAAGAAATGTGTGTAACTCTAGTGCTAAATACGTTGGCCATTATTTACCGAGCATTAGGCCTTAGGTTTCAAAGTTCAATAAGGTGAAATTACGGTTTACTCTCAACCTACATGGATTTATGAGTTCCAGCTTGAACTATAGCAGAGGGAGGATTGGGAGCCCTTTTATTAGGATCTCAAGAGGAATCAATGATCTGACCAGCAGTACCGCCAAAAGTTGAAGCAGCCCATTGTTGAACTATAAAATGATTTGGGTCACAAAAAGGCCCTTGTTGAAGCAGCCAGCACCGCCAAAAGTTGAGATCAATTTCATTATTCAATCCATCTGTTATGTATCTGGGATTTAGTCATATCTATCCTAGTTTAGCTAGATTTGAGTTTTCGTTAAGTTTTTGTAGCAGATGCTTGAATAGCATTGATGATGAAAACAAGCTTTCTCGGGAACTCAGATTGTTCTTATATGTTGGCAGGGAATTCTGGTTGATCGAGTTTCAACGTTTCTTTGAGACATCAAGGGTTTAGGATATTATGTTCATTCTAAGGGTCTCAAACTTAGGAATATATTCTGATGCTGGTTAAGTATACAGTGATCCACAATTTTTTCAAGCTCCTCAAAGTAGAGCCTTATTCATAGCGTATGGTTCTTTCAGAAGATTAACCTCACATATCTCAGATCTAACATACCATTACGGTGGAGATTCATATAAATGGAAAAATAGAAATTTGATTAATTTTGTCAATGTTTATATTGATTGATATTTTTCAATATTGCTTAAAATTATGATATAGTGTATTATTGTTGATTTCACTGCATGCGAACAAAGTAAAGCACTTGAGACAGTTCACCTACAAGTGCTTCTTGACCACAAGAGAAATGTGTCTTGTGTAGTGGTCAGAGTTCTTTTTTCTCCATCTTCTTCTAGGGACTGCTTGCCTTCTCATAGATGCTATTATAGAAGAAGTTTTCCTCCCTCTTCTTCTAATGATCACTTGCCTCTTCATGGATGCTATTATGGAAGAAGTCTTTATGTTCAAGGTATTCAGGAGAGTTGCTCTAATGATTATTCATCCCTTGCAATAAGCGACCATAGTCAATGGGATTGGTTGCAACCTATTTGTTAACATTCTATCTCACGACTACCTATAGAAAGAACCTTTGGGTGGTTATTGGTGTAGTGCTTCTACCTAGTTTGATTCTAGCAAGCTTCCTTGGCTAGATCTCGCTATTTTGTTAGCCCATCCTATTGACTTGGAGAAGTAACAAGAAAAAAAGGATGAAGATGAGTGGGACCCATCTATGGATACTCTAGACCCCATTGATATATAGGGAAAGCTAGATTGAGATCAACCTTGTCCCCTCCTGTACTATCACTTTAGCTGCCCAACAATTATGTATTTGTTTCTATGTTTTATGCTTTGGAGTTTAGCACAAGATGAACTCTAGGGTTGTGATTTTATATGCCTTGTGCACTTGTAACACTCTTTACGATCAATCTGAACCTACTCACACAACAAGAGAGAAAAATATTGTGATGTATAAGGGCTTGCCTAAGTCAAGTCTTGTACTAGTGTTTCCACCTCCAATAAAGCAATGTTTGATTAAAAGAGAGCTTGTCCTCAAAAAGGATAAAGGGTAAAGCCTTAATGAAAATTCTTGAAATGATAAATGTTACCTTTTCTATGAAACCCTTGCCTTGAATTCTCACACAAAAGTTTGATGTTTCTTAATTGGTGTTAATGCATGCCTTCATCATGAAGGAACACATAAAACTTGACCATGATTATTGAAACTTGAATTCTTGAACCTTGGATTACAAATTTATGCTCAATTACCTTTAGCACAATTCATTGAATGCTCATACGAATGCAAATTGTGTATGTCTGATGATCATTAGAGTTCAAATGAGACAAGCATTTGTATTTATATGCAACTTATAACTTTTAGATTTAATTTTCATGTATCAAAGATCATTTATTCACTAAGTATTGCAAAGACAATCATTGTAATTTTAAATTTATGGGCAAAATGCTTGGATGGTGGTGTTGGGTACCATATTCCAACAGGAAAGGCATTTTAGGTACTTGAGTCCTAGGCTAAAACAAAGATAGTTGAGTAGTGATTGCTTCTAAGATTTTTAGATTTATTCACTAATGATGTCATTTAGCTCTAGCTCTATATGTTCTAATTGTTGAAGGATTTTGTTATTTCCTAATTCATTCCATGTCCCAGGCTATCTTGGTAACTCTTTCAATTGGAAATGGCTTTGTCATGGACACGTGTTTAGATTATTAGGCATTTCAATCAACTTGAAGGCTTTAGAGGAATCCTTATAGAAAGATGTCCTTACTAGAATTAAAAAAGTAATGACATATTAGATCATGAAAACCCTCTCTATGGCAAGGATAATTTACGTTTTCTCTAAGATTCATGTTACCAACCATGTTTATTTATCCATTACTTTTAAGGAGATGAATCTCAAAAAATTCTTGTTCAACACTAGATTGCCTCTAGCCATCCTTTTGGATGACCTACTTGGAAGGGAATTGGGAGACAAACCCTTCTCACTATAAAGAACATGATGTAGATTCAAGAAATTTGTGTGATGACAAAATGTTTTGCAAAGCTTTGAAACCCATGAAACCTTAGATTTTATGGAACAATTATTGATTACATTATGGGCTTTCCATCAAGCGACAAAGTATTTGATCTTTACCATTTTCTAAGATCACTATCATTCAATGATAAGGTTTCCTTTGGTGGATGGCTTGATATTTTACAAGAAAAGAATTCAAACCCAATGAGACCTTATCTCTAGACATTCAATGAGTGCCTTATCATAGAATGAAGCTAAAGCAAGTTTCATGTTTCTAATTAGGATTGTGAAACTTTTGATATAGCTATGAGGATATTTTTGAGTAATACAAAACAAAAAATTGATGTCAAATCTTCTAGTTCTTGGTGGAAATACTGATAGTGGGGTCAAAATATAACCTTTTTGAATTATAAAAAATAACATAGATATTATGTGTTCTCCCCCAAATTTCCCATGGCTTCAAAGTTAAATCAATGAAATTTTTTTTCCTCTTGTCTTTGTTGCAAGGTGTGCACACTTGGTCTCCTTGTGATGTGTAGTGCAACGCTTGGGTTTGTGACATGGCTTAATCACCTCCTGTGGAGTCTACAAGTCTAGTGGTTGTATCGGGCATTGGAAGATTGATCTTTTGGTGCAACAACATTCACACTTTTAACAAGTGGTATTAGAGATTGGTCATAGGTTCAAACCCCTCGCTTGCACGGCGGGGGGGTGGGGGGGCAAAGATTGTTTCAAGGTGTGCACCCTTGGTCTCCTTGTGTTGTACAATGCAACACACTGCTCGGATTTGTGACATGATTTAATCTCCTTTTGTTGATTCTATAAGTCTAGTGGTTGTATCGAGCATTGATAGGTCAATCTTTTGTTGTAAGGAGAATCACACTTGTAATAGTTTTGATTTCGTAACACAATTTTCATATTAATTGGTTGTCTATTTAGAAGCCAAATTATCATGTTTTCCATACTATGCATTCTCTTCCAAGGCTTGTGTGTGGGCATGAAGATAGTTTATCCCATTTCTTAATCCTTGTTGCCCTTTTTGTGGTTAGTCAAAGTCTTGTAAGCACATATTTGGGTTTTTTCCCGAAGTCTAAAGTTTTTAGATCTAGATCCATAATTCTCTCAATCCCTTCAAACTAGAGCTTTCTTCATGCCATGTTGTTCTACTAGTGGATTAGCCTCACATATCTCATAAATTCTACCGCATCTAGTAGGCTTTTAGGGTGGATATTCCCTTTAACATATGGAGAGATAGAAATTTGACTAACTTTGTGAATTGTTCTACTAATTGACACATTTCAATTTTTTTTAAGGTTGTGATATTTTCTAATGCCTCATTGTAGATCCAAGTGCATTTCAAAAATTCAAACACTTGAGATAGTTCACTTACAAGTGCTCCTTGACCATAGGAGCTATGTACTTTATGTAGTGGTTAGCTTTCCTCTTTCTTCCTCTTCCTATATGGATTGTCACCTCCTCATGGACGCCATTGTAGAAGAGGTCTTTTTTCTCTAGGTACCTAAGAGACTTGCCCTTAGGTTTATTCCTTAGTTGCAAGAAGGAAGGAAGCAACTTTGGAATGAACCTTTGAGTAGTCTATTGGTGGCGATCCTAAGTGGTTTGATTCTAGCAAATTTCCCTGACTAGATTATTCTATTTTGATAGCCTAAGAAGAAGAAGAAGAAGAAGAAGAAGAAGAAGATAAAAATGGGTGAGACCCTTCTATAGATACTCATAAAAAAATGGGTGGGACCCTTTTGTGGATACACATAAAACCCAATTGATCTATGGGGAAAGCTATGTGATGAGTGATATCCTACATTACCATCCTCTACTACTACTTTGACCACCTAATAGTTTTGTATTTATTTCCTTGTTTTATGCTTTAGAACTTTAGCCTCATATAAACTTTAATAGGAATGTTATTTTATATCCACTAGTTTATTTTATAAATGATAATCTAGATTCTCATTCATAAAAAAATGCAAACAAAAAGATAAGACAAAATATACATCATTTTCCTTTACAATATTATACCTTCTATTTATAGTATAATTCTTTTACTAAATATTATATTAAAATATTTATTTTTCTTTACTTTGAATTTTCAAGATTCAAAATTGTAAGTGACTGGCAAAGGACATCTGATGTAATGACAAAGTTCATATTGTCAGCACCTAATTGATACCAAGTTCAAATCTTCTTCAATAAAATAAAAAATTGTAACTGATTTTATTTCTACATACATTTATAAGACACTGCTAAGCTCCCTACAAAATGCACCATTGACAAATTTCAAAAAGCAGAAAATGAAGTTTGAATTTTTTTTTCGTCTTTAATACATTTTACAAGGAGACTGGCCCATGCCCATACCCATTTATAATATTAAAAATAAATTGTTTTAATTAAACTATAACATAAAAGAACCAAAACTATATAAAAAATCGAAACATAAATTCAACTCTGAATCTCACATATAAACCATTGCTTTTGGTAAGTGGTAAAACGATAGATTTTGAAACCCTATACAAAAGGCTGAAAAGCAGGAAAAATAAATCAGCGAAACATTCCTTAAACAAACCCCAACACACCAAAAAAGGCTCCAAAGCACACAGCACACAGCAGAAACACCAAAACATTTACTATTTCATGATGTTCTCATTTTAATTCTAAAAAAGTCATATATTGAAAGGAATTCCTTCTAAACAATCAAAGTAACAGTACTCAGAAAAAGAACGGTTGTTGTAATTATTCCAATATCTAAAGAAAACTCTCTATAGAGAACAGTACTAATGAATTAAAAATCAGGGAAACCATTTAAACACAATACCATAAAACTTAAGCAATATACTTTAAAATTCCTTGGCAAAAAGTATCATTCTGATTTACAACATTAAACTCTGTAAAATCATTTCATGGCAGTAAATCTACATATAAGGCTGGCTTTTTATGCCTGGTACCGAAACCCCAGATTAATATTACACACAATGGGCTTCTAGTACTTTCCTAGTACACACTGAAACAGCCCATATTTTGTCTCTTCCAAATAAGAAAAAGAGCTGACTCTTTGCTTTATTCTGTGGCACCAAACACTCTTTAAGCTCTTTGCTTAAAAGATAAAGCAACCCAAATAGTTTCTCTTGCAAAATGCATGGAAACCTATGAAAAAAAACAAAAAAACCCTAAAATCTCCACTCTTTAACAAAAGACATTCTGAAGCAGTGGCGAAGACGCAGGCCAGGCCAAAAGCAAGAACAGCCCACATGACCAGCTTTCAAACGCTCAAATCTTCTGAATCTGGAAGCCAAAGAAGTGCAATATCTTAATGTCAAAACTCTCCACACAACCACCTTAGCCATTCGAAAAGATGCCCTAAACTTTTCAGCCACAGTCCTTTTGCTTGTAAATCGATAACTCCTCACAAACATCTGCCTCTTCTTTGCATAATCCCTTTCTCTGTATTTTCTCAATCCACAGGAGTCTTCCTCATTCATGGCGTTCAAGGGAGTTAAGGGAATTTTGATAGGGTTTTCATACAATGCCCTACTAAAAGCCTGCCTGTTTCTGTCATGTGACAGGCTCCTCCTCCTCGACCTGCCTGCAAAATCTCCTCCTTCCATCATGATGAGATTTACAATAAGAAAATGAAGGCTTGTTTGTTACTTATAAAAGAAAAACAACAGCGTCTTGTAATGAGACGTATGCAGATGAATATCTCTGACTTTTTAGAGTTGTCCTTAGCTTTCTTACATTTGTGTGTCGTCTCATGAGAGCAGACGGTTAGATTTGTACTTGTTTTTTATCTGATAGATTCATTGCATGACACTAGGAGCAATTTCGAATATTCTGAGCTCAGAAGTTTTGTTGCCATCCTGCTTGCATGTGAAGATTTCTCAAATGTATCTGTTGACTAGTAGTTTTTTATTTGGTTTTAAAGCTTCCGTCATTATCTTGCACCATCAGCTACGTTAGTACATTTGAATTGTTCAATACAGTGATTGGGACTTGGCTTATATTGGGCCTGCATTTTCAACCTTGTGTTGCTTTTACTCAACTGGTTGTATTCCGGATGTCAAATCCTTCCTCTCTCTATGATCCTATGTGGATAGATAAGGATCCATACCTAAACGTTTGATACCTTATACACATCACAAAATATTATGTATTATGAAATATTGTGTGGTGGTGAATGGGATATCCTTGAGTTTATGATTTTTATTCTTTGTGTGGTATGATAACCTAGTAGAATAGATAACTCATTGGGTAACTGTAATAGATCGGAAGGTTAGGTTAATAGATTCGAAATGTTATTTTAGTATTCTTTTGTATATATAATAGATAATGATATTTTGTTTTAGAAATAATGATGAAATGTCTATGTTTTGTCTACATATAAGAATTAAATGGTGATTGATTGATGAATGAGATCATGTGAAAATAAATATAAATATTATTCAATATTTAATCATAGAGTTTTGGAGTTTAACTTCAAGTGTTTATGATCTTCATATATAAATGATCTTTAGTTAGTGGGATTGACCTTACAACATGTAGATTTGTGAAAACTACTTTACCTTGATTTCTAGTATTTGAATGTTTGTATGATAAAATAGCTTCTAATTATTTTTTATTTTATAATTATTCTACATGCTCTTGATATAGATTTCATTAGTTGTCACTTTCTCAAACATTCCTAATAGATTCAAAATTTAATGGCAAGTGGGTATACAATAGAGTTATAGAAATCCTAAATTGTAAATAATTGCTGCACCTACCAACTCAATCAATGATTAGATTTATTGGTTGAATAAAGTCATTAGGTATACTTTCACATCCTTTGATTCTATGGATGCTAGTACACCAATTTTTCGCATTATGCATTTGAGTCCACAACCTTGGAGCTTCATAGGTCTATTATAGCTTTTGAAGCTATTTACTTTTCCCTAACTTTATAGGTCATTGTGTTTGAGCTTTCTTATCATAAGTAAATTCTATTCAAACAAAGGTACTCAAATTTAAGATAGACTTTGTTACAGGTGAAAACTTGATGATTTGATATATTGATAAGGTGGGGGTTCCTTTTTTTATAAAATAACAATGAGAAACCAAACATTGGTTAACGAGAAACCAAACAAAAGTTATGCAAACCTAATAGATACCTAGACCGATATAGCATTATTCTCAAAAGCCATCAAATTTACCTTTCCCTAGGGCACATCCCTAAAGGCTTACATAACAAAACATGTCTAGCATCATAAATTGCATCCCTATGTGATTTTCCACTTACCTAGTCCCTATTTTAGCATATATGGCTCCAACATTCATTATCCCTTACCCCAACCTGATTTTGCATATATTTTGGCATCCTCTCTCCAAATTGGACTTTTGGTCCCAATTTGGGTCCATCTTGGGTGGAACAAGGTGAATGGGAGGAACAAGGTCACTCGAGTCACCCCCTCTCCAAGGTCTAGCCCCAAATTTAAACCATGTAATGGTTATTTGGTTTTAGTGGGCATTTTAGATCATTACATTTACTTTCTTTCAGTTTTGTTCTTTGAAATATTTCAGAGAGGAATATAACAAAGAGCTACCCTTCCTTAGTTTGAAGCGGTGAGAAATCAAGCCGAGTGAAATTAGAGCTCACAACTACAATTTTCAAGTGCGATTATAGCTCACAACTATAATTTCACATCTAGGTATTTAAGGAGAAAATTTTCAACATTCAATGCATTTCATCACACCATATTCATCATTGTGAAAAGCTTCAAAAACCTTTATGCAAGCATGTACTTTATGATTTCCTTCTAGGTTTTTGTAGAGTCATGTTACGGTAAAAGTAGAAACATGCCAAGAAATCTAACATACAAAGCACAACAATGCAACATGAAACCATGACCAAACGATACTTAACCACATGGAATTTTGGAATCAAAAACACCACAACAACAATCTATCCAATGCAAGGAGAAAATACCACACACAACCAAAGGTACGAAGGCATACAAATCATGAGAAGAAGGATCACACCAAGTACAAGGTGGAACATTCACACATATCCAAGAAGTGTTATAACCAAGCATGAACCAAAATCACCATGCAATAACAAATCAACATCAAATATCTATAATCTCACTAAATAACATATAATTGGTGCATAGTTTAAGAATGAGAGTTTCATTGCATAGCCCCATTGGGGAGCGAAATGAGCCATTACTTCACCACATCGTGACTTATGCAGTGCCAATAAATCCTCTCATGGTGACAAGGAGATTGACATGTATGTACACCCTGAAACATCTCCACTATATCTATGGATGGTACACTTGCATCTACCAATACATAGGAGGTATCTTAGTATCCAATACACCTGTATCCACTGTGGCTAGTACACCCTTTCCCAACTATGAGCAGTACACCTTGGCCCACACAGTTCATATTTTCTTTATTAGTTAGTCATTTATTCCCTATTATTTTATTATTCATTATGTTTTCAATTGATTTACACTCTTCAATGGGTTATCCTAATGACCCCTTTATACCCCGGCTACCCCATTGAAGAGCCACTCCCACTAATGGATAAACATTCATTCAAGTATAGACACACACACACACACACACGAAGAGGTTATCCAATGTATGGTTAGGCATGGAACACTTTGCTAGTATATCCCTTAGAAAACTACAATAAATTTTATCCATAAAGAAGCATGGCACATTGGTGGCATGACCCTCAACAACAGCATGATAATTCCCATTTATGCATGGAACCATGAGTATACAAAAGAGACAATACATACAAGCTTTCCTATGCCTAAGGAGACCTCATAAGAAAGAGTCATAAGTGTCAATGCGTTGAACCACAAGAAAATGCAATGATAACATAAATCCAAACATTACAAGAAGCCATGTTCTCTCAACACACGAGCCTCTTGGGATACACAGAGTCCAACCGGGTATACACAAGCCAATCAATAAATACATGCACAATTACAAGAAAACCTTATATCCAATACCATACACCACTCCCATGACTCACAATGATCATAATCATGTGCTATCAACATTGAACCACGTCATATGCAACATTTATGGGTTCACAACTGGTAAGGCACTATTGAAGCCATGCAAGTACCAAGTGCTTAAAAAATGAATTCACATTTACCAATCACATGCACAAGATAAAAAATTCATAAGAGGGAAAGAAAACCATATAACATATCCAAGATACACATTACCATCACATTTACACTCAATTGGAGGGTTGCCTGAATCTAGTTGCATACATCAATTATTAAATTGACAAAAAGGACAAAGGCTAAAACCTTATTCTCAAAAAGGACAAAGGCTAAAACCTTAATAAATGTTTTTAAATTGACAAATGTTATCTTCGATATGAAACCCTTGGCTTGAAGTCTCAATAAGGTTCGATGCTTCTTGAAAGATGTCAATGCATGCATTCGTCATGAAGCAACACATTATGATTAATTGTGATTGCTAAATAATGAATGCTTGATTCCCCTATAGTCAATTATGCTTGATTACGCTCAATCAAAACTGCTAGATGATGGTTTAGGACACTTAGAGTTCAAAAGATAAACGTAGTTATATTTATATGCAACTTACACATTTTCAGATTTAATTTTTGGGGAAGGATGACATCACAAAGTAATTTTCTACTATTTGCAAAGTTGATTGTTATAATTTACAATTTGGTCCCAAACTACTTGTATGGGGACATTGGGTACCTTAGTCTAGGAGAAGGGTGTTGAATGTCGTAGTCTAGGATATGATCCCTAGACACCCCAGTCCCACTAGTTTGAGCTAGAACAAAGGTTGTGGGTAGGGGATTGCACCATGTTTCTAGAAACACTCTCAAAACTAAGCACAATAATACATGAGTTGGATACATTAGGCACAACTACCAAAGTGTGTCCAAAAGTAAATGTGAGAATCTTAAAAGGATGCAATTTACTACACTAAACAACCCTCACAATTACAAAAAAAGAACCATACCCATCCAACCAAGTTAGCTCTTCCTTAGAGAAATCAACCAAATATCCAACGCTTGGTTGAATTTTGTGTTCCAATGTTTGACTGAAAAGGGTTAATTTAGATTATTTCATTTAGTCTTAGATCATTCCCCTCTCCTATTTCACTCAAACAAATCTATACACTTAATTTTTTAATAGAAAATAAATATACGTAAAATTTTATATATAAGCAATTAATTTTAAATTTAATTTTTATAATGCACAAATTTTAATTCTTTCAATATATTAAAAAATATTATTAACATTTTTTATTTAAATAATTTTCATACATAATCGTTTTACATTTAACATAATTATTTTTAATATATAAAAATTTCACTAAAATAATTACTTTAAATTATACTATAATACATCTTAAAAGACTCTTTTTAATATTAAATTATTACATATCATCTAATATATTTATATTAATTAAATTTATAAACATTTTTTTCAAATCTCTTACTCAGCTACTGGTTTTTTCTTTTCAGCGTGCTTCCATGGTTGCTGCTGTCTTTTTCAGCAGTATTGTAATTTCCTTTTGTTATCTGTAATCTGAATTGCTTCAATGAAAAAAATTTAAAAGCTATTTTAATGCTTTTATATATTATAAGAATTAGTAGAAATATAATTTATGGCTATGCATTAAAAGTGCGTGTTGAGTGAACAGGGCAATAGATGTATTTAATTCATGAAAATCAAGAATGAGGGCTATCAATTTTAAACACGCGATCAAACTTATGAAAAGTCAACCGTATTTCTTTGACTTCTCAGAATCTAATACTCTAATATTTCCTTGCGAGTTTCCAAGTTTGAATTGGCTCCTCAGCTTTGTACGTATGAGAGTTGTTGTATAGGATAAGTATAAAGGAAAAATAGATTCTTGTCACTTTGTGAAATTTGAGTAATATACCTTTTTAATATTTTTTAACGTATTTAATTTTGAAAATTTTAAGGGCAGGGTATCCAAATGAAGGATTATATTTCACTGTATTAGATGTTAATTGGTTCAAGATTTTTCAAATGAGTTTATATTTTCAAAAGATTAAAAGTTGTTCAAATATTATATGTAAGAGTTTTTGGATTTGATAGTGTGGAAAATTTTTGCATCAATGTTTCTAATCACATTTTGTGATCTATCGCGAGGATGAAAAATAAGAAAGCGCAAGGAAAAAATAGATAAAGTTGCAGACCTGGACAAGTTAAATAGAGAGGGTGAGGTGGAAGGATAGAAGTGTAGAGCAAATGAGAAACATGGGACAATGACGGATCATAGAGTATTTGAAATGTTGATGGAAAAATATTCAACACAATCAAATCCAAAGATAATTATTATGGATTGTGGAAATCTCCTCTTTGATTATTCAAATATTGTTATTATTATTTTTCAATGTAGAAAATAATCTATTAACAAACACAATCTAAAGTTCTTCATGAAATTGATGCTTTAATTTGTAGCTCATATATTACAAGAAGACAACATAATCATTAGTAGTTTTATTGTTCTACCATATACATTTAGTTGAAATCATTCATAATTGCCTTCAAATTCATATTTATATAATTTTAGGAATGTAGTAACTACATCATCAAAGCATCATATAGAATCTATAGAAAAAGAATATAACTATTGAATAGTATAGTCCCTTAAGATCATGAAACTAATTTTGTTGAAGTTCTTATTATAACATGTAAACTCATACATATAAAAGTAAAATTTGTAGATATATATATTTTGATTTCATTTTCTATATACAACTCAAATATAATGATCATAAAACTTATAGACAACAAATGTTATGTAACAACTTCAAATACTAATGAAACACAATATCAAATATTGCGCATGATGAAATCCTTTATTTATTATCATTCTATTATTAAACTTTGAAATAAAACTGTTAATTTTATTTATTTAATAATACTTTAGCTTAACATATTATAAAATAAAAAATCACTTTACATTTAAATTACTCTCCATAATCTATTACAAGAATAAAAAAAATTAAAATAAAATAACTAAATACACTTTCAATCAAAAAGCTTAAACTAAATTATTTCAAAATAATTAGAAGCCCATTGTAATTCCTGCAAAAGGTGAAGCTACAGTAGAGACACAAGAAAACCATAGTTTTTAAAACTCTTACCAAATGAATTCTACATGCTGTGACATTTATTTATTTATTTATTTGAAACATGAACATTTTTTCTTTTTTATCAAGCATATTACACTAAGATGTTTAAACATAAATCTAAATCAAAAGTTGTCTTTCTGTAATTATGAACGAGAGATTCTTCTGCCAAAGCCATTCAGAAATTGAAGTTATCTGATCACAAATCTAAAAACTTTGAATGTTAATAAATGATATAATCAAAGAATATCTTTTTACAATTTAAATTAAAAAAACATCCTAAATCAATTACTTGTCAAATTTGAACCAAATTCTTAACTGGTAAGAAAGGATTTACAATAGGACTTTCATATTTTAAAAATATTTAAATCTGTATGATTGACAAGCCCTTTTGTAGAAAATAAATCTGCAGATCCAGTCTTCAAACGCTCAAATCTTTTCAATCTGCGAGCCAAGGAATTCCAATATCTCACAATTCTCCACACGATCACTTTTGCCCTGCGAATCGAAAACCTGAGTTTCTCAGCTACAGTCCTGTTGCGCGTAAAGTGATAACTCCTTACAAATACTTGCCTTCTCCTTGAAAAATTCACTCCTCTGTGCTTTTTCAATTCTGAATCTCCAGCGCTCTTCATGTCATTCGCTTTGATTAACGGAGAGAAGGGGATTCTGACAGGATTTTCGCTTAATAATCTGCCGAAGGCTTCCCTGTTTCTGTCATGTGACGGGTTCTGACTGTTGCTGCGCACAAAACACCCTGTAACTATCATCGTCATCAAATTCTCAACGAGAAAACTTAGCCTGGGGGGTTTTCAAAACTGCTGCCTGTTGTTTATAAAGCATGGGCGGACGGTCAGCTCATAATTTATGTAACTTTCACGTCAATTGACAGCAAATATAGCCGTCTAAGAATGACACATGCGACAGAGTATACGACCAGTGAATGGAATACGTGGGATACGGTCGCGTTACGCAATCTCTTGTAGTCGATTTGAATGACACGGTTGCTTATGAACGCAAAGGAGGAGACTAATGTTTATTTTTAACTATTTTTATACATCATCTATGTCAGCTTTTCACATAAGTGCTTTTTCATTTTATTTTAACATTTTTTATTTGTTTTTCCTATTGAATAAAGGTGGAATTCACGATAAAGGATGCAATCACAAATGATTGAGTGGAGTGCCAATGAGAATTCTGTACAAAAATTCGCTTGAACAACATTACAAGTAAGGTGCAATCACGAATAAAAAAAACTCATACTAAAAATATCACAACTAAGTTACAGCTGCTTTTAAAAAGAAACTTCTATAAAACATCGTATTTTACGTTTGCAATTAGATCAACCTGGATTTTGAAGGATTTGTGTTGTAATGGGTTCACTTCATATCCAATCTTTCTATTTGGCTTTTATGTTTTTTTAATAGTTTAATAAATAAATTTCTAAAAATATGTTAGAATATGTAGTACACCAAAACAGATTTTATTCTCATGAGTGCAACAAAATAAAATATATAATTAAGCTATTTACACTAACTCCTTATTATTTCTTTAAGGATTGACATTGAATGTCTACTCATCATTTCTCAAAATTTTCTTTAAATAAAATCTATCTCCTCCTTCCCAAAATGTTCCTCTTTCCTCCTCTCAATGTTTAATTAATATGTGCAAGCATATGGTATAGTAGGGCAGCGGCTAATTGGTCCAAAATTTGCACCGACCATACCATTTCCATCCATGCCATGGCTGACATCTAATCCCTCGTCCACCCACGTCCAATCAAAGTTCATACTATACCGCTTCATGCAACCTCCAACACATCCATCATCGTTATGTCAATGGGAACGGAAGAGGCTGAGTTATTCACCAAATTTATTTCTAAGTTATGTTCAATTTTATAGAAAAAATGAGTGGGTATATCTTATATATTTCACCTGTCTCATATGAAAATGAAATAGAATAATAGATTTTTAAGGTTTAAAGTTAAATATAATTGTAAGAAGAGTTGACTTGATTATTTAATTTTTAATATTTGTTTTCTTAATAGTAGTTATTCAATTTTAGTAGAGATCTTATGTGTATATTTTTAACTATTATAAATACAATTCTATATATATATATATATATATATATATATATATATATATATATATATATATATAAATAAGAAGTCTTGTCTTTATCTTTCCAGCCTTCCTATTTTTTGAGATGAACTCTGCATCATATAAATAATATTAATTAAATAGTAAAATGTCATAATATTACAATTATTTATTTATTATGAATAACAAATATTAATTTTATTTTTCCTAAGTTTTAATAAATTAATAAACTTAAATAATTTTAGAATATAATACAATCTTATTTCAATAAGAATTGAAAAAAAAAATATCAATTATATATTATAAATTATCATAATACTTTACAATTATTTATATATTATGATTTAAAAAATCAATTTTTATCTTACATTAAGTTTATATAAAATAATGAACATCATATATAGTGAACATTATATATAGTCTAAGAAATTTTGAGGTCAATTTTGGAATAAAATATTTCCTCGTGTATATTTATGAATTTTGAATAAAGTATATGTCCACAAACATTCTAAAAATTCTCAACTAAACTTTTCTAAACAAAGTTTGCAAAGTTTAAAAATAAACTTTTGAAATGTTGTCGTGGTTTTTGTCTATTATTTTTCCATTGTTTTTCATATTTTTAAAATTATATGATGGTCTTAATTTAATAAAAATACTCATGCTCATTAGTTTATAATAAAAATCATTATGCTAGTATTTTTATAAAATAATGAACATCATATAATTTTTTAAAAATAAAAAAAATAATGAACAAAAACAACCATATTTATTATTCACTACTAAAATGTATTTATAATAAGTAAATATATACATCTCTATTAAAATTGGATGATTAGTATTCATAAAAAAATAATATTAAATATTAAATGATTTGGTCAACTCTTGTTACAATTATATTTAAGCTTAAGACCACAAAAATCTAATATTTTATTTCGTTTCCATATGTGACTATATTTACGCATGGTGAAATAAATTAGATATACCTACTGATTTCTATAAAATAGAAGATGGTCTTGAAGAAAAATTGGCAAATAACTTAGCCTCATCTGTTCCTGATGAATTAATTCATGACGGTGATAGATGTCTTGGAGGTGACAGGAAGCGACACAATATGGACCTGATTGGACAAGGGTGGAAGAGATTATTGGATGCTCGTGATGGCATAGGTGGGCATGGTATGGCCGTTGCAAATTTTTGGCCATTTATCTAGTGCTGCATAGTAGTAGTATGTAGTAGTACCATACACAATAGTACTATGTAGTACTCTGCACAATGTAAGTTGGATATTACTAGTACTATGTAGTACCTACACAATGTATTATGCATATACCTTGCACAACACATATGTGGCTTTTTTCAAAACAAAGTTTTTATTTTATTTTTGTCTTCAGTTTTTGTTCTTTCAAAAAAATTAAAAAATATGTTTATGGAGTTATTTTTGGTCCCCTAATATTTTATGTGGGGAATATTCTCTTTTTGACTAGTCAACTGCCACCTATGTGTCTAGCTTAGTTAGTGCCACTCATCTCATTTGGGCTCAAACAAGTACATTTTTTGTTGTTTCTTTTTTAAACCTACAAGACTTTTCGATCTCTATGCAGTGGTGATGTTTATTTTACATGACACCATTCCAAAATATGGATGTTTTTATTATGCCTTTTTGAAGACCTTGTACACATTTTCTATTATATAACTGCACTAAAATAACATGCTACATCACTATATACTTTTATGGGGGTTTTATTTTATATTTTTTCATCTTGTTGAGGTTTGCAAGACAACATGTATATGTCTCTATTGTCCACCTCATGTTATAAAATATGTAACAAATCATTATCAAGCATATGTTTCTATAAATATACTAATACAATGTTCCACAATCAATATTAAGTTGATTTTCCATTATTACACTTCCTCATCAACATTTCGGGGGAATCATGGTATTTGTATTGCTAATGCTTTCTATTTCATTAGAAATGTTGAGGAACCTGTTAGGAATAACAGTCCACAATACAACTGAGAGGGGGGTGAATGAGTTGTATGATAGAGTATTAAACTTTGAATAGCAACAATATCAAATCTAATGAACACAAAGAATGCCAACACAATAACACAATATTTTAGTCTTGGGGAAACCCTATTAAAGATAAAAACCCCAGTGGGAATTAGCAACCAAAAATGATGTACTGATAGTATAGTATCCTTGTTAGAATATTTAGCACTATTAGGAGCTTATTGAAATATTACAGTACAAAGTCCTTGTTAGAGGAAAGACCTTGTTAGGAGTCAAGAAAAGAAATGTGGGCTCACTACCCAAACAAGGTTAAATCCACCTTTAGAACTCACTGTTCGCAACAAGTTTATATGAAGAAATATACAATCTTTTGAACTGTCCGACAACAACTATCTTTGCTTGATCAGTTCTAATAAATTTCACTAGTAATCCTCTGCTCTACATCCAACAGACACAAGCTTGCATCTTTCACAATCTTCTTTACATCAGATACATTCTCACCATGTCTTTTCCAAGGAAAAGAACTTACATATATACCCTATTACATTCTACATGATCAGGTTGGCCAATTAGGCTTTCCTAATTACATAAACATTTACATAAACTCATGCTAAGATACACACGGTATCTAAAACAAGTATACAATGATTCGATTACAATAATTAAGGACTGACATCCTTAATTTACATTCACCAAATAAAATGCATGCTACACCTCTAAAGTCGGCTCCCAAATAAGTCTTCTCCAGATCACATGCCATAGCTGACATCATCCAACATTCTATACCTTGTGCTAACCTACAAACATCCTTCAGTACCTTGTCTTTCATCTCTTAAGCTCACATACACCTAATCTATATCTTCTGTAGGATATACCAAAAACATAGAGATTCACTCTATCAGCTTCCATTGTCACTATCCAATAACAAGTCTTCACCAAAACATTTTTAACTCATCCAATATGTAACATTACATTATGCAATTTTGGATATAAGATCAAAACATCTTCTTGTACTCTCATCTATCTTCGAGCACATTTTGAAACAACCATACAGTGTTGGTACAGTGTCATAATCATCTTGTACTCTTCATAGAAACATGTGTTGACATCAGTGACAAACAAAAAATGACAACAGTATGAATGCCAGTTCATTAACGTAGTGATTAAACATATAAAATGTATCAATTACCACCCCATGCATTAGCAATATCCAACAATCTCCCCCTTTGGCATTGATGTCAACATATGGGAAAATCCATCATCCCAAAGTTATATCAATCCAAAGCTCTGCAACCAAACAATACTCTCACAGTAGTCCTTCATACAATCTCCCCATATAGTAGGGATTTTCTCATAGCAACACTCCCCCTTTGACAACAATGGCAAAGGGTGCCATGAGTCATCAACTATTCTTCAACACCTTTCTTCCATGATCAATCCCCCTGAGGAGTAGATCCCTACATCCAGTCTAGAATATGAAAAGGCTTTGAAAACCTCTAGACTAATGCATCCCTGCATCATTTAATTCTGACATGGAGGGGCTTGAACCCTAAGCATACCTTTGAGATATTAAAAGGTATCTTTTGGAAATGACTTTGTGAAGATGTATGCATTATGTTCCTTTGTACTAATACACTAACTTTATTTCCTTCTCTACCACCTTATCTCTCAAGAAGTGATATTTGATAGAAATATGTTTAGTTTTGGAGTGCATCACTGGATTCTTTGACATATTCACTGTACTAGTGTTATCACAACGGATAAACACAAACTCATTAAAAGTTATTCCAATGTCTTTCAGCATTTGTTTCATCAAAAAAAATTGAGTGTAATTTATAGCAGAAGAAACATACTCTGATTCAGTAGTAGATTAATCTATACAATCTTTCTTCTTACTTAGCCATGAATCCAACTTTTTCCCAAGGAAAAATACACCACCACTAGTACTTTTTCTGTCATCAATGTCTCATGCCCAATCAGCATCAGTATAAGCATGAAGTTTAAAACTATCATTTCTATCATACCATAAGCCATAGTCTATTGTTCCTTTCAGATATCTCAATATCCTTTTCACAATAGCTAGGTGTGTCTCTTTAGGTTCTACCTGATATCTAGCCACAATTCAAACAACATTAGCAATATCTAGTCAGGAGTGAGTCAGATATTATAATCCTCCAACCATTGATCTATACTTGGTCTGAAAAAAATACTTTGATTCATCATCAACTATCAGCGTATTACTAGTCACCATGGGTGTACCAACTGGTTTACAATCCTCCATTCCAAACTTTTTCAACATTTCTTTAAGATATTTAGTCTGAGAAGTAAAAATTCCATCTTTACTCTGATTTATTTGTAGTCCAAGAAAGAATTTCATTTTTCCAATCATGGAAATCTCAAATTCATTTTCCATTTCTTTATAAAATTTCTCACATAGGTCATCATTCCCTCCAAAGATAATGTCATCAACAAAGACTTCTATTATCAAAACTCCATCTTCACTAGTTCTTAAATACAAATTACTATCAGCATTACCTTTTCTGAATCCAAGCCGAAGTAAGTACTTATCTAACCTCGCATACCAAGCCCTTGGAGCTTGCTTTAGCCCATACAGAGCTTTCTTCAACTTGCATACCGTGTCTCCATCTTTGCATAAAGGAAATCCATCAGGTTGTTCTATATACACTTCTTCTTCAAGATCCCCATTCAGGAAAACATATTTCACATCCATCTGATATACCTTGAAGTTCTTATGTGCAGCATAAGCCAATAATAATCTCACAACTTCTATTGTAGCAATAGGAGAAAAGATCTCTTCAAAGTCTATGCCTTCTTGATGTGAATAGCCTTTACATACCGATATTGCCTTGTTTCTTACAACAACCCCTTCTTCATTCATTTTTTTTCTAAAAAGCAATTTAGTTCCTATTACATTTTTGTTCTTAGGTCTAGGAACGAATTTCTAGGTGTTGTTCTTCTTTATCTGATCTAATTCTTCCTTTATAACATTTATCTAGGATTCATCTCTACAAGCTTCATCTATAGTCTTTGGTTCAACTTGTGAAATCAAACAAATTTCTTCTCTAGCGTTTGATCTAGTCATTACTCCTTGATTAGTATTACCAATAATTTGATTTTTAGGATGATTATTCTTTACATACCTCAGAGTTTTAGGAATCTCAGTAGCCTCACATCACAAGTCTCATTTCGTATTCGGCCTCAACAAGTTCTTCTTCTTCTGCAGCAACAACCTCTTTGATCTCTATATTCTGATTACAGTCATACACTCTCTCTTGTATCTGAAACCTTTCATCTATCTTTACATTGTTTCAATCATCTTCCTCAATCTCATATTAAAACATTTGTAAGCTTTTCTCTTAGTAGAATAACGAAGGAAAATTCCTTCATCACTTTTAGCATCAAACTTCCCTATCTCCTCATCTCTCTTGATATAGCACTTACTACCGAATATTCTAAAATATTTTATAGTAGGAGTATGATTAAACCATAATTCATAAGGAGTCTTACTTGTACCTTCAATAATTTGTATTATGTTCAATGTGTACACCCCTATCCCAATAGCCTCTCTCCAATGCATATGAGATATATTTCCTTCAAGAAACATTGTCCTAGAAACATCAAGTCTAGTCATGTTTCTTCACTCTATTATCCCATTTGGTTGTGGAGTACTAGGAGTAGATGTTTGTCTCTGTATTCAGTGCTCTTCATTGTATAAGTTGAATAGGTCTAAAGTAAACTCTCCACCTCTGTCTGACCTCAAATATTTTATCTTTAAACCTAATTCATTCTCTACTTTTTCTCTGAATATATTGAATTTATCATATGCCTCCGATTTCTCTTTCAAATAAATAACCCACATCATTCAAGAAAAGTCGTCAACAAAAAGTATGAAATACCTTTCACCATAGTATGATTTTGTCCTTCTAGTTCCACATAGGTCTATATGTACTAGATCCAACTTTCCCTTTGATGTATATGCTTTTCTTTTATAACTAATTCTAGTCTATTTTCCCATAACACATTCTCTTCATACAGTGTTTGATGGTTTCACAATCTTTGGTAGATCTCTTATTGCATTAGTCAAACTTGCCTTCAAAATGTTATCAAAATTAACATGATAAAATCTTATGTTCCATAACCAACTGTCATCTACCTTTGCAATAAAACAAGAGGCTCCAAATGTATTTAATTCAAATACATTACATCTAGACTTAGTACCGGTTGCAATCAGTTGTCCTTCCCTACTTTTGATAAAACATTTACCATTATTGAATTATAATTGAAACTCTTTGTCCATCAACTATCCAACACTCAACAAGTTATGCTTAAGTCCATCAACAAGTAGTACATTATCAATATTAGTCTTTCCATCCAAAGTAATAGATCCTACTCCTATGATAGGTTTAGGAAGATTATCTCCAAACCTTATAACACCACCATCATACTTCACTAACTTAACAAACTTGTTTCTATCTCCTATGATATGATGTGAAAAACCATTGTCTATAATCCATTTAGTTTACTTATCAACATGTGACACTAAATCCTTTTCCTCATGTATTGGTTCATCTCTAATAGCAACAAATCCAATCTTCTCATAATCTAAATCATCAACATCAGAAATATCTTCACTAGCATAATAACATTCCTTATCCTTTTTAGACTTCAAAAACTTAGGCTTGTACTTAGGAACTCTTGTAGGACATCTAGATGCAAAATGACCAACCTTATTGCATGCAAAACATTTCAAAGGTAATTTTCCTTCAAATTTAACCTTACCTCTCTTTTCTCTTCTACCAATTAGTGCAACAAGTTCATCCATCTTTCTTTGTTCAGTCATTATCTATTCCCATTCCTCGGCATATTCTCCAAGCTCTTCTTTCAGGCTCTCACTTCTAGTGCTCGGAAGTCCAGACATTATCTTCTTAGTAGATGTCTTAAATACATATGCAACTTTAGGTATAGAGTCTCCCATTTCTACAACTTCAAAAGTAGTTAGCTTTGCAATCAACATCTCTCTGCTCAATTTTGGAGTCAAAGGTATAGTCTCTTGAATAGATAGAGCCTTAAAATTGTAAGAAGGAGTCAATGATCTAAGGATCTTCACAATGACTTATTCTTCATCATAAGTGCCTCAACAAATTTTTATTCCAACCACAACTTTTGTAACCCTTTGAACATAAGCCCTAATGCTTTCATCATCATTCATTTGTATCTTCTCCATCTTTTTTTTCCAGTTCTATAACTTCTCTTGCTTGGTATACTTGTCTCCTTCAGATAGTGCTTCTAATCTTTGCCAAAGTTGGTGTGCTGAATCCAATTCTTTAACTTTAGTAAATTCTCCTTCAGAGAGTGAGCTAATCAATGCTTCTCTTGAAACCATTTGGTGAGAGAATAACTTCTTCTCATCATCAGTAGCTGATGGCAAGTCATTCTTAGTCTTTATAGTAACCTTATTCTTTGTTATCAACCAATAGTCAATGCCCAAACATAGCAAATGATTTTGCATCTTGTTAAGATAGATCCATCTATGAAAGTTTTCAGGATCTAATTTTGGACCATCCTTCCTATAGAATGCCATCATTAAGATCACCTCAAGCTGTTAAGGTTCTTTATAAGGACCAGTAGCTCTGATACCAATTGTTAGAAATAAGAGTCCATAATAAAACTGAGAGGGGGGGTGAATCATTTGTATGATAGAGTATTAAAATTTAAACTTTGAATAGCAGCAATATCATATCCAATGACCACAATGAATGCCAACACAATAACACAATATTTTGGTCTCAAGGAAACCCTGTTAAATGTAAAAACCCCGATGGGAATTATTACCCACAAATGATGTACTAGGAGTATAGTCCTTGTTAGAACATTTAGCCTTGTTAGGAGCTTATTGAAACATTATAGTACACAGTCCTTTTTAGAGGATAGATCCTGTTAGGAGTCAAGAAAAGAAGGGTGGGCTCACTGCCCAAAGAAAGTTAAATCCACCTTTAGAACTCACTGTTTGCATCAAGTGTATATAAAGAAATACACAATCTTTTGAACTGTCTAACAACAACTATCTTTTCTTGATCAGTTCCAATAAAGTTCACCAATAATCCTCTTCTCTACATCCAGTAGACACAAGCTCACAACATTCACAATCTTCTTTACATCACATAAATTCTCACCATGTCTTTTCCAAGGAAAAGAGCTTACATATATACCCTATTACATTCTACCTAATCAGGTCGGCCAATTAAGCTTTCCTAATTACATAAAAATTTACATAAAATCTTGCTAGGATACACATGATATCTAAAAAAAGTATACAATGATTCCATTACAATAATTAAGGACTGACATCCTTAATTTACATTTGCCAAACAAAATGTACGCTATACCTTTAAAGTTGGCTCCCAAATAAGTCTTCTTTAGATCACACGCCACAACTGATGTCATCCAACATTCCATACCTTGCACTGACCAACGAATATTCTTCAGTACCTTTTGTTTCATCTCTTAAGCTCACATACATCTAATCCATATCTTCTGTAGGATATACGAGAAACATAGAGATTCACTATGTCAACTTCCATTGTCATTGTCCAGTAACCAGTCATCACCAAAACATTTTGTAACTCATCCAATATGCAACATTACATAATGCGATCTTGGATATAAGATCATAACATCTTTCTGTACTCTCATTTGTCTTCATACATTCTAAAAAAGCTATATAGTGTCCGTACACTGTCATAATCAGCATGTACTCTTCACAAAAACATATGTTGACATTAGTGACAAACCAAAAATGACAACAGTATGAATTCCCATTCAGTAACATAGTGATTAAACACATAAAATGTATCAATCACTACCCAATTCATTAGAAATATCCAAAAATCTCCCCCTTTGGCATTGATGTCAACATATGGGAAAATCCATCATCCTAAAGTTATATCAATCCAAAGCTCTGAAACCAAACACTACTCTCACAGTATTCCTTCATACAATCTCCCCATATAGTAGGGATTTTCTGATAGAAAAAATCCCCTTTGACAACAATGGAAAAGGGTTCCATGAGTCATCAATTATTCTTCAACACCTTTCTTCCACGATCATTCCCCCTGAGGAGTAGATCCCTACATCCAGTCTAGAATATGATAAAGCTCTAAAAACCTCTGGACTAATGCATCCCTACATCATTTAATTTTGACTAGGAGGGGCCTGAACCTCAAGCATACCTTTGAGATATTCAAAGGAATCTTTTGGCAATGACTTTGTGAAGATGTATACAATTTGTTCCTTTGTACTAATATACTCTAACTTTATTTCCTTCTCTGCCACCTTGTCTCTCAAGAAGTGATATTTGATAGAAATATGTTTATCTTTGGAGTGCATAACCAGATTCTTTCACATATTCACTGTACTGGTGTTATCACAATGGATAACCATAGGCTCATCAAAAGTTATTCCAATGTCTTTCAACATTTGTTTCATCCAAAGAGTTTGAGTGCAATTTATAGTAGTAGCAACATACTTTGATTTAGCAGTAGATTGAGCTATACAATCTTGCTTCTTACTTATCCATGAAAAAAACTTTTTCCCAAGGAAAAATGCACCACCACTAGTACTTTTTCTATCATCAATGTTTCATGCCCAATCAACATCAGTATAAGCATGAAGTTTAAAGCTATCATTTTTATCATACCATAAGCCATAGTCTATTGTTCCTTTCAGATATCTCAATATCCTTTTCACAGTAGCTAGGTGTGTCTCTTTAAGTTCTGCCTAATATCTAGCCACAATTCCAATACTATTAGCAATATCTGGTCTGGTGTGAGTTAGATATTGTAATCCTCCAACCATTGATTTGTACTTGGTCTGAAAAAAAAACTTTGATTCATCATCAATTGTTAGCTTACAACCAGTCACCATGGGTATACCAACTATTTTATAATCCTCCATTTCAAACTTTTGCAACATTTCTTTAAGATATTTAGTCTGAGAAATAAAAATTTCATCTTTACTCTGATTTATTTTTAGTCCAAGAAATAATTTCATTTCACCAATAATCGACATCTCAAATTCATTTTCCATTTCTTTAGAAAATTTCTCACATAGGTCATCATTGCCTCTAAAGATAATGTCATCAACAAAGACTTCTATTATCAAAACTCCATCTTCACTAGTTCTTAAATATAAATTACTATTAGCATTACCTTTTATGAATCCAAGTTGACGTAAGTACTTGTCTAACCTTGCATACCAAGCCCTTAGAGTTTTCTTTAGCCGATACAGAGCTTTCTTCAACTTTCATACTATGTCTCCATCTTTGCATAAAGGAAATCCATCAGGTTGTTCTGTATACACTTCTTCTTCAAGATCCCCATTCAGGAATGCAGATTTCACATCCATTTGATATACCTTGAAGTTCTTATGTGCAGCATAAGCCAAAAATAATCTCATAGCTTCTATTCTAGTAATATGAGCAAATGTCTCTTCAAAGTCTATGTCTTCTTGTGGTGAATAACCTTTACATACCAATCTTGCCTTGTTTCTTACAACAACCCCTTCTTCATTAATTTTGTTTTTGAAAACCCATTTATTTCCTATTAGATTTTTGTTCTTAGGTCTAGGAACCAATTCCCAAGTGTTGTTCTTCTTTATCTGATCTAATTCTTCCTTCATAGCATTTATCCAGGATTCATCTCTACAAGATTCATCTATAGTCTCTAGTTCAACTTGTGAAATCAAACAAATTTCTTCTCTATCATTTGATCTAGTCATTACTCCTTGATTAGTATTACCAATAATTTGATTTTCATGATGATTATTGTTTACATACCTCAAATTTTTAGGAATCTCAGTAGCCTCATCATCACAAGTCTCATTTTCACATTCAACCTCAACAAGTTCTTCTTCTTTTGTAGTAGCAACCTCTTTGACCGTTGTATTCTGATTATAGTCATACACTCTCTCTTGTATCTGAAACCTTTCATCTATCTTTACATTGTGACTTTCAATCATTTTCCTCAATCTTAGATTGAAACATTTGTAAGCTTTTCTCTTAGTAGAATAACCAAGGAAAATCTCTTCATCACTTCTAGCATCAAACTTCCCTATCTCCTCATCTCTCTTGATATAGCACTTACTACCAAATATTATGAAGTATTTTACAGTAGGAGTATGATTAAACCATAAATCATAAGGAATCTTACTTGTACCTTCTCTAATTTTAATTCTATTCAATGTGTACACCATTGTCCCAATAGCCTCTCTCCAATGCATATGACATACATTTCCTTCAAGCAACACTGTCCTAGGCAGCATCAAGTATAGTCCTATTTCTTTGCTCTTCTATCCCATTTTGTTGTGGAGTCCTAGGAGGAGATGTTTGTCTCTGTATTCCATGCTCTTCATAGTATGAGTGGAATAGGTCTAAAGTAAACTCTCCACCTCTATCTAACCTCAAACATTTTATCTTTAAACCTGATTCATTCTCTACTTTTGCTCTGAATATCTTGAATTTATCAAATGCCTCTGATTTCTCTTTCAAATAAGTAATCCACATCATTCTAGAAAAGTTGTCATCAAAAAGTATGAAATGCCTTTCACCATAGTATGATTTTTTCCTTGTAGGTCCACATAGGTTTGTATGTACTAGATCCAACTTTCCCTTTGATGTATATGCTTTTATTTTATAACTACTTCTAGTCTATTTTCCCATAACACATTCTTTGCATATAGTGTTAGATGGTTTCACAATCTTCGATAGATCTCTTACTGCATTATTAAAACTTTCCTTCATAGTGTTATCAAAATTAACATGACAAAATCTTATGTGCCATAACCAACTGTCATCTACCTTCCCAACAAAACAAGAGGCTCCAGATGTATTTAATTCAAATACATTACCTATAGACTTAGTACCGGTTACAATCAGCTTTCCTTCCTTACTTCTGATAAAACATTTACCATTAGTGAATTGTAATCGAAACTCTTTGACCATCAACTATCCAACACTCAACAAGTTATGATTAAGTCCATCAACAAGTAGTACATTATCAGTGTATGGTGAAAATGTGACCACGCTTCTATGAATCCTTACATGCAAGAAAACTCAAGAATGAGCCCTCACAAATCGATCCATAGCTCTCTATGCATGAAGTTGCAAGATTATGAATTTGCTCTCAGCTAGAGCTATAAACTCATGACCTTGCTAGTCAACCACACAATGAGAGATTCACAATGAAGACAAGGGCAAAAATGCCAATATCTCCAATGAAATCAATATGGATGCAATGCAATGCAAATCTATATGACAATGCAAGTTAATCTATTGCATAAAAGGAAATCTAAGCTAATATGCCATGATAATGCAACTAAGAAAGGAAATATGCAACTACAATGAAATGCAATAACAAGTCTTCAAAGCTTGGATGTAGAATATCTTCAAAGAGCTCCAAAATGACCTAGAAAACTTGCAGCATAACATTAGCATAAAAACTTAAGATATGAAAATGAGGAAGAGAGCTCTTCTTTTATAGAGAATGAGATGAAAATGGACCATTGTGATTAAGAGGCAAAAGACTTAATCAACAATGGAGAAAAATAGAAGCTTGATCCTTGTGCACAAATATCTTCCAGTAGGAAAATAGGAGTTGACTTTATGTCCATATGAGACAAAAAGTGTTTTTTCTCTTTTTATAAAATAAGAATAATACTTTATTTGTGCAACATAGGATAAGAAGAAAAGTGGAGATTTTTTATTTAAATAAAAGGGGAAGAAATTCCTTTTAATTAAATAAAGGCTTAGGATAAAGTGATTTTATTATTTAATTAAAAGAGATTTTTAATTAATTAAAAGGGATTTATTCTCTTAATTAAATAAGATTTTTATTTTTATTCTCTTTTAAATTAAATAAGGCTGAAACCTTAGGAAATATTGAATTGATTATCATTTGATCAAGGAAATTGATATAATTGATATTGTTGATATTTGAAAATATTGATTCAAGGATTTGATAAATTGTTGAATGGGGGCCCAAAGTCTAGGTGACCATTTTAGGGTGCATACAATCAGTATTAGTCTTTCCATCTAGAGTAATAAATCCTACTCCTATGATAGGTTTAGGAAGATTATCTCCAAACCTTACAACACCACCATCTTGCTTCACTAACTTAAAAAAACTTGTTTTTGTCTCTAGTCATATGATGTGAACAACCACTATCTATAATCCATTCATTTTTCTTATCAACATGTGACACTAAAGCCTTTTCCTCATGTACTGGTTCATCTCTAATAGCAACAAATCCAATCTCCTCATAATCTAAATCATCATCATCAAAAATACCTTCACTAGCATAATAACATTCCTTATCCTTTTTAGACTTGAAAAACTTAGGTTTGTACTTAGGAACTCTTGTAGGACATCTAGATGAAAAATAACCAACCTTATTGCATGAGAAACATTTCAAAGGTAATTTGCCTTCAAATTTACCCTTACCTCTCTTTTCTCTTCTAGCGATTAGTGCAACAAGCTCATCCATCTTTCTTTCTTCAGCCATTATCTATTCCCATTCCTCGAGCTATTCTCCAAGCTCTTCTTTCAGGCTCTCACTGCTAGTGCTGAGACATGCAAACATTATCTTCTTATGTGTAGATGCCTTAAATGTAGATTCAACTTTAGGTACAAAGTCTCCCATTTCTACAGCTTCAAACGTAGTTAGCTTTACAATCAACATCTCTCTGCTAAAGTTTAGAGTCAAAGGTATAGTCTCTTGAATAGATAGAGCCTTAAACTTGTAAGAAGGAGTCAATGATTTAAGGATCTTCATGATGACTTCTTCTTCATCATAAGTACCTCCACAATTTTTGATTTTGACAACAACTTTTTTAACCCTTTGAATATAAGCCCTAATGCTTTTATCATCATTCATTTGTAGCTACTCCATCTTTGTTTTCTAGTTCTGTAACTTCGCTTTCTTGGTATACTTGTCTCCTTCATATAGTGCTTCTAATCTTTGCCAAATTTGGTGTGCTAAATCCAAGTCTTTAACTTCAGTAAATTCTCCTTCAGAGAGTGTGATGATCAATGCTTCTCTTGCAACCATGTTGTGAGAGAATGCCTTTATCTCATCATCAGTAGCTGATGGAAATTCATTCTCATTCTTTATAGTCACCTTGTTCTTTGTGATCAACCAATAGTCAATGCCCAAACATAGCAAATGAGTTCTCATCTTGTTCTTCCAACTGTCAAAGTTTTTAGTATCAAATTTTGGACCATCCTTTCTATACAAAGCCACCACCAAGATCACCTCAAGTTGTTAAGCTTCTCTCTAATGACTAGCAGCTCTAATACCAATTGTTAGGAATAGTAGTTCACAATACAACTAAGAGGGGGGGTGAATCTGTTGTATGACATAGTATTAAACTTTAAAATTTGAATAGCAGCAATATCAGATCTAATGAACACAATCAATGCCAACACAATAATACAATATTTTGTTCTTGGGGAAACCCTATTAAAGGTAAGAAACCCATTGGGAATTAGCACCCATAAATGACGTAGTGAGAGTATAGTATCGTTGTTAAAATATTTAGCCCTATTAGGAGCTTATTGAAACATTATAGTACATAGTCCTTATTAGAGGACAGATAATGTTAGGAGTCAAGAAAAGAAGGGTGGGCTCATTGCCCCAAGATGGTTAAATCCAACTTTAGAACTCGCTATTTGCAACAAGTGTATATGAAGAAATACACAATCTTTTGAACTGCCCGACATGATTTATCTTTGCTTGATCAGTTCCAAAAAAGTTCACCAGTAATCCTCTGCTTTACATCCAGTAGACACAAGTTCACAGCTTTCACAATCTTCTTTACATCACATACATTCTCACCATGTCTTTTCCAAGGAAAAGAACTTACATATATACCCTATTACATTCTGTATCATCTTAAAATGGAAGCCCTTACATGTTAAGAGTGTTTATCCCTCCGAGTGAGTAATCTAGGTCATGTCAAGCACCTAGAATTAGCTCTTTACTTAGATCATACTTGTTCTCATCATTATGCTTCTATCTACCCCTAATTTTCACTCCAATCTGCATTTCCTAGCATTCTGGGTCTAGATCTTGAGGTTTTTGACCATAAGGTCAAAGTCAAACTTATGGGGTCAAAGTCAACCTCTATCCTAACCTGGTCAGGATCGACCTCGACCCTGACCTGGTCAGTTCCAATCTCATCCTTGACCCCCTGTCTAGATTTCAAGTTTCCTTGATTTCCAGGTGTCGGGCTTTCGGGGATATTTGTTTCCCGCCTCTGGTCGGCCATTTTGGGTTTTGGGATGGTAAATCCTTTAATTGCATTTAATATAGGTATATTTTATAAAGGCTAGGACCTAATTGGAATTTAATTCTCCAAGGTGGCCCCTCTAGCAGATTGTGCCCTAGTTCACTATAAAAGGAGGCCTTCCTCTCTCATTTTGACATCCATCATTCATATCTTCTTTTCGCTCAAGCTTTCAAAGTGATCAAGCAAGCATTCATTCAAGCATTCAAGTCCTCTCCTCTATCCAAGTTCTCCATTGAAGATCAAGGATTCAAGCATTCAAGCCATTGAAGGGATTTGGTTCAAGCATTCAAGATTCATCATTCAAAACCTTAGATCTAGCCATCATGATGGTGTGATCTTACTTCAAGATCCTTTTGTTCATCTTCAAGATCCATTCATTCTTCTATTAAGGTGGATTCCAAGCATATAATCATGGAGGTTTGATTTTCATTTACCATTTTTGTGTTCAAGCTTTCATATCAATATACTTATTTACATTCAAAATACAATTAAATATCTATCAAATTACATAGCTTCATTGTTAGATCCATTTCTAGTGCTTGCTAGCATTCTTATTTCAATTTCAATATTAAGGTTGATTCCAAACCGGGGTTTGACCAAGGCAAACCCCTCAAACAAACAATAAAACCCCTCTTTTTCTTGCAGGTACAGATGTAAAATTTTGGATCTGAGAGTAGATTTGGATACCATTTTTGGTGAACTTCCAGGATCTGCGAACAAAGTTAGAATCGACCTTCAAATAAAGAATGTAGCCTTTGACCTCTTATGAGGGTCAAAGACTACTTGCCGGCGGAAAGACAAAATATTTTTGGGTTTTGTTCATCTTGGCATTTCCAGTCTGAAACAGGTTGCAAAATTGCCCAAAAGTGCACACAGACATCAAAAATTGGCATTTTCTAGATTTTCCCTAATTTGAGGTTAGTATTTGTATTTCAATTATTTAAAATTCCAAACACTTCAATTCTCCATAGGGAAATATAGGGTTTTTCTCTCTCTTTCATATTCTCCATAAATTGACTCGATTGTGCATTAGCCTTTTGATTGATCAAATTGGATCTCTCCTTTGGGAATTTGGATTTAGGAGTGGATCTCATATTTCCCCTATACATCATATACATTTGAATAGGTGTATTCTATTTTACCCCTATTCATTTTGGTGAGCCCGACAAGCTTACTCTCTTTCTTTTTGGTGTTAGATTGCCTTTTAGATTAGGTCTAGTTTATGCTCTTGCATTTTAAAATTCAAAAATACAAAAAAATCTATATATTCAATAAAATTCAAAAATATTTATTGCATTTCATTTTCTATGGTGATTGTTAAGATGCTTTGGTGTGTAGTTATGTTCTTTATTACTCTTCTTTTAGCATCTCTTTATAATACCTATGATGTTTATGAGAGTATCATTCACTTCATTATGTTGATGACCCTTCACTTTGCTCTTGCTTATGCTTTTGTGAAGTTGACTGACACTAGTCCGCCTACATTGAAAACCTTCATTAAAGATTTATGTGGTAGCCTTATTAATCTTTTGGATTATCTGAAGAATTTGGTAGATGATACACCATCTCCTAATCTTCCTAATCCTAATCCTAATCCTATCAATCCTAATCTTAATCCTATCAATCCTAATATTCCTAATCCTAATTTGATACCTAATTCTCCATCTATTCATCCTCGCTCTTCCCATACTTATGATGGGATTCAAGATATAGTTCAGGATGCAGATGTGCAAGATTTCTTTGATTTACCTTCTCCTCTGATTCATGATGATATTCAAGGAAAGGGTAAAGAAACTTCTTCAAAACCTATTATCCCACCCTATGCAACCTTTACTCATGAACATGATAAACAATCACCTCTTGTAGAAGCTTTACATAATATGTACACTATTGGATATAATATGGTGACTAAACAAGGTTATAAAGGTTTAGGGCTTGGAGTTAATGAGCATGATATTAGGTTTCCAGTTCATATACCCCCTAAACCGGATATGTATGGTGGTGGTTGTTCAAAATCTCAAGTTAAGGTAGGTGATGCTAAACATCATCCTCCTCTTCACATTCTTCTCCCCACACCTACCTTAGAAAACATTAATACTTGTCAAGAAGTGGCTAAGAAGGTATATGTTGAGCTAATGAATTCCAAGAAAGAAATCTTTAGACCTATGTCGATCGATGCTTTATACAAATACAAATGTCCTTTTCATTATAGTAACAAACATTTACTTTCTGATTGTAAAAATTTCAAGTTATATGTTAGAGAAAGAGCTTCTTTAGGAATTATATCTAACTCTCATGCGGTTTTACAATTCCTTCATAATTCTAATATAGGGGATTCCCCTCCTTTAGATATAATGTAGATGTTTTTTTCCCTTTTGTCTCATGATTGGGGGGCAAGAGGTATTTTCATCTAGTCTCCTGGAATCCATTAGGTCTTTTATTGGGGCTTAATTGGTATTCTTTCTCTCCTATTTTTCTATGGCTTTGCATTATGTTTTTAATCATCCATAGAATATATCCTTTATTTTCAAGATATGTTTTCTAAGACATTGTTTTTGCAAAGGTATCCCTTGTCTCTATCTTTGGGGGGTAAGGTACCTCTTTCTTTCTCTTTGTCTAGGGATCCACTTTCCTTAGCTTAGTGGTATTTGTTTATATTGCAATATTATTTCAACATATTGATAGATGTTCTAACTATGGATAACCTTCTTATATGAGAATTTGTTGTCCTAAGTCATCATTTCTTCTCTATGTTGCAAATTATGTTCTTTATAAACTCTCACCCTTGCTTTGGTGTTAGAGTTGTTTTCCTCATTTCAAAGATTCCTCTTCCTCTTGTTTGCAGGAGGCTTGATGATTGAATCTTTGTTCCCACCTTTTGAAAGATGATATTTTATCTAAAGCACTCCTCTTTGGTGGGGGTCTTGTTGATAAGATCTCTTTCTTTGAGGATCCTTTTCCATGAGTGACATATCCTTTTCACGATTATCTATATTCTTGGATGTAGGGGTCAATATCCCTCGCTAAGGATATGGTATACATTATTGCTAAATAGGATATCTCCTTGAATTTTGAAGTAGGTATCCTCTTTCATCTTTGTTCCTACACTTGGGGGGCAAGGATGTCATTTCCTTCTCTTCTATCTTTTCGAGATTCACCTCTTTCCTTAGGTAAGCAGTATTTATCTATTATGAGATATTCAATCATACATGAAAATTTTGGTTTGCATTGAGGATATATGTCCTTGATAACAACCTCTTTTATTATTTGACATTGGGTTTCCATGATTGATATATCTCTCACCCTGGAAACTAAACAATGTGCTATCCCTCACAAGGGTTCCTTTCTTTTCACTTCTTACATGATATCTCTTTACATTCATCCCTTCCATGGCCTCATAGGAGCTATGACCTTCTTGGCTTGGATTGGGTGTTATTTGTGGATATTGTCTTGATGCTGAAGAAGGCTTTATCCTTATTCTTTTCTTTCCTTAACATGTCAAAATAGTATGTTTTTTCCATATTAAGGAGGGGGGCATATATAGGGCCTCCCTTGTACTATAGTTTTTTATTTTTATATGCTAAATCTTGGAAGGCAATGCACATAAGTTGCTAAATCTTGAAAAGACATGCATTTATATGCTAAATCTTCCAAAGGTAATGCACATAAGTTGCTAAATTCTGTGGAGACACGCATGTTTCAAAATTTATTCAATATGCTAAATCCTCAGAAGGTAACACACATAAGTTGATAAATCTTGAAAAGACATGCATTTATATGCTAAATATTTCGAAGGTAACACACATAAGTTGCTAAATCCTGAGGAGACATGCATTTCATATTCATAGTGATACAAGAAGGTTGATCTATGAGTATTCCAAAAGCCATCATAAGATGCATTACAATTGCAAGCATAGTTTATGGGTGAACTTGTTGGGCTCTCCCTCCAGGGTGATTCATGGTTGTACACACTAAGATGTGCACTTCTCTAAGCCATTTCTTCCAAGGGAATCCATGAATGGGAAACCTTGAAAATTGACCTAGAGCTCCCTAGGCGTGGAGTGCAAGGGTCTTAAGAATGCTCGCAGCTAGAGCTATTAAGCCTATGACCTTGCTAGTAAACCATGCAATGGGAGATTCAATGAAGACAAGGGAAAGAATGCCAATATCCTCAAGAATCAAGAATGAGAATGAAAATGCAACTACACTAGAAATGAGACCTAAGAAACCTAAACGCACAAAGAGAGCCAAGATAAGCTAGAACAATGTATGCCCCCTAGCCTAACACAAGAGTCAATTCTAAGCTAGGAGAGGCAAAGTGAAAAGTGGAGCAGAGGAGTGCCACACAAGATTGATAGACATAGGTGCAAGGGTCTCAAGTAGCATCTGTTTCCAAATTTTCACCACTTGATAGATTTTTTTTAGGACTTTTTTCAAAAAAAATTTGTATTTTTGGAATATATAATTTTTTTTGAGATACATCAAAGCGCTTATTGCTAAGTTTTCACTAAGATGATCATTTTTTTAGGACATTTTCAAATTTTTAACAATATATCATTTTTTGGAGATTTTTTCAAGATCAATAAAGATATGCAAAGGATGCCCCCAAACAGAACAGGCATCAAACTCTCAAGCAAGATCACATCATGTAGTCCCAATTTCTAACAAGGTGGAGAACAAAAGGGATTAGCAAGCTGGTGGAAGAGATGGAAGACAAGAGAATGAAGGAGAATGACGGGAAGAAATCCTCAAGGGAAAACTCCTCAAGAGTACCCAAGCTAGGAAAAAAATTGTCATGTAAAGCACATTTGGACAAGTAATGAAAGGCCAACATAGGATAAGTCACAAAAGTGTAATGCAAAAGAAGGAAAGGATGCATTCGAAATGAGTAGAGATGTCAAGAGGCTTCATAGCAACGTGTTTTACTCTTTTTTTTATTAGATCAAGACCAAAGGGGAAAAGGATAGCGAAAGGCTAGAATGAATGGAGGAAAATAAACATGAAGGCTAAAAATGATTGGAATGAAAGTAAGATCATCATAAGATAGCTCAAAAGATAGACAAATGTTTGTGTATAGCTCAACATTGTCAAGATCAAAGAGAGAAGATAAAATGAATAAAATATGTAGAAGAACTACGCATGATGCCTGATTGCCAAGTTTTCATCATGGTACTTATCCAAGGCACCACAAGGGAGTGGTTTTCACCATAGGATGAATTTATTTCTCTTTACTTTTGCTACCAAGGTGCCTGTTTCCAGGTTTCCACCAAGGCACATTTTCAATTTTTTCATTTTTTAAAATTTTTTTTTCATTTTTTATTTTTTTGGAAGAAGGCAAGCTTTTTAGATAATGCTCCTTGAAAGGATAAACCATGATATGCCAAGGATTCAAAATGATATGCTCAAAGATGATGATAGGGAAAGGAAGATGGAAGAGAAAAATGGAGGATAAGGTTTTATGTAAAGTGAGTGAGGTTGGAAGATAGGAGAAATAGGCAAGTGAGGAAAAAGGATAGAAGGTAGAAGGATAATGAAAGGAAGGATTGTGAAAAGGTAGATGGAAAGGAAGGCAAGATCAACATCAACACACACCTTGAAGGGTGGCAAGGGGATGGAGGAAATGTGAATGAAGGAATACGAGAAGGAATATGGTGAATGTTTAGCAGAGGTTGTGGTTTAGGCACATGGAATGAAAGAATGTTTTTGGAAGAAGATGAAGTGGAAGCCTTTGGAAGCTTGAATGTCAACTTCACTTGTTTCTCAACATTAGAATCTTTCAAGAGAGATTTTGGAATCCATATAGCAATAGGATTTTCATTTATTTTTGATGATTTAGAGAGAATATCCTCAATGATGAATTTTGGAACCCATACTTATCTTGTAGTTTTCTTCTTAGATATCTCTTTTGATTTTATGCCTCCATGTTGATTAGAGGAGACATGGTGATCTTGTTTTTTTTATGGATTCTTGTATTTCATCTTTTTCTTGTATTCAACATTCAAGTTACTTCCAAAAGACTTGGGATTTTTGGAAGAAGGAGGAGGATATGACTGGTTTAGATGGGTGGGTGGATAAAAAGGATTCAAGGGTATGAATCTATGTTGATCTTGAGGAAAGATAGGAGATGGAGGGACGTAAGGACGCAAGATGGATGATGAATTAGAAGAGTTAGGAGGGGAAAGTGAAGGGACATAAGGGCCCAAGATGGAAGGAAGACGTGAAGCTCTTAGTAGTGGTGGAAGAGGTCCAAGGATGGAAGTGGAAGATGTAAAAGGATAATCAATAAGTTCATCAACATCTATATGACAACCAAGGATATCAACATCTTTAGAGTGAGCATTAGGATTTGCAATAGGATCATGAACATCTTGAATAGGAGAAACTTCTTTGATAGGATTGTTCAGAGCTTGCAAAGACTTAGGAAGAGTAGAAAGTGGAAGTGAACATGGAATGGTAGAACAAGAAGATGGAAGGCTTTGATCTTGACAAGTTTCTTTGGATAGCATAAGTGTATAATTTTTCTCTTGATTTTCAATAGGCTTAACATTAGAAGTAGCAACACTATTTTCAATAACCTCAATGGAAGTATCATCTTTGGAAAGCACAAGTGTAGTAAGGTTATTTTGATTGTCAATAAGCTCAACAGTGTAAGTAGTAGCTTGATCTTGCCTAGGAGAAGACTTAAGACACAGTGGATAAGAAACATCATGAAAAGAATTGGATGACATGGAGGGTTATTGATCTTGATCTTTGTTTATGTTCTTTTCTTTATCATTTTTAGAGTCCTCTTGACATGGAGCCACTTCTAAGAACAAAGAAGCATGTTGGAATTGTATGGAAGACTTTGGAAGAGATAGTGAAGGACTAGCTGAAGTAGGCATTATAGCACATAAAGGCTTAGGCTCTTTAGGTGTAGCATTATTGAAAGTATTTTCAGCCAAGTGAAGGTTAGCTTGAGTTTCTTTAAGAGGTATCCCTTGAGGATAGCTATAGGGAACCACATGAGAAATATTAAGATCATTGTTGGATGAAGGATTTGTGAAAGGTTTGAAAGAATTGGAAGCTTTAGGAAATGTATGGTTATTGGAGGAAGTAGGGGATGGAAGGGAACCATCACAAGACAAAGGTCCATCATTAACATAATCTTGCTCGAGAGCGTAATCTTTATTTTTAGCATGAGAGTTCTTAGAGGAAGGATTCTCATAGTAGTGACATTTATAATCAGTGCGGTAAGCTTTCTCTTCCTCAAGTGAAGTAGATGTATCATCGAGGTATTGTTTGTAGAAATCATCAAACTCTCTTTCAAAATCTGAATCATATGGATCACCATCATGATTTATCCAATGTGGCAACCCATTTCTAGTAAGCACAAGCCTACGACAAGGAGGACTCTTAGGAATAGAAGTTTCATAGGCATCACTACATTGTCCATCATCATGGTCATAAAAAATGGGCATGTCATTCTTTGTAGAAGAGGTATCACAAGGACTACCATATTGCTCATAGTGAGGAGTAAGACTCTTGGGAGAAGTAGAAGAGGAACGAGATTGCAAAGAAGAGGAAAGTGAAGACCTAGTGGAGGAAGAAGACTTGGATAATGAGGAATGTGAATAATGTCTAGAAGAGTCATGATGAGACTTGGAAGATGAGGAAGAATGAGAAGACTTAGATGGTGAAGAATGTTTGGAAGAAGGAAGTCGTGACATGATCATGTCTATGATCCTAGCAAAGGCATCTAATTCAAGAATTTTTTCTTTTATTTTTGCCTTAAATTTGTCACCCATGAGATATCCAAAAGGATTATTGGAGGAATAAAATTCTTCAAATTGAGCAATGAGTTCGAGATCATCCATTCTCAAGAGAGGTTCCATATCAAGATAGTTGAAATTCATGGCTATAGAAGAGAAGGAATCAAGCATGGAAGAAATGAATAGAAGAAGATAGACTAGAGAATAAGAGGAAAAGAATCAAGAAGACATGAAGAATTTAGGAAGAATCATAAAGAAAGAAGAGAAAGGATGAAAATGGGAGACTAAGAAGACATGGAAAAAGTGGAAGAAAGAAGACCAAGAGCCATTTTTTGCAATTTGATACCATTTGAGTTCATTTGGATATTGAGCAACATGTCACAACACCTAAGATCCAACCTAGACTAACCAAGGAAGACTAGAAGATGACACAAATCAATTTTGGATAACAAACAATAGTAAGATAGCAGGATGACTCTATGCAATATTGTTTTAGTAGCGTATGACTCTTGACCAGTGAATGTGAAAAACTTAGTCTTGAAAGAAATTTGGTCAATGTTGTAGGTTGCAAGTACAATTTCTTGGTTTCAAGCATAGTAATATCAGGAAATAGACAAGTTTGCAAACAGTACGTGATCAAACATGTCATAGAACACTTGTGTAAGAGCAAAAGCAACCTTGCCAAGACAAGCAATTGTGATATCAAAATGAAAAATCTATAAGGACTACCACGATGTTTTTATGTTCGAGAATGTTTGCACGGGTATATCACAGTGAGAACACTTCAAGCACTTACTAGCCTAGAAGGACAAAGGCTCAATACTTAGCAACTTGGCCCACACTTGATGTCACATCACCTCACACAAAGTGGTCACCCATAATAGATGTTGGCTTTGTCATGGAAGTGCCAATGGTTCAACCAAAGGAACATAGATGGTGAGTAATCTTGGGGTGATCCGGGTTAGTCCACTAGGATCAATCCTTGCACCAAGAAGCTAAGAAAAAAAAATAGGGTGGCTTCTATCTATGGTTCTTAGTAAGGGCTTCCATTTATAGCACCCCTCTTGCTCCCCAAAGAGACTCCTTACCTTGTGGCAAGTAATGGACCTCACGGCCTCAAGAGTAGCTTAAGCATTCTTGCTTGACATTTTCGTCATGGTTGTAATCCCACAAGCTACTCACATCAAGCAAGGACAAGTGTTATGTCTACCAAGGTTTTGTGTCCTTGATAGCCTTGAGTTTATAGTGGGTCAGAATAGCCAGCGAAAAGCTTGTCCCCACTTGGGTCATTCCTCTTGATTGCTCAAGAGAAGGCCCGCTAAAGGATTCTAATCTACTCAAAGAATAGATCAACTTGCGAGGTTCAAGGTTTTTGTTTCACCACAAGGGTGAAGAGCATACTCCCCTATCTCAAATTTTCTCCCAAACACACCAAGAAAAGGTTCAATTACTCTCTTGCTTTCAAAATCTAAAAGTGGGTCAAGATTTCTATTTCACCATAAGGGTGAAGAGCATACTCTCCTACCACCAAAAGATTTTTACAACAAGATCTTAAGTGCCTAAAAAATGAAACAACTAGTATATGCTGCACTTCAAAGGAAAGTAATAAACAAGCACTTGTTTGTTTTTAGGTGTTGGGCAGCCCTACAAAACAAAATTAGTAGCCCTTTTGCCTTTGGAGCTTTGGCATGCGATCTTTTAGCAAATTTGTTGCAAGTAATGGAGGTCCCTACAAGCACAACTTGTTAGCCCCACAAAGAGTTAGCACATAAAAACCAATAATAATCTGCAAATAAGCCTCTATTTTACAACAGCAAATCAAAAATCTGAAAGTAGGAAAACTAAAAACAGCAAGCAAACTAGCAAATCTAAAATTAAATACTCTGATAGCAAAATTAAACAGAAAATACCAGGTGACATTTAACAGCCAATATGTGTCATTTAAAACCTAGCAGGCGTGATCAAAATACTCCTAGGCGTAATCAGATTGTTCATAGGTGTGATCAAAATGTGCATAGGCATGATTAAAATATTCACAGGCGTGAACAAAATATGCATAGGCATCATCAAAATATGCATAGGTGTGAACAAAATGTGCACAGGCGTGAATAGAATCTGCACAGGCATGAATGGAATGTGCACAGGTGTGAATAGAATGTGCACAGGCATGAACAAAATGTGCACAGGCATGAATGGAATGTGCATAGGCATGAACAGAATATGCACAGGCATGAACAGAATATGCACAAGCATGAACAGAATGTGCACAGGCATGAATAGAATGTGCATAGGCGTGAATGGAATGTGCACAGGTGTGAACAGAATGTGCACAGGCATGAACAGAATGTGCACAAGTGTGAACAGAATGTGCACAGGTGTCATTAGATTTCTTGTAAGTGGTGTTTCTCTTGTATGCACAAAATTGACAAAAAAGTGACGTTGAAAGTATACAAAACTTGATAAAAATGAAGAGAATGAGGCTCAAGGCCCCACGGTGGGCACCAAAAATGTACACACTAAGATGTGCACTTCTCTAAGACATTGCTTCCAAGGTAATCCATGAATGGGAAACCTTGAAAATAGACCTAGAGCTCCCTAGACATGGAGTGCAAGGGTCTTAAGAATGCTCTCAGCTAGAGCTATTAAGCCTATGACCTTGCTAGTAAACCATGCAATGGGAGATTCAATGAAAACAAGGGCAAGAATGCCAATATCCTCAAGAATGAAGAATGAGAATGAAAATGCAACTACACTAGAAATGAGAATGCAAGCTAAGCTATGAAAGGAAATATGCAAGTGTTACAACCCAAGCTAATTAATCTATGTGAACTAATCTAGAGCATGGAAATTAAGCTAATCTAAGAAAGCATAAACATGAAGCTATGATGCAAGAAAAGAAAGATGGATGCAAGAATGTCTTCAAAAGCTCCTAAGTCTCCAAGCAATCCTGCAGCATAAGGTTAGTATTCAAAAGATGGATGCTAAAATGAGAAGAGAGTTCTCCTTTTATAAGAAATGAGAAAGAATGGACCATGGAGATTAAGAGGAAAAATATTTAATCAATGGTGGAGCTTGAAAGAGGAGAAATCCAAGTGCACAAATATCCTCCAATGAGAAAATAAGAGTTGACTTTTGTGTCCATATGAGATAAAAAGTGTTTTTTTCCTGTTTGTAAAATAGGAATAATGCTTTATTTGTGCAACTTAGGATAAGAGGAAAAGTGGGGGCTTTTTTATTTAATAAAAAGGGAAGAAATATTCTTTTTAATTAAATAAAGACTTAGGATAAGATGGTTAGCCCATAGAAAATAATCAAATAAATGACAGAACTAAGATTTGATCAAGAATAAGCAATTGATGATTTTAGCAAATAATGCTAGAAAGGGGCTAATAGTCAAGATGACCATTTTTGGATGATTACAATGGTAAGTTGGGCATCTTACTAGGTGAGGTAATCACTATTTTCCTTTTCTCTCTTTTTCACTTTCATGCTAGTAGGACTGGATCATGAAGCTATGTCATTTATAGTGTTGTTCTTGTCTTTCTTATGTAAACATTTATGCTTTTATGATATCTTTCCAAATATGATGTTAGTATAAGAAATGTTTCTTATCAAGGTTTCATATGCTAGTTGATTTGGGTTTATTTTAGTACTAACCCCTCTTTTGTGTCCTTTTGTTTTTCACAACCTCATGTGTGTATGTTGAGTTAGAATCATTAGTCTGGGGGCTTGTGTTCCTAACTAAGTGTCATTCTATCTCATTTTGAATCCACTAAGATCTCTTCTTCCTCTTCCTTTACCAAGAGTTTGCATCGAATCCATACTCTTGCTAAAGTGGGGGCTTAATGTATTGTCTTAAAAAGGAAGCACTTCCATGTTAAGAGTATTTATCCCTCTGAGTGAGTAGTCTAGGTCATGTCAAGCACCTAGAATTATCTCTTTAATTGGATCATACTTGTTCTCCTCATTATGCTTCTATTTGCCCCTGATTTTCACTCCAATCTGCATTTCCTAGCATTTTGGGTCTGGATCCTGAGGTTTTTGACCATAAGGTCAAAGTCGACCTTATAGGGTGAAAGTTGACCTCTATCCTAACCTGGTCAGGATCAACCTTGACCCTAACCTAGTCAGTTCCAACCTCGTCCTTGCCCCCTATCCAGATTTCAAGTTTCCTTGATTTTCAGGTGTCGGGTTTTCAGGGATATTTGTTTTTTGCCTCCAAGTAGGCCATTTCGGGTTTTGAGATAGTAAATACTTTAATTGCATTTAATCTAGGTATATTTTCTAAAGGTTAGGACCTAATTAGGATTTAATTCTCCAAGGTGGCCCCTCTAGAGGATTGTGCTCTAGTTCACTATAAAAGGAGACCTTCCTCTCTCATTTTGACATCCATCATTCATATCTTCTTTGCTCTCAAGCTCTTAAGGTGATCAAGAAAGCATTCATTCAAGCATTCAATTCCTCTTCTCCATCCAAGTTCTCCATTGAAGATCAAGGATTCAAGCATTCAAGCCATTGAAGGGATTTGGTTCAAGCATTCAAGATTCATCATTCAAAACCCTAGATCTAGCCATTATGATGGTGTGATCTTCCTTCAAGATCCTTTTGTTCATCTTCAAGATCCATTCATTATTCTATAGAGGTGGATTCCAAGCATACAATCATGGAGGTTTGATTTACATTCACCATTGTTGTGTTCAAGCTTTCATATCAATATACTTGTTTACATTCAAAATACAATTACATATCTATTGAATTGCAAAGCTTCATTGTTAGATCCATTTCTACTACTTGCTAGCATTCTTATTTCAATTTCAATATTAAGGTTGATTCCAAACCGGGGTTTGACCAAGGCAAACCCCTCAAACAAACAATAAAAACCCTCTTTTTCTTGCAGGTACAAGTGCAAAATTTTGGATTTGAGAGTAGATTTGGATACCCTTTTCGGTGAACTTCTGAGATCTGCAAACAAAGGAAAAATCAACCTTCAAATAAAGAATGTATCCTTTGACCTTTTATGAGGGTTAAAGACTACTTGTCGGTGAAAACACAAAAGATTTTTGGGTTTTCTTTGTCTCGGCATTTCCAGTTCGAAATAGGTTGCAGAATTGCCCAAAAGTGCACACAGACATCAGAAGTTGGCATTTTCCAGATTTTCCTTAATTTGAGGTTAGTATTTGTATTTCAATTATTTAAAATTCCAAACACTTCAATTCTCCATAGGGAAATATAGGGTTTTTCTCTCTCTTTCATATTCTCCATAGATTGATTCGATTGTGCATTAGCCTTTTGGTTGATCAAATTGGATCTCTCCTTTGGGAATTTGGATTTAGGAGTGGATCTCATATTTCCCTAATACATCATATATATTTGAAGAGGTGTGATTCCATTTTACCCCTATTCACATTCTACATGATCAAGTCGGCCAATTAGGCTTTCCTAATTACATAAACATTTACATAAACTCTTGCTAAGATACACACGGTATCTAAAACAAGTATACAATGATTTCACTACAATAATTAAGGACCGACATCCTTAATTTACATTTGCCAAACAAAATGCACACTACACCTTTGAAGTCGACTCCCAAATAAGTCTTCTCCAGATCACATGCCACAACTGACATCATCCACCATTACATACCTTGCGTTGACCAAAAAAAATCCTTCAGTACCTTGTCTTTCATCTCTTAAGCTCACATACACCTAATCCATATCTTTTGTAGGATATACCAGAAACATAGAGATTCACTCTGTCAACATCCATTGTCACTATCCAGTAACCAGTCTTCACCAAAACATTTGTAACTCATCAAATATGCAACATTACATGATGCGATCTTGGATATAAGATCACAACATCTTCCTATACTCTCATTTGTCTTCACACGTTCTGAAACAGTCATATAGTGTTTGTACACTATCATAATCAGCTTGTACTCTTCATAGAAACATATGTTGACATCAATGACAAACCAAAAATGACAACAGTATGAATACCCATTTAGTAATGTAGTGATTAAACATATAAAATGTATCAATCACCACCCCATGCATTAGTAATATCCAACAGAACCTTGTGCATTCTTATGGACTTTACATAGTTGGAGGTTTTCCACATAGTCCTATTTGTTTGTATCTCTCATATGGGGTTGTATCGTCTTAAAATTGAAGCACTTCCATGGTAAGAGCATTTAGCCCTCCGAGTAGGTGGTTTGGAGTCATGTTAAGTGCCTTGATTGGGTCTTTGCATGTATTTGGCTTTCCCCCCACTTTCCACTTCTTCTCCGCACTTGATTCCTTCATTCTAGGTGAAATTAGGGTTAAGATCTTAAGGATTCTCCTAAGTTTCCCTCTTCTATGGCTCTATTTTCTAGGTAGGGTTTAGAAATAGATCCTCCTGGGCTTCATCACAGTAATCATAGGATTTTATGTTTACCACTAATATTCTATCTTGTTATGGCATCAGTTCTAGTTTTCTGGGCATCCCGAGGACCTCCTGACTTGGTTCTGAGTAAAATTGGGACTAGGGTCAGGGTTGAGATAGACCTTGACTAGGTTAGGGTTGAGCTTGACCTTGCCTAGTTCAAGGTCAACCTTGACCTTGACCCCTTCTTTCAAAATTCCAATTTCCAAAATTTTTGGGCTTCGGGCTTTCGGGAGATTTATTTTCCCACCTCCGAGTCGGCCATTTCGGGTTTCGAGATGGTAAATCATTTAATTACATTTAATCTAGGTATATTTTCTAAAGGTGAGGACCTAATTGGGATTTAATTCTCTAAGGTGGCCCCTCTAGAGGAGTGTGCCCTAGTTCACTATAAAAGGAGGCCTTCCTCTCTCATTTTCACATCCACACTCAAGCAATTTCATGTGCAAGCAAGTGAATTTAAGCATTCTAGCAAGTCTTCAAGAATTTAAGTGTTCAAGCATTCATCCATAAAGGAGATCCATTGTTAGCTATTGAAGGATTCAATCTCTTTGGAGCCCCCTTGAAGATCCATCCTTCTCCATTCATTCAAGCCTTCTCATATGAAAAGATCAAATCAAGATTGGTGTTGAAGATCATATACCATAGATTGGAGACATCCTACATCCATTAAAGCATTCGTACTTGTGGATTTGAGGATTCGAATCCTCTACAAGGACTTCAACATAAGTGAGGTGATTTGTTTCAATTACTTTGTTTATGCACAATATATTTCAATTCAATTTCAAGGTTAATTCCTAAACTGGGGTTTGACCAAGGCAAACCCCCCATACAACAAAAAACCCCATTTTCTTGCAGGTATAGGTACAGAGTTTTAGATCTGAGAGCGAATTTGGATACCCTTTTCGGCAAACTTTTGGGATCTATGAACAGAATTTGAATTAGACTTCAAATAAAGAATGTGGTATTTGACCTTTTGTGAAGGTCAAACCCAAGCTGAGTCATCTTGAGGAAAGATTTTTGGGTTTTCTCTGTCTCGGCATTTCCAGTCCAAGACAAGTTTGAGATTTTCCTGAAAGTACACACAGACATCAGAATTTAACATTTTTCAGATTTACCCTAATTTGAGGTTAGTACTTGTATTTCAATTATTCTATATTCCAAACATAATATAATATATCCATCCATATAAGGGAAATATTAGATTTACTCTCTCTCTATCCTTTTCCATAAATTGATTTGATTGTGCATTAAACTTTTGGTTGATCAAATGGGATCTCTTCTTTGGGGAATTTGGGTTTGAGAATAGGTCTCATATTTCCCCCTTTACATTTGAATAGGGGTGAATCCATTTTATACCTATTCATTTTGGTGAACCCGACTAGCTTACTCTCTTTCTTTTTGGTGTTAGATTTCCCTTTGTCTTATCTTGTGTGTTCACCTTGACTATTCATTTTGATGCAGGAGCATCCTGGGTGTAAGAGAAATCTTGTATCACCCAAAAATATTTTTGTTTTGGTATTCAATAAGGGGCTATCTTGTGTAGAGTTGCTATTTATGGAAACTTGCTATTTTTAGTAAGATGGTCATACGATCTTGGAATGTTCTGATTTCACATGTGGAGGTTCATCTCAGTTGTATCAGCTTGCCGGTAAAGTTTCATTGACAGATCAAGTCTAGCTTTGTAGATATTGAAGATTTTTGATATTGGCAGCAGGGTACAGAAACTTTGAACTTAGTTTTGAAGGCTTTAGAGGCCCTGAATGAGGTTAAAAATTTGGGTGACAGGTGCTTGCGCAAGTCAAGCCTGGAGAACACTTCGTGGCCTTTCCGAATTGGGGTCATAATAGTCAATCGGGTCAACTGGCAATGACTTATGGTCTTTGAAAGTTGGGTCACATGAAATGGTGGAAAATGATTTTCCTTCAAAATTTATGTTTGAGTTTCAAAAGTTATTTTGAGCCGACTTTGATGTAATAAATTGTAAAATAAAATAATTCTAAGTTTGGTCGGCCCTTTGGGCTAAATTTTTGGAACCTTCTCGAGCGGTAGAAATTGCCTATATAAAGAAGGCCTGTAATGTTGTCTTAGGCAGTTCTGCGTAGTAGATCTGGGTAATAATTTGAGGCTTTGTCCTACAAAATATTGTAAGGGAATGCCCATGTGGCTTTGCATATTGTAATTCTAAAAGTTTGTAATTCCACATTTGTGGAAATAATAAGAAGCCAATTTTCTGTTGTTGCATATTGTTGTTGTTTCTCTATTTTTGTTATGTGTTTGTGGTATTAAGGGGAGCAACCTTCATCACATTTTGGTGAACCTGACATACTTACTCTCTTTTCTTTTGTGGAATTAGATGCTTTATCTTGTTAGTATTATATTTTTCCTTTATGATTGATCTTGCATGCTAATTAGATTTCCTATTTATGCTTTATATGTTTTTAGTTTAGTTCATTTGCATTCTATTGGTTTATGAGCTTTACTACCACTAGTCCTACTTATAACATTCCGATTAGAAGAAGTCGTAGACTCATGGGTGCCTTTGAGCATGGATCTTTTCCTTTCCTTAGGATCCCCAATGATAACTTGATTCTTCATGATTCCAATCCTACTATGGAGGAAAACTCTTCTCACTCATCTCATGATGAGGATGATGCTTTAAGAGTTCCTCTTGAACAAGTCCAAAAACTTTTCACTGAACTTGATAAAATGGGTAATTAGCTTCTTCAAGAAAACCATAATCAAGATTCCATTCAAGCTATAGAGGCTCTTAAGAAAGTTCTCCATGATAGTGATCAAGGTGTTAACCTCTTGCGTGGTGTTACTCATCTTGTGCATTCCAATGTTAAACCTTTACCTCAAGAAGCTCAAGCTTTAGGTTTCACTCCTCCTATTACTAGTGTTGAACCTCCTTCTAATACTTTACCTAGTATTCCTATCTATACTCTTTCTTTGGTGACTGTGATGATTCCCTTTGTTCCTATGAGTGTTCCTCCTGTGTCCCTTCCTCCATTACAACCTTCATATCATAATGTTCCTTTCACTTATTCCAATCTGCTTCCAACTGTAGTTCCTAGTGTTCCTCTAGTTGTGTCTTCTATTCCTGCATCTTCTTACACTTTACCTAGTATGTCTAATGTTGCTACTCCTCGTATTTCCTCTAATGATTCAACAATCATAAGTTTGGCTCAAACTGTATCCTCCCTACAATAACAACTTGCTTCCTTAACTCAAAACAAGTTTAGTATTCCTACATGTCACATGGGAAGTCCTTTATCCTGGGATATTATTCATACTCCTGTTCCTCAGCAAGGTGAGATGCCTCATTTTGAGAATTATAATGGAAAAGTAGATCCTGTTCATCATGTTAAAACATTCCAAATCCTTTATAGTGATTATGCTCATGACCATAGGATTTTAGCCAAACTATTTTCTAGAGCCTTTCATGACAAGGCTTTACAATGGTATTGTTCTTTGCCTCCTTATTCAATTGATTCCTTTCGACAACTTGCTAATGCCTTTATTCAACAGTTTCAAAATAACATTGGCCCACAAGTGTCTTTGACTGATTTAATGCATTGTAAACAAACTGCTAAAGAAAAATTGACTAAATTTATTGGTAGATTTAAGCATTTGCATGCTCAGATTTCCTATCATGTTCCTAATATTGATATTCAACATATGTTTATTTAAAATTTGCAAAAGGATATTAGAGATAAGATTCCGCTTACTGAATTTACCTCTTTTCAACAAATTTGTGCAGCACTTCATCATTATCAATTACAAGTGAGTCAATTTGAGAGAAACACTCCAATGGCTCCTGTTATAGTTGATAAGAGTGATGCTGCTCCTAATCCAAACAAGTTTAAAAAATTCAACAATTATGTCAAGATAAATAAACAAGTGAATGCAGTTGCTGATCAAGTTGTTGTTGCATCTCATAATGCCACTTCTGCATCCACTGCTTTTCGATTAAATCATACGTTTACTCCTCTTTCTGAAACTTTACATGCTATTATGAATAGGTTGTTAATTGCTAATATGATTACTTTACCTCCTATTTGACCTCTTTTACCTACTATGATTGCATCTAAATCTTTTGATCAAAATGCTTTTTGTCAATATCATTGTTAGAATGGTCATGATACTGAGAGATGTTATTCTTTAAAACATAAAGTTCAATATCTAATTGATTCTAGAGTTTTATCTGTTGATAATCTAGATAGTAGTGGGAATCAATCTGTCTCTCCTCCTAATCAAAACCTTCAAATCTATATGAACCCTTTACCTACGCATGATACTAATACTATTGCTCAAACATCTTCTATGAAAATTGTGTATGATTCAAAGATGGATGATCTCAATCATGTTGTTAATCAAGTGGAGCATGTCGATTATTCTGTATCTCCACCTCAACCTCAACCTCAACTTCAAACTCAAATTCAACCTCAAGTTCAAACTCAACATCCACTAAAACCTAAACCTAAAATGAAAACTCAACCTAAACCTCGACAACAATTTAAGAATAAAAGACCTCAGGAACTTTTGATTACCTTTGATGATTCTGAAACTATTAAGGCTCCTGATGGTCCCCTTTACATTACTGCTAGGGTTGCTCAGATACCTACTTGTGGTTGTCTTGTTGATCCTACCTCCTTAGTCAATGCTATCACTGAAGAAAATCTTTCTATGAAAAGCTTACAACGTGACTTCTATGATACATCGGATGTGTCGATTCAAACTTGGAATGGTTTTCTGTATCCATCATTTGGTTCTATTACTTTACCGGTTGAACTTTTTAGAAAACTTGTGAACACTACCTTCGTTGTGGTTCCTACCTCCGATCAATTTCAAGTTAAGCTTGGTTTGCCTTGGTTGACTGCCATGCATGTTGTTGCTTCACCTATCCATAAATGTCTTAAGTTCATTCATGATGGTGAAGTGAAGATGATTAATCATAATCTATATCAACCTTCTAGGCCTAGAGATTGTGCTACTCTAGATTTCTTTTGGCCTTCATTACCTAATTCATGTCCTCCTCGCCCTGCTAATCTTTTTCAATCATATCAAGCTTATAAACATCATAAGATTCTTCAATTAAGCATACCTCCAATGGATCTTAATCATGGTCTTTTACCTACACCTTCGATACCTCCTTTAACTATGGCTTCTAGTTCTGTTAATCAAGTTCCTTCTACCAAACCTACCAAAGATCCTATGATTGTTCCTCCTATGGTTGATAATCCTATTGATCTTCCTAAAGAACCTATGAAGGACCCTATGATTGTTCCTCCTATTTCTCACCCTATTTCAAATAAATCAAAACGTAATAGATCTACTAATGAACGTCGTAAAAAGCATCATGCTCATGCTAAAGCTAAAAGATCTCTACCTTCTTTGGATAAACCTATGCATAATGTGTTAGAAGATGTTGTTAATAATAATGATATTCACATGCATGATTATGATGATTCTATTCGTATCTTAGATCCTATTTTGATTAATTTGGATGAAGAAGATACTCTTGATGATACTGATGATGTTAATGATGAATATGAGACTATTGACATTGACATGGATTTACCTCATATGCTTTCATCACAATTGACTCTTACATCTAGTGTCGAACATAGTGATTCTCAAGAGGATCCTTGTTTGGAACTGGCTATCATTCCTACTATGTTGGATATAGTCCCTCTTGCGAGTTACCTACCTTCCCTAAATGATATACAATGAGATGGGGAAAGTAGGTGGCACGCTTGATCAACTTGTCCTTCATAGTAGCTTTTGTTACATGTTTGCTTGCTATATTGTGCTTTTCCTGTAATGTGTTTGCTCAATGTTGTTAGATTCTTTTATACGATCCTTGTTACTCCATTGGTGCAAGGTGATGAAGGAATCAAAAACTGTTGTTCAAAATCATCTCTATGTATCTCTATTCTTCTATGCATTGTTTAATGTTATGTTATACCTGTGCTATTGTTCGTAAATGTTTCCTTGTGTAATCTGCTTGGATTTGAGATATGGTAGCACTAATTCTTTTTGGTCTCCATGTCATGGTTCGAAAAGATTCTCCTTCGTATATCTTATGTGATCTTTCCTCCTTTGTGATTGTAGTTCTACTTTCTTTGGGGAATGATGTCAATTCATTTGCAATAATATCATATATATATTATCTTATGATCATACTGACCCCATGGTAGGTAGATCCCTTCTGTGTTCTGTGTATGTTTCTGTGGTATTTCCCTTGATTTGTCTTCATTTGGGGGCATCTCGACATGGAAACGTAACCAGTGGAGTTGTTTATGTTTTCATTAAAGTCATTGCTCTTGTTAAAGTGTCAGCAATGACTTTAACATGGGGGCATACGCTCTTCTCACCTGTTGCACACACACACTTTTCAATACGCACACATATTTTTCAAGATACTTATTTTCCCTTTTTGGATTAGTAACTAATCCTTAAAGCACGGATTTATATTTTAGGATCTCTTGATCCCTCCAGTTTCAAACACACATATATTGTGATCCCTTAAGGTCGGAAGTTTCCTTAAGATTGGATCTCTTTTGTTTATATTTTTGGTTTTATTCTTATGGAATAGAATATTCCTAAGGATGAATCCTTGATGGGTTGACTAGTGAGTAGTCACATTCACTAGGCGGTTCAATTCCATCTTTCCAGTTGCACCATTTTCCTATGTGGTTCACAATGGGACATAAGTTCTCATTGGGTGAGGTAATCACACCTTCTTTCTCTCTCTAGAGATGTTACTCTTATTGTGATCTAGGAGTCGACGAAGACTTAAGTCCCTGGGGGCTTAAAGTTTCTCTTTGTCCCTTGGATTACGATAAGATTATCTTGTTATTCTGATCTCCTTTACCAAGAGTTTGCATTGAGTCCATACTCTTGCTAAAGTGGGGGCTTAATGTATCATCTTAAAATGGAAGCACTTCCATGATAAGAGCATTTAGCCCTCCGAGTAGGTGGTTTGGGGTCATGTTAAGCACCTTGATTGGGTCTTTGCATGTATTTGGCTTTCCCCCCACTTTCCACTTCTTCCCCGCACTTGATTCCTTCATTCTAGGTGAAATTAGGGTTCGGATCTTAAGGATTCTCCTGAGTTTCCCTCTTCTGTGGCTTTATTTTCTAGGTAGGGTTTAGAAATAGATCCTCTTGAGCTTCATCATGATAATCATAGGATTTTATGTTTATCGCTAACATTCTATCCTGTTCTGGCATCAGTTCTAGGTTTTTGGGCATCCCCGAGACCTCCTGACTTGGTTCTGAGTAAAATTGGGACCAGGGTCAGGGTCAAGATAGACCTTGACTAGGTCAGGGTCAAGCTCGACCTTGACTAGGTTAGGGTCAACCTCAACCTTGAACCCTTCTTTCAAAATTCTAATTTCCAAAATTTTCGGGCTTTGGGCTTTCGGGAGATTTATTTTCCCGCCTCCGGGTCGGCCATTTTCGATTTTAGGATGGTAAATCCTTTAATTACATTTAATCTAGGTATATTTTTTAAAGGTGAGGACCTAATTGGGATTTAATTCTCCAAGGTGGCCCCTCTAGAGGAGTGTGCCCTAGTTCACTATAGAAGGAGGCCTTCCTCTCTCATTTTCACATCCACACTCAAGCAATTTCATGTGCAAGCTCTCAAGTGCAAGCAAGTGAATTCAAGAATTCTAGCAAGTCTTCAAGCATTTAAGTGTTCAAGCATTCATCCATAAAGGAGATCCATTGTTAGCTATTGAAGGATTCAATCTCTTTGGAGCCCCCTTGAAGATCCATCCTTCTCCATTCATTCAAGCCTTCTCGTATGAAAAGATCAAATCAAGATTGGTGTTGAAGATCATATACCATAGATTGGAGACATCCTACATCCATTGAAGCATTCATACTTGTGGATTTGAGGATTCGAATCCTCTACAAGGACTTCAACATAAGCGAGGTGATTTGTTTCAATTACTTTGTTTATGCACAATATATTTCAATTCAATTTCAAGGTTAATTCCTAAACTGGAGTTTGACCAAGGCAAACCCCCCATACAACAAAAACCCCCATTTTCTTGTAGGTACAGGTGCAGAGTTTCAGATTTGAGAGCGAATTTGGATACCCTTTTCGGCAAAATTTTGGGATCTATGAACAGAATTTGAATCAGACTTCAAATAAAGAATGTGGTATTTGACATTTTATGAGGGTCAAACCCGAGTTGAGTCATCTTGAGGAAATATTTTTGGGTTTTCTCTGTCTCGGCATTTCCAGTCTAGGACAAGTTTCAAATTTTCCCAAAAGCGCACACAAACATCAGAATTTAACATTTTCCAGATTTGCCCTAATTTGAGGTTAGTACTTGTATTTCAATTATTCTATATTCCAAACATAATATAATATATCCATCCATAGAAGGGAAATATTAGATTTACTCTCTCTCTATCCTTTTCCATAAATTGATTCGATTGTGCATTAACCTTTTGGTTGATCAAATGGGATCTCTTCTTTGCGGAATTTGGGTTTGAGAATATGTCTCATATTTCCCCCTTTACATTTGAATAGGGGTGAATCCATTTTAGACCTATTCAGGGGTATACTTTTAGTGGATCACTTTGTGAGGTTCATGAACCCAAGATATTCTCATTAGTGTACTACTTGATACTAGTGCTTTTTTATTTTATGTTCTTTGATCATCCATTTTGAACACCAAGATCCTCTAAGTAGTATACTATGTGAAACCCCAATTTTTTTTTCATTTGTGTTCTTCGATCATGCTTGTGTCTCTTGATCTAAATCATTTGGATGTTCATTTATTTTAGCATACACATGTCCATCTTCAAAAATAGTGTATAGTTCTTAACATGCTTCAAGTGTTATTTATCATCACACTCATCTTCACATAGACATATTTGTATAAGGTTTCATTCTTCTTTTTCTCTGTATTTTAGAGGGGAGTTTTGTTCCTATGGGTTTTTTCCCCTTTCTCTATTTATAAGATATTTTTATTTGTATATAAATACCTTATCAGGCCATGTTTCCATGAATCATCTTTTATTTGATTAGTTTAATATCTAACTTTTTCTTAAGGGATGGTGTGTGAAAAAGTCTTTTGGATATCTAAATTTCTATTATCGTACTTATTTGAGTCTTATTCACACTATGCTTAATCTCACTTAGAGAGTTAAGATATTCCCTCCTCACCTTATAGGAGGTGAGAGAGACTTTTTTTCACCTCAAGTAGGCTCACCAAGTGTCCCAACACTTATCCATAGATTCCTACACTTGTTGCCTACTTGGAGGGGTAGTCAGAGTTTGATTCCTACCTTCTTACATGTACTTTCTTCCCTTTATATCCAAGGCAGTTCTTTTTACATTTTAGTGACAATGTGACATTTCTCTACTTCTGTATTCTTTATCTGTGGATAATATTTTTCTCAAGGGACCCTGGTTGTTCCAACATTTTATAATTTCTCTATGTGAACATGTTTCTTATTATTTTGGGGATGATATGTAGTACTGAGAAGTTGTATATTTAATATCGAGCTCTCTTTTACTTTTTGAATGAAAAAATATAGTTATTTTTTGTGTGTTATTTTCTATTTGTCTATGTGTTATGTTTTTCCTTGTTTGTATATTTATATATTATTATCATATTTTAACCCCTATGGATTTATGGTGTTCATGGTTTGACCCTATTATCTTGTGTAATTTTTTTTACCTAATATACTTATTTTGCAGGTATGCACCTTGGGGTATGCTTCCCCAGCTTGAAGAGTTGTCTACTTCCTCCAGATAGTATCATTTTGGCACTATACTGTTATTTCTTTAATAGATACCCTTTAGCAAGCATATTCTTTTAGATTTATAATCTCACTAAGGTGGGGAAAAATTGTAGAGTCAAAAATTGTATACTCCTTTGTAATTTCACCTATACTTTTGTAGCCACCCCAATATCCCTTCCCCTATCATTTGAGTAGGCTCATTTCAACCCTTACATTATCATTTTCCGCATAGGATTCTCAAGGAGCCTTATCAAGAAGCTACCTTCTTGCATTATTTTTGTGATAACCATGTGGTTTACTTGTCTCCCATAATTTTTTAATGTGATTTTTCTAGACACTAGCACATTGGAAAAATGTTTGTGCATTGTTCTTGCATCCTATACATTTTAACATTCAACTATCAAATCTAAGTATTTCACCACTTGTCAGCTATGCAGTTTAGTGGAAGTGACTCAAAATATTTTGAAATGGATCAAGAGGGATCTTTCTTTCCATCCTATTCTCACTTTTAAATACATATTTTTATTTCTTGTAATCTCTTTGGGTTCTCTCATGGATTTTCTCAAGTCTCTCCCTCTCTCTAGCTTTTGCAACTTTCTACATCTTTCTAACAATAGGCTTCACAACTCTCTTGGCTTCTTAAAGCCCTACTGGAAAGATCTTTTAATTGTCTTATCTCTTTGAGAATCTAAGATTCATCACATTCCTTATCTATAAAATAATTTACTTGTCTATTTGTCTTTTGATCTATCTAGTTGTTGTGAGGGTGGAAACACCAAAATAGGGACTCGATTGAGGAATGTCTCCAAATAGCCCAATTTTTTTTCTCTTTCATATATATAGGTATATCAAGAAGATTAAAAAATATGGAGGTTTTATTGTATTATTTTATTTTATTTCTGTTTATTTATATTATCTAGTGTATTATCCTAGAATTGTATTAGTATGAAATTCCTCATTATATCCTAGCTACATTTTAGCATGTATGGGCTCCCACATTGATTTCCTATACTCTAGGCTTGATTCCACTTTCTATTCCAATGCTCCCCCCCCCCCCCCCCCCAACAATTTTGACTCATGGTCTAAAATTTGGTCTACGTTGGAGGGAATGGGCTAACCCATTTGGCCTATTCCTAGGAATGGGCTAACCTAGTTGGCCTATTCCTTTATGTTTTCCTTGGAATTTGAATTAGGGGGTAGTCTTAATGGTTTAGTAGAAATTAAAACTCATGTATGCTTTCTTCAAGTTTTGAGCTCTGAAATATTTTTGATGGGTATATAAGCAACCTACCTCTCCTCATTTGGGAACAAGATGATAACCTCAAGTTGGAATACATGATCTCTATCATTTCAAGCATTCCAAGATAGATTTCAAGCATCCAAGGCATCTTCAAAGGAAATATTCTTCATTGTAGAAATATTCTCTCCCTTATTAAAGGCCAGGTAGAAAATACCACAATCAAGGAAGAAAATCACAATATAATTACTTATTCACAAATATTCAAGCATTAAAGTCTTCAAGAATTCAACTCATCCTCCTTCTCCATATCAAGCATTGTGGAAAATAACAACAATCATTATGCAAGGGATGTATTTCATTATTTCCTTTTAGATTTTTGTGTGGAGTCAAGTTATTGCATCAACATTTATGATCTCATTCAAAGAAGTGTTGAACCATAAAGGTATAAGACACTTCATGTTTCAAATTTAGCCTTTTTTTTTCTCATCATGTTTTCCTTTTAAGCTTATTTCAATTAAATTTTAAGGTTTATTCCAAACTAGAATTTGATTGAGCTATAACCCTCTCTACAAAATAGTTTCTCCCTTTTCTATGTGCAGGAACATGTGGTGCTAGTTTCAAGATCAAATCTAGAAAGTGTGGGATCTTGGCCACAATCTAAAATTCAAAATCATTGGAAAGTGCAAGGAATAGGTCAGCCTAGTTGACCTAGTCCTTGGAATAGGACAAAAAAATCAATATAGTCCCTCTAGATCAAATCCATATTGAATTTTCATTTCAGTTATACTTTATGAGTCACATTTCTAGTAGTGGAAAATGTCAAAAAAAAGACATAAGGATATGAGGCTTTTATCTTTAATAAATGCCATGTAATTTGCATTCATATATATATCTATTATTTTTGCGGCAACCCTCAATACAGTGCATTTTTCACCACCTTATGGAGATCTACCATTCTGCTCTTCCCAAAAAACATTTTCTATTGCAGTTTTATCCATAAAAATACTTTGAAATTAGAATATTGTGACATGTGAGTGAAAAAAACCAACAAAAATCAACAAATAACAAATCAAAAAATGCACATTTGACGACAAACCAAAATCAAACAATAAAAATGCACATTTGCCCATAAAAATTGGAAAATTTTGAAAAAATTGGAAAAATTTTGAAAAATTTGAAAAATTTGAAAACCGTTGTGCCAACTTTCTATTGAAGAGTTATACTTCCGTTGTGCCAACGACACTTTCTCGAGTAAATATTTGTACATTATTATAATTAAACATTATTTAACATTTACTTTTTTGTTTGTTTTAATTATTTATAACATTAATTTTTTGACTTTTCAAAAAAGTAAATGTTAAATAATGTTTAATTATAATAATGTACAAATATTTACTCGAGAAAGTGTCGTTGGCACAATGGAAGTATAACTCTTCAATAGAAAGTTGGCACAACGGTTTTCAAATTTTGAAAAATTTTCAAAATTTTTCCAATTTTTATGGGCAAATGTGCATTTTTATTGTTTGATTTTGGTTTGTCGTCAAATGTGCATTTTTTGATTTGTTATTTGTTGATTTTTGTTGGTTTTTTTCACTCACATGTCACAATATTCTAATTTCAAAGTATTTTTATGGATAAAACTGCAATAGAAAATGTTTTTTGGGAAGAGCAGAATGGTAGATCTCCATAAGGTGGTGAAAAATGCACTGTATTGAGGGTTTCCGCAAAAATAATAGATATATATATGAATGCAAATTACATGGCATTTATTAAAGATAAAAGCCTCATATCCTCAAAAAATTTAAAAACACATAAGGATATGAGGCTTTTATCTTTAATAAATGCCATGTAATTTGCATTCATATATATATATCTATTATTTTTGCGGCAACCCTCAATACAGTGCATTTTTCACCACCTTATGGAGATCTACCATTCTGCTCTTCCCAAAAAACATTTTCTATTGCAGTTTTATCCATAAAAATACTTTGAAATTAGAATATTGTGACATGTGAGTGAAAAAAACCAACAAAAATCAACAAATAACAAATCAAAAAATGCACATTTGATGACAAACCAAAATCAAACAATAAAAATGCACATTTGCCCATAAAAAGCCTCATTTACACATTTTGTCTAAAAGCCTCATAGCCTCATTTGTTAAAAAAGACATAAGGATATGAGGCTTTTATCTTTAATAAATGCCATGTAATTTGCATTCATATATATATCTATTATTTTTGCGGCAACCCTCAATACAGTGCATTTTTCACCACCTTATGGAGATCTACCATTCTGCTCTTCCCAAAAAACATTTTCTATTGCAGTTTTATCCATAAAAATACTTTGAAATTAGAATATTGTGACATGTGAGTGAAAAAAACCAACAAAAATCAACAAATAACAAATCAAAAAATGCACATTTGACGACAAAAATCTCTATCAATATGTACATATAGAGAGTCAACATTTTACCCCATTTGGTCATAAATCTTACATCTCCTTATTCATTATCCCAATTCTATTTCCATTAAGTAAAGGATCATTGTACCCATTAAGTGCTTGAGCTTTTCTTGAGACTAGTGGGTCCATCTTTCTTTTGAATGAAAGAAATAGGATTAAAATCCCCTCTTCCTTCTATTGTGGTGATCTCTATTTCTTATGTTACATCTAGTATTTACTACATTTCTTATTTCTAGATTTTGTAGATTGGTCAAAGTACAAAGTTTAGTATGAACTTGCTATGTTTTTTTGGTTTTGGTTTGTACAATAGTATAGTATGTTGTGCAGATTTCTATGTGTTGCACTAGCATTCTTGGCCAATACAGTTAGATTTGGACTGAAGACACTCTAATTTTTGGACTTTCTATTTTTATAAATATAATATTTATTTTATTTATTTCTAATTAGATATATTCACTATTTTAACTAGCCCGAGATATCTAAATATATGTTGTGAAATGGGCCCTCTCAAAGGAATGCCATTTTCCTTCTACAGGGTTACATTTTCATCATTACAAAATAATATAGAAGTGTTAGATTTAAGCTTAAATAGTGAAATGTATAGTATAAAACCTACACAATAGCTCAAATCTAGAAAGATGACATGGGGAAGAACTTGTGACAACTTGATATGGACCTAAAAATGTATGACTAGTGTATTATGCACCCTAGTTTGGGGGTGTATACATTGGACACAAAATGTTTTGAATATGCAATCAAGAGATCTTGTAGGCACATCTCTCCAAAATCAAACCAAAAAGTGTCAGACACTATTGGAAGGCACCCTAGTCTAGGTGTTCTCACCTATTTAAAATATGGGATCTCCTGTCGCTATTTGCTCTGCACATTTATAGAACTCTCTCCAGTTAGATTTTAATTTGCGCCCATGAAAGTTGGGGAGAAGTATTGTGTTTTATATGGGATATCCTAAGTCAAGATTTGCCTTTTTGTTATCATATGTCTAGTACACAATGATTGATAAAAAGAAAACTTATTCTCAGAAATGATAGAGGTTGAAACCTTAGTAGAAATGGTTAAATTAATGTTACATTAGATATGAAACCCTTGGCTTGAAGTCTCAATAAGGCTTGATATTTCTTGAATGATGTCAATGCATGCAATCATTGTGAAGGAACACATTGTGATTGATCATGATTGCTAAAAATCAAATTCTTGGCTCCTTGATTGTAGACTTGTACTCAATTATGTTTGGTTATGCTCAATAGGAATTTCCATATGATAGTTTGGGAGATTTAGAGTTAAAATGGGAGAGATAGTTATATTTATATGCAACTTACATGTTTACAAATTTACCTTTTTAGGAAAGGCTGACATTGGGAAGCAATTTTTCAGGACTTGCAAAGTTGACCATTATAATTTAAAATTTATTGCCAAAGTGCTTGGATAGGGGTGCTAGGAACCCTATTCTAGGATATGGACATTGGTCACCCTTGTCTAAGATAGGGTCATTAGACACCCTAGCCTTAGTAGTTTGAGCTAGGATAAAGATGTGAGTGGGGGATTGCACCAAGTTTTCAAAATGGACCCAAAATTGAGCACAATCAAGCATGAATTAAGTACAATAGGCATAACCACCCAAATGGGTCCAAAGTGAGTGTGAAAGTGTTAAGGGATACAATTTAATATGATACACAACCCTCACAATTATAACAAAAGAACCAAACCCATCCAACCAACTTGGCTCTTCCTTGGGGACAACATCACATCTAACCCTTGGTTGGATTTTGTTTTTCAATATTTAATTGAAAGAGATTCATTTAGATTTATTCATCTAGTCAAAGGTCAGTCCTCATCTTTTTCACTCAAACAATCATATATGACTAATTTTTATTTGATACAAAATAATATATACAAAAAATTTAAATTAAAAAATATAAAAAATCATTTGAAAAAATTATTAAGTTTATTAATATTTTTCCAATAATTTTTATACATAATCTATATGAAATTTGGCATGATAGTTTTAATATACAATAATTTCACTAATATAATTATTTTAAGTTATATCATAAAAAACCTCCAATTAATATTAATTTCTTTTTATATCATCTAAACCAATAATATTAATTAAATTCATACATTTTTTTTTCAAATCCTCTTGCTCAACTATTTTAACTCCATTTAAACATCATAAGAATATATAGGTATGATAAAGGTATTTAATAGTTGAAATCAATAATGACGACTATCAATTTTAGACACGTGAGTGAACATAAAATGTCAACTGTATGTTTTTGACTTGTGGAATTCTAATACAAGTTTGAATTGGGTTGTCGGTTTTGTACGTTTTACTTTCTTTCTCTTCACTCTGTTTGGCAAGCACTCAACTCGGCGTGCATTTATAATATGCTTTTAAATTTTGATAACATGTTACGCGTGAGGGTTAGTAGATGGGATCAGTACAAAGGGCAAACAAAAATCTTGTCACTATGTGAAATTTTTAAGAGCACGCTATTTAAAACTATAGGACCAGTAGTAATTTGATTAATACATTTTTTTAATATTTAATTCTGAAGAAGATAAGAGGATTGAAATGAAGGTATTGGAGTGTATTAGATGCATTGATTGGCTCAAGGTTTTTCAAATGAGTATATATTTTTAAAAGAAATTGTTAAAAGTATTTTTTAAGTATAAAAGTAGTCTTTTAACAAATATAATCAAAATAAATTTGTAGTTGATTATTTTGTTTTCATTTTCTATAATATAACTCAAATCTAATGACTACAAAGGTGAATTAAAATGTAGAAAAACATATGTAATGTAATTCTTGTTATAAACATTCTATTATTCCTTATAAGTTTTCAAATTAAACTATTTATTTTTTATTTAATAATAAATTATATTATAACTTTTGAAATTTAGCTTTTTAATTTAATAAATGAATAAATTAAATAATTAAATATAAAATGTTAATTTATATTAAAATTTTAAATTGTGAAATCGTTAAGGAAGAGTTTATATCTGCTTATACTTAAAATTTATTATAAAATGTCTAAATAATTATTGAACATATTCAAATTAATTATACAATCTTGTAAAATTCTTTCCCTCCTCTTCTCACTTTTAAATCCATATTTTCACTTCTTGTAATCTATTTGGGTTCTCTCGTGGATGTTCTCTATTCCCCCTCTTTCTAGCTTTTGTAACTTTCTATAGCTTACTAACAATAGGATTTACAACTCTCTTGGCTTTCTAAAGCCCTATTGGTAATATTATTTAACTATCTTATCTCTTTGAGCATCTAAGATTCATCACATTCCTTATCTATCAAATCATTTATTTTTCTATTTTTCTTTTGATCTATCTAGTTGTTGTGAGGGCGAAAACACCAAAATAGGGACTTGATTGAGGAAAGTCTCCAAATAGCCCATTTTTTTCTCCTTAACGTATGTAGGTACATCAAGAAGATTCAAAAACATGGAGGTTTTACTATATTAATTTATTTCATTTCTATTTATTTATATTATCTAGTGTATCATCCTAGAATTGCATTAGTACATAATTCCTCATTTATCTTGGTTGTATTTTAGCATGTATGGGATCCCACATTAATTTCATATGCTCTAGGTTTGATTAGATACTTTCCATTCCAACATCGTCTCTACAATTTTGACTCATGGTCCAAAATTTGGTCCACATTGAGGGAGTAGGCTGACCCATTTGGCCTATTCCTAGGAATGGGCTAACCCTGTTGGCCTATTCCCTTATGTTTTCCTTGGAATTTGAATTAGGAGGTGGTCTTAATGGTCTAGTAGGAAATTCAAACTCTTGTACGCTTTCTTCAACTTTTTGAGCTCTGAAATATTTTTAATGGGTATATAAGAAACCTACCTCTCCTTATTTGGGGACAAGATGATAACCTCAAGTAGGAATAAAAGATCTCTATCATTTCAAACATTCCAATGAATATTTCATGCATCCAAGGCATTTTTAAATGAAATATTCTCCATTGTAGCAAGATTCTCTCCCTTATTGAAGGCTGGGTAGAAGAGACCACAATCAAAGAAGAGAATCACAACATAATTATCTATTCACAAACATTCAAGAATTCAAGTCATCATCCTCCATATCAAGCATTGTGGAAAACTACAACAATCATTATGCAAGTGATGTATTTCATTATCTCCTTTTAGATTTTTTTATGGAGTCAAGTTATTACATCAACATTTGTGATCATATTCAGACAAGCATTGCACCATAAAGGTATGAAACCCTTCATCTTTCAAATTTAGCCTTTGTTTTTTCTCAACATATTTTCCTTTCAAGCTTATTTCAATTAAATTTCAAGGTTAATTCCCAAATAAAATTTGATTGAGGTAGACCCCTCTCTACAAAACATTTTATCCCTTTTCTATGTGTAGGAATAGGTGGCGCGAGTTTCAGGATAGAATCTAGAAAGTGTGGGGTCTTAGCTATGATCTAAAATTGAAAATCATTGGAAAGTTTGAGGAATAGGTCAACCTAGTTGACCTAGTCCTTGGAATAGGCTGACCTAATCAATATGGTACCTCTAGATCAGCTCCATATTAACTTTTTATGTCAGTTACAACTTCTGGGTAACATTTCTTGTAGTAGGAATTATCTGTCAAATCTATATTGAAATCTGTATATATATAGAGTCAATATTTCACTCCATTTGGTCCTAAATCTTACATCTCCCTATTCATTATCCCATTTCTATTTCCATTAAGTAGGGTCATTGTACCCATTCAGTTCTTAATATTTCTTGAGCCTTGTGGGCCCATCTTTCTTCAGAATGACAGAATTAGGATTAATATCCCATCTTCCTTAAATTGTGGTGATCTCTATTTCTTATATTACATCTGGGTGACCCAACAATGGTGGGTTACACTTTTTTAGACATGCTGATTTCTGTTGAAATAACACATTTTTAATAAAATATGATGATTTAAGCCTTGAGAGGTTCCATTTGAAGGAATTAATTACAAATGGTTAGCTCAAAGTCTCTTAAATAAAAAAACATTGATATAACATCTATACTCCTCATTCATACCTGCAATGGAGTCTCCTTCGCACCTATTAAAATGCTGACAAAAAATCACTTTGACTTTATCTTTTGGTAGATCAAACAAATCCATTTGACAAAACTATCTATGTAGTAAGGTGCTACTGAGAAAAATCTTTCCAATTATTATAATGTTAATATATATTAAGTTTATTATGACTTTTAATTTTTAGTTTTACTAAACATAGATATTTCACTGTATGTCTACCTCTATGTTTGACGCTTATGGAAAAATAGTAAATGAGAGAAAAAAAATTCTAAAAAATATCTATGCCCTAGGTATTGAATTCACTTTCTATCAAAAAACTAAAAAATAAAATTGGACAAATACATGAGAAGTTATAAGCTATGTAGTCAAGGTATGTCAAAATTACGATTTAGTCAACTTCAAACATTAATAAAATATGTAATAATCATGATAATGTCATCAAACCAATTGAATTCCCTCTATATGGATGTTACAAAACCAAATTCAAAATAATCACATTGATATCTATTTTAGAAAAAAAGTTATGCTCTATGAAAATAATGTAACTATTTGAAAATGACGTTTTCAACAACATACCAATTAATCTTAAAAGACTCTAATTTACTTCATCTTTCGATTCCAAACGGTTTCATGACAATATGCATCCAAATCTGAATTTTTTTTTTCAAAATGTAGAGTTCAGTGTCCGTTCAAGCAAAAAAGTGTAACCCACTATTATGGGTTCACCTAGGATCTAGTATTTACTTCAACATCTCTTATTTTTAGATTTTGTAGATTGGTCAAAGTACAAAGTTTAGTATATGCACTTTCTATGTCTTTTTGGTTTTGGTTTGTACAATAGTATAGTATGTCATGCATATGTTTATGTGTTTCACTAGCATTCTTGGCCAAGGCAGTTAGATTTGAATCGAAGACTCTTTGATTTTTGGACTTTCTATTTTTATATGATTATAACATTTATTTTATTTATCTCTAATTAAATATATTTACTATTTTAACTAGCCCGAGATATCTAGATATATGTTGTGAAATAGGCCCTCTCAAAGGAATGTCATTTTCCTTCTATAGGGTTACATTTTCATTATTACAAAATAATATAAAAGTGATAGATTTAAGCTTAAATACTGAAATGTATGACAAAAAACCAACACAATAGCTCAAATCTAGAAAGATGACATGGGGAACTTGTGACAACTTGATATGGACCTAAAAATGTATGACTAGTGTGTTGTGCATGCTATTTTGGGGGTGTCTATGAACACAAAATGTTTTGGATATGCAATCAAGATATCTTGTATCTACATGTCTCTACAAAATCAAACCAAAAAGTGTTAGCCACTATTGGAAGACACCCTAGTCTAGGTGTTCTCACCTATTTAAAATATGGGATCGCCTATCGCTATTTGCTCTACACACTTGTAGCACTCTCTCCAATCATATTTGAATTTGTGCCCATGAAATTTGGGGAGAAGTATTGTGTTGCATATGGTATTTCCTAAGTCAATATTTTCCTTTGTGTTCTCATGCATCCAGTACACAATGCTTGATAAAAAGAAAACATATTCTTAGAAAGGATAGAGGCTAAAACCTTAGTAGAAAAGGTTAAATTGATAAATATTACATTAGATATGAAACCCATCACTTGAGTTCTGAATAAGGCTTGATATTGCTTGAATGATGTCAATGCATGCATTCATTATGGAGGAACATATTGTGATTGATCATTATTGCTAAAAATTGAATGGTTGGCTCCTTGATTGTAGACTTGTACTCAATTATGCTTGATTACACTCAATAGGAATTTCCATATGATAGTTTAGGAGATTTAGAGTTTAAATGGGAGAGGTAGTTATATTTATATGCAACTTACATGTTTACAAATTTACCTTTATAGGAAAGGCTGACATTGGGAAGCAATTTTTCAAGACATTCAAAGTTGACCATTATAATTTAAATTTTTTTGCCAAAGTGCTTGGATAGGGGTGCTAGGAACCCTATTCTAGGATATGGACATTGGTCACCCTTGTCTAAGATAGGGGCATTGGACACCCTTTCCTTAGTAGTTTGATCCATAACAAAGATGTGAGTAGGGGATTGCACCAAGTTTTCAAAATGGACCCAAAACTGAGCACAATCAAGCATGAATTAAGTACAATAGGCACAACCACCAAAATGGGTCCAAAGTGAGTGTGAAAGTGTGAAGGGATACATTTTAATATGTTAGACAATCCTCACAATTATAACAAAAGAACCAAACTTGTCCAACCAACTTGGCTCTTCCTTAGGGACAACATCGCATCCAATCCTTGGTTGGATTTTGTGTTCCAATGTTTGATTGAAAGAGATTCATTTAGATTTATTCATTTAGTTAAAGACTAGTCCTCTCCTTTTTCAATCAAACAATCATATATGACTAATTTTTATTTGATACAAAATAAATAATAATATATGTAAAAATCTTAGATTAAAAAGTTTAATTGTAAAAAATTATATGTAAAACTTTTAAGTTTAATAATATTTTAAAAATAATTTTTACACATAATATGTAAAATTTGGCATGATAGTTTTAATGTATAATAATTTCACTAATATAATTATTTTAAGTTATATAATAAAAAACCTCCTTTTAATATTAATTTTTTTTTATCATCTAAAACAATAATATTAATTAAATTCATACAATTTTTTTTTCAAATCCTCTTGCTCAACTATTTTAGCACCTTTTAAACATCATAATAATTTATAGGTATATAATTTATGGCTACACTGTAAAAGTGCCAATCATAACAGTATTTAATAGTTGAAATCAAGAATGACGACTATCAATTTTAGACACGTGAGTGAACATAAAATGTCAACTGTATTTTTTTGACTTCTCGAATTCTAATACTTTAGCATTTCCTTCCGAGCGTCAAGTTTGAATTGGGTTGTCGGTTTTGTACGTTTTACTTTCTTTCTCTTCACTCTGTTTAGCAAGCACTCAACTCGGCGTGCACTTATATGCTTTTAAATTTTGATAACATGTTACGCGTGAGGGTTAAAATTATAAGATCAGTAGTAAATCTTGTCGCTTTGTGAAATTTTTAAGAACGCGTTATTTAAATATTTTTTAATAAAATTTGTTAATATTTAATTCTGAAGATTTCAAAGATAAGAGGATTGAAATGAAGGTATTAAAGTGTATTAGATGCTTGATTGGCTCAAGGTTTTTCAAATGAGTTTATATTTTTAAGAGATGAAAAATTGTTAAAAGTATTTTTTTTAAAGTATAGAAATAGCATTTGAACAAATATAATCAAAAGTCCTTAATAAAAGTGATGTTTTAATTTGTAACAAAAAGATTACAAGAAAATAATATAATCATTAATAGTTTTATTGTTCTAATAGATACATTTAGCTAAATTCATTCATAATTGTCTTTAATTCATATTTATATAATAATATTTTAGAAATATGATAAACAAACCATCAAAGTATCATATATAAAAAAAATATTAAATAGTATAGTTTCTTAATATCATAGAACTAATCTCTTTAAAGTTTTCATCATTGGATGCAATTTCATACATACAAAAGATAAATTTATAGATGGATATTTTGTTTTCATTTTCTATAATATAAGTCAAATCTAATGATTACAAAGATGAATCACAATGTAGAAAAATATAAGTAATGTAATCCTTGCTATAAGCATTCTATTATTCCTTATAAGTTTTCGAATTAAACTTTTTTTTTTATTCAATAATAATTTATATTATAACTTTTCAAATTTAGATTTTTAAATTAATAAATAAATAAATTAAATAATTAAATATAAAATATAAAATTACATTAAACTATTAAATTATGAAATTGTTAAGGAATATTTTATATCTGATTATACATAAAATTCATTATAAAATGTCTAATAATTATTGAACATAAGAATTAATTATACAATCTTGTAAAAAATTAAATTAATATTTAAAATTACTCTTCTAATCTATTATAAAAATAAAAAGAATTAAAATAAAATTATTAATTACACTTTTGATTAATAAATTATAATAAAAAATTACAGTAGTGTATTACTCTGGAATAGAAAATAATTAAAATAGAATTATTAGATACACTTTCAAATAAACTAAATTATTTACATATAATTAAAAGCCCACTGCAACTCCTGCGAGAGGTGAAGCTCCAGTAGGCAGACAGAAACCATAGTTTTTTAAATTATTACCAATTGAAATCTATAAACTGTGACAAATCCTTTTCCATGAAAAATAAACAGTTTTTCCATTTTTATACAAGCAGATTACACTATGATGATTAAACATAAATCCAAACAAAAAATTGTCTTTCACTAATTATGAACGAATTATCCTTTCTGTCAAAGCCGTTCAGAAATTGAACTTATCTGATCACAAATCTAAAGATTTGAATGCTACTAAATGATATAATCAAGAATACAGTTTTACATTTTTAAGGGGAAAAGAGCACCCTAGGTCAATTACTAGTCAAATTTGAACCAAATTCTTAACTGGTAAGAAAGGATTTACAATAGGACTGGCAGCTTGCTCTGTGCTTTTCATATTTTGAAAATATTTAAATCTGTATGATTCACAAGCTCTTTTGTAGAAAATAAATCTGCAGGTCTAGTCTTCGAACGCTCAAATCTTTTCAATCTGTGAGCCAAGGAATTCCAATATCTCACAATTCTCCACACGATCACTTTTGCCCTGCGAATTGAAAACCTGAGTTTCTCAGCTATAGACCTGTTGCGCGTAAAGTGATAACTCCTCACAAATATCTGCCTCCTCCTTGAAAAATTCACTCCTCTTTGCCTTTTCAATGCACAGGATTCTGCATATCCATCGCTCTTCTTGTTATTCGCTTTGATTAACGGAGAGAAGGGAATTCTGACGGGATTTTCGCTTAATAATCTGCTGAAGGATTCCCTGTTTCTGTCATATGACGGATTCCGCCTGTTCCTGCGCATAAAACACCCTGTGACTATCACCATCATCAAATTCACAACGAGAATACCCAGTCTGGGAGGTTTTCAATTTGTGCTGCTTGTTTATGATTTATGTAGCTTTGCGACTTATGATTTATGGGCGTTTACATAAATGCTCATAATTTATGTAACTTTCACATCAATTGACAGCAAATGTAGCCGTCTAAGAATAACACACGCGGCAGAGTATACGAGTAGTGAAATACGTGGAATATAGTCACGTTACGCAATGTCTTTCCGCCTCACATTATTGTCCATTTGAATTCCATTGTTATTTGTGAACGCAAAGGAGGAGACTAATGTTTATTTTAACTATTTTTATACGTAATTTATGTTAGCTTTTCACATTTCATTAAGTAAGTTCCTTTTCATTTTATTCTAACCTAATGTGATTTTTCAATTTGTTTTCGCTATTGACTAAAGGTGGAATTTACGATAAAGAATGCAATAACAACGGATTGAGTGGAGTGTCAATGAGAATTGTGTACAAGAGTTCACATGAACAACCCTACAAGTAAGGTGCAATCATGAATGAAAAGATTCATATAAACAATATTAAATTAAGTTATAGCTGAACAATATTAAATATATAAACTTCTACAACACATCATCTTTTGCATTCGGAATTAGAGTAATGATGTGTCTTGTAATGGGTTCACTTGATGCTCAATCTCTTTATTTTTCCCTCTTGTGTTTTATTACAGTTTAATGAATAAAGACGCATTTTTATTTTTGTTACATGTTTTTTTATATAACTTAACAAATAAAATGCATTCACAAAAACATGTCAAAGAAAAGTTTTGTAATTACAACTTTTTTATGAATATTAGTACTAGAAGATCTTATGTGAAGTTTTTATCTTCATAAGTGCAATATGATAACATATATAATCATATTATCAATCACATTGCTTTGCAATTTTATTTAAAAAAGACTTATTTCTAATTTAAATGATAATCGAATTTAAAATTAAAAAAATAGAAAATAGCAATCTATTATCTTTTAACAAAAATATAACCTGAAAAAATATGCTTCACGTTTTCATTTGATTTACAAAATGAACATTTAATTGGTTGAACCATCATATATTCCAATCTATACCTAACAAGTAGATTGGAATATAACTTTAGTTTAGTCTAGCAACTTTGTAGTAAGTAGTATTAACTATAGTTCTTGATATTTGAGCATTATACTTAAACCAAACTTTATAACTAGATTTGCTTCTTAATTGAATATTGAGGCTAGGAATGAGGAACATTTTGGGAAAGAAAAGGAGAAATATTTTATTTAATGTTTTGTTTTTAGAATGGTCGAATAGACAACCAATGCCAGTCTTTGGAAAAGTAGTACGTTGTTATGATGCACAGTCTAATAATCAACTTAATGGAGAATGGGTGTTGCATGTAAAAATAAATAATTAATTTTCTAACCAAATCATATATTATAGTTTTCATTTAGCAATAGCTATATTTATTATATGTTGTAGAAAATATTCTATAATCGATCAACCATAACTACCCTAATAATCCATATATAAACCATGATTCTAAAATCTATAATTCATGATCATCCTTTAGACCTAGATTGTGCAAGAAGTACATCTAAATTACAAATACTATGCCATTTTCTTTAAAAAAGTTTTGTAAATTAATTTATTAAGATCTTGATCTCTTTAATTGGATGACATTTAGGATGAAGAACAAAACACACGTGGAAAGAAAGATTGTATTAGATATCTATTTTTTTTCCCTTTTAACTCTATCAAGGTACAAATTCCACATCTTAAATGAAACTCCCAATCCAATAAGGATCCCAAAATACTAAGTTAACTCATAATTTATTTCTAATATCTAGGAATCAATTAAGAAGTAGGACTCTTTTGGGACATTAAGAGACATTTTACAATTAATTAATCAAGATCAAAACATAAAGAGATCTATAGATTTAGAGTGTAAGTGTATTATTTTGTTCATTTTTAAAATTCTCTATAAATAAAAAAAAATTCATCAATAAAATATGAACTTACATTTCAAATTTCAAATGCTGACAAAAGTTGCATTTGGTACAATTTCAAATTTCTAGTGTTTTACATAGTGCATACGCCCTACAGTGCATACACACAATAGTGAGTACGCCCTATGGAGAGAGAGAGAGAGAGAGAGAGAGAGAGAGAGAGAGAGAGAGAGAGAGTTGTAATAAGTGACCGTAGAGGGTTTGTATTCTTAAGACCCCTTAGGGCTTCTAAGGTGTATTCTTAGGGGTCCTAAAGGGTTGTAAGGGGTCTTAAGGTGTCCTAGGACATATTAATGTGTACTTAAGACCCCTATTTTTTATAGGCACATTCCTAGAGAGTGTAATGGGGTTGCTAATTGTTTAGCCAAATAGGATTCTAATCAAATATATGATTGAAATATATGATAAAGGGAAATTACCTCCTAAAATGACTATTTTTTTAGATCATTTGGTGGAAAGTGACAAGGCTCTTTAAGTTCCTTGTCCTTCTTCTCTATATCTTTCTTATTCTTAAATAATTTTTTACCCCTCTTTTAGTGGAAATCATGGTGCCGAAGATTAATGGGAATTTATTTGGTTTTCTTAATTTTATTTCTTTATGATTGTAATTATTATATAAAAAATTATATTTAATTTTTAATCTATCAAAAATAAATTTTGTTTCTAGTATTTGTGATTTTGTTTATTCTTTTTCCGACACTATTATAGTAAGAGTGATTGCATTTTCTCTCTTTTTTTGTAAATAATGTACCATAATATTTTTAATTTAATTTCTTACCCATTTTACATTCAATTTTTATTTCTTTTTCTATATTTTTCATTGTCTCTTTCCATTCTTTTTTTCTTTTTCCTTTCCCACTTGTCAAAAGCATTTCCATAACCTCCAAAATTTGTATATTATATGGTAGAGCTATATCTATCCAATGTAGAAGATGATTCTTCATCCAATAGAAGTTTCACCAACAATTACCAAATTTATAAATATATGTTAAGAGACAATAAATCTTTACAACTAAATATTTGAATTTTTTAACTTAACATTGGTTGCATTCGTTTACTATTTTTTTTCTCTAAGATACTTATAGATTTTTTCTAGTCTTTTAAAGTGTGTGTATATATGTTTTTTTTTAATTGATCAATGTGAACAAGCATAATTTTTATTTATCCTCTATTTCACTTAGTTTTATTTTGTAAATATTAAAAAAAATTACATATTCAAAAATTAGAAACATATAATTTTTAGCTTTTTGAACAATATTCATATTATGTTTTCAAATGATTCAAATTATTATCTAAAATACACCTTAAGTTGTTTTTTAAGGAAAAAGATATCAGTCTAAATGTGATTTCAGATTTTCAAAATTTTAGACATAAAAACTAATCAATAGCTATTAACAAACACCTTTTCATAAATTTTACAAACTATGTTAGAATGACTAGTACTCAACATTCCTAATCAAAATAATGAATAAAAAATAAACTTAATATCAATTTTATAGTTCAAATTAAAAATCAGATATGTATAACTTTTAGCTCTTTCCACAGTATTTATATTATATTTTGAAATGATTTAAATTATTATCTAAGATATATCTTGAGTTATCTTTTAAGAAAAAGATAATCAGTCTAAATGTCATTTCAAATTTTCAAAATTTTAAACTTAAAAACAATCAATCCTTATCAACAAACTCCTTTTCACAAAATCTTCCATTTATGATTTCTAACATCTTCTATAGCCAATAACAAAATATATACTTCATAAATTTTACAAACTACTATATCAGAATGACTAGTACTCAACCTTCCTAATCAAAATAGTCAATCAGAAAATAAATGTAATCCCAATTTTCTACTTAAAATTAAAAATCTCAAACTAATATAAAATTGGAAACCTATCATTCCATTCATTGTCTTCTACAAAATCATTCCATAAACCCTTTATACTTCACATCTGATATCTCCCCCTATTGATAGTCTTCTGATTATATCACATTGAGCTAAAAACCATGCAAATCAAAGGTCCAAAGCAAAACTTATATAATAGGGAACTTTATTATAGTGAAATACGGTGCCTCAATAACATAACGATTTATAACTATAAACAACATGACCTCTAGCTCAAATTTGAATTCATTCACACGAGAATAAAATGGACCCTTTTTGTAATGCAGAAATATCTTTAATAGATACCAATCAATTATAATATTTACATGCCACAATTTTCCATATGGCGAAATTAAACTTTTGTAAGCAATCTCTCAGCTTTTCAGACGCTGTCTTCTTGACAGTCAAATGATAGCTGTTTAAAAACATCTGCCTTTTCCTTCTAAAAGAATCTGTTCTCCGCCTACTTATTCTACAATCTTCATCCCCACCTTCATTCAACATTCCTCTATTTCTATCAATTCACAGAAACCTTAGACTCAGTGTATATCTCTTTTGTCAAGAGAATTTCTTCTTGTGATTGATGAATTGTGCTCATACAAACTGGTCCTGCAAGACTTCTGCAATATGTAGTTATGATGGACTGATAATTTCTTCACTATGTGATAATGATCTAATTTTCCATTAATGATTAATGGAGGAAGAGATAATTTATAACGTTTTAGAGAAGGGAACGAACGGTTGAGATCAACTCACTTGATTGGCAATTCAAGTTTCAATAGAATTTTCCTTTTTCATATAAAAATGATTTGATTTATTCTAAAATTCAATTGAGTGACTTTTGATTGGTATGGCATTTTCCTTTTTGGTATAACAATAATTCGAATTTATTCTAAAATTTGAGTGATTTTTTTAGTGGTAACTGAAATTTCAAAAATATTTTCTTTTTATAGGAGATAATTTGATTTTATTCTAAAATTCACTACTTTTTCTTTATTTGATTGATCCCATTTTAAAATGTACATGTCTAATTGAGGAATTGACAACTTCCACAATTCGATGAGGAAAACAGATTGGATTTTGATTATGAGTTGATTATGAAATGGTAATATGACTATATATTATTAATCTAATTAATTAATTATGTTTGAATTTTTATTTTTATTTTTTTTATTGATAAAAGGCTGAAGTCAAAAGATTTGTTGATTAAATAATATTTTTACACCTTCATTCAAAGGCTACCGATAGGAAAGAATGGAGGGAAGAAAACCTTCGGTCTGCTAAAAGGAAAATACAAAGATTTCTAGTTTGTTCCTTGAAGAGGAACTAGAGTCCATGCTCCTAATCTACTAGTGGGTTATAACTAGAGTCCTACTTGTTACAATCAAGATTAGAATTACAAAGATTTTTTAATCGATTCAAATACAATATCAACTTCTTCGACCATTCCTTGAAGTAATGAGGCTATCTAGTTCCTACTCGTCGCCCATGTATTGAGCAAACAAACCTTTCTTCCTCCATGTCCACTTTCCTATAATACCTGAACGACATCAAACAAACAACCAAACACCTTTCCACTTGGCTGCCCATTAGCTTATATATATATATATATATATATATATATATATATATATATATATATATATATATATATATATATATATATATATATATATATATATATATATATATATATATATATATATATATATATATATATATATATATATATATATATATATATATATGTGCGTGTGTGTGTGTGTAGAAATTTAGGGAGATAATAATTAACTTATGACAATTATTTCTCCATTTGCCCCTAAATTAACTAATTTATTTGCATCTCCATTTTGTTCCCTAAAGATATGGTTGATAGTGCAGTGCTTAATCTGGTTAAGAACCTCCATAATTTGTTTAACAAGTCCATCTAACTACCAATTCGAAGTTCCGCCCTTCCTAATCGAATTAAATACCAAGGTTGAATCTCCTTCAATTTATATCTTTTCTAAACCCAATTTTAAACAAAGCTTCAACCCTTCCAATAAAATCCTAAACTCAACTATATTATTGGATTTCATCCCTATAGGGAAAGCCAAATTAGCTATCAGATCCCCATACCAATTATAAATACAACATCCAATACTTGCAATCCCCAGATTATCACTAGAAGCCCCATCAAAATTTAGTTTGAGCCATCCCATAGGAGGGGCCTTCCAAATATATTATTTTCTAAGATGTTTTGATTCTCGCTTAGTTGTGATTCCTAAAGGAGGAATTTTAAGGCCTGTCCACTTATTTCTAAGCTTATCATCCCATTATGTACACTATAAATCTTTTTTACCTTCGACATTCTTACTGTTCACTACCTCTACAATTATTGCCTCAAATCTATTAGTGAAATGTGCTACCTCCATCTATGATCCTTTAAAAATTCTCCTATTTCTCTCTTTCCATACTTCCCAAATTAGTTGGGAAGGAGATATAACCCATATATTGCCATATAAGTCCTTATTCCATCTCCTGGTCCAATATTGAAATAGGTCCACAATCTTATTTGGAAGAGCTATTTTCCAATTTAATTTATTCATTAGCCAAACCCAATATTTATTTGTGAATTCACAGTTTAGGAGGATATGATCTACTAACTCTTCATCTTTATTACCTAAAGAACATCTAGAAGGCCCCTGGTATCCCATCTTCCAGAACCATTCAAAAGTAATGATTCTATATTGTATAGATGCCCATGCAAACATACCAGCCTTTGGTAGATACTCTTTATTCCAACATAATTATATTAAAATCTCTATTTTAGGGAATTGATATTTTTCCATAGAGAATCCTATATCCATCACTGGCATTATATTTCCAATTATTAGCCCCTTTTCACACATTATATCCTTCTTTAGGCTAGGATAAATCATATGAGTCTTAAGGATCTCCATCAGTTTGTTAAAGTAAAGTCATCTAAAATATTTATGTTGTTCACTATCTTCCAAATCCATCCTAATGATGGATGTCCATTGGGAATATCTATATAATCCTTGACATAATACCTTATTTGGCTCTTGAGAAGTTCAATTGAATCCTTATCATCTAAAAGGGTAATGATGGCCAAATACACCCCCCATGAGTTCTCCCAAAATAGGGCTAAACCCCCATCTCTAATCCCCCACGAGACATGATCTATGATTAGGGGTCCACATTCTTTAATAAGTCCCATATTCTTGATCCTCCTAGAGGATTATCCTGATGCAAAATGCTCAAAGGATCCCTCCCATCTAGGTAATTATGCCAAACAATATTAACCCAATTTAGCACAGGATTCCTAATAATGAACCATACCAACTTGACTTCTAATTCTAAATTCTAGTCCTTAGTATTTTTTAGATTAACCCCCCCATCCTCTCGAGTCCTAAAAATCTCATCCCATGAAACTAATGCCATCCTAGCTTTCTTTGTTAGTCCCTACTATAAAAAATTCTTGAATTTTTGAGTAATTATTTTCCTAACATCACTCGGCATATTATAACAAGTTATTTGATAGATTGGGAGTGAGAAAAGGATAAATTTTAACATTGTTACCCGTCCTGCAATGCAAAGCCATTTCCTTTTCCAAAATTCTACCCACTTCTCTATCTTGTTCAAGACATTCTCCCATAATCTATAATATTTCAAGCTCTTTATCTAATGGAATCCCTAAGTATTTACTCAAAAGGTTACCTTTTTAAAGTCTAGGATATTCAAAATCTCTACCTTTGTGTTCTTTGTAGTGTTGAAGAAAAAGATTTTAGACTTATCTTTATTAATAATCTATCTAGAGGCTTTTGAGTGTTCTAAAAGTATATTATTTATATTTCTTGCTTCATCTACTTCAACTAATCCATATAACATGGTATCATCTACAAACTGTTGATAAGTCATGGGGTCAAGTTCACTAGTAATCTTAATCCCTTTAATTAACCCATGTTCTCTAGCTTTATCTAGGGATCTACCTAAAGCCTCTGCTAAGATGATAAATAAGAAGGGGGAAGGAGGATCCCCTTTCTGGATTCCCCTAGAAGTTTCAAAAAATCCTTTTGGAGACCCATTAATTAGAACTAAAAACCTAGGAGTGGAGATACACTAAAAAACTAAATTAATCCATTGACATGAAAAACCAAAGGCTTTTGGGGTTTTACATAAAAACCTCCAATCTACATTATCATAGGCTTTACTAATATCTAATTTAATAAGCATACTCAAAACTCTGTTATTTTGGACTGAATGAATCACCTCATGTTCTATAATAATCCCATTAAAAATAGACCTACCTGGAACAAATCCATTTTGTTCCTCTGCTATAATCACCATTAGTAGCACTTTAATCCTATTTTCCATTATTTTGGTAAGAAGTTTATACACATTATTGCATAAAGATATTGGTCTAATATCAATTGGGTTAGAAGTTCCATCCTTCTTAGGGATAAGAGAAATGAAAGTATTATTCATCTCCCTTAGTAATTTATCTAAATTCCAAACATTCTCCAAAACTCTTGTAGCCTCATTACCCAGGAAGGACCAACATTTTTGATAGAAAAATGTAGGAAATCCATCTAGTCCTAGGGATTTTTCTGGATGTAATTGTTTTGAGGAAATCTCAATTTCCTCTTTGGTGAACTTTGCATTCAATTTCTTGTTTTTCTCATCACTAATCAATTTAGGGATATTTTTAAGAATATTTTCCTGCGTCCTCCAACTTGACCCTTCTTTTTTATTCAATAGGTTTTCAAAAAAGGATACTACTTTGGAGATTTCATATGGGGTTTCTAGGGTCTCCCCATTTGGTTTTTTAATTTCCAAAACCCTATTCGCATTTCTTCTAATGTTAGTACTCTTATGGAAGAATTTTGTGTTCTTGTCTCCTTCTGCAAGCCATACTTCTCTATATTTTTGTCTCCAATATGTTTCTTCCTTAGCCAAGATATCCTCATATTTACTTAGTAGGTCTTAATCTTTCAAAAATCTATCATAATTCATGCCTTCTTTGAAGACCTTCTCATTCAGCTCCACCATCTCCTTTTCTTCTTTGGATTCAAAAATGTTGCCAAAGTGTTCCTTATTTGGACTGAAGGAACCTCAGGATCGAAAAGCATGAGAATTGAAGCCCCTCCACCTTTAGAAGTAGAAAACACAGTAAATCCTACTTCTAATATCATTGATCTATCTATCACTCTAGAGAAGACGACACAAGAAGATACACCTGTGAGCACACCTGGAAGATCCACTAGAACAACCAAACCTAATAGCCCTAAGAAATAAAAGGTTGAAGTTGAATCCAAGAAGAAATATGATAAGGAACATGAGAAGAAATAATAGAAGGAAACTAAGAAGAAAGAAGAGAAAGTAGAACAAAAGAAAGCAGAGAACCTCTAGAAACTAGACATAAACATATTGCACAAAAGGATAATAAGAGACGGAAACCTAAAGACATTAAACAGGTATTATAAGAGGTATAACCCTAACAACCAATCATTGAAGAAGACATGGTGATTAAACATCTAATTGTTTACAAAAAGAATCTACTAGAAATTGAGGGCAGTATACCTAAAGAGGGTATGTGCAGGATCATGGTATACCAAACTATGGCCTTAAGTGGCAATGAAAAATCAAAAAATCAGAGTTAGTCAACTTGACGTAAAAGGTTGATCTTATGAACCTTATGTGAAAAAGTTGTGAGAATAGAATCTGTAGGAAATTGAATGTAGTTTCTAAACTACTAGCCCTTGTTTGAAATTTTTTTATCTAATTGTTCAAAATTTTAGATTTCAATGCAGTAGTACAAAAATTTTAGGGAAAAGATAAAAAGTACATGTATGTCTGACCACCTTAATCACAATCAAATGATGATATAATTTCCCAAGATTCTAGATATAAGTAGTAGACTCATGTCCGAATGTGACGCATATTATTTTGTAATTTTTGGTCAAATAATTAATTAATTATGAATTTTCTGCTACAACTTTTTCAAAATAAAAAAACTCTCGTGTATGACCACCTTAACTAATTCAAAATTTTACAAAATTTTAAACTTTTTTTTCTTCTTATAGTAGTCGAATCATAGAATGTGATGCATATTTCGGATTTCAAAAAGGTTAAACGGTTTGAAATTTATAGTTATTTTTCAATCAGTATGTCAATTACGACTATAAAGATAACTCAATTGAAAAATAAGTAATAATTACTTACTGAAGTCAAAATTTGACATCAATTAGATTGATGGAAAGTAATGCGGAGGTGTCAGCAAGAAGTGTAGTGGGTCCTCCTTGTGTCCAACCTATTAACTAAGTCAAGGAGTTGACTCGCTGAGACTTTCTATCCTTTCTTCTCAAGGTATTCAACCTATTCAAGGTGATAACAAAAATCTCAAATCACCCTTAGTGGGATATCACCCAATCCTAACTTTAGCACTTTTGGACTTTAGGGACACTAGGCCTATTTCTAGCCTCCTCCTATAACTCTTCACCAATGACTTCACAGACCCAAACCAATCATTTAGGTAGTCTTCTTATGTCCTAAGAACCAAGAAACACCCCTTGGTTTAGCCTCCCAAACATCGTACAGTACCTTATGGTGACTGTCCTAGAATCTCTTGTAGCCTTCTCCAAGTGGCTTTTCCAACCTAACTTTTCCTCCTAGATGTCTTTCAAAAAACTAAGGATATATTCAGATACCCTTTTGGAAGTTATTTTAGACCCCAAATCTTTGGATTACAATCCCACTCCAGCAGTACCTAATGCTCACCTGGTTCGCATACCTAATTGGCCTAATTAGGCTTGGTTTCCAAAGCAAGTACTAGGAATAGGGTACATGGGCTTGGAAAAATGTTTCAAATGTATTTAACTAACTTCCTACAACTCAAATCCACTCCTAATTCATTCAATAACTCACTTCCTACAACTCTATACTCATTCTTCCTACTTTCTAGGCTGAATACATTGAGATATTCAACCTAGGGCCTGATGCATGAGGGCCTTTCCCTTCAAGAAATCTCCTAAGATTTTGGAATAATTTGACACACTAACCTAACTTTTATTTTCCAGGATCTTAGAAGAATCCACTAGTTAGAATGCAAGTTAGGCCTCCATCTTCAGACGATGCTCCAAATAGCCCTCTTTCTGGACTGGTTCTAGAAACCTTCAATGAACTCTATGAAAAACAAATCAAAACCACTCCAAATAAATTTCAAAGAAGTAATAACATGCAAGGAATCTCAGGTATCAACTTGATCTCACCAACCCTCGCTGCACATGGCTGTACAACACAGAAAAGCTCTAAAAAATGCTTCATATTCCTTGTTTCATGCATTAGTGTTACAATATCTGACTTCTAACTGAGATGGTTCGAAGTAAAGACTTAAAATGTCTTCAAATGTGAAGGTGAATCGGTTTACAACACCCTGTGAGTGTTGGGCTTCCATTTTACAACTCTCGAGCAACTTTTGAAAGTTGCATCAGCAACTTTTTGAAAACTTTGCAACATTTTTGCAAAACTTGTCATTTCTTGCACCCAGTGACTCTTAAGATGATTCCAATTCATCTAAACCTTTATAAATGTTAAAAGAAACAAGGATCCTAGGAATTTAACCTTATAAATCCTAAAACAAAAAAAAAATCAACTTAGCAACTAGATCCTAACTAGGTGATCCAAATGGTCTAAGGTATCCTTGGCTTATAGAATTGCCTAAGAGATCCTTGATCAAACATATGGATTCAAAAGCAAAATAGGATGATCTTCTAAGATCAATCCTTTTATTGTAAACTCACACTTTTACTAAGAACAGTGGAGGGTGCACTACACCAGAAAGTCGATAATGTCTTTAAGAAACCCTTTTCGTTTCGTCAATTTTGGGTGAAAAAATAGTCATCAGCTACATGGTCGAAGTCTCAGTATCAAGAACTACCTCTTGAAACATGCCTAAAGGGTTGACCACCCACGTTTGGTAATGCCCAAGCAAATACCAAGCCTAATCGGATATCTGAAATTTCCCGCCTATTTTGAAATTCCAATTGCACCTCTTTTTTAAAATTCAAGTTTCATATTAAATTATATTTTTGTTATGGTAATATTAATTGTGTTGTGTATTTTTTTCAATTTTAAAATATATATTACAAATTATTTTTTTTAATATTAATATTAAATAATAATAGCATAGCTCATTAATATTATAATATAAATTTTCATATTAGTATGTATTATACTATTTGATATACAAAATGATTTCAAAAAAATACTTGCACAGTTGATTTGATGACAGATAGTTTTAGCCCAAGTCCTCTTGAAAGTATCCAGCACAGGATTTTTCTACAGAATCCTTGTAATTTCAGTGGTCTAACTATACTAAATAAGTAGATGTGAATGGACTTCCCCTCGATTGAATAAAAAAGATGATCTGTAAAACTTAACCTAAAAATTCAATTTTGCTAACGAAAATGTCTAATCATAGCAAGCTACAGAAGCTCAGGAAAGGTGTAACGAATTAATATGCAAATATTTTTGTTTGTAACAATATTTTATGCATTTATTATGATATTGATCCGATTTGATGCACCTTCGCTATTTGATCCATACTTCCCTTTCATTTCACTTGCTTTTCTCATTTTGCAAGTCATAGGCCAAGATTTGACAGTGGGTATGACCTTGGTACTGCCGCTGTTAATGATAAATTTTACCTTTTAGCTATTAATTTTTTGTCATTTTTCCTGTATGATGCTTTTTTATACAAATTGTGAATATTCTTTGGGAAACTTTTCATTTTTTCCTGTAGGATGCCTTTGTATACAAATTTTGGAGAATCTATTTTAAAGAGTAGGTAAGGATGGCTAAGTTGAGTGCAGTGGAGAGGGAGAGCAGAGGAGGAGAGCGTTAATGATGAAAATATTTTAGGGCTTGCAGAAATATGGAAATTATAATCTTCCTCCCAGAGCAAACATTAATGAAGTTCTTTGTACCTTAGCAGAGGAAGTCGGCTAGATTGTTGAAGCTGACGGTACTACATACAAAAATGCAATATGTATTTTTGGCCTAAATTTTATTTTTGTTTCTTTTAGGTCTTTAAAGGCGGCCGGCTAAATCTTTGTATTAAATGTCATGGAATGCATGAAAATAATATGATTCTAAGCACGAGCATGAGTCCCAACAGGGGCATAGTTGTGCCTTTTACAGGCACCATAAACCCTAGCTACACAGAAATGGAGGCTTTGAAGAATAGTTCACAAGAGAGAGAGAGAGAGAAGGGAGAGAGAGAGAGAGAGAGAGAGAGAGAGAGAGAGAGAGAGAGAGAGAGAGAGAGAGAGAGAGAGAGGAGATAGAGAGAGAAAGGAAGAGAGAGAGAGAGAGAGAGAGAGAGAGAGAGAGAGAGAGAAGGGGACAACCCATTAGCTCTGGTTGGGTAGGTAAACACTAGAGACAACCCCGTTTCGACCACTGAGTTAGTAGAACATTCCTGACCATGCTGGACCAAAGTGTCTCCAAGGTGCACTAAGCACAATTGGGCAGAAAACTTTGGAGGCTCATATCTCAGACCTCGTGAGACGTATCATCCATCTGTAAGATGCTATAGGACTACATTTTTGAGGCCTACAATAACCTATCTCTATTCTGGGAGATTTGAATTTGTTTGAATTTGGCACCCCAGTCTCACTTGATGCTAAAACTTGTTGTGAGGGTCAGTTGAAAGTTGCACTACTAGGTTTCTTCCAAACCATTCATACTGACACTGAATGGACTATTCCATTAGCTCCATTTGGGTGGGTAAATGCTAGGGGCAAGCCTATTTTGACCTCTGCAGTAGTTGAACGATCTGAACCATGCCAAACCAAAGTGTCCCCAAGGTGCACTAAGCATGATTGGGCAGCGAACTTTGGAGGCTTGTATCTCAGACCCCTTGAGAGGTTTCAACAATCTATGGGATGCTACAAGATCATGTTTTTGAGGCCTACAATAACCTCTCTTTGTTCTGCGAGATTTGAATTTGTTTGAATTTGGCACCCCAATCTCGCTTGATGCTGAAACTTGTTGTGAGGGTCAGTTGAAAGTTGCACTACTGGGTTTCTTCCAAACCCTTCATCCCGGCACCAAATGGACTGTGCCTTTAGCTCTGGTTGGGTGGGTAAATTCTAGGGACAACCCCATTTTGACCTCTGAGTCAGTAGAACGTTCCTGACCATGCTGGACCAAAGTGTCCCCAAGGTGCACTAAGCACGATTGGGCAGCGAACTTTGGAGGCTTGTATCTTAGACCCCGTGAGAGGCATCATCAATCTTTGAGATGCTACAGGACTTCATTTTTGAGGCATACAATAACCTCTCTCCATTTTGGGAGAATAAAATTTTTTTGAATTTGACACCCCAGTCTCGCTTGATGCCGAAACTTGCTGTGAGGGTCAGCTAAAAGTACCAGTATCGGTTGTCAAATAGACTTGATGACTAGGATGATCTAGTTGGCCTAAGAAAATATTGAAATAAGTTTATTTTAATCTATCTAAGCTCCTAGGTGAAGTCTAGGATAGAGTTTAATAAGATTGATTGCCAATTGACAACTTTGGCAAAAGTTGTCAATGTTGTCAATATTGCAAATTGCAACTTTTTGAAAAGTTGTCGAGATTTGAATCCCAATGGTCACAACCATCTTAGTTGGTTGGAACTGATTGTGGAATGTATAAACATTTTGGATCGGGAAGCCAATGTAGAAAGGAGGAATGATTAAACCCTCTGGACATGCATCTCTACGTGACTGTCGAGAATTGTGGGTTTGAAGACACAACTCAGCCCAAGGGTGGAATGGAGATCTAAATCTCTAGATTTAGTCATTTTATGCAATCCTAAAGGTGTTCCAATAATTTAGATTGGAAGGTGGCAAAGCTTTTGAACACTTCCTTTGTTAAATTGGCCTATTAGGCCTATTAGGCCTAGGAGAGATTTGTTGACAGTAGGAGTTTGGAGATTGCTCAAAGGTCCAAACTTGGTGAGTATTGATGATAGGTTGATTGAAGTCTTTGAGGGTGGTTAAGACTTAATTTGGTGGAGTTCCATGTAGGTTTCCCTCTAGAAATCAGGTTTTCTCCTTGTAGCCGTATAGTGGGTTTGGGTGTCTAAAGTGTGTTGTAAGATTGCTTGGTGTAGGATTGGCATTTCATTCCATTTGAAATTGATATTGAACATTGAGTGAGAGCATCAGATACACATGAATACAATGTATATTTTCTTGGTTGAGAGCATCAGATACACATGAATACAATGTAGCACATAAATTTTGAATTCACTTAAATAATGAATTACATGTGTGAACACACGTAGCACATAAAGTGTACACATAAATTTGATTAAGTCATGAAGCATACATGTAGCACGTATTTTATAACTTAACATACCACATGAATTCACTTAATTCATGCACATTGCCCATACACATAAATTTAGGTTATGAATAATATACTTGAATATACATGAATATACTTAAGGCATAAATCATACACATGAGTACATACACACAAGCATATTTACATACTAACAATGAATAAATGAACACACAATTAACAAATTGGATTGAATAGATCAAGTTTCATATATATCAAAATGAACAATAATTATATACATATTTACATGTCAACATATCTAGATACAATGTGGCATACAACATCTCAAAATATGTCATATGACATCTCAAAATAAGAAGTTCAACTACAAAAGCTTCTAGGACATCTTATTCTAGTGGTGGATCATCAAAATGAAGCCTCTTTGAAGGACTCTTTGGTTCTGATGGATCCTGCATTCAAACACAAAAGTGAAACCCCAAGTTAGATTAAAATTCATAATCATAGTCAACAATAATAAATAAAATTTAAACTAAAATTGAACTCTCATATACCTCGCCTCTCTGTCTCCTCCCACGAACAGGAGACCTAGAATATATGTCCTAGGTAGCATAGGAACAATGCTACCAAAGTCGACTCTGACCTGTATATGCTTACAAACATGAGATTGATCTATGAGTTATACTATTTAATATTAAATACTTGGTAGCAAATATATGTTTACAAAATAACTGAATTAACATTAAAATTTACCTGTGTTGAAGTTTCTTCCAAAAATATTGGCTGAGTCATCATTGATACAAACCTTTGTTGTTCTACCTCCCTCAAACTTGGAGTTGTTAGGAATAACAGTCCACAATATAATTGAGAGGGGGGGGGGGGTGAATCAGTTGTATAACATAATATTAACTTTAAACTTTTAAGCTCCACAATATCAGATCCAATGAACACCATAATGTCAACACAATAACATAATATTTTGGTTTCAGGGAAACCCCGTTAAAGGTAAAAACCTTGGTGGGAATTAGCACCCACAAATGATGTACTGAGAGTATAATAATCCTTGTTAGAAGATATAGCCCTGTTAGGAGCTTATTGAAACATTACAGTACATAGTCCTTGTTAGAGGATAGACCAGTTAGGAGCCAAGAACAAAAGAGAGGGCTCACTACCCAAGGCTCACTGTCCAAAGAAGGTTAATGCCACCTTTAGAACTCACTAGTTTGCAATAGGTGTCTATGAAAAAATACACAATCTTTTGAACTATTTTCCAGCAACTGTCTTTGCTTGATCAGTTCCAATGAACTCCACTAGTAAACCTCTGCTCTACATCATGATTAGGTTGGCCCATGAGGCTTTCCTAATTAAAAATAATTACATAAACCCTTGCTAAGATACACACGATATCCTTAACAAGTCTACAATGATTATATTATAACAATTAAGGACTGACATCCTTAATTCAAGTTTGCCATCCATTATACATGCTACATCTCTGTAGTCAGCTTCCAAATAGATCACCTTCTAGAATACACACCACAGATGATGTCACCAATCATTCTGTACCTTGCCCTAACCAATGAACTGTTAGGAATGAGAACACTGAGAGGGGGGGGGGTGAATCAGTGTTCACTGTATTTTATCTTTTTGCTTAACCTTAAACTGAACTTAAATACTTAAGTACTGAAATGAACATCTACATAAACATCAAACATGAAATCAACACATAACACCAATATGGTTATGGGGAAACCCAAATAGGTAAAACCCCAGTGGGAATTGACACCCACTAATATTTTGTACTAGTATTTTATGATCCTTGTTAGAAGATCCTTAACCCTGTTAGGAGTTGCTTTACAATGTATTAAGTACAGTAGACCTAGTCAAAGGTCAGACCTTGTTAGGAGTCTTTTACAATAACCCTGTTAGGGGTGGTGGACTCACTGTCCTAGAGCTTACTGCTCAAGTGATGAAGGCTACAACCTTTTGATCTCAGATACACACTATATCTGCTGAATGAACTGTCTCAGTGACACTGCTTGTCTGTTCAGTTCCTTTGATGTGCTAATGCTTTGTCATCTTACAAAGCTCTAATACATCTTATAGACTCTTCATACACTACTACTCTACTTATATCAACTCTATATCAGCTCTCCTACTAATTACAATGGGCGCATCTCATATTTATATGCGCATACAAAACAAATAACTAGGTCGACCCTTTAACCGATTACATACAATGCTTCCAATTGAATTGGCTCAAGCATGTTTACAAAAAAACATATTTACATGTCAAAAACCTAATTATAATAGGTGCATAGCCTTTACATCATTATAATATAACTACAAATCAAAATGCTAATAGTCGGTTACTTACGTTGTTCTTCTCTGACACACACTAGCTGTGTAACTTCAACTGTCTGTAACTTTGTCATACTTGCATATTTGATCATGCATTAATAGACTAAGCATGAATATAGTCTAGCCAACTTATCTTCTAGGGCACATACCATAACTCAGTCATACACACATGCGCTGACACTCTAATCTTCAGGTACTCTATACACTGTCTAGTCTTCAACACTTCACCATTTTTTGATCTTTTCATCATGTGCACTGACTCCAAACTACTATATGACTTTGTTGCCATAATGAAAACATTATACCAAGTCATATAAACCATTATAGCCAACTTTCCAACAATCTCCCCCTTTGTCATTGATGGCAACAAAGGAATATGGCTAAGTTGCTAACTGCTCCTTAATACAAAAAACTTTTGTCTTATATACATAAACTTCTATATTATATCTCCTTATATCTATAACCCATATTCTATACATAATCCCCCTTTTACATTAATGACAAAGGTGCTTCAAAAATGTATCTATAAATACTGACTGTGAGAAAACATCTGGATATGCTATCTGCAAGTTTTGGATCTCCTTCTTCCAAAATGTGATCGATGAATTTACAATCTGGAGATGGGCGCATAGTGCATACTGTAGCTTCTCCATCTTCTCCAAATCTATGCTAGGACCATGATCATATGTTACCATGGTGGCATCTATCTCCTTGATATTCTGATTGAGTATATCTAGCGAGGGCGCAAGAGCATTCCTGAGCTATGTTTGTCTTGCCCTTATTGTTGACATCTCTTTCTCATCTTTTTCAATCTTATCTATCTATCCTTGGTAGACATTATTGCACATGTTCACATTTGTAGATGGATCTTTCACTGATCTTTTTACTTTCTCTATCATAGCTTCTGCCTCTTATATCTTCTTGAAGTGGGCATCAATGAACTTGTCTTGATCCACGCAGTCAGCAATGACTTTCCTTCCTTGTTTTGCAAACTCTTTCAAAGTTGCTTGTCCAACTTTGAGTGAACTGATGTCAAGTGAGAAATTGTTGATCAATTCACTTAGCCTTTTCTTCATGTACTTATCTTCTACAACTAGGGATACAAATTCTTCCAGGCTTGAGAGATTACTCTTGAACTGTGAGATAATTGTACTCACATCATCAATGGAGTGTATCTTGGACACTTTCTTGTCTGCTGGTAACAAGTTGTTTAAGATGTTTACTGATTCTACAAGGAGGGGATTTCTCATTACATGTTTCTCCTTGGCTTTCTCCATAGCTAAGACACTAAAATTGATTAGGTCTTCTTCTCCCCAAGAGTCCAAGATAGTTGTGTCAAGAGTCAAACTTGACAACAATGTTGTTGAGGGAAATGGAGTAATGGGTGTACTAGCCATTACCTCTTGTTTTACATTCATTTGTATTTCAATAGATGGCTCATCTGTTTGCATATTTTCTCCACTTTTGTCTTTTTCTTTTTCCTCTTCTTTCTCTTTTCCTCCTTCTTCCTCCATTAAGTCCTCAATTAGTATTTCTGCTTGTTATTTAGGAGAGGTGTTGCCACATAGAGTCTCAACCTCTTGAGTACTCACAAATGCCTCTTCAAACGTATCCAAGTCTACATCTAAGGCCGCCATAGCAATCTCTACATTATAAATGATAATGGTGCTATCCTTTAGTGACTGTCATGGGTGCAGACTTATCTACCTCTGTTTGTGTTTCAACTGTAGGCACTGAGTCCTAGGGACCTGTCATTGATGCATTAGTGGGCTCTGCCACCTTAACTTCCTTAGAGGGCTTTTGATCTATGGGCGTAGTAGGAGGGTACATGTGCCTATTCATGAATACCTTCTCAAATGCTTTCTCTATCTCTTTTGCTATCAACTCAAAAATTTTGTCCATAATGTGAAGTGTTCTTAGTTTTGTTTGTAGACGTGGCTTTACCAAGTCTAACAACAGTGATTTCTCTTCTAAGGAACATATTGGTAGACTTTCATCTAGGATCTTTTCTCTTATCCTAAGATCTTCTTCAATGGCTTGTTTCTTCAATGACTCTAGGATGTTCCAAACATTGTTTGGAATCATTGTTTTTAGTTCCAAGACTATCTTTTTGAACTTGATCATATGCTTTATGATCATGCCATGAATCTCTGACTTGTCAATTTCACTATATTTGTCATACAACTTCCCTATCTAATCCAATCTTCCTTCATCTATAACTCTTGTACTCAATACTTTTAAACTAGGTCTGAAACCTACCTCAAGAGGAGCTTGAGTGGCCTTTTTGCTTCTTGTTTCTCAAGAGGATGGATGACTAGTGCCAACCTCTTTCTTCCTCTTTACCATTTTTTTATACTCAGGGGGACCAGTGAGGTCAACTATTACTATGGGTGCAGAAGGAGTAACATCAGTTTTATCCTTCTAAATATCAGATTTCTCAATTTTTACCTTCTTTAGCTTAGGATCCTTGATTTTGTCTTAGTTGCAACTGTGCTCTCTAATTCCAAAGCAATCATTTCTTCCCTTTCTTTCTCTAGGTCTTCTTGTGATACACCATGAATTCTCAAGATGTGTGAAGTAACCTTGGAAACTTTCCTTTTTGATGCTGCACTATTCAAGTTTGCATCAACTTCTCTTGTTTTCTCTTCATAGGTTCCCCATCTTGGCTTATTAGGGTCTTTAGGGGCTGAAAGTAATACTTGTGCATATGCTTCTAGGACTTGTTCCTCAACCTCATATCTAAGTGGATGAATCCACTTTGTTCTTGGCTCAACTGCTTCCATACAAGTTACATCTATTTCTACCATAAAGCAAATGTTATCCTTGTATTTCTCAACAATACTCTCTAGTATTCTGTACCTCATCTGCATTTTAGCTCTGAAAGTCTTCAATTCTAGTGTTATGTCCTTCAATGTACTTTTAGTACATTCCTTGAGAGATATTTGTGGCATTGTGAGGACAGATTTGTCTAGGTATAAATCTGACACCTTTCCAATAATATGGAAGCACATGTATATGATCAAAGACCCAAATCTGAATATCTTGGTCTTGTCATACTTGATTGCCTTAATGTTATCAATTAACTATGTGTGCAAGATCTCACACAGATTAAACTCTCCATTCTCTTTCACAAGTCTTATAGCTACAAGAATTGTGGCTGCAGACACACTATTCACTCTGCTGGTGTGTTGGAACCTGTATCCAAGTATCATGGACATCAATTTGATGTCATCTTTCTCAATAGGCTGTATGGTCATTCCACACCTTTCACTTCTTGACTTGCATGTTTTTTCTACAAGTTTTCTTACATCCTTGCCTACTGGAAGGATGGTGTCTGTCTTTGAGAGGCCTGTCATCTCATAAATTAAGTCACCAGTAATTCTGACCAGCACTTCACCTATCCAAAATAGGTCATCATGAATCCTACTAAGAAGAATCTTGGTCCATTCCGATTCATAGAACTCATATGTCATAGCATACTCAATTACGAGATGATTATCCCACTATGTATACTCATCCATGAAGGTCTTTGTTACAAGTAGTAGTTGTCATTGCACCAAAAGATTGACCTGTTAATGCCCGATACAACTACTAGACTTATAGAACATAGGAGGCTGTTAAACCATGTCACGAATCCCGAAGGGAGACATTGGTGGTTAGTCCAACAATACCCCCCTTAGCATCACCTGAGGGGATTCAAACCTATGACCAAGCTCTGATACCACTTGTTACAGGTAGTAGTTGTCGTTGCACCAAAAGATTGACCTGTTAATGCCCAATACAATCACTAGACTTATAGAACACAGGAGGCTATTAAACCATGTCATGAATCCTGAAGGGAGACGTTGGCGGTTAGTCCAACAGGTCTTATCTAGTTTTAACATTGTTTCCATGTGTGCCCTTATTATGTCCAATCCTACTGGTTCCTTTCTATAATGTATGTATGCCCTAATGTCTTTGACATTGATAATGCCCATAGGTGTGCGGGAGAATGCCCCTTCTAGGTCATCCAAAGTGGATTTGAATGGGTGCCTCTTAAATACATATATTTTCTTCTCAGTAACATCAAATACTATAGGAGTAGCCATCACTTACTTGTATATCACTCTCTTAATGGTTTCCAAGATAATCTGAATTGGTACGATGAACTAGGGTTTTTGTAACTGATCAAATGCACAGGTAATCACTAATGAATGAATCTGCAATCCTTCAATGTCAAATGTTGGGACTCTTCTTCTCTCCAATCACTCTGAGTTCAAATGTAATGAGTGATCCAAAAAGCTTTCTGTGTACTTAAAGTGAAAATTCTACCATTAATGCTTGCTATGTAAACCAATCTTACACTTGAAATTCTCCAACTTTCATTCTTCTATCAATCAGGTGGTGCGATCTTGCACACTTCCACTAATTTTTTCCAAAAGGTTAAGTTCAAAGGCGCATACTCAAAGAGTGAGTATACCAGCCGTATAGGGGTCTAGAGCTAAATTAGCTCCCCCTATGACCCTAATGGTCATTCATCCAGATGTAGAGGGTGCATCCACTGGGGATGCATCCAACATAGTCTCATCTACCTTATCCTTCTTTTCTTCTGGTCAAATCAAGATCGCACCTTCTATCTCCTTCACAAACTTGACTTCTCCTTCAGTATCCAATATTGAGATTTCTGGCTTTTTAGGGCTTTCTTGACCTTGTGTCCTTAATCTACAGAACCTTGAGATATGTCCAACCTTTTTACAAGAGTGACAAATAACTGGAGGCCTTAAGTTCCTCGGCGCATCCCTCTATGCTACCATTTTACATTGGTTTGTTGAGTGTCCCTTGTAGTTACAAATCTGACATGTAATATTCTGAAGGCTTCTTACATTTGATTGATTTTGACATCTCTGATTATGCAAATTTTTGTTCTTCTGACTTGTTCTACAATTCATAGCTCTATGACCAAATTTATTACATGAATAACAATAGCCATTGAAAGGTCTTACCTCTCTATAGTCTCTTGCAATGTATCATTTCTTATTATAGGCATAGCAAGTTCAGTCTATTGGCTTGCACTCATCCTTGGATGGTTCAACATTGTCATTAGTTTTCCTTCTACTCTTCTTAGTATCTGTAGTGTCTTCTGGTGCTTTCTTCTTAGCTTGCATGTCATCAATCTAATTTTGGGCTTCATTGTATCCAATACCGCTGGTATCACCTTTAAGCTTTCTTACATAAAACTGAGATTCTACCAAATCATTACTAGTGTGCAATTCGTTAATATGATCCTTGGCATCTTTCAATTCAGATTCCAACTTTCCTTTGTTGTTCCTTAGTTCCAAAATTTCCATGTTTTCTTTCCTCAATTCTTCATTCAATTGAACGTTCTCTTTGATCTTTTCATCATATACTTCCTGATTGTTTGTTAGCTTTTCACCTAATTCATCACTCTAATCTTTAAGAGATGAGTTCTCTTCATTCAAATTTTTGACTATTAACCCTAGATCACTGGTAGAGCATTCTTTCAAATCTTTTCTTAGCCTTTTGATGACTAATTGAGCATCACTGAGTTTTTCCTTTAGTTCTTCAATTTCTTTTTCAGATTTGTCCAGGTCTTCAAGAGAAGCTTCAAGATTTCTTTTTAGATGTTTCATTTCTACTTTGTCCATGATCTCCTCAAGTGGTTAAACTTCTTTGTTGAGGACCAGAGCTCTGATACCAATTGTTAGGAATGGGAACACTGAGAGGGGGGGGGGGGGTGAATCAATGTTCACTATATTTTATCTTTTGCTTAACCTTAAACTGAACTTAAGTACTTAAGTACTAAAATGAACATCTACATAAACATCAAACATGAAATCAACACATCACACCAATATGGCTACTGGGAAACCCAAATAGGTAAAACCCCGGTGGGAATTGACACCCACTAATATTCTATACTAGTGTTTTATGATCCTTGTTAGAAGATACTTAACCCTATTAGGAGTTGCTTTACAATGTATTAAGTATAGTAGACCTGGTCAAAGGTCAGACCATGTTAGGAGTCTTTTACAATAACCCTGTTAGGGGTGGTGGACTCACTATCCTAGAGCTTACTGCTCAAGTGGTGAAGGCTACAACCTTATGATCTTAGATACACACTATATCTGCTGGATGAATTGTCACAGTGACACTGCTTGTCTGATCAGTTCCTTTGATGCGTTGATGCTTTGACCTCTTTCAAAGCTCAAATACATCTTATAGACTCTTTGCACACTACTTCTCCTCTTATGTCAACTCTATATCAACTCTCCTACTAATTACAATGGGTGCATCTCATATTTATATGCGCATACAAAACAAATAACTAGGTCGGCCCTTTAACCGATTACATACAACACTTCCAATTGAATTAGCTCAAGCATGTTTACAAAAAAACATATTTACATGTTAGAAACCTAATTACAATAGGCGCATAGCCTTTACATCATTATAATATAACTGCAAATCAAAATGCTAACAATCGACTACTTACTTTGTTCTTCTCTGGCACCCACTAGCTATGTAACTTCAATTGTATGTAACTTTGTCATACTTGCATATTTGATCATGCACTCATAGAATAAGCATGAATATAGTCTAACCAACTTATCTTCTAGGTCACATACCATAACTCGGTCATATGCACGTGTGCTAATGCTCTAGTCTTCAGGTACTCTGTACACTGTCCAGTCTTCAACACTTAACCATTTTATGATCTTCTCATCATGTGCACTGACTCCAAACTACTATATGACTTTGTTGCCATAATGACAACACTATACCAATTCATATACACTAGTATAGCCAACTTGCCAACATGAACATCCTTCAACATCCTATCTATTATTCTTCAAGCTCACATACCTTGAATCAAAGTCCTCTGAAAGATATTCTAGAAACCTAGAGACTAACTCTGTCAATTCTCACTGTCACAGTCTAGTGAACAGTTTTTACCAAAATAGTTGTAACTCTCAATATAAATTATCTAATGATGTGACCTTGGATATAAAATCACAACATCCACCTAAACTCTCATCTGACTTCACAGCATCTGAAACATTTGTACAGTGTCCGTACACTTTGATTACCAATCTGATTTCTTCATAGAGACATACATTGACAGTGACAAAACACAAATGATAATAGTATGAGTGCCCATTCAGTAACGTAGTGATTAAACATATTAAATGTCCTAATCAAATCCCATGCATTAGCAATATCTAATAATCTTCCCCTTTGGCATTGATGTCAACATATGGGAAAATCTTTATCCCAAAGTCATATCAATCCAAAGTTCTGCAACCAAATAATATTACATACAATCTCCCCATACAGTAGGTATTTTCTCATAGCAACACTCTCCATTTGACAAAAATGGCAAAGGGTTCCATGAGTCATCACTTGTCTTCCAACATCCTTCTTCCATGATCACTCCCCCTAAGGAGTAGATCCTTACATCCAGTCCAGAATATGATGAGGCTCTGAGATTCTCTGGATTGATGCATCTCTGCATCTTTTCATTCTGACTAGGAGGGGCATAAACCCCTAGCATACCTCTGAGATCTTCAAAGGTGTCTTTCGGCAGTGGCTTTGTGAAGATGTCTGCAATCTATTCTTTTATACTGATATATTCTAATTTGATTTCTTTTTCTGCCACCTTGTCTCTCAAGAAGTGATACTTGATGGAGATATGTTTAGTTTTAGAATGCATCACCAGATTCTTTGACATGTTTACTGTGTTGGTTTTATCACAATGGATAACCATAGGCTCATAAAAAATTATTCCAATGTCTGTCAGCATTTGTTTCATCCAAATAATCTGAGTGTTGTTTATAGCAGTAGCAACATTCTTCAGCAGTAGATTGTGCTATACAATCTTATTTCTTGCTTAGCCAAGAAACCAACTTCTTCCCAAGGAAAAATGCATGACCACTGGTAGTTTTTCTGTCATCAATATTTCTTGCCCAGTCGGCATCAGTATAAGCATGAATTTCAAAGTTGTCATTTCTATCATACCATAGGCCATAATCTATGGTTCCTCTTAGATACCTCAGTATCCTTTTCACAGTAGCAAGATGTGTATCTTTGGGTTCTGCCTGATATCTAGCCACAATTCCAACAACATTAGCAATATCTAGTCGGGTGTGAGTCAGATATTGTAGTCCTCCAACCATTGATATATACAAAGTCTGAAAAACACATTTTGATTCATCATCAATTGTTAGCTTGTTTCCAGTCACCATAGGTGTTCCTACTTGTTTACAATCTTCCATCCCAAATTTTTTTAGCAATTTTTTGAGATACTTGGTCTGAGAGATGAAAATACCATTCTCATTCAGAGTTATTTGTAGTCCAAGAAAGAATTTCATTTTGCCTATCATGGACATTTCAAAATCACTTTCCATTTCTTTAGCAAATTTCTTACATAGATCATCATTACCTCCAAAAATAATATCATCTACAAATACTTCTACTATCGGGATTCCATCTTCAGTAGTTCTTAAATACAAATTATTGTCCGCATTACCTTTTATGAATCCAAGCCCAAGTATATACTTGTCCAACCTTGTGTACCAACCTCTAGAGGCTTGCTTCAACCCATACAGAGCTTTCTTCAATTGCACGCCATGTCTTTATCTTTGCATAGAGGAAAACCATCTGGTTGTTCTATATAGACTTCTTCTTCAAGATCTCCATTTAAAAATGCAGATTTAACATCCATCTGATACACTTTTTTTATGTACAACATAAGATAGGAATAATCTTACTGCCTCTATTCTAGCAACAGGAGGAAAAGTTTCTTCAAAGTCTATGCCTTCTTGCTGTGAGTATCCCTTACACACTAGTCTTTCTTTTTTTCTTACAATAGTTCCTTCTTCATCCATCTTGTTTCTAAAAACCCATTTTGTTCCTATTATATTTATATTTTTAGGTCTAGGAACTAGTTCCCAAGTACTATTCTTCTTTATCTGATCCAATTCTTCTTTCATAGCATTTATCCAAGATTCATCTTTAAAGGCTTCATCAGTGGTTTTTGGTTCAACTTGAGATATCAAACAAATTTCTTCTCTAGTTTTTGATCTAGTTATCACTCCTTGATTTGTGTTGCCAATAATTTGATTTTTCAGGATGGTTATTTTTTACATGCCTTGGAGTTTTAGGAGTCTTAGTAGACTTTTATTTACTTGCATCACAATCTTCTTTGTCACTTTCTTCCTCAACAAGTTCTTCTTCTGCAGCAATAATAGTTTCTTTTATCTCTGAAATCTTATTACTGTCATACATTCTTTCTTGTATCTGAAATTTCTCATCTATTCTCACATTGTTACTTTCAATCATCTTCCTCAATCTCAGATTGTAACATTTGTAAGCCTTTCTTTTAATAGAGTAACCAAGGAAGATTCCTTCATCACTTCTAGCATCAAACTTCCCTATCTCATCATCCCTTTTGATATAGCATTTGCTACCAAATATTCTAAAATATTTTACAATAGGAGTATGATCAAACCATAGTTCATAGGGAGTCTTACTTGTACCTTCTCTAATTTGAATCCTATTCAATGTGTATACTATTGTTCCAACAACCTCTCTCCAATGTAAATGAGATACATTTCCTTCAATCAACATTGTTCTAGTAGCATCAAGTATAGTCATGTTTCTTCGCTCTACAATCCCATTCTGTTGTGGAGTCCTAGGAGGAGATGTTTGTCTCTTTATCCCATGCTCTTTGTAGTATGAATTGAATAAGTCTAAAGTAAATTCTCCACCTCTATCTGACCTTAAACACTTGATCTTTAAACTTGATTCATTTTCTACTTTTGCTTTGAACAACTTGAATTTATCAAATGCTACTAATTTTTTTCTTAGATAGGTAACCCACATCATTCTAGAAAAGTCATCAACAAAGAGTATAAAATACCTTTTTCCATAGTATGATTTGGTTCTTGTAGGTCCACATAGATCTGTATGTACTAGATCCAACCTCCCTTTTGATGTGTATGATTTTCTTTTGTGACTGCTTCTAATCTGCTTTCCCATAACACATTCTCTTCATATAGTGTTAGATGGTTGCACAATCTTCAGTAGATCTCTTACTGCATTAGCCATACTTGCCTTCACAATGTTATCAAAGTTAACATGACAAAATCTCCTATGCCATAACCAACTATCATCTACCTTTGCAACAAAACAAGAGGCTCCAAATGTGTTGAGTTCAAATACATTACCTCTAGATTTTGAACCGATAGAAATCAGTTTACCATCCTTGCTTTTGATAAAACATTTACCATTAGTAAAAATCAACTGAAAATCTAGATCCATTAACTATTCGACACTTAAAAAATTGTGTTTCAGTCCTTCAACAAGCAGTACATTGTCTTTATTAGTCTTTCCATCCAAAGTAATGGAACCCACTCCTATGATGGATTTGGGGAGATTATCCCCAAACCGCACAACCCCTCCATCATAATTTACTAACTTGACAAACTTTTTTTAATCACCAGTCATGTGATGAGAACATCCACTATCAATTATCCATTTAGTTTTCTTTTCAACATGAGATACTAAGGCTTTTTCTTCATGTACTGGCTCATCTTTAATAGCAACAAACCTAATCTCTTCATTATCATTATCATCATCATCAGTAATTCCTTCACTAGCATAATAACATTCTCTTTCTCTCTTAAGCTTTTCATAATCAAGTGTGTACTTTGAAACTCTTGTAGGACATCTAGATGCAAAAAGACCTACCTTGCCGCATGAAAAACATTTTATAGGTAATTTTCCTTCATACTTACCCTTACCTCTTTTCTCCCTTATGGCAAAAAGTGTGACAAGTTCTTCCATCTTTTTCTCTTCTGCCATTATCTGTTCCCATTCCTCAGCATACTCACCAAGCTCTTCTTTTACGTCTTCTTTGCTGGTGCTTGAAAGTGTAGAAAATTTCTTGTGTGCAGATGCCTTGAATGCAGTTTCAACTTTAGGTACAACTTCTCCTAGTTCCGCAACTTCAAAAGTAGTTAGCTTTGCAATCAACATCTCTCTGCTAAAATTTGAAGTCAGGGGTATAGTCTCTTGAATAGACATTGCCTTGAACTTGTATGTAGTAGTTAATGATCTGAGGATCTTCGCAATGACTTCCTCTTCATTATAAGTACCTCCACAATTTCTGATTCCAACTACTACTTCTATGACCCTTTGAACATAGGCTCTAATGATTTCATCCTCATTCATTTGTAGCTTTTCCATCTTTGTTTTCTAGTTTTGTAACTTTACTTGCTTGGTATATTTGTCTCCTTCATATAATGCTTCTAATCTAATTAAAATTTCATGTGCTGAATCTAAGTCTTTTACTTCAATGAACTCAACTTCAGATAGTGCACTGATTAGTGCTTCCCTTGTGACCATGTTACATGAAACTTCTTCTCCTCATCTTTAGCAAATGGTAGATCATTCTTAGTTATCAACATTTCCTTCTTCTTTGTAATCATCCAATAGTCTATGCCTAAACACAACAAGTGTGTTCGCATCTTGTTCTTCCAGCTATCAAAATTTTCAAGATCAAATTTAGGACCATCCTTTTTATAGAGTGCCATCTCTAAGATCACCTCAAGCGGTTAAGATTTCTCTCTGAGGACCACAAGCTCTGATACCAATTGTTAGGAATAACAATCCACAATACAACTGAGAGGGGGGGGGGTGAATCAGTTGTATAACAAAATATTAAACTTTAAACTTTAAAGCTCCACAATATCAGATCCAATGAACACAATGAATGTCAACACAATAATATAATATTTTGGTTTTGAGGAAACCCTGTTAAAGGTAAAAACCCCGGTGGGAATTAGCACCCACAAATGATGTACGGAGAGTATAGTAATCCTTGTTAGAAGATATAGCCCTACTAGGAGCTTATTGAAACATTACAGTACATAGTCCTTGTTAGAGGACAGACCCTGTTAGGAGTCAAGAACAAAAGAGAGGGTTCACTGCCTAAGGCTCACTGCCCAAAGAAGGTTAAAGCCACCTTCAAAACTCACTAGTTTGCAACAGGTGTATATGAAGAAATACACACTCTTTTGAACTATTTTCCAGCAACTGTCTTTGCTTGATTAGTTCCAATGAAGTCCACCAGTAAACCTCTGCTCTACATCCAACAAACACAAGCTCGCAACTTTTCCAACCTTTCAAATCTTCTATATTCCATCCATATCTTTTCCAAAGAAAAGACCTTTTATTTATACCTTTTTACAATTTATCATGATTAGGTCGGCCCATGAGGCTTTCCTAATTAACCTTGCTAAGATACACGCGGTATCTATAACAAGTCTACAATGATTATATTATAACAATTAAGGACCAACATCCTTAATTCAAGTTCACCATCCATTATACACGCTACATCTCTGTAGTCGGCTTCCAAATAGATCACCTTCTAGAATGCACGCCACAGATGACATCACCAATCATTCCATACCTTGCACTGACCAATGAACATCATTCAACATCATGTCTATCATTCTTCAAGCTCGCATACCTTGAATCAAAGTCCTCTCAAAGATATTCCAGAAACCAAGAGAGTAACTTTGTCAATTCTTACTGTCACAGTCTAGTGAACAGTCTTTACCAAAATAGTTGTAACTTTCTCAATATAAAATATCTAATGATGCGATTGTGGATATAAAATCACAACATCCACCTAAACTCTCATTTGACTTCGCAGCATCTGAAACATCTATACAGTGTTCGTACACTTTGATTACTAGTCTATTTTCTTCATAGAGACATATGTTGACATTTGTGACAAAACACAAATGACAATAGTATGAGTGCCCATTCAGTAACATAGTGATTAAACATATTAAATTTCCTGATCACCTCCCATGCATTAGCAATATCCAATAGGTGTGACCTACAAAACTCAAACAGATACTTCATACTATCATAACTTGATCACATTATATATACTTGATAGTAAAATACACACAAATAACTTTAGAAATATGTGTACCATGGGACTATCAGTGCGAATGGATATGCATGTGACTCTATCCTGATGATAGGGTCTAACAACATCATCAGATGCTAGTCTATGTCAAATAAACCATATAAATTAAAAATGATTATGCATAATTGACAAGTATACATGCATGCATAAACAAACTAAATTATTTAATTACCTTTCCCTTGTCAATGACTGCCACCTGCACCCCCTCACATTGCCCTCCGGTGGCAACTGGTGACACCTTCATCAGTATGTAATAAGATGATCGTAAAAATTAGAAAACAATGTACATATACTATTATAATAATTTTTAAGGAAAACAAAGAGTACATTAAAACATATGTACCATGGAAGTGTCAAGGCCAAATGATATTGCCAAAAGTGTGGACCCCTCCACCTGTGCCATCTCTTCCTTTGTCATCAACTTAACATAAATGTAAAACATAAAACAAATAAGTGGGAAATTATTCTAAGAGAAATCTACTAAAAATATGAATGACAAAATGTAATGCCTCTGTAACTCTAACTCATTGAGTAGCATCACTGGTAAGTATTATGATGGGGAGAGATGCGAGTAAGTAACCCCTCTTTATTTTCCAATAGTGATAATGTACATCTATGTAGACTTTATGATAGTTAAATATATTGTTTAATTTTATATGTGTTATTGTCATTTTAGTTTGATTTATTTATTTATTTGACAAAATTAATAATCCATTAATAAATAAATAAAAATATACAAGACATCTTGTAATATTAATAGTCATTAAATTATTATTTTATTCTATATTAAAATTACATATTTTAACTGAGAAAGTTATCAAATATTATAAATATTTTAATTATAAAGTGAATATTTTTACTCATTTATATTTATTGATATATTTTAAAGATACATGTGTAAAGATTAAATTAATCATTAGGGTAGCAACAATCTGGTTTGTAAAGTAAAAAAACAAAGTAAGTATTATATGAAAGACCATCTCTATTATTTTCTAATTGTCTCATAATTAAAGACATCTATTTGAAGCGTGGTGACTCTTTGGTTGGAAACAGAAATGGTTGGTGGAGAAATGAGGGATAACTAATTTCCAAACAGCTTTGCATATATTGAGAATGATGTAATTTGTAAAGGGGGGGAGAAAGAAATAAATGCACAGGAGGGAGATTTACGTTGGTGTGAAAAGATGAAGAAAAGAAGATTTCATGGAAGGACATATTGAGGATCAAGAAAAGGGATGTACCAGCACATACATAATAGAGTTCAACATACATTCAATAATGAACCCTCCGAACATCTCTAACAGAGAAAAGAGGTGAGTGCCCTTAACTAGTTCTATGATATTAATTTAATTGTATGCTATGGGAAAATGCTTTAAATTTTGTTTCATTGTTGATAAATATTCCCACGTATTTCTTCCTCATCCATTAATGTTTATACCATTCTATTGCTTTAAATTTTTGAATATCTTATGTCGTTGTTTATATTTGTTTATGCTTTGTAGGAGACAAGTTAAGGTATGGAATAAAATATATATTATGGGTTTAGATTCTGAATATTTTAACAATACTGATTTATCTTTTAATCTAGTTTTGTGAATTTTTAGATTATATTAAATTGATATCAATATTCCTTCATGGTGTCTTATTGTTAATTTATGTAATTTAAATTTAATTTTATTGAGCATTATTTCTTTCTGTTTTAGATATTGTAATGAATTGCTTTTCGAATTAAATAAGTGAGTTTTGTTGCAAAGAAATCTGTTTGCACTTGGTTATGATATTCTAAAAATTAATTCCATATTTATCTTCTTCACATTTTCCCATTTCCAAAACATATTTAAGTTTTTAATTTGGTTAACGTATGTGAAAGTTATAGCTATTTTAAGTTAGTGTTATTTTATGGAAATGTATAAGCAGGTAGATATTTATCTAGTATAGTTGCAAATGTAGTTGTCCATAAAAGAAATTTCTAAATTTAACAATTACCACAAATTTTAACAAAGTATGAATATTTAGAAACATGGTTATTTTGTTTAATATAAATTAACACTAGATAAAAATAAATATTATCTTTTGGATAATATTATGGCTATAAGCTTTCTTGTGATTGGTGTGTATGCTTCTTGATTTAAGCATTGTGTTTTTATTTTATTTTATTTATAAATGTTGTTGGCTGCACTATAACTATGGTTTATTTTCTTATTTTTATTTTATTTTTTTGGTAATCATGTTTTAATATAAGTTTTCTCTAGAAAAAATTTAAGGATTATAAAGAAAGTTATTTAGTATGATTTGATAAATTTTATTAAAATAAAAATTATTGTGTCTCTTCCTATTTAGAATTTTTAACTTGTTATGTACATAAATAATTTTATGGTTGTGATTTAGTTAAAATTATATTAAATTGAAAATTTCTTTAGAGTATTGGTTGGTTATAAATAAATAGTTGGAAAAGATAATTTTTATTTTGAGTATGATTTAATATTAATTATTTTATTTTATTTTATAAAAAAATTAAGTTTCTAGATCAATATTGTTTAAGAAATCTAAAGATTACTTGAAAATGAATAAATGAAACATTAAATAGACTTTGATAAAACCTTATTCGTTACCTAGAATCTTAGTCAAGTGTCATGCAATTCTAGAGGTTGCAATTGTGTATTAGTGTGAATAGTTAGTTAAATACCAAACTTCTGTAGAGGTAAATTTTATTGAAGTTGAATATCAAGATCTCTATAAGAATTAATAATAAATACATTTTATATTATTAAGATTAGAATTAATCATAAAATATCCAACTAAGGATACTTAAGTTTAATGGAAATGATGTATTAAATGTGTTGAGTTTAGAAGATGAAGATGGTGCCTCATGGTAATACTACACTATATGCTTGAGTGAGCTTATGTGGTCATGTATATTTGTACCTCTAATTGAGATATACATTAGTAGTTGTTACAAGTTTGAATGGGCAATTATATGTTTGTTATTCCTTCTTGTAGATGTCTATGGTTATGGTTGTGCACTTGTAGACATGTCCTTGGTTCTCGTATTCATTCTTAGTCTAAATGTGGATAACTTGTTATTCATTTGATTTCATATCATCATAACTAGGTCAGTCATTGGGAATAGAAGAGGTATTGGGCATATGTCATGTTTTCATGGGATTTTACATGTGCTTAGGGATTGTGATGTTTATAATGATTATCCTAATTTAATGATGTTAATTATGATGATGATTTTAATGTACCAAATTATGATTATCCTAAGATTTGGTTGTATTTCATTCCTATGTTTGCTTGGAAGGTACTTTAGTAAATACTATAATTAAGCAAGTTTCATGAATACTATATTAGTGTGAGTTAAACTCTATTTTTGAGTTATGGAATTAGTTATCAATTTTAAGTATAGGACTTTGTCCCTGTTCCACCTAAGTGGGTGGCAGCTAAAGGGAAAACTGTCTAGGGAACAAGACCCTAGAAAGGGTTGTGTACCCGCTTTCTTGATTTTATAAATAGATAGTCTAGAATGGGGAGATTCAAACTATGAAGTCTCTGAGCATGAACATAGGCAAGGCCATCGATGATGAGCCCTCGAGGCTTAGGTCTAATCCCTTAGGGTTTGTCTTTAAGTTTTTAATGCAATGATTTCACTTCTTCTTAATAATGATTCTCATAGCTAAGATATCAATAAAACATTTATTTGTGATAGAATATATCTAATGTTTACATCTAGTTGTTTAGACATGTGTGTAGTTATAGGTGTTGGACATGGTGGTCATCATGTAAAAGAAAGTTAGCAATATTTAGGTATGCAAGAATAATAATTTGTTAATTGAGAAAGACAAGTAGTATAATCTCTTTATTCTCTTGACTTCTAGTAACATTAAATAAATCAAATTAGATTATGTTCTACTACTTTATTGAAATATATATATATATATATATATATATATATATATATATATATATATATATATATATATATATATATATATATATATATATATATATATATATATATATATATATATATATATATATATATATATATATATATATATATATATATATATATATATATATATATATATATATATATATATATATATATATATATATAATGTATGAATTAATGAGTATAATGTCCTTGAGCCAAGGGTTCCTTGGTGGGGCATTAAACAAAATTTAAATACAATGTAAAAAGTGAACTATTTACCCTTACCATAATAGTAGGAGTCCATGGCTTTGTATGCCCTTGATGCACATCTTCATGAGGTGCTTTAGTGCCTGTAGTGTGCTGTGTAGAATCGTCCACCTTGAAGACGTAATTATATGCATCACTATCATTTAGGGGACCTAAGCACATATTCTTGCAGATAATGCAAGTATGGGGCACACAAACATGTGAGCTTGTGGAGGATGTGGAAGCACTAGAAGCATCAGCACGAGGAGGTAGCAATGACATGCTCTACATAACTAATAGATCACTCAGGGTGTGAATGGATTGAATAGTCTGCGAGTCAACCTCAACAATAATGTCAAGATGTTGCACTGTGGGAGGTGGTGTGATCTTGGGAGGGGGGACAAATGTGTGAGATTTCACCCATTGTGTCCATGGCCTATCCTGAGGAGCACCTAAACCTACACCTTGGTTCGGTCTCATACTCCAATAATTGACTTTGTGACCGAGCACAAATTCAACATATAATTTTTTAATAAAATAAAATGGGACATCCAAATTGCTGTGAGGTGGTCTATCAAAAACCATCCACCAGCGGTCCCAAAAGTTGTCACGTATTGCACTATTTGTGCACCATTTAATTGACAACTTGGTTTTTTTAGGGTACACTTTTAGACCAGTTTTAGGATCCACAAAAAGATTAGCTATGTCATGTTTTGTTATGTTTAGGTTCATGACTTGATCATAGTCAAGCCCATCATCAAACTTGACGTGCATGGATTCGCGCTAAAGAAGTGCAGCACTATGTTTTCAATAATTGAGTTCAATATCGTGAACATGGGGCGCAATGTCGGGATATTAGCATAGGTAGTTTGAAATCCTCTAAGCTCATTTAGATTCTCTCCTATTAGATCCTCTAAACGGTGAGGGTTTGTGATAGGTATGTCTTCTGGAGGTGGGGGACTATTGGGAGGTGTTTCTAGATTGTTTGTAGGATCATTGGGAGGGTTTTCTAATTCCATGTCTAATTACAATGAAAAAACAAATAGATAATTGCAATGAATTTTTAAAAACAATAAAAAAACTCATTTGAACGGCTAATTTTTATATAAAAACTATAAATTTATATTAAAAAAACAATAAAAACAATAAAAAAATAAAGATTCGACTTACCTTAGATTTTAGAAAAATTGGATAGGCGATTTCAAATCCGATATTTGAAACCCTCAACCGCGTTCACATTTTCGCAATGATAAAATGTTGAATGTGGCTGGGGTACAGTGTTATATTTACTGGCAAATATTGGATATCCGATAACTATCGGATATTCGATTAAGCCTTTGCTTTGGTTTTTTCTTTGACTAGGTGTACTAACACCCAGGCCTACTAAAAAGTCAACAAATGCATTTGTGCACTTTTGGATGAGTGAAAATAGGTTTTTTTCACATCGCCACTTTTTGGCATACCATGATCCTGCACATACCCAAGACTTGTATGGAAAATTAGAAATCAGAAAACAACTTGCACAAGTAGAGGATGAAGAAATAAGTGTTACAATAACTGAGAGAGGGGGTGAATCAGTTAGATCAGTTATCCAATAAGCCCATATACAAAATGTATCTCTAAAACTAATTTCAGTGAATGTCTGCAACTCAGTAACAACAAATAATATACTATCTATGTATTTACCATTTACCAATTAATCCCTTACTGTGATTACCAACCAAATCAAATATGTAATATGCAAAGTATGAAATCCAAACATTCACCACAATAACACATAACATAAGAGATTTAACGTGGAAACCCTGTTAAGGGAAAACCACCTGGGACCGGTAACCCAAAATCTTTTCACTCTTCTGAAGTGAGCTCGGTGAAGAGTCAACCCTGTTAAAGGTTACAAAACACACTATAAGGTGTGACCTTGTTAGAGGATTTAACACTAGCCATTATAATTCAACCAACATTCACTATGGGGTTGACAGAATAACAATGTACATTCTATGAATGACATACAAACACTTTCAAGTCCACTCGATTAAGAGATTTATCTGTATACAATGGTTAAATTGTAACAGCAAGTGATCTGATTACAAATGCAACTTCAGTTTGTAGAAACTCAGATCAATTCTAAGCTCATAGAAATCCTCTGATCAATATATCAATTCTGTTCAATCAATATTCGGTTACTTACTATCCCTCGGTAATTGCTCTGTGTCGCTCGGTTATCTCTGCAGTTCGGTTCTTCCTTCAACCAGTCTGATCAGGCATGCATGAAGCTTGTTCACACGAAAGCTTTTGTAGTATCAATATTCTCTGGCATTCACAATAGTGAAATCACTTTCTCTTAAATAGACATGTAACTCATTTACTTTCCAACCATCAGATTTTGCCTCTTAATCTCCTTCATAGATTTTGCCTCTTAAAGCTTCCTCGGTAGACGTGTCTATAACACATTTCATTTCCAACCTTTAGATCTCCTCTAAATTATGTTAGCCGTCGATTTCATAATGGTCTCAGATCTTAATCTCAGATTTCAAGATGCCAGCTCATCAAACTTCTGTTGGCTAAACTTTGCATTTAATGTTTGTATCCATCCTCGGTTAACAAAGAAATACGTTAGTGAACACTAGCTCAGTTATCACTGTCGCTCGGTATACACTACACTGCTTGTTATATACTGTAGGCTTCATTTACCGACCACACTACTTTGTGCATTTCATCTTTGTTCTTCATAACATATTATTGAAACATACTCAAGTAAATAATATGATCTCATAGAATCATCACTAAGTTACCATAAGTGTTCCTTATCCTCATTTGTCTTGTCCATCTTTCTCCATGTAGATATCTCTGTTCCTCATCCTTTTCTCCTCTTTACAGATGTTTAGATGTTTGTAACTAACATGATAAGTACTGTCAAACTAGTTGACATCAATAACAACATAACTACTGATTCAAATATATCTTAAATTGTTGTTGTATTGCTCGGTGATCTCTAATCACAGATCTTCAAATCATCTTCTCGTTGTTCAATCAGTTGTAGTTCATCAATCTCTCCCTTTGGAATTGATGGAAACACACTATAATTCATCATACTACATAAGCAATATGAAATATGCCAAACACATACCAAACATGTATTCTACAACTCTGTAAGTAATTTTTGAAACACATCTTTAATATGTTTAATCACTACATTACTTCCTTAGAAAATAACTCTCCCTGACTTACAGTTCTCTTCCTTTTTGTTCTCTGATCTTTGCATCTGATATTCTCACATTTGATATTCTCTCTCTTCTGAACTCTCTTCTGATATTCTCTCTCTCAGTCTAATATTCTTTCCCTTATGAAGTGAGATATTCTCTCCCTTTGACAGCAATGCCAAAAAGAAAAAAAATTCCCTGATGTCTTTAGCTCTACTGTAGCCATATAACTCTATGTTGTTCAGGTGCATTATTTGTATCTCAGTATACCAATATGCAAATCTTTGTACCATTTACACAACTCTAGACTGAATCCAAAGTGTGAACTCTTTGTTGCATCAACATGAGTGATCTTCTGATAAAATAGGCTAATGCAACCTCTAATCACCTTAGTGACCAGTAGATAGGGGACGGACCCCAAGTCTAGTCCTCAAATATTCAAATGTTTCCTTTGGTAAAGGCTTGGTAAAAATATCTGCAAGTTGTTCCTTAGATTAACATATTCCAACTTGACTTGCTTCTCTTGTACTTGTTCCCTTAAGTAGTGATACTTAATAGAGATATGCTTTATTTCAGAGTGCATTACAAGATTCTTTGAAATATTTATAGCACTTGTGCTATCACATTATATAATCACCAGCTCAGTGATTATCTCATTCATGCCTTCTAACACTTGCTTGATATATGCAATATTTGAACAATTTGTTGCAGCAACAACATACTTTGCTTCTGCAGTTGACTAGGAAATACAAGGATACTTTTTACTTGTCGAAGTAACAAGTATTTCACCAATGAAAAATGTTCCTCCGCGGTACTTTTTTTGTCATCTATATTTCTAGCCCAATCAACATCAGTATATTCTCTAAGTTCAAACATTTCTTCCTTAATTTGAATAGCACAGTCCATAGTCTTCTATTTTCTTCAGATACCTCATGATTCTTTTTATAGCTATCATATATGAATCCTTTGGATTTGCAGAGAATCTAGCTACAATCCCTACAACATGTGCTATGTCTGGTCTACTATGTACAATGTACATCAACTTACCAATCATGGATCGGTACAATGTCTGATTGACCTCTGTGCATTCATCATCTTTTGTTAATTTATATCTTGTGGCCATCGGTGTTCCAACTGGTTTTGCATCTTCCATGCCAAATATCTTCAAGACTTCCTTTATGTACCTTGTTTGTAAGATGAATATTCCATCAATTTGCTGAATAACTTGCAATCCTAGAAAGAACTTAATCTCTCCAAACATTGACATTTTAAACTTTTTCCTCATTTCATCAACAAATGATTTTACAGATATTATCATGTCCTCCAAATATTATATCATCCACAAACATTTCAGCAATCAAAATGGAATTATCAAATTTCACTTTCATGTACAAATTGTTGTTCTCACTGGTTCTAACAAAATCAATACTTAACAAATAAGTATGCAGTCTTTCATACTAGGCTCTCAGTGCTTGCTTTAGACCATATAAAGCTTTATGTAATCTACATACCATGTCACTTTTTTCTGGATCAACAAACCCTTCAGGTTGTTCTATGTAGACTTCTTCTTCAAGTATACCATTCAGAAAAGCTGACTTCACATCCATTTGATAAACTTTAAACCTTTTGTGTGCAGCATATGCAAGTAACATTCTAACTCCTTCTAGTCTAGAAACTGGTGCAAAAGTCTCACCATATTCTATGCCTTCCTCCTGTGCATAACCCTTGCATACAATTCTAGCTTTATTTCTTGTAACCTCTCCATTCTCATTCAGTTTATTTCTAAAGATCCACTTAGTACCGATAACATTTTTATCTTTTGGCCTAGGTACTAAAGTCCATGTTTTATTCTTCTCTATTTGCTCTATTTCTTCAGTCATTGCATTAACCCATTCATCACTTTCTAATGCAACTTTAACATTCTTAGGTTCATATTCACAAACTAAGCATGTACCTTGTCTGTATTTTCTTCTTGTCATCATGCCTGCTTGCTTGTTTCCTAAGATTTGGTTCTCAGGATGGTGTCTTCTGACAAATCTTGTCAGTACCTGATCTCTTCTTTTTTGTGCATCCTGCTCAGGTTCATTAGCTTGCTCGGTAGGTCCTTCCTAATTGTCAGTTCCTCTATGTTGTTCATCGATGTTGTTTTCATGTTCCTTGGTCAACTCAGCCTACGACTTCGGTAGGTACTCTGGATGTTCAATGTAAGTAAATCTACCATAGTCTTCTAGTTCTTTGTTACTTTCTTCATCATTCCTGTCATCAAATTCATCAACTCAAACATTTTCACTTTCAATCATTTTGTTAGTCACTTTGTTTAGACATAGCTTATATGCTTTACTCTTAGTGGAATACCCAAGGAATATCCCTTCATCATCAGGTATGTGCAAGATCATGAGGGGCCAAAAAGTGGCGATGTCAGTTCAAAACTTTGACAATGTAGCTGATGACTTTTTTTTCACCTGAATTTGATAAAATGAAAAGGGTATCTTAAGGAGATTAATAGATTTCTATCGATATAATTGCTGTCAAATTTTGAATTCGATGAGTAATTATTAGTTATTTTCTAATTGACCTACCTCTAAAGTGCTAATTTATATACTGATTGAAAAATGACTATAACTTTCAGACGGTATAACATTTTTGAAATCTGAAAAATGTGTCACATTCTATGCTTCACCTACTATAAGGGAAAAAAAATAAATTTGAATTTTGTAAAGTTTTGAATGAGTTAAGGTGGTCAGACACGAGAGTTTTTTTATTCTGAAAATGTTGTAGTAAAAAATTCATAATTAATTATTTTTTTGGAATCAAATTACAAAAAAATATGCGTCACATCTGGACATGAGTCTACTACTTATATATAAAATCTTATAATAAAATATTATCATTTGATTATGATTAAGGTGGTCAGACATACACCTACTTCTTATTTTTTTCCTAAAATTTTTGTACTACTGCATTGAAATCTATACTTTTCACCAATCATACTAACTTTTTCTCAAAAAAGGCCTAGTAGTTTAGATACTACATTCAATTTTCTATAGATTCTATTCTTACAACTTTTTGATATTAGGTTCATAGCTAGTTGAAATTTTCACGTCAAGTTGACTAACCCTGATTTGCTGATTTTTCATTACCACTTAAGGGCATAGTTATACCCCTCATGATCTTGCACATACCCCACCTTTTGATTCAAAATTACCATTTCTTTCATCTTTCAGAATGAAACACTTACTACCAAAAATTTTGAAATAACTTACTGTCGGTTTATGGCCAAACCATAACTCATAGGGTGTCCTATTAGTGTCCTTCTTCAGTTGTACTTAGTTTAAAACATAAACAGTAGTGCAAACTACTTCTCTCCAATATGTTTGAGCAACATTTTTCTGAATCATCATTGTCCATGCACAATCAACAATTGACCTATTTCTTCTCTCAGCAATCCCATTCTGTTGGGGTGTCCAAGGTGCAGAGACTTGTCTTTTTATCCCATGCTCATTGCAAAAATTAGTGAATTCATCTGAAACAAACTCACCACCTCAGTTAGATCTTAAACATTTTATTTCCTTACCGGATTCCTTTTCTACCTTTGCTTTGTACCATTTAAACATTTTAAATGCTTCAGATTTCTCTTTTAAGAATATAACAGTCATCAGTCTAGTATAATCATCAACAAACAAAATGAAATACTTATCTCCATAATAGCTCTGAGTTTTCATAGGACCACACAGGTCGCTATGAACTAGCTTCAATATTTTCTTTGTTGAGTAATATGTTCTTTTAAAACTAGACTTAGTCATCTTACCTTTCTGATATTGATGACACATTACATGATCCAGTTTTGATAGGCTAAGAAGACCTCTAACCTCTTTCTTCTTGCTAATCTTAATCATGTTATCAAAATTGACATGACACAACCTTTTGTGCCACAACCATGCATCTTCACTATTCATCACTAAATAGGTAGACTCATCATTATCAAGGTGAAACAAATTACCTCTTGTTTGTGCTCCTATTCCAACAATTTTACCTTCATCATCAAAGATCTTTACTTTGGACTTCTCTCAAAAGCAACTCAGTGACCTGAATTGTTCAGTTGTGCCACACTTAGAAAATTATAGTTCAGTCCTTCAACCCAATAAGTATTTTTATATTTTATTCTATCATTAATCAATAGGGTTCCTTTTTCTCTTACCATAGAGGGTGTATCATTACCCATCTTTACTGATCCTCCATTGTATTGCTCAAGATAATCAAATTTCTCTTCATCACCAGTCATGTGATGTGTACAGCCACTGTCAATAATCCATGTATTATTCTTATCAACTTTAGAACTCAGTGTTGTTTCTACATACCTTTCTTCTTCTTCTGAGTCATCCTTCATTGCAACAAACACTACATCAACATCATCTTCAGTATCAGTATCTGCATCATTCTCCTTGGCTATGTAACATACCTTCTTACCTTTATCATTACTGTCTCAGTTGTCTCTACTGTTGTGTCGGTAACTTCTGTTGCTTCTTCCATAGCTTCCTTCACCAGATCAGTCTTGATTTCTATCTTCTTCTTTCCTATTTGGACATTTGACAGTAATATGTCCAATCTCTTTGCAATTAAAACATGCTAAAGGTAACTTACCCTTATATCTACCTTTACCTTTAGGCAGTCTCTGAGCCATAAGAGCTTCTAGCTCATCAAGTTCATCATTGGTGCAACTGTCACTATCATGTTTATTGCTAGATTTACCAATCTTTAGAGAAGTCATGAAAGCAAACTCAACAGTCAGTACAACACTATTATCAAAATTATTCAATTCAAATGTAGTTAGCTTACCAATTAGATTGTCAAGTGTAAGAGCATTTCCAGGTACAAATCTCATTTCATGTATGGCTGAAATTCTGATTGCATATGTAGGTAATAGGGTTCTTAAGATTTTGCTTACCACAATGTCTTCATCTATAACACCTCCAGATCCTCGAATAGCATTCACTACCTCTTTAATTATGTTTGAGTATTGTACAATATTTTCTCCTTCTTTCATCTTCATGCATCGAATCTCCCTCTTCGACTTTTTTCTCTAGCTCTTTTGACATTTACATCTCCACTGTGTACTAGTACAAGTTTCTCCCACATCTCTTTAGCAGTAACAAAGTCTTTGACATCCTCAAATTCTGCATCAAACAGAGCAGCAACAATCTCCATCATTGTAATGTTATGCTCATGTCTATCTCTTAGTTGATCAAGTGTCAAAGGTCGGGTGGGCAGTGCAACGTAGCCATCGTCCAATATTGTGAGGGCTGAATTCCCAATTCCAAATATGTGTAGCCTCATCTGACTTTTCCATATTGAGAAGTTATCTTTGTTCAATCTTGGCACTTCCCTCTTATACATTTTGTTGATCTTTTGCTGAAGTCCTTTAAACTCTATTCCAAGCAACTAGCGCTCTGATACCAATATAGAATAACTGAGAGGGGGTTGAATTAGTTAGATTAGTTATCCAATAAGCCCATATACAAAATGTATCTCTAAAACTAATTTCAACAAATATACGTAGCTTAGTAACAATAAATAATATACTGTCTATGTATTTACCGATTACCAGTTAATTCCTTACTGTGATTACCGACCAAATCAAATATGTAATATGAAAAGTATGAAATCCAAACATTCACCACAATAACACATAACACAAGAGATTTAACGTGGAAACCATGCTAAGAGAAAAACCACCTGGGACCGGTAACCCAAAATCTTTTCACTCTTCTGAAGTGAGCTCGGTGAAGAGCCAACCTTGTTAAAGGTTACAAAACACACTGTAAGGTGTGACCTTGTTAGAGGATTTAACACTAACCATTATAATTCAACTAGCATTCACTATGGGGTTGACAGAATAACAATGTACATTCTATGAATGACATACAAAGACTTTCAAGTCCACTCGGTTAAGAGATTTATCTGTATACAATGGTTAAACTGTAACAGCAGGTGATCTGATTATAAATGCAACTTCAGTTTGCAGAAACTCAGATCTATTCTAAGCTAATAGAAATCCTCTTATCAATATATCAATTATGTTCAATCGGTATTCAGTTACTTACTGTCCCTCGATAATTGCTCTGTGTCGCTCGGTTAACTTTGCAGTTTGGTTCTTCCTTCAACCAGTCTGATTAGCCATGCATGAAGCTTGTTCATGCAAAAACTTCTACAGTATCAATATTCTCCAACATTCACAATAGTGAAATCACTATCTCTTAAATAGACATGTAACTCGTTTACTTTCCAACCATCAGATTTTTCTGCTTAATCTCCTTCGTAGATTTTGCCTCTTAAAGCTTCCTCGGCAGATGTGTCTATAACACATTTCATTTCCAACCTTTAGATCTCCTCTAAATTATGTTAGTCGTCGATCTCATAATGGTCTTAGATCTCAATCTTAGATTTTGAGATGCTAGCTCATCAAACTTTTGTTGGCTAAACTTTTCATTTAATGTTTGTATCCATCCGCGGTTAACAAAGAAATGTGTCAGTGAACACTAGCTTGGTTATCACTGTCGCTTGGTATACACTACACTGCTCAGTGTATACTATAGTCTTCATTTACCAACCACACTACTTTGTGCATTTCATCTTTGTTCTTCATAACAGATTATTGAAACATACTCAAGTAAATAATATGATCTCATAGACTCATCACTAAGTTACCAAAAGTGTTCCTTATCCTCATCTGTCTTGTCCATCTTTCTCCATGTAGATATCTCAGTTCCTCATCTTTTTCTCCTCTTTATAGATGTTTAGATGTTTGTAACTAACATGATAAGTACTGTCAAACTAGTTGGCATCAATGACAACATAATTACTGATTCAAATTATCTCAAATCATTGTTCTATTGCTCGGTGATCTCTAATCACATATCTTTAAATCATCTTCTCGGTGTTCAATCAGTTGTAGTTCATCAATAAGGATTAAAGCTACTAAGGAAATGTTACCTATATTTTTTATACATGAGAGAGAAAAGATAATTAAGGAGCTCAAACCCTTATTAAGAACAAAAGATCGATTTGTAAAAATAATGGCTAGAAAATATGATGAAGTTATTGAGGGTAATTAGAAAGCATGAGATTAGATACTAATGAGTGACATGCCTAAGAAAACTTCACCTCCTATGACTACAAAGCCCACACCTATAAGAGTTGGACAAAGCTCTAATTCGGTATAGGGGAATGTGGAAAGAAGCGAAGTAAGTTCTGATAAGAAACCATACTTCTTTATTGTTGGTATACCTGTAACTCTTGACACTACACTTGATGAGAGTGATCCATTTCAAGGAAACATGGATAGTGTAGTGAGAGAAGCAGAAGGAAAAAAGAAAGAGGAAGGACAGAAAGAGGAAGAACATAAAGAAGAGATAGACATAGGTAAAGGAGAAGAGGTAAGAGTTGAAGTCAAGAAAGAACATGATACTTCCACCACTTCATTGTTAGAAAGTATGGACAAGCCTGTAAGCACAGATGTAGAGAACATGGATGAGGATGAATTGATAAAATTATCCTTCATGGCATTCGCTAAGGAAAAAGAAATATCTAAACAAAAAGGGGACAAAAAGGTTAAGGTAATTGCTAGGGAAGTTAATACAGTAAATAAAATACTCCCTATACCTCTTATTTTTCAAGGAAAATATGATGTAGAGAACCTAAATTTGGCACTAGATAACTTTGATAGTTACTATGAGACACTAGTAAAGAACACATAAGAGAAGGCAGAGAAAAGATATCTAGAGAAAAAGCTGAAGGGAGTATGCTAGTATATTTCACGGGACTTGGGCATTCTGAGATCAACTACATCTAAGGCCAAAAGTTGTGTCGCACAAGGAAGGAAGCTATATATCTATTGCATTAACCCCATTAGACACATTCAGAACATTGAGGATATAATAGCTAAGGACATTGCTACTTTGGATAGCATGATGGATAGTTGTGAGACCTCCTCACAAACTGTATTAGAGATGGACAATCAGGCATCAAAAATCTTGGATAAAATTAATTTATTGGATATATAGAAAGGGGGAGTAATGATAATTTTTGGTTTGTTGAAGAGTTTAATCACTCCTAAGCTATCAATTCTTTAAGCACATCTTATTGAAATGGAGAATCTTGAGGAATCAATGACCAACTCTATGCCTATAGAATTGAAAGCAACATATACTTCATCTTATGCATTGAATGGAATGATACATGTCAGTGAAATATTGATCAAATCATGGAATGATGAAGTGAAGACCTTGGAAGAATGTTTCCAAGATATTATAAAATTGGTGAGCAAGCACTAAGTCCTACACTTTTTGTAATTTTTTTGCAATTTTGGGTATACCTTTGTCATTGATGTCAAAGGGAGGGAAGAAAAGAAGATATATATATATATATATATATATATATATATATATATATATATATATATATATATATATATATATATATATATATGTATGTATGTATGTATGTATGTATGTATGTATGTATGTATGTATGTATGTATGTATGTATGTATGTATGTATTATAAGAGAAGCAGAAAAATACAAAAATATAATATATAAAATAAAAGGGAAAAGATATTAGGAGAGAAGAGAAGAAAGAGAAAAAGGAGAGTTAAGTGTTTTGTTGGGACACTTGCCATTTTTTGCTACCTGTTGCCATCAATGCCAAAGGGAGAGATTATTGACAAGTGATGCTTTAGATTAGTAAGAAGCACTTGAGGGTTGTCATTTATGGCAACACATCTGATATGGTGATCGCATTAAGTTAAGTTTAGTTTTGGAGATGCAGTCTTGAAAATGACTAAGTATGGAAACAGATTTACAGAGTACATTAGTAGTGTTTTGGACATCGAAGACAATATATGATAGTTGATGACTTGCGAGGTTAGAGGAAGATATTTTGGGATATTTATGACCTTCAATTAAGGTCTCTTGTGTTTTGGTATTGTTATTAGCAAGTTACAATAATATGAAGACATGCAAAGACAAAGGAACAGTGAAACAGGGCATATGAACAGTCGCGACGATTAAAGGAATATAAGATGGAATCGTAACGTGCTAAGTTAGATAAAGATTGAGGATTTTTGACACTTTGGTAATACAAGATCGTTGACTTAGTATTTACTCTTTGCATTATTAATTATTCTATTATGTATTGTATCTGGGAGCTGACTGAATGTTAGAATACATATTTATATGATGAAATTTTTGTGGAACGATGTGTGATGACAACGAGATAGAGATATCAGTAATGGTTAATGGAAGATACGAGATCAAAGATTGACAGATGGTGTTGAGAACTACATCTGGAACTATCAAAGCATATCAGATGCTTGTATTGTTTATTCTTGAAGAACACTTTGTAACCAAAATATTGATTATAAGATCTGTAAGCTCAATATACCTTTAACAAGGTTTTGTATACGTTTAACAGGGTTTTGTATACCTTTAATAGGGTTTATTGTCCTCTAACAAGGAAATGTACTATGTAATACTGAGCTCCTAACAGGGCTAAGTCTCCTAACAGGGACATTATACTTTAGTGCATATTTGTGGGTACCATCCCTAGCAGGGTTTTCCCTTGACCAGGGTTTCCTCGAAAACAAATAATGGTGTTATGAGTTATGTGTTATTTTCTTATTTTCTTTTCATTTCTGCAATCATATGGTTTATTTTGAATTGGTTTAAGTTTCGTACAAAGTGTTGTAATACCAATTCAGCCCCCCTCTCAGTATTACTCAATCATAACAAGATGCCCCATGCACAAATAATTTTTCAAGGTGGATTTGTCTAGAATAATGCAGCTTACTAGGCCATCAATTCTATTATCACACTGATCTCTCTTCTAGTATGAGTGAAACTAGCACAATGCAACTTTCTATCCTTTCTACTCTTTCCTCCTTTTTCTCTCCCATGGATCACCTAGAATAGCATAACTTGCTAGATTGTTGGATTCACAGTTTCTCTCTTTCTCTCCATGTTCTCAGAAATTTTCTAGTGGAGTTTTGTCTTGTCCTAGGTAGTTGCTCTTTCCCTTTCCATGTGACCACATATATTTTTGAAATAGCTATTCAAGCATGATACTTTCAACTAGGACATTTATCAATTGAGGTTTCTTCAACTAGTTGAGAACTAGAGTTTTGTTTTTAGTACTAACACTTTTGGTGTCTTCTTTCTTTTATCTTTTTTTGTGTGCCCTTATACATGGTTGTTTGAGATAAGATCCTTCATTTGGGGGCTTGTATTGTTAAACTTGGTGATATCTTATCTCTTTGCATTTTTTCCCATGATCATCTCTCTCTCTCTCTCTCTCTCTCTCTCTCTCTCTCTCTCTCTCTCTCTCTCTCTCTCTCTCTCTCAATCACACACACGCACACACACACACACACATTTACCATGAGCATGAGGTGGACTCAAACTCATGCTAGATTTGGGGATAAATGTACCATCCTGAATTATAAGAACCTATCATTATATGATCAATTAGGCCCCATTTTATTATGTATGGGTTCCCACATTTATTTTTGGTACTCTAGCTCTGCACCATGTACATCTTCAAATTTATCTCTACATTCTTATCTCCCCCAAAATATTTCACTTCTTTTTTATGGGAATAGGTTTCCCTAGCTGACCTATTCCTACCAAGAGGTTTCTTAGGCTGACCTCTTCCCTAGTTTTTTCCTTAAAATTCAAATTGGGGGATCATCTCATTAGTTAAGCAAGATTTCTAGATTCTTGTTGGCCTCCTTTGAGTTTTGAGCCCCAAAGTATTGTGAGAGGTATAAAAGAAATCTATATCTCCTCATTTCTATATAGCATGCTAATAATTCAAGGCTTGTCCAAAAATATTTCATCCAAGCATTCTCAAGTTTTAGTTCTCATGAATTTGAAGGTATTTTCAAGGCAATCTTATCAATCAACAAAACTTCATTCTCTCATTGAAGGCCAAGTAAATAAGTCAACCATCAAAGAAGAAAATCATAGTATAAACATCCATATGCATATGATCAAGCATCCACATCCATTTAAGAATTCATGTCTTCAACTATTCAATTCATCCTTCTCACTTTTCATCAAGCCTTGCGGAAAAATACAACATCCATTATGTAAGGTTTTGTATTTCACTATTTCCTTCTTTTTTTTGTGAAGTTATAAGCTATTGCATCAACATAGTTTACTGCATTCAAAGAAGCATTTATATTGTCAAAGTATAATACACTTCATCTTTCAGATCTAGCCTTTGCTTTATGATAGTATTGCTTTGTTTATTTCATATTATTTTAAGGTTGATTCTAAAATAGGGCTTGATTGAAGAAAAACCCCTCTCTACATAATAATTTACCTTCTCTTTTGTGTGTATTTATCTACATGACCTTTACACTAGCTTGGATCTGAAAAGTTTTGGACTTGATAGATAGTATGCAACTGAGTTCAGTCAAAAGTATATGGAATAGGTCACCCTAGATAACTACTTCCCTCCAAAATAATACCAAATTAAAATTATTGGTCAATTATAGCTTCTAATTTCTATTTTTGTTAGTCTTTGTACATATAAAGTCAATATTTTCCTCCATTTCATCATATATCTCATATATCTGTATCAATTTTAGAATTAAGTGAAGGATCTTGATACTCATTCAGCACTTGGGCCCTTTTAAGCATATAAGGTTATCTCTCCTTAATGCACAACATGAAATATGATGGATCCCCCTAAATCCCCCTTTTTCTTATTATACACATTCATATATAATGTCAAACTTATTACTTCCACCCATTTCTTACCTAAATTTCTTATTTTGTATATCTTAAAAAAATATAATTATCAGTGAAACTTAAATTATAAGTTATTGTTAGGGTAAGTCCCCATGCAATTGCATAACTTATTTTGGCTAGCAACTACTTTTCCACTTCTTAAGTAGAAAACTATGATTTTGGTGAGCTCATGAGCATTTAATTTAGTTGCTTATTTTTCAATAGTCATCTTAAATTATATTTTTAAGTAAGATTATTATTATTAATTATTACAAATAAATTTTAGAGGAAAAAATGTCCAAACAAATAAAATAGAGGGAAAAAATATATAGAGTCACGTGTCATTGTTCTCAATGTGTAGTTGTTGCTTGTGAAAAATTAATTAAAAAAATATACCTACACTTACTCTGACTTAAAAAATTAATTAAAAAAATATATGCATCAAAAAATTATAAAAAATGTATTTTTGAATTCTTTTAAAATATATATATTTAGAATCTACAAGAAAATTAATTATTTAATTCGTCTTCAATAATTATGTATAATGTTGATTTCAATGTCAAGCTTGACCAAGATTTTAATTTATCCTTTTCCCTTAATTAAAAATTAGCATAAAAGCAATCTATCTACTTACATTTAAGCAAAAGAAGCCACATGGAAACATTGGTTACATTCGTTTATAGGTTCACACAGTACTTAAGTAATACATTTATGAAACAACTTTTGCTCAATGTCTTTAAGGTAGTACACAAGGTAAAGAAGTCATTAGCTTGCAAACAAAAATAACTTGGATGGCATTTCATTGTCATTTTTTCAAAAAGCAATTATTATGTATTCAATACTCATTAAGAAAGTCAAGGTGCAAACATCTCTCTTGTAATGGGAAATTTGCCTACTTTACAATTTTCTATTTTTATTTTTTATATATATATTATAAATGTGTAAAATTATATACTTTATATAAAAGATAATTTCATTTTAAATTATTTTTTTAAAAATAAATTAAATTTTATATATTATCAATTTATTATTTTAATTTAAATTTTAAAATTTAGAATCAATTTAAGTTTTTTTAATGATCATATTAGAAAATGAATTAAATTTTTAAGAATTAAATTAAATTTTTTTTAGATTCAAACAATTGTTAGTGGGATTATAATTATAAGTTATGTATATTAATGAGTTGAGATAAATTTGATTTCAACTTTGTCTAGCATCTAATCAATTCTCTCATTTTAAATTGTACTTGTAAATTATTGATTTCATTTTGTTTGTTATGTTTAACAAGCAATATGTGATTTGTGAATGCCTTCGCAATTAGAGATAATGATCTTAGTGAATTAATGAAGCTTGCTTTATCCTACTACCTAGACCTTTCAACTAATTTCAATAGAGATGGTAGAAGGTTTGTTTTAGACCCTTGTGCAACAAATAGTTATAAGAATTGGCATTGGATAATAAGAAATGTCCAAACACAATGAGTTACACAAGACATCTTATCCTAATATTCTAACCAACGTCTTATCTTAATATTCTAGCAGAATCTAGAGCCAAGAAATCTTACTGAATAATATTTGAACAATTGAAAAATATTAAAATAGTTATATATTTACTATAAATAATATTAAATTAATATATTGCCCAAAAAAAAAAAAAAAAAATTCATGTCATAGTGTGATACTTCAATGTTGGCATTGTTGCAGCGACAAAGGCCCACACCGTGATTTTGAACATTGTGCCTTTATTAGTCTACTCTATTCACAAATTTGAACGTTTAGATTGAACCTATTGATATTTGTATTGTTAATATTGACACAAATAATTGTTTTTTGGGATGACCCCATAGTGCAGGAGTAAACTGCAATGTCTTCCAAGTGGAGGTCTTAAATTCAAATCTGTATAAATCAATATAAAAATAAAAATAATTTTCTTTTGAACTTCCAATGAGATTGGTCGCATAACTGAACTTAAGTTTCATTAATCGCTACAGTTAACAGACAACAGCCGAATTCCCATATATGATTCAAACCGAATTCAAATTGTTCCTGCGTTGCAAAATACTCATAAAGGGTTCGGTCGCAAAAGAGAGAAAAAGCCTCTCATGCAATATTTCTATTCCAACGAATGGAAAGCATGTGGAAGCATAGACAATGGACGTGAACTGTTTGATCTGATTCCTCAAAGAAATGTGGTTTCATGGAATGCCATGATTCTGGGATATACACAAAATGGATTTTTTGAAACGGCTTTAGGAACATTCAAGCAAATACAATTTAGCAGTTGTAGAGATAGACTCTGTAACCTTTGCCAACAGACTCTGCAACATCTTGTACTAAGCTCCCTGCCAGTGCAGAAATGAGATCTTTGGAACAGGATACGGAATCCATCAAATGATAATACACAAATTTATCAGGATGTCTATGAAACTGATGCTTTAGGAACTTCTGGATGAAAGCCGCAGAAAAATGTTTCAATACAATTTGTTTACAATTGCTATTTTACATTGACATGACAAAGACTATAGTGCTAGTAAGGCACTTGACCTTTCATATTCTACAGTGACTTCTTCACTCTTTCGCATTCCTTGCTATCCGTGCAAACTCCTAACTTCATCTGCAATAACAAAGCATGAATGGTTAACATGCCACTTTTATTTGCTTTACAAATCTAAAATCAAGAGAAAATATGTACCTGAAATTGCAACTTCTCGATCTAATGGCTTATTACTTTGTTAATCAAGCTTTTTATAAGAAGTATGACACAAATTGTCCGTGGCACTCAATAATGGCGGTGACTATGCTCCTGACAAAATGCATCACAAATAAATTTTTTTTTTTCAGATTTTCAGTTTTGTAGTGATTTTTTTCAAAAAATTTTGGATGTTTTCGATTCAAAACATGCAGATCATAAAGAACAGATGCTGAAAATTTCAAAAAATCTGTTGTGTTTTTAGATTTTTCAAATTTGATCAATAGTACATTCTATCTGGAGGATAGCTGCATCCCTCAATAATACTGACTATGAAAAAATATGTACAAGCATAACACAACAAAATGTAAAAACCATCTTCTAAACATGGTGATATATCTCTTAATTTATAAGAGAGGACATGATTTCTAAACATGGTGATATATCTCTTAATTTATAAGAGAGGACATGATTTCTAAACATGGTGATATATCTCTTAATTTATAAGAGAGGACATGATGATACATCAACAAACCTTAATTTTAATTGATAAAATACGCATAAACCATATGCTTATAAAACAAAACAAAAAAGATTAGACCTTAATATTATTAGGTAGTTCGACATAATAAATTAAGAAAACAATCTCTCTGAACTCTAATGAAGGTGATCAAAACGTACAAATTACCTTACAAACTTTTTCCATAGCTATATATAATTTGTACTATAGCCATTCAAGGCAACTATATGACTTCTGCCATAGTCATAGAAGGCAACTATTTTCTGAATCTTTGAAAAAGAGAAATGATAATGCTATCCATCACCTCCAAGCATTTTCTGCTCCAAGTGGTGGTAAGACACAACACTCCAATTACAATAGAGAAGCCAACTGCAAAGCTCAATCCCAGCCCAACTCCCCACCATATATCCTCCTCTTCTTCTTCATTTATCTCATCAACGTTTGTCCCTGGCATAATGTTTGCAGGACAAGATTGATTTTGGTGAACGCAACAAGTTATATTGAGTTGAAGGCCGCACAGGTCTGAATTGTTTGAAAAGGATGATGCCCCAAATGTGTAGAACTGCCCCCCTTGTGGTATCCTTCCAGAGAGATTATTGTGGGACACATCGAGATAACTCAAGAATGTAAGCAACTGCAGCTCAGAAGGGATAATTCCAGACAGTTGGTTGTGTGAGAGATCTAGGGACTCCAGCTGTTTCAGTTTCCCCAATGACTTGGGGATTTCACCCATAATATTGTTTCTTGAAATATTCAGAATAACCAAACCCTCGAGCGAACCAATGTTCTGAGGAATCTCACCCACTAAATGGTTGTTTGATAAATCAATTGATTTTACCAGTGACAGTGATCTTACAAACTCCATGTCTTGCGCTTTGAAAATTACTCTAACTCGATCTACATAGGTTGGAGTTAAGAGACCAAAACCGTTAATTGTTTGCACATTAAATATTTCAGTTGCTGCTGATTGATTTTTCATGGCCTCCAGAGATGAGATGTTGGCTGGAATGCTTCCTGAAAATCTGTTGGATGAAAGATCCAAGATTTGAAGAAGTGGCAATTTTGCAACTGCTGAAGGTATTAGTCCTTCAAATCTATTTGATCTCAAGATCAAAATCTTAAGATTTGTAAGATTCCCCATCCAATTTGGAATGGTCCCTGTCATCTTGTTATTGCTCAAATCTAGTATCTCTAACTGGTTACAGTTTGCAAGAGAGGATGGGATATAAGAATGTAGTCTATTTCCACCCAACTTTAATACCCTTAGATTAAGTATGTCTCCAAACCGCCGTGGCAACTTGCCCTCCAGATTATTGTTCTCTAAATTCAACATCTCAATATAAGAGCTATCTTCGAAACAGGCAGGAACCTTACCTGTAAGCTTGTTATTTGAGAGATCTACAATCTGCAATTGGCATATAGAAGGTGGAATGCTACCGTTGAGATGATTTCGAGAGAGAGACAGATATGCAGGAGTATTGCTGCTACCAATTGCTACTGGAATGGATCCACTGAGTTGATTCTCTGACAAGTCCAACAGCGCCAGATCTTCAGCAGAAAGAAGCGGAATCTGACCTCGTAAATTATTGCTGTGCAAATCCAGAGTGTGCAGATGGCCAAGTCTCGTCAATGAATGAGGTACAACTCCTTCAAAATTATTATGAGAAAGATTAAGATTCTCGAGAGAGTTGATACTGCATATCCACTCTGGAATATTTCCTGCAAGACTGCATTTGGACAAATCCACATCGAAAACTTCATATTCAGTTATTATGAATGTTGGGAACCCGCCTTCCATCTTACACGAACCTAATCCCAATGTTTCCAAAGAGAATTTCGGGATCCATGATACGCTCAAGTTGCAAGTTAAAGAATTATTGGAGATGTCTAGCACGGCAAGTCGGCTGAGATTATGAAGGTGAGACTCTGAAAAATCCCCACTTAACCGGTTGGACTCCAGGTGAAGGGTTGTCAGTTTAGAAATATCTGAAATGCTGAGAGGGATGGCACCTTCTAAATTGTTGCTTCTCAGGTCAAGGTCTTCTACAAATGAGAGGCGGCCAATGGTAGGGGGGATTTTACCAGTCAATGCATTGTAGCTCAGATCGAGCTCTGTAAGGTAGTGAAGCGTACTGGCAGGGGATGGAATGCTGCCGGTCAATTGATTGTCTCTCAAATCAACATGTTGGAGGCTCGGAAATGCAGTGAATAGCATTGGGGGAATGGGACCATCCAACTGGTTATAAGAAAGATCAATATGGGCCAAAGGTAAAGGTCTTCCCAAGGGAGGAGATCTGTCCCCAAATGGCGGGATGTGCTCTCTTAACATGTTAAAACTGAGATACAATTCTTCAAGCTGTGTGAGATTTGCCATAGTAATTGGGATACTTTCAACACGGCAGTGTGAGAGATCCAAGACAGCTAACGAGGAAATGTTTGAAACAGAAGCTGGAATGCTTCCTCCCACTGATGTGTATGAAAGACGGAGGGTGCGAAGGGAAGCAGAGTGTTGGGGTAGAATGCTTGACATCTTCCCTCCCAAATCCATGTTATTGGACAAGTCCACTTCTTGAAGTCTTGGAAGGCTGAGCAGGGCAGAAGGGATGCTACCATTGAAATTGTTCCGAGCCAGTTGGAGGTGGGTCAGATTGGTGAAATTGGCGAGGGATGGGAGAATCGCTCCAGACAGGTTACACCTGGTCATTTGAAGACGGGTGAGAGAATACATGGTGGAGAGAGCGTTGTCCAACTCATTGCTTTCCAGTCCTGACATATCCACTTCCTGCAGGAGAAGCTCGCGTAAATCTCTCATGTTTCCCATCCACGTCCGCATGTCCTCTAGTCTCAAAAAATCGTTGTCAGAGAGATCCAGGTAGTGCAAAGAAGACATGTTCCCCACCTCCCTGGGAATATCTCCACCAAATACAGCGTTCGATAAGTCCAAAAAGCGCAAACTCTTGAGTCTGGCCAATCCAGGAGGGATGGAAGCTCCAGAGAAGTTATTGAAGCTGAGATCCAGATACTCCAAATGTTCGAGATTGAACAATGGGGAAAGAACATCCCCAGTTGAATTACGCAGAGATTCATCATAAATAAAAGCATCCCAGGAACTGTGGAGATCGAGACGAATGACATGAAGTGTGTGAGGATGGCATTGGATTCCATTCCACTCACAACAGTTGAAGCCATGCCACGAGTTGAGCACTTGATTGAAGGGATCAACGACAGATGCCTTGAAATGCAAAAGGGAATCTCTTTCATGGCCGGGACAACACCAACCACCATAAAACTGCAAGAGCAGAACAAATGCTCCAGTTGCGCAAAACATTTTCATTACACGCCAGTACTCTTACCGGTTGCTCTTTTCCTGTGACATTGATCGCCTCTGATTGAATATATAGGAAATGACTCGAAGCCCTCTCCGTTTTTCTGTGGACGTAAGACCACAGAAATCAACGAATTCAAAACAAAATCATTCAATGTGGATTTCAAAACAAATTCAACGAATCCAAATATTACTGTTTCCTGGAATGTTCCATTTTCACATGATTCCTAGATACATTATAGTCTATATAACAGGCATCTGCCAAAACTAAACTCGTTTTGAGACATACAGTCAACCACATAAATGCAATTTTTTTTACAAAAGGAAATAAAGTACCAAATGTGTCGTTTTTGTCCGAAGTATCCACTTCGTTTCACTTTGGCCATTTTCTCCCCAGCGGTACCACACACAATTTCCGTGGGGTTGCGTAACTTGCGTCTAGGACGATAATTTGATAGATGACAACTTATTACAGAGGATAATTTCCATGTTCGTGAACAGACATGTCCCCTGCATCACGCAAAAAAATTGAAATTGAATACTAATGCGGTCGGAGGAGATAAGATTCGCATGGGAAGGTACAAGAAAATTGCAATTGCATTCTGCGTCACGCAAGAAAACTGCAATTGCATTCTGATGCAGTCAGACGAGATAAGATTTGCATGAGAAGGTACACGACAATAGAAAATTTTGTAATTATAATTTAACGAGATGCATTAGTGTAATTGACCATCTGGGTACGCCTAAACACGTATACGACTTGTCAAATTTTCTGCCAGGTTTTGGTTGGATTTGACGAAGAGTGTTGAATAGAAAATAAATGGAAGTCTTTGAAACTTCCATTTTTGGTTTCAATGAATTTGCATTACATTCACACTGTCTGGAGGGATAAGTGGGAAAAAGTTGTTGCGGGAAAAACACGCAGGGAAGGCGCATCCAGGAAAACAATGGAAAACTTGGCATCACTGTATCATTGCAGCGTAATGGACGGGACTATAAGAACCATCACCCTCCAGGAAAATAACGGAAGATTTGACACCATAATATCTTGCAGCTATTGAAACGGACTATATAGTCATCATGTCTTATAATCATCAAAAGTTTTATGTAGGATCTTTTATAATTAAATTTTATTTATCCATAAATAGTACATATTAACTGTGGAAATAAAATGATGTTACAATTGAAGTATGATTTTAAATTCATATTAAAAAGTATTCAACACAATCTGGCGTAAAAAAATAAAAATATATTATATTTTATTTTTAAAATATTATATATTAATATGTAATTTATATCATATAAAAATCACACAATCATATGTATAATTGTTGCCTCGACCCCCAATTTCTCTTCTTAATTTAATTTTTGAATAGTCCTTTTTAGTAAAATTGGAGTTGATTCTCTTTTGTTTAAGTGTTGGGTCTCCTTAAATATTTATTTCTCTTTTAAAGCCTTGTGTTAAGTGTCAGCTTGATGCTAAAACAAAAACATTGAACTTTGACCTTGAACATTTTCATAAGTTCAATGAGTTCATCCAATTCAATAGGTTCAGTGTTTGCCAATCACAACTAAGCCTTTCGTTTTCAGCATCCAAGTCTTTAGGAAGTAAAGTGTTGAACCATAAAACTTGAACATTTGGAGTTCAATGGGTTCGATAGGTTCAATAGGTTCAAATTTCAACCGTCGTAAATCTTGTCAAATCATTGTGTCAGTCCTTGTTCTCTCTTTCTTGATTGATCTTGATCTTCTCAAATGTAACAAGTGGCCAAAATGAACTTGAACTCTTTGAACCTCTTATTCAAGTTCATTCGATTCAATTGGTTCAAGAGTTCATCATTTGAAAGGAGAAAAGAAAGGTATGTTTTGAAAAGGAAATAGCTAGCAGAAAGAGGAATATTTGGGCATCTCATAAATATGAATTTTTAAGTTTCCAAAAATAGAAATGTAATGATTATGTGGTAAGCGTGCGTGTTGAAGTGACAAGTAATTAATGCTCATATCAAGGGAAGTGTCACATTGCATTAATTTGGCATGAACGAAGGGATTTAGTAATTACTCTTTGATATTTTATCCTCTTAAAGAAGTAAATAAAATCTCATTCGATGACTAAAAAGATATAAATTTGGCAAGTGCAGGAGGAGGTGCAAGAGGTAAAAAGGGTTTCTCTAGTTCTAGATTTGCAGGAGTTTCAAATTGGTGAAGGTGAGTTCCAGTATTCCTATCTATGTCACTAACTTGGAAGTGCTTGTATTACTTGAGAAATTTAACTGTTTATAATTTAATTTGTTCAAAATTATCATCATGAGGTCTTCTTTCCAAATTTCTGAAAATGCATCAGTCTAATTTGTTCGTCTCTTGAGCTCTGAGACACGTTCCTAGCACATTATGATTTAGAGGATTTTAAGGAAAGAGCTAGGAACCCTACAGAATCCCCTTTTATGGAGGAAATTGTAGAAAGTGATCTTGTTGAAGCTACAACCCTCCCTACGGCTATACTATGACCTGAGGCTAGTCCGACAACGTGTGAATAGGTACGATTCCCTCCATAGGTGCATTAAAGGAGAATGGAGATATTCTTATGGAGATCAATAGAGAAACTATAGTTTCTATCATGAAGATCCCTAAAAAGGACATATGTGGACGTTACCCCTTCATTGTCTATAAGCCATTTTTTAGAAAAGAAGTCATAATAAAATAGTATCATAGCCAAGAATTGGTTATTGAAGTTTCAAAAGGGCAGCTCAAGATTACCCAGATCTCTTACCAAAGAGCATATGAAATCATTTATAAGAGATTTGGTCGTGTTGTTGCATAGGGTTAGAGGTACTAATCAAGCCTTTTATTTCCAAGACTAGATGTACTTTTCCATTCAAAATATTCTACAAGGTATGCAATATCTAGATTAGGGAGAGGTGATAGCAGAGGCTTTGCATGATCAATTGAATAATAGTCATGTGGATCATCGAGATTTCTTTATGACATCATATTTCTTTTATGGTTTGGCTTGTACAAGAAATTGGGTAGGCCTGCATTATGAGCCCCTAATAGAAAATATCAAGGTTTATGAGTACTACCCTCACCTATAGAAAAAGAGATGCCCTAAAAATTTTAAGGAGATTCAAAAATGTTTTTACTGGTAGGTTGATACATGAATTAAAAAGAGAATGTCTGAAGAAGCTATGCAATTGGTAAGTACATACGACAATTTCTTTATTTAGTTTCAACATTCTACTTATATTAGAGTTGGAGGCTTTGAAGGTGAGCCAACAAAGCTATCTAGATATGCATTATACTACTTTGTGTTTGTTGAATTGTGTAGACTAGTGCTCATGTGAGAAAGATATTCCCACCGAAGAATGACTCAGGGATCTCTTTCCCCATTGAGCTTGGGCCTATATATGTAAGTCTCTCTCAGATGACCTAAATCTAGAAGTTGATTTGAAGAAATTTAACTTCAAGTACTATAAGGCAAGGCCTAATTTTTATAACAAAGGAATCGATAGAGAGCGTCTGAACTTAGGAGGGCATTTTTAACCCATGCCTCACATGGAATAATTTTGGGATAATTGTCCAGACGAAGTAGAAGTCATTAGAAGGAAATTGAGAAGATTCTCTTTACAACATGTTATTTCTTTCGGCTTGAAAATAGATATTATTGGTGTGGAGGAGGATGAAGGGACTATGATGGATCCTTAGTATGAACAAATCAAACAACAGTAAATTCTAGAAGGGGATTGGTCCAAGAAAGAGAAGGATCAAATTGAGTTGAGGATGTTCCATCTAATAAGAAGAACATATAAATGACTTAAAGAATAGAAATTGAAGAAAGCTCAAGTCAATTAGCAAATAATATCTCAACCAGCTCTTGAACCTTCTCCCCCTACCTCTCTTTCTAACAAGAATGTTAAAACTTGTGATGCAGGTACATCTAAAATGAAATCTAAGAGATCCACTACTAGTAGGAAGCCCAAGAATGTTGTTGCAGATAGCTCACCTATTCGGATTACTAGGTCAAAGACTAAAGATAGAAGGAAAGGGGAACATGCTAAAAAATGAGGTAGTAGATTTAGATTCTAGAGAATAAATTGATAGGAATGTGGTTAATCACAATATCAGTCCTCCGAGGATGGATATAGAGAAAAAATTAGAGGCCACCTTAGACTCTATGGATTCAATGGTAGCAAATAACCCAACTCTAGATTGATCTACTCCCAGTGAGAAATTTTCTGATACTGTCCCCAAGTGGCTAGAGGGCTCAATTAGCAAGAAATGAAATGTAGTCCCAATTCTTCCGCCTCTTGAAGACATGGTAAGAAAGTGCATGGAGAAAACCCCAAAGTCTAAAAATTTTAAGGTTACTTCCAGGATGAATATAGACCGAAACATGGGCAATTGGATAGTTGTGTTAGGCCCAAAAGGAGGCAAGCACAATTGAGGGGGGGTGAATCAATTGTGTGTACCTATTAATTTTAATTCTAATTTAATCACTTAGATTTGAAAGATAAACAATAATTCCATATTTATAACACATAACACAGAACACTAAGATTTGTTCTCGAGAAAACCCGATTAAGGGAAAACCCTAGTGGGAGTCAAACCCACTAGATGAATGTACTATGCTAAAAGTATTATCTGATTAAAATAAAATAGAGAACAAAGGATGTACTTGCAACCAAAGGCTTAAATTGAATCAACATGCACACTACCTAAAGCTCACTGCTCATAGTACAATCTGAAATCTGACCCTCGGTCAGGTTCATTGATCTATCTTCAATTAAAATATGGTGGGCAAACAGTCCTTACAATTGAAATAACAAATAGAATCTCCTATGCCAAAATAGTTCCAATGAAGTACAAGATATGCTTCAAATGTAGAATACAAATACTAACATCGCTCTGACACACACTCTCTCTCCCCTATCCACAATTACAAAATGATCTCTCATTTATACCAATTACAAAGAATAATCAATCACTAGGTCAACTAATTCATAATACAATAAAAGATATAAAAATTATGCTCAATATCTAATGTGATCCAATATCAAGTCAGATAAGAATTAGATATGACCCAAATCTTTATCCATGAACATAATTGCATGTCTCCAAGACACCATCAAGAATCACAACACGTTACTCCAATAGGTTGGCTAGGACCCAAATGCTATTAGAGAGAGGGAGAGGATTTAATTTACTTAAAAAAAAGCTTTCACATTTAAAAATTAAACTCTATCTCTCTCTCTCTCTCTAGCTAGTAATATAGGTAGATAGAATGTTGTAGTACTTGTAAGTAAATTTAATATAGATTTATAAGGTGTTTGTTATCTATGAATTGAATTGTCTAGGTTGATGCCAAAGTATGGGGTATGTCAATATATTAATATATTTAAGCACTTTTGACAAAACAATTACAATAAATAAATAAAAATTATCAATAGATAAATTCATATATGTTATAATCTTTTAACAAATAATATTTTTTAAAAATTGGATGCACTAAATTTCATAACTCCGAAGAAAACAATTTGATTTCATAATTTTGATTAACTAATTCGAAATAAATCAATCAAATACTTTGTAAAAAAAATTATAAATAAAATATTTAAAAATAAATGAATTTCATATATTTACTTTCCTAACTTATAAAAATTATTTATTAACAAACACCTTAAAAATCTATATTAAATTTACTTACAAGCACTACAACATTTTGTCACCTATATTATTAAATAAGATATCTCATATTGGAAAATTATTTGAGAAATATAGGTACATCCCAGAACACAAACTTTTAGAGAGATGCTTTTATTTTAAGCTGGAGATTACATGAATTCAAATATTGATGTTTCATGGAATGCTACCTTTTCACATGATTCCTACCTAGGTACTTTATTGTCTATTCAACAATCTTCTGCCAAAACTAAACTCATATTCGGACATACAGTCAACAACATTAATGCAATTATTTTTAGTAAAGGAATAAATAACCAAATGTTCCATTTTTGTCAGAAGTATCCACTTCGTTTCTTAGCCATTTTTTTCCGGCAATGGCTAAAAGTGTGAAGATTTGCACCGTGGAAAGTCGTGCCCTCTATGCCCTCTATGCCATGGCATACATCCTCATATTTTGCACGGTCTGCCCTGTCTTTTCTGCCACGCACACTGATCAAGGTATGGTCGTTTTCTCACATCCCAATGCCGTGCAGCACAGATTAATAATTTGATGAAAGGATTTTTAATTAAATGTTTTAATAAGATATGCGTTTTTCCTTTGACAAGATATTATAAATGTATATATAGTCTTATAAGAATTATAAATGTATATATAGTCTTATAAGAATTATAAATGTATAGTCTATATATAATTCTTATAAGACTATATATACATTTATAAACTTACTTTTAAGTACTTATAAATATGTTACAAATGTGAAAAAAAAATTATTATTATTATTTTTCATTATTAGTAATTTATCATTAAACATTTATGATATTTTATCAAATAATAGTTATCTACAAATTTATAATAGTTTATCTTTTTTAATCAATTCATCTATTTGTCATTTTAATAACCAACAACTTAATTATACCTAAGTCTTTCATATATATAACTATATATATAATACCACTTTCATTTTATAAAAATATTTTGTATAATTCTATATAGCACATTAATTTAAATTTATAACTTTTAATTTTCATTAATGTATCAAACATCAATTAATCATATATATAGATGTTAAAAAAATTTAACCATTAAGTCATTCATATATCATCTACAAATGCTCATTTGCATTTATGAATATATTTATATCTCTTTTAAAATAATGTGTTATATAGAATTATAAATTTATAAAACTTATAAATTTAAAATTAAATATTTCATTTTAAAAATAAATTTTAGATGTTAAGTCATTCATGTATAATTTCTTAACATCTAATAATTTATTTAAAAATTCTATAAAACCATTAAAAAATTAATGTCAAATATAGATGTTAAGTCATTCATATATCATCTACAAATACTTATTTGCATTTATGAATATATTTATAACTCTTTTAAGACTATATATATATATAACTCTTAATGTTTGTAGATGATATATTAAGAATTATATAATAATTTTAATATACTTTCGTATAATACTTTTAATAAATTTTCGTGATAAACTATTTCCTATAATACTTTTGAGTTGATTGTTTGATATAAAATAAAACTTAAGTATTATACAAATAGTTTATTAAAAGTATTATACGAAAGTATATTAAAAGTATTATACAAAATAATTTATTATTATGTTTTTATATATATTATAAAATTTTAAATTAAAGAAAGAATTTTAAAAATAAACACAACAATCTTATTCTATATAGGGTATTAAGTATTTTCATAATGCAATTTTGAATATGAGAACCTCATTTAAAAGAATTTGCAAGTTCAAATATTTTACACTTAGATTAAATCAGTGCATTTTATTAATTTTAAAAATTGTTTTATTTTATTTTTTATATATTAATTTTAAATATCATATTAATAAATAATAAATATAATTATATTCTAATTTTTTACTAATACTTATTCACTTTTTCTTCCTTTTTATAATAGTTATATTATAGTATATAATTTTGAGTTCTATCATATATATTACATTAAAATTTTAATAATATTGTTATTTAACTTTTGAAAATTTAAAAGGTAGAATTTTGATATAATATTATATTATTTTATATTAAATAAGAAATTAAATAATATGACACTTCATTTTTTTTACAAAATACTTTCTCTTACCAAAATATCTTGTCAAAGGGGAAACACATATCTTATTAAAACATTAAATTAAATAATATTATATTATATTATAAAATTAAATAATATTATATTATATTATATTAAATAAAAAATTAAATAATATGACACTTATTTTTTTTACAAAATACTTTTTCTTATCAAAATATCTTGTGAAAGGGGAAACCCATATCTTATTAAAACATTTAATTAAATAATATTATATTATATTATATTATAAAATTAAATAATATTATATTATATTATATTAAATAAAAAATTAAATAATATGACACTTAGTTTTTTTTACAAAATACTTTCTCTTATCAAAATATCTTGTTAAAGGAGAAACACATATCTTATTAAAACATTTAATTAAAAAAACCTTTCATCAAATTATTAATCTGTGCTGCACGGCATTGGGATGTGAGAAAACGACGGGCTATACCTTGATCAGTGTGCGTGGCAGAAAAGACAGGGCAGACCGTGCAAAATATGAGGATGTATGCCATGGCATAGAGGGCATAGAGGGCACGGCTTTCCACGGTGCAAATCTTCGCACTTTTAGCCATTGCCTTTTTTTCCTGCTATCACACAATTTCTACGATGTTACATAATTTGTGTCAAGGACAATAATTTAGCAACCAAAAACTTATTACAGACGATAAGTTTCAAGTTCGTGAACTGACATGTCCCCTGCATCACGCAAGAAAATTGCAATTGCAGTCTGATGCAGTCAGAGGAGATGAGATTTGCATGGGAAGGTACAAAGAAAATTGCAACTGCATTCTGCATCACGAAAGAAAATTGAAACTGCATTCTGATGCAGTTGGTCAAGATAAGATTTGCAGGGGAAAGTACAAGAAAATTTCAATTGCATTCTGATGCGGTCAGACGAAATGAGATTTGAATGGGAAGCTACACGACAATCGAAACTTTCTGCCAGGTTTTGTTGAAGAGTTTTGAATAGGCAATAAATGGAAGAGTCTGAAACGTCCATATTTTGTTTCAATGACTTTGAATTCGATTCACACGGCCAGGAAAGAAATTGTAGCGTGAACAACACACAATGTAAGCACATCGAGGAAAATAAGGGAAAACTTTAATGCAGCAAACTGGACGAGACTATAAGAGTCATCATGTCTCGAATTTGGTCACCCCTATCCGTCATTTGAAATGTCTTTAATTTGACGTTTTAAAAAAATATAAATTGTTAAATAAATATTTAAATTTTCAAGAATTTTATATAAAATATTTTATATTTAAATTTTTTTATTAATTTTTATCAATAGTACATATCAAGTACTAAATAATATTCACTGTTACAATTCAAGTAATTATCTAAATCCATTAATTACATTTTATTTTAGAACAATTCTAAATTCATATATAATATATAATTTGTATCATATAAACATTGTAAAATCATATATATTGATATCAAGTAACTACAATTATTAATTATATATGTCAATCTATTTAAGTACCTCTTATAAATAAGTTTTAAAATTTGCTTTTCAAAATAATTTATAAATTGTGTTCAAAATATTCTAAAAATTAAATTAAATGAGTTTCTAAATTTATATTAGAAACATATTATAAAATGATATGTATTAGTATTATAAATTAGAATATTATATTAAATTTATTTATAATAAATATTTACAATAATGTAAAGAGCTATATATGTATGGTTTTATTAAACTAGCTAGACAACATAGTAAATATTAAATTTATAATATATTGTCACTATGGAATAGGGGAAAGTATTCAACATGTTCTTAATCATTGTAATAGTAGTTGATTTAACATCTACATTTACAGATTTAATGCTCACACTTATTGGCTTAATATCAATTTTTTTTTATAACATTGCACCAATAGTTGCGACTTTGAAGTTGTTATTGCTATGATGACACCCATAATTGAATGAAATCTACCTTTAGTTGTAAAAAGAAACCAATCACGAGATGATACATCAGCTACACAAGTTGTGTATCCTTTTTGCACGACCATTGGTCTTACCTTTTTTTGGCTATTTTGAACACCTTGGAAAAAACCATGTTGATGCAGCATCATATTTAATGATGCATCTTGAAAGCTATTGCAAAAACTTGGGAGTGACTTAAAAATTCCATGAAGGATTTTGAGAAACATGAAGTTAGAGTGCTTAACTACTAGATCCTCTTCCCTAGCAGTGGGACAAAATGAGGCTTATACAAGAGCATTAAAAATGTATGTCAATATTTATCTCCAAAAAAAATTCCTATATTTTTTAAAACAAAAATCAATTATGTGATGCCACATTACTAGACCAATAAACATGACTCAATACACAAACTGATGATCTTACATTTTTGGGGGTCATTTTAGACACCTCAATAATAAAGCTTGTTGACACAATATCAAATTTAAACACGAGGATTGGAAAATAATTTTTTTAAGATGAGAATTTGACAAATAAATAGCTCAACAAAATTGAGAGTGATCTGAATTATCCACACAAAATTTGTGTGACTATTTTAGACACCTCAATAAAAGAGCATGTTGACACAACATCAAATTTAATCATATAGATTGAAAAACAATTTTTTTGAAGAGAGTTAACAAGTAAATAGCACTAAAAAATTGAGAGTGATATAACCATCCGCATAGAATTTTAATAGGTGCAACAATAGTCATTCATCTTAAATTTTTATATTTTAAAGTCAAACCATTATAAAAAATTATAAAAACTTTAAATTTTTAAGATATCAATTATTCTCAATAAGTCACTAGATGCATATTCATAGTTTGTAGTTGCTCTCCATACGCTCATTGATCACCTTGAACCATTTCATTGTTGGTACAAATGTTTTTGTAATCTCAACCTATTTGAAGCTAAAACTGGTAGTTTTACCCATTTATTTACCATCTACATCTTTTACTTCCAAAAAAAATCATTGCATCACTTTTGAATTTCTCAATGACCCAAAGTTTCAATGAATCTATGTGCTCTTATTTGCTAACAAAGGAAATCAAAGAGCTTGCTAAAGTATAATAACTAGCTTGTTTGCAAATAATTAAGTTTGAACTTTCTAAATATTTTTATATTTATATTACCACCAATATATTTGAAAAGTTCCTGGCTAAAGAAAACAACTTTATAGAAGGGTGATTTGGTATAATTTCTTCCTTGCCCTAGTTTGAATGATTGTATTTAATATAATTTATAACGTGATATTTATCATGCATGATTATCATGAAGTGTCTACATGTCATTGAAGGCTTGTTTGAATTATGACAGTTATGTTTTAATTGGTTATTAGATGCATACATAATAGTATCTTATTTTATTTTTTTGGTAAAAGGCCAAGGCCAAGATTTCATTAATCGGTTAAAATATTTACATGAACCCCGCTCAGTGCAGGTGCTGGTAGGGAAGAGCGGGGTAGAGAAACCTTCCAGCCTATCCTGGGACCTTAGTCCGGTTTTTATTACATATCATTATAGGAGGGCATTCCTTACCTTTACATTTATAGGAGTTCTCCCCTTTTTACAGAAATCACTGATTCTATGAGCCTATATCTATTGTCTAATCTTTATTTGAGTTCGCTGGAACAATCTTGTGGATTACATTGAGTACTCTGTTGAACCTGCCATATTAGAATCCTTTATGCTTTGTCTGCAATTTGGTTAGTATATAATTGCAAGATATCATGTTCAAGTAATAATTTGTCCTAAATAAAATCTTATCTTATGTGAGCTTCCTCTTTGGTTTAAATAACAGTATCAAGAGGATGCTTTTGATGAGAAAAAGCTGCATAGATATTAAAACAAAGGAATATAGAAAATGCCCTTTTATAAGAGCCCCTAAAATCCTAAGATCCTTTATCTAAAATCCTCAAATCTTAGTAAATACCATACTCCTAATATCTTTAGAGTAAGAAACTATTAAATCTGAAGTAAAGACCATACTATACATAAAATGAAGTACCTAAAGGAAAAACAAGAAAACTCAAATATAAAAGGATGAGTTTGAACTAATCTTACTCAACTTAATAGTATTTTATTATTTAAGTATAACAAAATTAAATATAATGCTAGAATGCCATAAGGTGATCATTTGAGACAGCGACTATGTAGCCATGAAAATTTTTAACCATACAAGGGGAAACACTTAGTTTTTTTTATCAAAAGTTTACAAAAAGCTATTTAAAGAAAAAGATTTTTCGTGGCTGGATAGCTGCTACCATCATTTGATGCATTGAATATTCATATTCTTATTGAGCAAGTACACTTGATGTGGGAGCACGTGTGTGTGAATGAATACAGGTACCAATATTGACTCCGCCTAGCTCCAAAAGTTTGAGCATTCCAATGGTGGTTAATAGGAGATATGTCAATAATCAATTCCCACTTTACCTTAGGGCCCGTTTGGTGCATGGAATACCAAATGCCAGATATAGTCAATTCTGGAAGATGCTGCAATTCTAGAAGATACAAATTCTGAAAATGATTTCTGGAATATGGGATGACCTGTTTGGTTCACCCTGAAGATGACTAAGAAGATGCATAAGGAATTTTCATTCTGTATTTTAATTTCTTTAAATTTGTGTGTATATGTCTATATGTATACATGTGTGTATATATACACACACATGTGAATATGTGTATACATGTGTGTATATACACATATATATATACGCATATGCACACATGTGTATATATACACACATACACACGTGTGTACATGTGTGCATACACACACATACACACATATACACAAACACGTGCGTTTATATATACGTAGACATCTATATATACACACATACACATGTGTATATACATATATATATACATACATACATGTGTGTATATAAATACACATGTATATACACACATACACATGTGGATATACACACATGTATATATACACATACATGTGTGTATATACACACATACACATATATACACATACATGTGTGTATATACACAAATAGACACATGTATGTATATACATATACACACATTTGTGTATATATACATACATATACATACGTGTGTGTGTATATACACATATGTATATACACACATGTATATATATACATCCCTTTATATATACATAAATACACACATGTATATATATACATCCTTATAGCAATATAATATACATCCTTATAGTCACAGATCCCACGAAATATTAAATTTGGTTTTATAAAAATTGGAATTAGAAATTAGAATTTCCAATTCCACCTATTTGAGTGGAAGATGAAATGCCCATTTTGGGGGTAAAATTAGAATTTTGAAATTCCAATTCCAATTTTTTGGATGGACACAAATATGAAATTACATTATCTAGAAATCTAATTCCAGAATTAGAGCTCATATTCCATGCACCAAACGAGCCCTTATTTATCATACTCAGTCGAATATGATTTCCATCTTGTTACCCATGTCATACACTACTTCAGACTAGAGACCCTAACTCTAATGTGAATGATTGATAAGTAGTCTTTGGTGCTAAACTATATTCATTGGTTTTTATTAAGGAAAAAATGGTTTTGATGGGTTTCAAAACCCATTTGTGACATGGATAGCTCCAAATAAATTGATGGGCATCTACCTTGGCAATTTGGCTATTATTAAATCCACGTAATTCTCTCATTATCTAAAAAATGCAGTCTGAGTGGATCATTCTCCCACTTTATGGTCAGGCATTATTCCTTAGCTCCCTTTTGGGCCCATTTGGAGTCTATTGGTTGGTGGTTTCTCTTCACCACTTTGAAGATTTGTGGCGACTTAGCCAGTTTTGGTGGCCCTGTGATCCTTTCTTACAGGAAAAGCATGCGGCAACCATGATTGAGCATTGCCCACATTAAGTTATCCTAGCCAATTCCAATAACAAGCATACTGTTCTTGGTTGGCCTATTTATTGCTTTGGTCGGCGGTGGGATCTCTTTTATTTAGTGCACTAATAAATGCATTTTTTAAGACATTGGCTACATAATCCTCCCTAGGCCCGTGTGCATCAGTTGGATGGTAAAAGGTCCTCATTTAGCCACATGTATGCATTTTTTTTAATTTGTTGTTGATGGACTCTGCAAATTTATCTTGTAGCAGTGTGCATGGAGTCTCATTTGAAGGGTGGAGTTTCCTGGAATATGAGGATATATTATATGTTTATGGTGGGTTGGCATGCATACATACCATTGGCTCCAACCACATCATCAAGTCTAACCACCTAATCATATTTCCTTGGGCCCTTTCTATTATGGGGAAGGGGTATTTATTTCAACATGCTAAGTTGCTAGGTTCTATGAAGGACCAAACCCATGCCACCGGGTACATAAGAACAATTTTTTTTCATCTTTCGGCCTTAATAGATGATTTTCTTCAAATGACCATAACTTGGACATCTAGAGTCTAATTTGGCAAATAATGTATCATCACAAAGGTGGCTCCATGCACTATTCATTAGTGCAAGTTCCTGATTTTTTTGTCCTTTGAACATCTTTTATAAGCACTTTTGTTTTAGACACATTGGATTCAATGTCATATCCATTTTCGGGGGGATTTTACACACATGATGTGCCAATGAATTTGGGAATAGAAAGGGTGTCTTTTTGTGCTTCTACCTAGGCATGCCACTAGATAAAGGTCTAGGAAACAATAAATTGTGGGATCCTCTCAAAGATAAGATTGACAAACATCTAAGTTAATGAAAAGGGAGATGGATATCTTGGGCTAGGAGGATGGTAACGCCCAGGATAGTTATTTACTCTCTACAAATATACCTTTTATCCTTCTCGGCTCTCACACCAAGGGCCAACAAAACCTTCATTTAGAAAATGAGAAATTTTCTTTTGGTAAGGGCCCTTAGATAAACACAAAATGACACTCATTTCATGGGAAAAGATTTGTAAACCAAAAGAATGTGGGGGTGTTGGGCTTAAAAATATTTTGTTGCAGAATAAGGCCCTTGGTGCAAAGTTAATTTGGAAAATGATAAGATCTTCGTAATTAAAATGGGTCAGGATCCTTCAAGATAAGTACATGGAGGAGAATGATAGCTTTCAGAGTATAGTTAGAGTAAGAGACCCACCCAAAGGTTCCAAAGTATGGAATTTTTTGCTTAATTACCTATCATTGGAAAATTATTGTCATGGGATATTCATAATGGTGAGAAGGCCCTACTTTGGGAAGATTCCTAGTGTGGCCTTTGTAGTATTGATAGCCTAGTAGATATAAAAACTAGTAAAGATTATCTAAAAGATCACTGGGGTTCCATGGTCAAGGATTATCTTCAACAATCATTTGATCTAGATATGGGTTGGGCTTGGAAGGATCTTAATTTTCTATCCTTATCACATCATGAGATTGAAATTTTTTCCCATCTTCTTTCTCAAAGACAAGTACTTTTGAAAAAGGGTGTGGGTAGGCTTATTTGGATCATAGTATGAAAGAATGACAAATATAATGTCAAGGATGGTTATCATTGGCTTTTTGGAGGTGTATACTTTGCTAAGATTGAGATCCCTATAGCCTTATGCTAGGATAAGCAATGTATTCCCAGAGATGGTACCTTTTCTTAGGAAACACTACAAAGGAAAAATTTGACACCAGAAAGATTTAAGAAACTTGGGTTCGAAGGGTCTTCCTGGTGTGTTCTATGTAAGAAGACAGAAGAATTAGTGGATCCCATCTTTTTTGGTTGCCAATATTCCTGAAAGTGTTGTCAATTATTGTCTTCTAAATTGGGTTGGATAACAACTTTACCAAATGATATAGTAAGTCAATTCCAATGTTGGCCATGAGAAGTAAACTCAGGCTCTCTAAAAGCTCTCTAGAAGATCTATCCTTCAATGTTGGTCTGGCAAATCTGGTAAAAATGAAACCAAAGGATCTTTGAGGATAAGGATATGTAATTAGGATCCTTCCAAAATAAGATTAAAGAAGCTATAGTTGAGGTAGTAAATTATAGATCATCATTCATTCCACATAATCATGTAGTCTTTACAGATTCAGATGGTACAATGAGGTTTACATGGAGAGGTCTTCAAAATATGGCCTTTCTCGGGAATGGATCCAAAAATTTAAATTCCCTAAGGGATCAAGCTATATAGATCCCCCCAAGCCTAGATGATTCAAATTGAAATCTGGTAGAGCATCAAGAGGTAACCCAAGACCCTTCGGGGTAGGATGCATCATTAAAATTTGAGAAGGTTCGTGTTAGAAAGAAAAGATCCCCAAGATAACTGAGAGGGGGGGGGGTGAATCAGTTGTCTGATAATTAAACCATTTATCAACTTCAATATCAACTTCAACAGCTTTAAACCATATAATCAATGTAGTAACCAACCATAGAAAGATAATCATACACAATGACACAATACCACAAGATATGTTAACTAGGGAACCTCTTGATCAAAGAGTAAACCCTAGTGGGAATGATGCCCACAAAATGATGTACTAATATAAAAGTTCCTTGTGAAAGGATGGACCCTGTTAAGAGTCTTATGAAATACATTCAGTACATATGTCGTTAGACTAATGTTTGAATGTCTACGCCTGTTCTAAATAGGTTAGGTTTTCTCTGATCACACTACCCTCACTAAAAAACCAACGGTCGAGATTGATCTCAATTAACAGCCGAGATAAAAAGGCACTCAACAACCAAAACCGAATTGGTTGTCGGCAACTACCAATTAAATAAATATTTATTAACCTAAGAATTCTCAAGAAAATAAATATCAATTAATTGGGGCAAATGGAAAGCTTTCTCGCTACAAAACTAGCATTGACACCATAATATCTTGCAGCTATTGAAACAGACTATATAGCCATCATGTCTTCTAATCATCAAAAGTTTTATATAGGATCTTTTATAATTAAATTTTATATATCCATAAATAGTACATATTAACTGTGGAAATAAAATGATGTTACATTTGAAGTAATATTTTAAATTCATATTAAAAAGTATTCAACACAATCTGGCATAAAAATATTAAAAATATGTTTTATTTTATTTTAAAAATATTATAAATTAATATGTAATTTATATCATATAAAAATCACACAATCATATGTATAATTATTGTCTCCACCCCCAATTTCTCTTCTCAATTTAATTTTTGAATAGTCCTCTTTAGTAAAATTGGAGTCGAGTCTCTTTTGTTTAAGTGTTGGGTCTCCTTAAATATTTATTTCCCTTTAAAAGCCTTGTGTTAAGTGTCAGCTTGATGTTAAAACAAAAACATTGAACTTTGAACTTGAACATTTTTGTAAGTTCAATGGGTTCATCCAGTTCAATTTTTGCCAATCGCACCTAAGCCTTTCCTTTTCAGCATCCAAGTCCGTAGAAAGTAAAGTGTTGAACCATAAAACATGAACATTTGGAGTTCAATGGGTTCAATAGGTTCAAATTTCAACCATCCTCGGTCTTGTCAAACCATTGTGTCAGTCCTTGTTCTCTCTTTCTTGATCGATCTTAATCTTCTCAAATGTAACAAGTGGCCGGAATAAACTCGAACTCTTTGAACTTCTTATTCAAGTTCATTTGATTCAATTGGTACAAGAGTTCATCATTTGAACATGAAGGAGAAAAGAAAGGTATGTTTTGAAAAGGAAATACCTAGCGGAAAGAGGAATATAAGGGACATCTCATAAATATGAATTTTTAAGTTTCCAAAAAGAGAAAAGTAATGATTATGTGGTAAGCCTGTGTGTTGAAGTAACAAGTAATTAATTCTCATGTCAAGGGAAGTGTCACATTGCATTAATTTGGCATGAATGAAGGGATTTAGTAATTACTCTCTGATATTTTATCCTCTTAAGGAAGTAAATAAAAGTTCATTCGATGACTAAAAAGATATAAATTTGGCAAGTTAAGGAAGAGGTGCAGGAGGTAAAAGGGGTTTCTCTTGTTCTGGATTTGCAAGAGTTTCAAATTGGTGAAGGTGAGTTCTAGTATCCATATCTATGTCACTAATTCGGAAGTGCTTGTATTACTTGAGAAATTTAACTATTTATTTAATTTGTTCAAAATTATCATCATGAGGTCTTCTTTCCAAATTTTTGAAAATGCATCAGTCTAGTTTATTCATCTTCTGAGCTCTGAGACATGTTCCTAGCACATTATGATTTAGAGGATTTTAAGGAAAGAGTTAGGAACCCTACAAAATCCCCTTTTATGGAGGAAATTGTAGAAAGTGATCTTGTTGAAGCCGCAACCTTCCCTATGGATATACTGTGCCCTGAGGCTGGTCCGACAACATGTGAATAGGTATGATTCCCTCCATAGGTGCATTAGGAAGGAGAATGGAGATATTCTTATGGAGATCAATAGAGAAACTATAGTTTCTATCATGAAGATCCCTGAAACAAAAACATATGTGGACATTACCCCTTCATTGTCTGTAAGCTATTTTTTAGAAAATAAGTCATAATACAATAGTGTCATAGCCAAAAATTGGTTATTGAAGTTTCAAAAGGGCAGCTCAAGATTACCCAGATCTCTTACCAGAGAGCATATGAAATTGTATATAAGAGATTTGGTCGTGTTTTTGCATAGGGTTGGAGGTACTAATCAAGCCTTCTATTTCCAAGATTGGATGTACTTTTTCATTCAAATTATTCTACAAGGTATGAAATATCTGGATTGGGGAGAGGTGATGGCAAAGGTTCTGCATGGTCAATTGAATAATAGTTGTGTGTATCATCAAGATTTATTGACAGTTTCTTTATTTAGTTCCAACAATCTACTTATATTAGAGCAGGAGGCTTTGAAGGTGAGCCAACAAAGCTACCTAGATATGCATTAGACTACTTTTTGTTGGCTGAATTATGTAGACTGGTGGCTCATGTGAGCAATATATTCCCACCAAAGAATGACTCGAGGATCTCTTTCCCCATTGAGCTTGGGCTATGTATATGTTAGTCTGTCTCAAATGACCTCAAGCTAGAAGTTGGTTTGAAGAAATTTAACTTTGAAAGTACTATAAGAAAAGGCCTAATTTTGATAACAAAGGATTCGATAGAGAGAATCTGAACTTAGGAGGGCAGTTTTTACCCATGCCTCACATGGAGGACTTTTGGGAGAATTGTCCAGACGAAATAGAAGTCATTAGAAGGCAATGGAGAAGATTCTCTTTACAACAGATTGTTTCTTTCGACTTGAAAATATATATTATTGGTGTGGAGGAGGATGAAGGGACTATGATGGATCCTTAGTATGAACAAATCAAACAACGGGAAATTCCAGAAGGGGATTGGTCCAAGAAAGAGAAGGATAAAATTGAGTTGAGGATGTTCCCTCTAATAAGAAGAACGAAGAAATTGATTAGAGAATAGAAAATGGAGAAAACTCAAGTCAATCAATAAAAAAATATCTGAACTAGCTCCTAGACCTTCTCCCCCTACCTCTATTTATAATAAGAATGTTAAAGCTTGTGATGAAGGTACATCTAAAATGAAATCTAAGAGATCCACTACTAGTAGGAAGCCCAAGAATGTTGTTGTAGATAGATCACTTATTCAGATTACTCGGTCAAAGACTAAAGACTAAAGGAAAGGGGAACATGCTGAAAAAGGAGGTAGTAGATTTGGATTTTGGAGAATAAATTGATAGGAATGTGGTTAGTCACAATATTAGTCCTTTGAGGATGAATGCAGAGAAACAATTAGAGGCCACCTTAGAATTTTTGGATTCAATGGTAGCAAATAGCCCAACTCCAAATTGATATGTACTCCCAGCAAGAAATTTTCTGATGCTGTCCCCAAGTGGCTAGAAGACTCAATTTGAAAGAAATGCAATGCAGTCCTAGTTCCTCTACCTCTTGAAGACATGGTAAGAAAGTGCATGGAGAAAACCCCAAAGTCTAAAAATTTGAAGGTTACTTCCAGGATGAATAGAGATCCAAACACGGGGAATTGGGTAGATGTGTTAGGCCCAAAAGGATGCAAGCACAATTGAGGGGGGGTGAATCAATTGTGTGTACCTATTAATTTTAATTCCACTTTAATCACTTAGATTTGAAAGATAAACAACAATTCCAGATTCATAACACATAACACAAAACACTAAGATTTGTTCTCGAGAAAATCTTATTAGGGAAAACCTTGGTGGGAGTCAAACCCCCTAGATGAATGTACTCTGCTAAAAGTATTGTTTGATTAAAAGAAAATAGAGAACAAAGGTTGTACTTTCAACCAAAGGCTTACAACTGAATCAACATGCACACTACCTAGAGCTCACTCCTCACAATACAATCTCAAATATGTCCCTCGGTTAGGTTCATCGATCTATCTTCAATTAAAATACGGTGGACATACAGTCCTTTACCATTGAAATAACAAATAGAATCTCCTATGCCAAAATAGTTCCAATGAAGTACAAGACATGCTTCAAATGTAGAATACAAATACCAACATCTCCCTCTCTCTCTCACTATCTCTCTCCTATCCACAATTACAAAATGATCTCTCATTTGTACCGATTACAAAGAATAATCAATCACTAGGTCGGTTAATTCCTAATACAATAAAATATATAAAAATTATGCAAAATATCTAATGTGATGCAATATCAAGTTAGATAAAAATTAGATAGGACTCAAATCTTTATCCATGAACATAATTGCATGTCTCCAAGGCACCATAAAGAATCACAACATGTTACTCCGACAGGTTGGCGAGGATCCAAATGCTATGAGAGAGACAGAGAGAGAGGCTTTAATTTACTTTTAAAAAAAGCTTTCACATTAAAAAATTTAAGTCTATATATCTCTCTCTCTAGCTAGTAATATAGGTAGACATAATGTTGTAGTACTTGTAATTAAATTTAATATAGATTTATAAGGTGTTTGTTATCTATGAATTGGATTGTCTAGGTTGATGCCAAAGTATGTGGTATGCCAATATATTAATATATTCAAGTACTTTCGACAAAACAATTACATTAAATAAAAAATTTATCAATAGATAAATTCATCTATGTTATAATCTTTTAACAAATAATATTTTTTTGAGATAGATGCACTTAATTTATTAACTTCCAAGAAAACAATTTGATTTCATAATTTTGATTAACTAATTCGAAATAAATCAATCAAATACTTTATAAAAAAAATTATAAATAAAATATTTAAATATAAATAAGTGTTATATATTCACTTTCCTAACTTCTAAAAATTATTTATTAACAAACACCTTATAAATCTATATTAAATTTAATTACAAGCACTACAACATTTTGTTACCTATATTATAAAATAAGATATGTCATATTGGAAAATTATTTGAGAAATATAGGTACATCCCACAACACAAACTTTCACAGAGATGCTTTTATTTTAAGATGGAGATTACAGGAATTCAAATATTGATGTTTCATGCATTGCCACCTTTTCACATGATTCCTACCTGGGTACTTAATTGTCTATTCAACAATCTTCTGCCAAAGTTAAACTCATATTCGGACAAACAATTCAACAACATCAATGCAATTATTTTTTGTAAAGGAAATAAATAACCAAATGTTCCATTTTTGTCATAAGTATCCACTTCGTTTCTTAGCCATTTTTTCCCCTGCTATCACACAATTTCTACGGTGTTACATAATTTGTGTCAATGACAATAATTTGGCAACCAAAAACTTATTACAAACGATAAGTTTCAAGTTCGTGAATAGGCAATAAATGGAAGACTCTGAAATGTCCATATTTTGTTTCAATGACTTTGAATTCGATTCACATAGTCAGGAAAGAAATTGTAGCGTGAACAACACGCAAATGGAAGCGCATCAAGTTAAATAAAGGAAAACTTTAATGCAGCGAATTGGACGAGACTAGAGGGAGAAGACTAAAGGGAGAGAGACATCTCGAATTTGGTCACCCCTATACGTCATTTGAATGTCTTTAATTTGAGGTTTTTAAAAAATATAAATTGTTAAATAAGAATTTTATATAAAATATTTTATATTTAATTTTTTTAATTAATTTTATCAATAGTACATATCAAGTACTAAATAATATTCAATGTTACAATTTAAGTAATTATCTAAATCCATTAATTGTATTTTATTTTAGAACAATTTTAAATCTATATATAATATATAATTTGTATCATATAAACATTGTAAAATCATATATATTGATATCAAATAACTACAATTATAATTTATATATGTCAGTCTATTTAAGTGTACTTCTTATAAATAAGTTTTAAAATTTGTTTTTCAAAACAATTTATAAATTGTGTTCAAATATTCTAAATATTAAATTAAACGAGTTTCTAAATTTATATTAGAAACATATTATAAAATGATATGTATTAGTATTATAAATTAGAATATTTTATTAGATTTATTTATAATAAATATTTACAATAATATAAAAAGAGCTATATATGTATAGTTTTATTAAATTAGCTAGACACAATAGTAAATCTTAAATTTATAATATATGGTCACTATGGAATAGGGGAAAGTATCCAACATGTTCTTAACTATTGTAATAGTAGTTGTTGATTTAACACTTACATTTACGGATTTAATACTCACATTTACTGACTTAATATCAAGTTTTTTTACAACATTGCAATAGTTGCAACTTTAAAGTTGTTATTGCTATGATGGCACTCATAATTGCATGAAATCTATCTTTAATTGTAAAACGAAACCAATCACGAGATGATAAATCAGCTGCACAAGTTGGGTATCCTTTTTGCACGACCATTGGTCTTACCTTTTTTTTTGCTATTTTGAACACCTTGGAAAAAACCATGTTAATGCAACATCATATTTAATGATGCATCCTGAAACCTTAGTTATAAGCAAAGGACATTCCAAGTAAGCTACTACAAAAACTTGGGAGTGACTTAAAAATTCAATGAAGGATTTTGAGAAGCATGAAGTTAGGGTGCTTAACTACTAGATCCTCTCCCCTAGCAGTGGGACAAAATGAGGCTTATACAAGAGCATTAAAAGTGTATGTCAATATTTATCTCCAAAAAAAATTCCTAGATTTTTTAAAACAAAAATCAATTATGTGATGCCAAATTACTAGACCAATAAACATGTCTCAATACACAAACTGATGATCTTACATTTTTGGGGGCCATTTTAGACACCTCAATAATAAAGCTTGTTGACACAACATCAAATTTAAACACATGGATTGGAAAATAATCTTTTTAAGATGAGAATTTGACAAGTAAATAGCTCAACAAAATTGAGAGTGATTTGAATTATCCACACAGAATTTTTGTGACTATTTTAGACACCTCAATAAAAGAGCAGGTTGACACAACATCAAATTTAATCATATAGTTTGAAAAACATTTTTTTTGAAGAGAGATAACAAGTAAATAGCATTACAAAATTGAGAGTGATATGAACCATCCGCATAGAATTTTAATAGGTGCAACAATAGTCATTCATCTTAATTTTTTATATTTAAAAACTTTATTATATTTTTAAGTCAATCCATTATAAAAAATTATAGCAAAGTTTTAAATTTTTAAGATATCAAATATTCTCAATGGGTCACTAGATGCATATTCATAGTTTGTAGTTTCTCTCCATACACTCTTTGATCACCTTGAACCATTTCATTGTTGGTACAAATGTTTTTGTAATCTCAACCTATTCGAAGCTAAAACTGATAGTTTTTCAATGAACCCATTTATTTACCATCTACATCTTTTACTTCCTAAAAAATCATTGCATCACTTTTGAATTTCTCAATCACCCAAAGTTTCAACTAATCTATGTGCTCTTATTTGCTAACAAAGGAAATCGAAGAGCTTTCTAAAGTATAATAACTATAACTTGTTTGCAAATAATTAATTTTGAACTTTCTAATTATTTTTATATTTATATTACCACCAATATATTTGAAAGGTTCCTAGCTAAAGAAAACAACTTTATAGAAGGGTGATTTGGTATAATTTCTTCCTTGCCCTAGTTTGAATAGTTCATTAATGATTGTATTTAATATAATTTATAACATGATATTTATCATGCATGATTATCATGAAGTATGTATGTGTCATTGTAGGCTTGCTTGAATTATGATCGTTATGTTTTAATTTGTGATTAGATGCATACATAATAATATTTTATCATTTAAGTATAACAAAATTAAATACAAGAGCTGTGTTACAGCAGGAGTCTAGCCTAATAGGAAAGAAAATCATGATTAAGAAAAAAATTAAAAGACAAATTGAGCAGTTGTAAGATAGAGTTTAAATATTAATTTAATATATTTTAATTTAAATAAAAATCAATATATTATAATATTATAAGTTTTTATTTAAATTGTAATATTTTATAAAAATAAATAGTATATTAAAAATATATTTTTTAACTTTAATTTATTGATATATAATAACTATGAAATAAAAATTTCATAAGAACCTAACAATTTTTCAAAAAAAATTTGTGCAATAAGATTCAAAGTAAATGGACCAATCATATGTTACAGAAATAATTTTTAATATTGCATTTATACTATGAAAAACATAAAATTTATAATAGAACATAAAATATATTAAAAATTATTGATTCATGCAAATTAGTTTTAATCATCTATTAAGCTTAACAATCCATAATAGAGTACTTACTTAGCCTATTGCAATACTAATAATATATATATGCCTATATAATAAACTGTTAAGATCTCCTTGCATATCAATGATTTAGCACACTCTGAAATTGATACATTATATTATGCAAGAATTTGAATTAACATGTTTCATGTCCATAATTTGATTTACATTTTGACTTTTTTAGTGTTAATTAATTATTTTAAAAAGAAGTGTATGAATTATGTATACTACTATTTTCAATATAATAATTTATTATTGGTATTGTTTTTATAATACATTTAATTTAATTATTGTATTTTATATTTTTAGAATTAATATTTTTATTAATTTAAAAAGTAAATATAAATACAATTATAATTTTTATTTTTAATAAATAATTTAATATATTTATTTTAAAAGATTTTTTTATTTTTTTGATTCATTTAAAATATAAAATTGAATTAAAACTATATAATTCTAAGTTAGATATACAATATCATAATTAAAATATAAAATATAAAATCTTATATTTAATATTAAATACAAAACTTCAATTTTAAAATCAAGCAAAATAATAATAATTTATTTTTAAAAACTTACAATTTAGAATTATATCTAAAATACAGAAAATGCAATTAATTATAAAATAAAATATTATTAAAAAATAAAACTACAAAATATAAATAAAATATAATATAATTTAAAATCTAGAAGTAAATAAACACAAAAAATACTACAGTGGGTATTAATATGTTAAAAAATTCCCAGAATCTTGAAAATTTAAGGCGACGGTATCAAATGCGTGCACGAGTAAGATGTGGTAGTAATTAGAAAAGGAATTTCATTAAATCACATAGTGGAGTATTAATAGAGTTAAAAATAACATGCTTGCCGAAGGCTTTGGGCAAAAGCACTAACTTAACCGGTACAAAAGCTCATAAATGAGCCGAGCTGCGCAAATAGTACGGCCCGATTTTCACTCTGCAAATGGGGCAGCGCACCATGATCGTGGTCTCGAACACTGAGCTGGCACATGAAGCGCTCATCGACAAAGGCCACGTCTTCGCGAACCGGCCGCCGGAAACCCCGACGCGAAACGTCTTCAGCTGTAATAAGTGCACCGTGAATTCGGTTGAGTACGGTGCCCTCTGGGGGGCTCTTCGTCAGAATCTGGTTTCCGAGATGTTAACGACAACTAGTGCGAGTAAATTCTCGTCGGTGCGGTATTTCGTCGTGCTCCGCCTCATCGACCGCCTCGCGGTGAAAGCGGAGGCGAATTTCGGCCTGGTTTACGTGCTCTCGAACTGTCGGTTTGCTGTTTTCTGCATTTTGCTATTCATGTGCTTCAGGATCGAATTCGAGGAAGAAGTAATTCAAAGTGTCGATGATACTCTGAAAACAGTTCTGCTGACTTTGGAGCCCCGAATCGATGAGTTTTTCCCCATGCTTACCCCTCTGTTTGCACTTTCCAAGGAGCGGAATCGCGTTCGGGAAGTCCGGCATCTACAGATCGACAATATTCTGCCGCTCTTCAATAGACGACGACAACAGTTAACCAAAGGAAGCTCCTCTGTGGCTTACGTAATACTAGCGACTCCTGATTAGACAATTTTTTATATTTGTCAGAATGAATAAATAATTTTACCCCCAGGAAAAATAGAAGCGGCCAATAAGAAAATAGAAATTTTTTTCAAAAAATTCAAAATAAAAAACAAGGGACTCCAAACTTTAGAAATCATGTTTAATATTTTATGCTGGCACTACTTTCTAGACAAACTAATAGCCAAAAATAACTTGAAAACATAAGTCTCAGCCTATATAGACTGGACTAATAATGCTAGAATGCCATAAGATGATCATTTGATGCAAATATCCATATTTTTATTGAGCAAATACACTTGATGTGGGAGCACGTGTGGGTGAATGAATACAAGTACCAATATTGACAACACCTAACTCCAAAAGTTTGAGCTTTCCCATAGTGATTAATAGGAGATATGTCAATAGTCAATTCCCGTCATACTCACTCTAATATGATTTCCATCTTTTTACCCATATCATACACTACTTCAGACTAGAGACCCTAACTCTGATGTGAATGATTGATAATTAGTGTTTGGTGCTAAACTATATTCATTGTTTTTTATTAAGAAAAAAATGGTTTTGATGGGTTTCAAAACCCATTTGTGACATGGATAGCTCCAAATAAATTGAGGGCATCTACCGTGGCGATTTGGCTATTATTAAATCCACGTAATTCTCTCATTATCTAAAAATGCAGTCTGAGTGGATCATTCTCCCACTTTATGGTCAGGCATTATTCCTTAGCTCCCTTTTGGGCCCGTTTGGAGTCTATTGGTTGGCGGGTTCTCTCCGCCACTTTGAAGATTTGTGGCGACTTGGCCAGTTTTGGCGGCCCCGTGATCCTTTCTTACAGGAAAAGCATGCGGCAACCATGATTGAGCATCGCCCACATTAAGTTATCCTAGCCAATCCCAATAACAAGCATACTGTTCTTAGTTGGCCTATTTATTGCTCTGGTCGGCGGTGAGATCTCTTTTATTTAGTGCACTAATGAATGGTGTGTTCTATGTAAGAAGACAGAAGAATTAGTGGATCCCATCTTTTTTGGTTGCCAATTTTCCTGAAAGTGTTGTCAATTGTTGTCTTCTAAATTGGGTTGGATAACAGCTTTACCAAATGATATAGTAAGTCAATTCCAATGTTGGCTATGAGAAGTAAACTCGGGCTCTCTAAAAGCTCTCTAGAAGATCTATCCTTCAATATTGGTCTAGCAAATCTGGTAAAAATGAAATCAAAGGATCTTTGAGGATAAGGATATGTAATTAGGATCCTTCCAAAATAAGATTAAAGAAGCTATAGTTGAGGTAGTAAATTATAGATCATCATTCATTCCACATAATCATGTAGTCTTTACAGATTCAAATGGTACAATGAGGTTTACATGGAAAGGTCTTCAAAATATGGCCTTTGTAGGGAATGGATCCAAAAATTTAAATTCACTAAGGGATCAAGCTATATAGATCCCCCGAAGCCTAAATGATTCAAATTGAAATCTGGTAGAGCATCAAGAGGTAACCCAGGACCCTTCGGGGTAGGATGCATCATTAAAAATTGAGAAGGTTCAGTTGTTGGAAGGAGGACAATACCATTAGGTGTTAATACTAATAGATATTCAAATATTTAATGCATTGATCTTTGCACTGTTTCTATGAAAAGAAATGAATCTAATGAAAATTGAAGTGGAAGGGGATTCGTCCATGATGAACTACAACTGATTTGAATAAATTGTATGACTTGAAGATCTGTGATTTGAGATTGCTGAGTTGTTGATTAGATATGTAAGATGATTAAATCAGTAATATGTTGTCATTGATGTCAACTAAGTTTTGATAGTACTTATCTTGTAAGTTACTATACCCAAACATCTGTAGAAAGAAGAAAAGAGATGAAGAATAGATATATCTACATGAGGAAGATGGATATAGCAGATAAGGATAAGGAATACATTGGGTAACTTATGGATGAGTCTATGACCTTATGTTATTGACTTGATTATGTTGCATTCATCTATGATGAAGAAAAGAGCAAGAATGCACAAGGCAGTGTGGTCGATTAAAGAAGCATTTCAGTATACACCAAGAAGTATAGTGTATACCGAGCACAATATAAATCGAGCTTGTGTTCACCAACACATTTATTTGTTAACCGAGCATGAAGAAAGGAATCAAATGATTAGTTTAGCCAATAATGAAATTGATGAGCTGGAAAGTACCTCGAACTCAGTGTTGGAGATAATGTTTGTTACGAAGATCTATGGCTAACAAAATTTGAAGAAGATCTAAAGGATTGAAACAAAACGTGTTATTGACACATTAGCTGAGGAAGGTTTAAGTAGAAAAATTAACGAAGGAGATTAAGTGGCAAAATCTGATGGATGAGAAGAAAACAGTTTACTTGTCTATTTAAGAGACTAGAGTTTCATTGTAAAACTTATGCCAGAAGAAGGAGACTGCAGAACTATCACATGAATAGAGCTTTATGCATGCCTGATCAGACTGGTTAAGGAGAACCAAACTGCAGAGATTACCGAGCATTAGAAAGCTATAATCGAGAGATAGTAAGTTACTGAATATTGTTGAAACATAATTGATATATTGATCAGAGGATTTGAATGAGCATAATATAGATCTAAACATCTGCAATAGAATTTTTATTGTAATTAGATCACCTATTGTTACATTTTAACCATTGTAAACAGATAAAGCTCTTTACTGAGTGGACTATAAAGTCTTGTAATGTCATTCATAGAATGTACATTTGTTATCCTGTCAACCCCATAGTGAATGTTGGTTGGACAATAATGGTTAGTGTTAAATCCTCTAACAAGGTCACACCTTACAATGTGTTTTGTAACCTTTATCAGGGTTGGGTCTTCATCGACCTCACTTCAGAAGAGTGAACAATATTTTGGGTTGCCAGTCTCAAGTGGTTTTTCCCTTTACAGGGTTTCCACGTTAAATCTTTTGTGTTATGTGTTGATTGTGATGATTGTTTGTTATCATACTTTACATGTTGCATATTTGATTTGATCGGTGAATATACTAAGTTGTTAACTAGTAATCAGTAAAAGCACAGACATAATAGTATTTTATGTTACTGAGCTGTAGAAGTTTAAGTAAATTGTTTTTGGATATACATTTTGTATTTGGGACTGTGGATAACTGATTCACCCCCCTCTCAGTTATTCTAACAATTGGTAATAGAGCTACTTGGTTGCTTGTAACAGAATTTTAAGGACTTTAGCACAAAGATCACAAAATGTATAAGAGGGAAGTGCCAAAGCTAAAAAAGAATAACTTCACAATATGACAAAGCTGAATGAAGTTGCATGTATATGGAATTGGGAATTCTGCCCTCACACTAATGGAGAATGGCTACCTTGCATTGCCAACTGGTCCCTTGACCCTTGATCAACTACGAGATAGGCATGAGCATAATGTTACTATGATGGAGATTGCTACTACCCTGATAGATGCCGAATTTGAAGATATCAAGGACTATACTACTGCTAAACAAATGTGGGATAAACTTGCTCAAGTTTATAGTGGTGATGATAATGTCAAAAGAGCCAGAGCTGAAAGTTTAAGAGGAAGATTCGATGACATGAATATGAAAGATGGTGAAAATATAGTGCAGTATACAAACAAAATAAAAGAAGTTGTAAATGCTATAAGAGGATCTAATGGTGTTATTGAAGAAGACATAATGGTAAGAAAAAATCTTAGAACCTTATTACTAGTTTATGCAATCAAAAGATCTACAATCCATGAAATGAGATCTGCACCTGGTAATACTCTCACACGTGACAATCTGATTGGTAAGCTAACTACATTTGAGCTTAATAACTATGATAATAGTGTTGTACCGATTGTTGAATCTACTTTCATGACTTCTCTAAAGATTGGTAAGTCTAGTAGTAGACATGATGATAATGATAGCAATACTTATAATGAGCTTGATGAACTTGAAGCTCTTATGGCTAGAAGATTACCTAAAGGTAAAGGTAGATATAAGGGTAAATTACCTTTAGCATGTTTTAATTGCAAAGAAGTTGGTCATATTGCTGCTAGATGTCCAAACATGAAGGAAGATGACAGAAACAAAGAACGATCTGGTGAAGGAAGCTATGGGAGAAGAGGCAATAGAAGTTATCGACACTACAACTGAGACAACTGAGACAATAATGATAAAGGTAAAAAGGTATGTTACATTGCTGAAGAAGATGATACTAACACTGATTCAGATGATGATGTAGAAGTTGAATTTGTTGTTATGAAGGATGATTCAGATGGACTAAACTATAATTTTCTAAGTGTGGCACAGTTGAACAATTCTGGTCACTGAGTTGCTTTTGAGAGAAAGAAAGTAAAAATTTATGGTGGTGGTGGAAAACTTGTTGGAACATGAGCACAATCGAAAGGTAACCTATTTTATCTTGATAATGGTGAGTCTTCTTGCTTAATGATGAAAAATGAGGATGCATGGTTGTGGCATAAAAGGTTATGTCATGCAAATTTTGATAACATGATTAAGATCAGTAAAAATAAAAAGGTTAGAGGTCTGCCTAACTTAACAAAGCTTGATCATGTTATGTGTCATGAATGTCAGAAAGGTAAAATGACAAAATCTAATTTTAGAAGCAAAGATTATTCAACAAAGAAAATACTTGAGTTAGTTCACATAGACCTATGTGGTCCCATGAGAACTTAGAGTTACTATGGAGATAGATATTTCATTCTTTTTGTTGATGATTACACTTGATTAATGACAGTCATGTTCTTGAAAGAAAAATCAGAGGCATTTAAGATGTTCAAGTGGTATAAAGCAAAAGTTGAGAAAGAGACTGGTAAAGAATTAAAATGTTTGAGATCTGACAAAGGTGGTGAATTTATTTCTGATGAATTTACTAACTTTTGTAATGAGCATGGTATAAAAAGATAGGTCTCTACACCGAGGGCACCTCAACAGAATGGAATTGTTGAAAGGAGGAATAGGTCAATTGTTGACTGAGCAAGGACACTGATGTTAGAAAAGAATGTTGCTCAGAAATACTGGAGAGAAGTAGTTAGCACATCTATTTATGTTCTAAATCAAGTACAACTGAAGAAGGACACTAATAAAACACCCTATGAGTTATGGTTTGGTCACAAACCCACTGTAAGTTATTTCAAAATTTTTGGAAGTAAATGTTTTATTCTAAAAGATGAAAGACATGGAAAGTTTGACTCAAAAGGTGATGAAGGGATATTTCTAGGATATTTCACTAAAAGTAAAGCATACAAGTGTCTTAACAAAGTAACTAATAAAATGATTAAAAGTGCTAATGTTCAGGTTGATGAGTTTGATGATAAGAATGCAGAGGAAAGCACAAAGGAACTTGAAGACTATGGTAGATTCACTTACAATGAACAACTATAGTACCTACCAAAGCCCGCAGACAGTGGCAACCAATCAACAGGAAAACAACACCGATGAACATGAAAGAGAAACCAACGAGCAGGAAGGACCTACCAAGCAAGCAAATGAACCTGTATAGGATAAACAACAGTGAAGAGATCAAGTGCTAGCAAGATTTGTCAGGAGACATCATCTTGAGACACAAATCATTGGAGACAGACAAGTTGGCATGATGACAAGGAGTAAAATGAGACAAGGTACATGTTTAGTTTGTGAATATGAACCAAAGAATGTAAAAGTTGCATTAGAAAATGATGAATGGGAAAATGCAATGAAAGAGGAAATAGAACAGATAGAGAAAAATAAGACATGGAATTTAGTATCCAGACCTAAGGACAAGAATGTTATTGGTACTAAGTGGATATTCAGAAACAAGCTTAATGAGAATGGAGAGGTAACAAGGAACAAAGCTAGATTAGTATGCAAGGGATATGCATAGGAGGAAGGAATAGATTATGGTGAAACTTTTGCACCTATTGCTAGACTAGAAGGAGTCAGAATGTTGCTTGCATATGCCGCACACAAAAAGTTCAAAGTTTACCAAATGGATGTTAAATTTTATTTTCTGAATGGGATACTTGAAGAAGAAGTCTACATAGAATAGCCTGAAGGGTTTGTTGATCCATACAATAAAGATATGGTAGGTAGATTACATAAAGATTTATATGGTTTAAAGGAAGCACTAAGAGCCTAGTATGAAAGGCTACATAACTATTTGCTGAGTATTGGATTTGTTAGAACTAGTGAGAATAGCAATTTGTACATGAAAGGAAATTCTGATGATACTATTTTGATTGCTAAGATATTTGTGGATGACATAATATTTGGAGGACAAGATCACATCTGTAAATCATTTTCTGATGAAATGAGAAGTGAATTTGAAATGTCTATGCTTGGAGAGGTTAAGTTCTTTCTAGGCTTACAAGTGATTCAACAGAATGATGGAATATTCATCACACAATCTAAGTACATAAAGGAAGTATTGAAGACATTTGGCATGGAAGATGCTAAACCTATTGGAACATCAATGGCTACTGGATGTAAATTGACTAAAGATGATGGAACTACCAAAGTAAACCAAACATTGTACCAATCCATGATTGGTAAGTTGATGTATGTAATTCATAGTAGACCTGATATAGCACATGTTGTTGGGATTGTTGCTAGATTTTCTGCAAATCCTAGGGAGTCACACATGGTTGCTACAAAGAGAATCTTAAGATACCTGAAGAAAATAGAGGACTATGGATTATGGTATCCTAAGGAAGGCAATTTTGAGCTCAAAGTCTACACCAACACTGATTGGGCTGGAAATGTGGATGATGGAAAGAGTACTACCGGAGGAGAATTTTTCTTTGGTAAAAGACTTGTTACATGGACAAGTAAGAAACACTCTTGCATTTCCCAGTCTATAGCTAAAGCAGAGTATGTTGCTGCTGTTACAAACTGTTCAAATATTACATACATCAAGCAAGTGTTGGAAGGTATGAATGAGGTAATCACTAATTCGGTGATTATATATTGTGACAACATTAGTGCTATTAATATTTCATAAAATCTAGTGATGCACTAAAAAACAAAGCACATATCTATTAAGTATCACTACTTAAGAGAAAAAGTACAGGAGAAGCAAGTGAAGATAGAATTTGTTACATCTAAAGAGCAACTTGCAGACATATTTACCAAGCCTCTACCAAAGGAAACCTTTGAATACTTGAGGACTAGACTTGGGGTCTGTCCCCTATCTACCGGTCACTAAGGTGATCTAGAGGTTGCATCAGCCTAATCTTGTTAGAAGATCATTCATGTTGATGCATCATAGTTCACACTTTGGATTTTTGTCTAAGGTTGTGACAATGTTGAAGATCTGGAATAGATTTGCATAATGGTATACTGAGATATACTGAATGCACCAGACAATAGAGAGTTACATGGCTACTACAGAGTTGTATGTTTTATATTTTCTTTGGCATTATTGTCAAAGGGAGAGAGATCTCAACATAAAATAGAGACAAAGGGAGAGAAAGGTAATGGGAGATTAGAAAGTAAGGGAGAGCATTGAAGATCAGTTACTGAGAACAAAAGAAGACCTAAGAGCTGAAAAGATCATATATGCAAAAGATAGTCTGCACTTGCAAATGCTTTTATGTAACGTGGTGATTAAACATATTAAGCTAGGGAGAGCATTTATTTACAGAGTTGTAGATACATGTTTGGTATGTGTATGGTATACTTCATATTGCTTGAGTTACCATCAATGCCAAAGGGAGAGATTGATGAACTACAACTGATTTGAATAAACTGTATGACTTGAAGATTTGTGATTTGAGATTACTGAGTTGTTGATTAGATATGTAAGATGATTAAATCAGTAATATGTTGTCATTGATGTCAACTAAGTTTTGATAGTACTTATCTTGTAAGTTACTATACCCAAACATCTGTAGAAAGAAGAAAAGAGATGAAGAACAAATATATCTACATGAGGAAGATGGATATAGCAGATAATGATAAGGAATACATTGGGTAACTTATGGATGAGTCTATGACCTTATGTTATTGACTTGATTATGTTGCATTCATCTATGATGAAGAAAAGACCAAAAATGCACAAGGCAGTATAATCAGTTAAAGAAGCATTTCAGTATACACCGAGCAATATAGTGTATACCGAGCACAATATAAACCGAGCTTGTGTTCACCATCGCATTTCTTTGTTAACTGAGCATGAAGAAAGGAATCAAATGATCAGTTTAGCTGACAAGGATTGATGAGCTGGAAAGTACCTCGAACTCAATGTTGGAGATAATGTTTGTTACGAAGATCTATGACTAAAAAAATTTGAAGAAGATCTAAAGGATTGAAACAAAACATGTTACTGACACATTAGTCGAGGAAGGTTTAAGTGACAAAATTAACAAAGGAGATTAAGTGACAAAATCTGATGGATGAGAAGAAAACGGTTTACTTGTCTATTTAAGAGACTAGAGTTTCATTGTAAAACTTATGCCAGAAGAAGGAGACTGTAGAACTATCATGTGAACAAAGCTTCATGCATGCTTGATCAGACTGGTTAAGGAGAACTGAACTACAGAGATTATCCAACATCAGAAAGCTATAACCAAGAGACAGTAAGTTATTGAATATTGTTGAAACAGAATTGATATATTGATCAGAGGATTTGAATGAGCATAATATAGATCTGAACATCTGCAATAGAAGTTGTATTGTAATCAGATCACCTACTATTACATTTTAACCATTGTAAACAGATAAATATCTTTACCAAGTGGGCTAGAAAGTCTTGTAATGTCATTCATAGAATGTACATTTGTTATCCTGTCAACTCCGTAGTGAATGCTGGTTGGATGATAATGGTTAGTGTTAAATCCTCTAACAAGGTCACACCTTACAGTGTGTTTTGTAACCTTTAATAGGGTTGGGTCTTCACCGACCTCACTTCAAAAGAGTGAACAATATTTTGGGTTGCCGATCCTAGGTGGTTTTTCCCTTTACAGGGTTTCCACGTTAAATCTTTTGTGTTATGTGTTGACTATGATGATTGTTTGTTATCATACTTTACATGTTGCATATTTGATTTGATCAGTGAATATACTAAGTTGTTAACTGGTAATCGATAAAAGCACAAACATAATAGTATTTTATGTTACCGAGCTGCAGAAGTTTAAGTAAATTTTTTTTGGATATACATTTTGTATTTGGGACTGTGGATAACTGATTCACCCCCCTCTCAGTTATTCTAACAGTCCATTGTGGTGAATGTAGTTAGGCTTGGAAGGACACTTAACTAGAAGTTCAATGTCATTTTGGAGAAATCCTTGGATGTCCTCAATCATTTTGAAGAATACACAATTAAACATGTTTATAGGCAGGCTAATCAGGATGCGGATTAGCTGGCCAATCTAGTATTTGAAGGGCACAATGTCAATGATGTCCTAGGGTAGGAACCTTCAAGTGGTGAATTGAGGATAAAGGGATGTATTACTTGTTTCAAAATTCATATTTTTTTATCATTTAATTTTGAGGGAGATTTTCATTGAGTGGAATAGGTAAGGCTTAGTGGTTCAATATAGCTCTTTCAAAGTATCAAATAGATACTTCTACTTGGCTTGAGTGAGGGATAGGTCAATGCCTAGTAAGGGACATGTGACATAATAATGTGGCATAAGGATGTCATTTAAAGGAAAATCTAGAGAATTCTAGAGAAGTGGTGAGGCAATCATTATATGTAAAGCTTATCCTCTGGTGGCCTTTTAAAGTGACTATTTCCACATTTCGCAACTAGCATATTTGTCTCCTCTGAAAGAGGGTAAGTGCACAAAGATGGGGGACCAAAAAGGGGGTATAAGATGCCACTTTTTTCCTAAAATTAGAAAACTAAGAACTTCACTAAGAAATTGAAGATAGTTAGACTCAAAATTTTAAGATGTGACAAAAACAAGAGTTGTAATACTTTGAATCTAGTTCCTAAACTACTAACTTATTTTGAAAATGCTATAGATTAAGGCCCTCAAAAAGGGGGAGCACAAAAAGTGGTCCTTGTGAGGCCTCACCCCAAGATGAAATAGCTTTGTCTTTAATCATTAGGATAGACCTATAAATTGGATTAATAGTTTGGGTGGTTTTAGATAATTGACTTTCTCAATAGATAATTATTTTCATTAGATGATGTGCATTACAGTTTATGACATTTTCCATACTCACGATGATTGATTTAGATAATTATTGTGATGTTTCTATTTGGGTATATATGTTTATGTGAGATATTAGGGAAAATGACAATTGGGATTTAAATTATGATGAGTTATGGGTTTCATTAAAGGATAAATGTTAGGTGATGAATTATTGATGACTAATTTGATTTTATGGTCATTTCAATTTAATGGATGTTGTGAGGATGCAATGGAATTTATATGCTTACATGAGTAATTAGGAAATGGAGAGTTGATTTGATTATGATACGATGAGATTTCTTTGTGAATTAAAAGTTAATTACTTATGTGTATTTTATGAGTGCACATGATGCTAGGAGGGAAGAAGGTTACATTGAATATGCGAAGTGAAATTCAATAGATTACATGACATTGAAAATGATTTTTTAAGTTGAATGTAATTGATTCATATATGTTGTGGAATTATATTTCTTGGACTACTGATGTCAGATTTAGTGTGCAGGGAATTAGACCATGGTATTATCAGGGAACCAAAGCATAGACCTATGTTAATTCAGTTCGAGCCAAGGTTGCATCTAATGAGAGATAAAACCTCATTGTATCGTGTTTTATTTGTAAAAGTAATGAGAATTTGTGTGTCATGAATAATTATGTTGAAATGTTTTTGTAAATTGTCATGTAGTGCTCAAGTGGATATGCCACATGGCTTGTGATGTGTAATTCATGTTGTGTCAATTGACACTTGTATGTGTACTTGTGGCCATGACATGTCCACTTGAGGATTGGATGCCCATCAACCTAGGATAGTACCCTTTAGGATCCCCATGTGAATCCCTTGGTTAGGGAGCTTGAGGTAGAGTCTTATCTTGGATTTTCGAAATTGAACTTGTCATGAGATTTTGGGGGCTTGAAAAGGTGCCTAGGGGAGTGTTTATGCCATTTTTTGATAGCCCACTTGGTATACCTATGGATAAGGGTCATTTTTAACCTTAGGACAACCCATAGTTGACCAAAAGGCCCATCCAAAAGTTGGATTTCCTAGATGGCCGAAAATTAACTTTTGGGACCAAGTTTTGATAAGAACACCATCCACTAGTATGATAGTCCTTTGCCCACCTTTTTAGCTTACCTTTGTAAGAGACCAATTTTAGAAACCTTGTAAGGGATTTAGGGAAGACCACCCAATGGGAAGAAAACCTTATCCTTAGGGGTTTGTGGGAAGTTGTGTGGAGGCCTTTTAGAGGGGACTCTTCTTTTGGAAGAGTTTGAACACCCACTCTCTAACTTAGAGACTAGACTAGATTTGGAGGAGTTGGTATAGGAGGAGAAGCTTGGACAAAAGGATATAATCTTTAACTCTCACCATTTTTTCTTGGCACTTAGGTTGGTGGCTCCATCTTGAAGCCTTTGTTGATTCAAATTTGTATGAAAGATTTATGGTGTTTATGTGATTTTAGAGACCTTCATGTTCCTTGTTGTTATGTGAATCTTGTTTATTCTACAAGCTAGTAGATGTGTTATGTAAATTTTTTGCTTTGATGTTGTGTAAATCATGGGTTTTGTTGTTGAAGTAGCAATGTGTTTCATTCTCATTGTACTGTGTTGTTGATTTGGGAGTCTCAAGGCCACACTCACCCTTGGAGGGTAGAGTAGTCTTGGGGGTGAAGGGATTTTTTTTTAGGACAACCGATGGGTGGTAGAGACTCTCCTCAAGGAGGAGAGGGAGAATTCATGGAAGTATGGGCTCCATGAAGCCATTCCTTGGGGGTCACAAGGGTGCTTGTTTGGCTAGAATGCCTTGGGGGTCATAAGGGATGTAAATGGGTTTTGGAGGTAGTTTTTTGGTTGCTATTTCTTTCCTTGTGAAGGCTTGTGCTTATTCTTTAGATTTGGTTATCTCCCCATTCGGGTACTTGGTCCACCTTCACCCCAAATATGGGTCTTGTGAGACCCCTTGTGTTAATCCTTGGGTGGGAAAGTCTTGTTGTTGTTAGTCTCCATTAAATTTTGTTTTTGGTTATGCATTATGTAAGCTCGACTATGTTTTGGTTCCCCTAGCTTGGGGGTGGCCTCTAAGAGGCCTTGGTTGGGAGGTGAGCATCCCATGGTTCATTTGTTTCTTCATTTACAAGTATAGAAGCCATTGAAGTCTTCATGTTTTGCAGTTGTAACCTTGAGGAGAGAGGATGAACATTTGTATTATGTTTTTATGTAACATGTAATAGCTAGCTCTTGTAGAAAGGAGTCCTAGTGGGATCTTTAGTATGAAGATGTGTAATAATGTTATTTGTGAGTAACTAAGTAGATGTTTTCCTTGATAGTTCCACTTGTTAAAGAATGCATATTTCCATCATAATTTCATTTTATGAATTAGAAGACATGAATGTTTAATAGATTTTATTAATGTAACTGTTTGTATCCTTCTCTCTCACTCCCTAAGAAAATGAATTAGTGCATAAACTGATTTCTATACCGTTCATTATGATTGATGGGTAAATACTTTTATTATTAAAGTTTTTCCCTTCTAAAGAGAGTTTCATACTTGGGTAGTGAAATTAGTTTTGAAAGACCTGAAAAAGTTGTGTAGATGTTTCTAAATATTTATTATGAATAGGGATTGATATAAAGTTTCTAGGGATAAATAAGTATTTCAAATTTGATAAAAAATTAAATAGACGATATAGTTGTTTCAAGAAGGAATAAATCTGTTTATAGTCTTACAATGTTTAAACAAAATTAAGCTTCCATGATACACGTAAATGGTATTTTTAAATTTTGTTATGAAGACTTAAAAAAAAATCATGTGGTTATCTTGTACATTGAAGGATCCTTTGTTATGAAGAAATCTTGTTTTCAGATTTTAAATACCTTAGAAAAATCTCTTTAAAACTTATTGAAATTTTGTTCATTGATAAAGCTAGAAAGTAAATACACATGCAAAGAAAAAAAACACATTTAAATGCATGTGAACATTTAGATTATTGAGTATACACTATTTCATTTAAATACTAAATACAAATTTTATACCATTAAAATTGTTAAAAACTTTAATAAAAAATAAAAAATAAAAAATAAACTGTGTTTTTTCTTAAGGTAAAAATAGGTTTTGAATGGACCCCGAAACCATATACATTCAGTTTTTGCTGGGAACTGTAACCCTAAGCTTGATCTTAGAAGAATAGGAAGAATAAGCACAGATCTAAGTGAAACAGTTGGGGAAAGAAGATAAACTTTATAGAGCCCCCCAGCACAGAATGCCAACAGATCTACCTCTAGCACAAATCCAGCAAGAAAATAGTAGCCAAAAGAAAGAAATGCAATAAAGCTCAAGTTGCTCAAACCACATGTGTAAAGTCAATTCTTTACATCAACAACATATACCTAGGGTTTTCAGGCTCCCTAAACTGGAAATATGGGTTTTCATGGCTCCCATAACCAGACTGGGTTTTAACTTGGGCCCCAAAACCATAATGGGAATAGAGAGGATTCCCTTTACAACAACCAGCTGGTCTGACAGATGGATCAATCCACCCTGTTAGAACCCAGGGAGAGAAAAAACAATAGCTTAAACATATAAGCAAATAAAGCTTCAACTACACCATGACTTTAGGGTTTTGAAAGGCTCCCCCAACCTTCAACAATGAGATAGGAATGAGGATAACTCCCCAAACCACCAAACCACAACCTGCCAATAAAAATAATAAACCATCAAAGATCTCTGGAAAAACAAAATCCCTCCAGCAAAGGCTGAGCTCACCAACAATACTCCAATCCACCTCTTTCATCCAATAGGGAGCCATATAAATAGGATGAGCCTCCACCTCAAAAGGAGCTTTCACCTCTATAGGAAGTGGGAAAGAGGTGTAAAGAGGGAAAGAAACCTTCACCTTGAAAAGAGCTTCCTCCTTGATAGGAAGCGGGAAGGAGGAGTAGAGAAGGGGAGAAACCTTCTGCTACCATTGAGCCCTAGAGTGAAACCCCACCTCAAAAGGGGTCTGCACCACAAAAAGGGAAGGGAAGAAACACTAGATACCATAGAGGCCAAGAAAGGGAGGATCGATATGATAGCGAAAACTAGTCCATCTCCCTACGCAAGGATGGGCTTTACCCGCGGCACTCTAAACAACACCCACAAAACCACCACCTCTCTCCCACACAAAAGGAGAGAGTAGTGAAACCTAGAAAGAGGCCCACACGAGATGGTCCCAAAGAGAGGTCATCATGAAAGAATCCCAGAATGGGATTCACTGCTACCACCCACCATCTCTGGTCTTTGGAAGAAAGAAAGAGCATCTCCTCTCCAAAGATGAGATGAGAGGAGTTTGCCACAGTCCCACACTAACGAAAAACACCCTGCCCCTGGTCAAGACAAGCTCTAGGAAAGAATGATGAGAGCTCCCATCACGTGAGCAATACCCCCACCGATCTCCTGACACCATATCTACAGCCCCCCATTGAGAGATCCTACAATCCCCCATTTGGGTGTCCATAAAAAAAACAAAAAAACTTTGTTAAACTAAAATAAAATAAGTTTTTTTTTTTATAAAAATTTATTAATTTTTTTTTTATGGGGCAGTGGTGTGCGGTGGCTGAGGGGCCATAGGCATGACCATGCCATGACTATGCCCAAACACAGCCATGACACTACCGTTACTGTGCCTAGACACAACCACGACAGTGCTGTGACTACAGTCGACCCATAGTCCACATTTGGTCGGGGGGAGAGGGCTACGGCCGCTCCAACCCCAATATCTTATTTTAAAAAAAAAAAAATTTAATGCAAAATTTTTTTTATTAACATATTGAAAAAAAAAAAAAAGCCAAATCAAAAAATAAAAAATGAAAGATATGCTCCATTGTTACCAGCAGCTTGGCTCGATTTGTAAGCTACACCCTGCCCTTGATTGGCTGCTTTGGGTTGCCGGTTGGGGCTTGATTTTGCATGAGTATCTATGTAAATATATTTACATGCATATATACAATAAGTATATATGGATGTAAGAATATTTTTCATATGAACTTGAAAACTCCATTGTTGTTCATCTTCAAGCACCTGCAACAAATTTGGCAAAAAAATGGCTTCATCTATTTAGGGTTTGGGTGGGGAGTGTTTGCATTGTAGAATGAGTTGTTGAGAACTCTTTTTGGGCCTTGGCATATTCACCCTAACCTTAATTTTGAATTAGGGTTAGGGCATTGAATAGTCAATACCCATTTAAAAAATTTCTTTTCCCCCCCATTTACCCTTTCTTATTTTAAG